>OX387377.1:28950749-30150749 GCA_947563715.1 Lycia hirtaria | reverse complement strand
TTGCATAAGTTTTCCAGATCAATAGAGTTGGACCTCGTACTCATAAGTCTCTTATCACTTTTAGCGCGCAGCAAAGCGCTGAAGTGTCCAGTCGAGCCGGCTAGTTGTATTTTTAGCAATACCTTACCTGTAGATTTCATTCTGGATTTATCTATTTGAATATTTAGCTCGCTTTCAGCCCTCCCACTCCCTTACTCTTCTACGGAGGTTTGCTGAAAATCTCAAAGACAATACATAGTTTTTTTTTAGAAAACACAAATTCTCTTGAAAGTTGTCATTAAAGGGTTTGTATTTGTAGCCACACATAACATATAGAATGCGTTCTGGAATTATCTATTTGAATAAAACTTTGAGATAATTTTTAGCCCCCTATTTTGAAATCTTTTACACTTCTATGAAGGTTTGATGAAAATCTCAAAAGCAATCCATAGACATCTAGAATTTGTTCCTTTTTATATGAAAACCCTCACGAACTCTTCTTGAAAGACTTAATAAAGTATTAGGACTTAATTCAGGATCCCCAGACCTTTGTCTTAGGTATGAAGGTAACCAGAGTCGGGATAACATCAGAATTATTATTGTTATGTACGAGTAGGAGTGTTTCAGTCGTTTGTATTAGAACAATAGCGCCTGTGCGTTTTGTTAGAGCAAGATAAATAAACAGGTTCTGCTGTGTAGTTAAAAGTAGGACATCTATTGTTTTTTACCTAGCTGTTAAGAAGAAGGACGGTTGTTTTTTGAGTGAATGTATGTTTGTATGTATAATAAATGTATGTGGGTATGTATGTATGATACCTACAGCCAAAACGGCTTGACCGATTTTGATGTGCGAGGTGTCTTATTAGATTCGTCTTCACTTACTGAGTGCCATAGGCTATATTTTTTGTAATAACAATAATGCATCTCTTGCAAAAATAAAAAATGCGTTTTTTCGACCTTTAACCTCCAACAAACTATTTCGTAATAAACAAGTGATTTTACTAGAATTATTTTAAAGAATGCACATTTATATCCTTTGACAGCGATTTTAACTTTAATTTCTCACAAAATTCGTACACTCAACAGCGTATCAAGCGTAACGAAATCGTAAGTTAGACTGCAAAGACTGCTTTTCAGCAATCGGGTATTTTGTTTTTCTTTTAATATACATACTTGTTAAGAGAGCACGTTTAGTATCTAAACAAAAATACCAGACAACATTCACGTAACAGCGACTTTTGTAGCGCCTTAGGATATTAAATTGCGCATGTATATGGTGAGGAGTGTATGTTTTTCGAGAAAGTATGAATGAAGCTACTGTAACTAGTTTGAATTGAAGCCATTTTGTTGGCTGATTTTGATAATATTTGGTAGAAACGTTTGTTACAAAATTATGAACAATAATAACAGCTAAGCAGTAGACCTTTCGAGGACCTACATATTTTTTCGAAATGTATTTTGGCAAAAAGTTCGTAAAACTACTAGTTTATGTATTTAGCTGTTAGTTTTCCTTTAAAAACAAAATGTGTTGAAATCTTGTCAATTTGGTTTAAGTTTTATCTGAGAAACAAGTATTTAGGTAAATTAAAAGAAAAACAGAAGACTGCGGAAAAGCAGTTTTTGCATTCTGAATTTGTTACGTTTGATATGCTGTTGAGTGTACGTTTTTTTGTGTGAAAATATGCGTAGTCAATAAAGTAAGTAAGTAAGTTCGTATAGACTGGCCAGCCCTAGTGTCAGAGTTATTAAGCCGCCGAAATGCGTAGTCCATAATCAATAGTTTTTAATTGCAACATAAAATATGTAGAAACATGCTGGTCTTATAAATAATAATACATGTCATTGAACATTCAGAAATACGCTGTAAAAGATTATATGTTCATTTTTTAGAATAACTCTAGTAAAATCACTTGTTTATTACGAAAAATTGCACGAAGGTTACGAAAAAAACGTTTATTTTTATTTTTGCGAGAGATGTATTATTATTATTACAAAAAATATAGCTAAAGATTATGACACTCAGGAAGTGAAGACGAATCTAACGACACCTCGACACCACATAAAAATCGGTCAAGCCGTTTAGGCTGTTGGCGGTCATCTAAAACATACATACATACACTAGAAAAACATAACCCTCCTTCTTACGCAGTCGGGTAAAAATAAATGCGTACGCAAGGTCAAAGTGTAGCAAATTGAAGATCCTAATCCCTGAATGCCTTATTCTATCTGTAAATCCAATTCTCCAAATCCAATTCAATACCTACAGATTTCTGGAAGTCAGTTACTCCATTCCATGAAGCACTTCTCCAACATACACCAAGTAAATTTTCTTCTAACTTTCTGCGAACGCCAGTGAATCCCAACATCATTATAAAATTTTCACGGTGGTATATTTTACACCTTGACAGTTTTATAGGTCGACCTCCGCTCTAATCTCGACTTTGATCTTGACAGGAAGCAAAAAATTTCGTTTTTTATCTTAATCCCACGAAACGTACGTAAAATTATATGATTTTTATGAAAACATGAGACGGATGAATTGTAGAATGACGTATTTGAACACATTTTTAATTCATGGGATATATAAAAAAAATGCGCGCTTCATCTTCAGAGGTACTAGGAACACACTCACCCTGGAGCTTAGGTACTTAGCTCTTGGTATTTCCACCACACAGTCGGTCAGTTAAGGCAAGGTGGGGGTCAGGGGTCTCATTTATCCCTAGGGAAACATCAGGGTACGTGTTGTCACTACTCACCGACGGCTCGGCTACAAAGCCGCCTCTGCAGTTATTTTTAACCGACTTCCAGAAAGAAGGAGGTTCTCAATTCGACTGTATTTTTTTTTGTATGTTTGTTCACCGATTACTCAGCCATCAGTGAATTGATTTTGATGATTCTTTTATTGTTTGGTTGGTCATAATTCAAAGGTAGTCCTAAATAGATTTTATCAAAATCACTTCAGTGCTTTGGTTTTTATAACACAATAATTGGAAAAATGTTATCCAAGTAAATGAATTGCATATTTTGAAGTCGGTTTTTTCAGTTCTTTAAACTATAATTATATTATTAATATTGTTGTATTGTCTGCAGGTTAACGGAATAGTGCTGCATGGAAGATGTCATCTCAACGCGTCGGCTATCATCAAAGGCCTCGTGGGGCCTGTTTTCAAGATCATACTCCTCAGGTGAGATCATCATCATCGTCTCAGCCGCAAGAACTCCACTTTTTACTAGATATTAGCACAAAACAGAGCTAGTACAGAAGACAATCTATATACAAAGTGCGCTCGAGCAACGCACACATAGACACCGCTCACGGACACGATATCTCGGACCGACTGGGACCAGTGCGAGCGCGAGTGCCATCCACTATCTTACTGTAAACATGCGTACATAAGAATGCGAATTTATTACACTGAAATTTGAATAGTGCATTTTGCCAATGTCGAAATCGTCGTAACAAATTTTCTGTGACATTTTTTTAATATAATAATAACATTAAAATTGAAATATTTTAGTTATTATTGGTTTATATTTCCGTTCTTCCTGTTTCATTCTCAACAATAAATCAAATAACTAGATACGAGTGCCACTACCACGATAGTTTTTTGTGCATAAGCCAAAGTTGACACCCCTAGCGCGACCGCCGAGTGTAGGTATTAAAAGTGAAGTGCATACATGTGATTGCCTTCTGTACTATCTCTGTTTTGTGGCATTAGTCTCTACTATGGATTTACAAAAAACCGGTTGGACCGGCTTGCATCCAGTACCTAGCCAATGTGAGACATTTTAAATTACTATAATTATATTATACTCGTAGTTTAACAACTGAAATAAACTAGAAAAAAACTAGAAAAGCTCAAAAACAGATTCCCACAAACAGATTTAGTGTTCACACATATTTTCTATCTATGGTTTTTATACAATTGCAAGCGTCCCAAAAACAAAATCCCACAAAACTGACTACAACACAGTAAATAAAGAGTGGAAGAGCCGAGATAAAACACTAAAAGTAGTATAAAAGGACCTCTTGCCCTTTAACTACACGTACCGGAAGTAGGGACACTGGATATGTCGTTACAGCGTTACACGTCGTTAGCCGCGTTACGGAGAGCGATGACCTCTGTCAAGAATATTGTCTTCTAGAATACGTTCTTTTGTAAAGTAAATATTTTATGAGCGTGAGATTTTGGTGAAGGAAACTCAATAGTATCAATTGTTATTTTTGTAATTCGAAAATCGCTTTTATTTCATACTTATTTGTATAGAATTCAAAATAATTAATAATAATTTAATTAATTTAAATATTTTTTTTGAAATGATATTTGACAAAGGAAATAAGTATAGTATTGTTCTTGATAGACTAATGCTAGAAACAACTAGTATGCAAAACTTACAAAATCGGGATTTTTGCGTTTTAGGATACCGCAGTACCATAAATAAGCCCATAGGTATATTTTCGTTATGTACCTCTGTCTATTTGTTTGTAAATCACTATTATTTTATTCAGAGACTAATAGTATTAAATAAACGAAATTAGTATTGACTGACTTCGCAGCTCAGTTGGTAGTCTGCCTGCTAAGCCGTTGGTCGTGGGTTCGATCCCCACCCAGGGCAAACATTTGTGTTTCCTTGTGTTAAAAATATTTATTTATAAAAAAAAGTATATACGAGTATGTATTATATCAACCATCTTCTTCTTCATCGTTCCATAGTACAAGCTGTTCTTAGTTTGGGCTAGATGGTGTTGTGTGAAATATCCACCAATATTAATTTATATTTATTTATTTTGTAAAATCACGTGTGAGTAAAATAGCGAATCCTATTTATAAAAGCCCTTTACGACATATAAATTAGCAGTTCAAGTTTTTTACCATATTATGCTTATATTGTATTAATATCATACGTCATCCACATAATATTTACTAAAGTCATACAATCACATTATTTCTTTTCTTGCTCAAAAGTAAAAAAAAAAACAGTTTTTTTTTGTGTATTTGTTTGCAACCCCTCTGTCTGCCTCATCCAGTAACGTTAACTCCGAGTGCGCTCGAAGGAAGCTTATTTATTGTCCCTATATTGTTGTAATGAAGGCATCCGTCCTCCGTCTGCAACTGACAGAATCGTTATATATACTGTTTTAGTATATAGTTATATATATAAAGCTATAAATCTGTGTGTTTGTTGCTAGGCTGTTATACATAAGTTATGGGGTATTATATATTAATGGGGTAACTTTGTGTATTTTTAGCTGACTGCGTAAAAAGGAGGATTTTGTTTTTAAGTGTATGTATGTATGTGGATATGTCAATAGTCAATAGTTTATTGTATGAATGTATGCTTCTATAAAATCGTCTACAGCCTACTTAAGCGGTTTGACCGATTTTGATGTGTGAGGTGTCGTTAGATTTGTTTTCACTTGACTGTCATAGGCTAATTTTTTGTAACAATTATAATAAATCTCTCGCAAAAATAATCAGATGCGTTTTTTCGTAACCTGCAACAAATTTTGCATTTTATAATAATTATTCTAAAGAATGCACATTTATGATCTTTTACAGCGATTTTACGCATACTTTGTCACAAAAAACGTTCACTCAACAGCGTATCAAGCGTAACGAATCCGTAAGTTAGACTGCAAAAACTGCTTTTCAGCAGTCGGGCATTTTGTTTTTCTTGTAATACAGATACTTGTTGTATTTTTGTAAAGTTTTAGGTTCACTTTTTTTGGTGTGCAATTTCAACATCATCATCTTAGCCATAATTAAGTCCACTGCTGGACATAAGCGTCCTCGTTGGATTTCCAAATAGACTGGTTGTCTTGCGGTGTGCTTCCAGCGTCTTCTTGCCACTCGTATGAGGTCGTCTGTCCACTTTGTTGCTGGTATTCCTACGTAGCGCTTGCCAGTTTGTCTCCATAAGAAAAGTTTCGGCTCTGTCGGCCATTAGTTCTCCGTGCCATGTGCCTTGTTCATTATTACTTTAACATGCTTATCCGCTGTTTGCAATTGCATTAGCATTTTCAAAAAACAATGAAAAAATACTACTTTCTTCAATTTTTACGGCTCATTATCCCAGATTGATTACAATATATAGCAGCTAATGTAACTGCTGAAGTAGCCTTGCAGGTTTCGGTTTTTTTTCTTCAAATTAGTTATAAGAATTATAATTTCATAACATATAGTAACTAATGTATAATTTATTTGTAATAACGTGATAATATTTGACGGTATTTTTAATTAAGACTGAATAATTGATAATTTGTATATTTTAAGTAAGATGACTTGCACTATTGTATTAGGTAAACCTGTAATGATAGTTGTAAAATGAATTTGATAAATAAATAAATAAATATATTTCGTTATTCGTATAAATATGACAGCGCCATAAAGAATGGATATACTTAATTCAGTTAACAGGCATTCTAACAACATTTTCGTACATTTGATACAAATTCTCCGAGCGAGCGAAGCGAAGTCAGATCCCTATATCAACGGGAAAAGAAATTGCTTTCATTTGTTAGGATGCTAGGATGGGTGACTGACCTCTAACATGCATAAGTGATTATATCAGTCTACGATGGAGCATGTTTGCTTAGAAAACACCCATTCACTTTATAATTAAATACACTCAGGTACTCGTATATCCATTGAAGAAATTCAGAAAGCGTATATTTCCAAAACATAGCTGTAATTTCAATAAAAAAACCGGACAAGTGCGAGTCAGATTCGCCCACCGAGGGTTCCGTACAAAGTAGTAGATAAAAGGGAGTTTTTTTTTTTTTTTTTTATATTTTCCATCATAAGCTGCAAATTATACATCGTAAAAATAATTAAGAACCCGTTTTAACTTGTGCTATTGAAGCTCTTTCATATGATACCCCACATGATACGGTTAATTTATTTTGAAATTTGGGCCCTCATTCCTTGCATAAAGACACTATTTTTTGTGATCTAATTAAAAATATCCAGTTTTCGGATTTTTTCCCATATGTGCACTCTAACACAATAGTTCTTTCCAAATTTCATAGTTATGGGTCAACGGGAAGTACCCCATAGGTTTTAAATCCCTTGTGAGTGTCGAAATGTGCGTTTTTTACGATATATTAGGCTGTAACTTTTTTTACGAAAACTTAGAAACTTCATTTTTCTTTCTGCAGCAAGATAGTATGGATCTGCGTATATGGTTTTAATTTCTACTCGATACGTTCCCGAGATAAAGGTATTGACACGCGACGGACGGACAGACGGACAACAAAGTGATCCTATAAGGGTTCCGTTTTTTCGTATTGAGGTACGAAACCCTAAAAAGAGTGAAGCGTTTCGTACGAGTTTGCTTTAGTATCAACTATAAAACGATATTGCTTCATAGTGCTTCTAACTGTCCGATAGAAGATAACAGAATGGAATAAGTACATTTATACTCTCCGAAAACTATCCAACAAAAAAGAATTTTATTTTAGTGGCGCTTCCATCATCTTATACCTAATAGGTACTTTGTCACCGCAGAACAAAACTGCCTCATCCAATGCTATATTTGTTAGAGTTTAGGACATCCCCGTTTTGTATACCGGAATGCTTCGCATTGTGTCGCGGGATTTATTGTGAGCACCCTCATTTTGCCCAGTTTCGCAGATATGACGCGAAACAATAGAATTTAATTTTCATATGGCAACATTAGACTTTTGTTACAACAGATTCAGATAAAAAGATTCAGGTTATTTGGTGTTCTGTTATTTTTGGAGAAAATTTATGTGATGTTTTTTTATCGTATCATGTTATTCTATA
The DNA here is from genome assembly GCA_947563715.1 of Lycia hirtaria. NCBI lineage: Eukaryota > Metazoa > Arthropoda > Insecta > Lepidoptera > Geometridae > Lycia > Lycia hirtaria. The sequence continues at coordinate 30,142,983 of OX387377.1, read as the reverse complement.
TAAACCAAGTTTTATAGACTAAATAATTATGTAAATATAATTAAGTATATGATTATACATACCTAGTTAAAAAAAACTGAAACAACCAACTTCAAATTACGTAATTTCATTTACTTGGATGACATAATATATTCCAGGAATCGATTATGATGAAATTGCTATGGGACCAATCTTAAAGTAAATGTTCATATTTGTCAAAAAATAGCGTGTTTTACCTAAAAATATTCATCCTGCCCAAACTCTAAAGCTATCAGGAATTTTTTACTAACGTGTTCATACTGTATATACTTACGGAGCACTTGCACATATTTATCTGAGATGCTGATTTTTGATTTTAATAATCCTACCATTTTTGTGAAAAAATATATCAAAATTGGATGAAAACATTAGAAAGATACAGCGATATCAGTGTACGTGCAAATGAGAAAAAATAGATAGCAATCATGGCTTGTGACGTCATCACTTCACTCGCTCACCCGTACACACGGATGATGCATTCAAACACACCTAGGTAATTACGTAGTGAGAGAGTGTGTTGTACGTTCATGACATCACTGACCATGATCGCAAAGCTGTCGCGTTTTAAACGAGGCAAAAAGAAAACTCCAATAACTTCGATATATCTCAGATTACACTCATCCAAAAGAATAAAATAGTTTAAAAAACCCTGTGCACTTGACTATATACTTATAATTCAAATATCTTTAGCAAGCATGAACATCATTAAGTTTTAAAAATAAGTACGACAATACAATCGATAGTTCACTCATCGCGCATCAACTTGCTAATTTCAGGATCTATAGAGCTTTAAGATTTCGAGGCCAAAGGTCGGAAAACTGAGATTCGTCGTGACAAATTGTGAGATTTCTTATATATGTACGTAAACTAAACTTAAGAGATGTCGTCTGCCTGCCAGACATAAATAATTCATGTTTTCCCTGATCCCTGGGAAAATAGAGTGACTACACTTGTAAATAAATAAGGAATATGGCAACACCGCGGCTATTCAGACCTCTTACTTTTGGAACAAGCTTTTATTCAAGCTGAGGGAGTATTTGTATAGGCGTAGTAGCCCGTACAATTGTTGCGTTCATAATATGATCAGAAGTTATGTTCAAAACCCAAGTAAAATTTACTGAAACAAGCATTTTTTAGGATAATAAAATTATAATAATTATTTTATATTTTCAAGACAAGTGTTGTTCCACACTTCATTATCTACAAATTTTATAGACAGTTAAAAGAAACACATCCGACGGGACTTGAACCCACAAAAAAATATAATTGAAACCTTAGTCTTATTTTAAAAGACCTATCCAACGATAGGATTGAATAAAATAAAAAACCGGACAAGTGCGAGTCATACTCGCCCACCGAGGGTTCCGTACAAACTAAATAAAAGGGGGAAATCATGTTTTTTTTTATATTTTTCTTCATAAAACGAAAAATATTCATCGTAAAAATATTTAAAAACCTGTTTAAGCTTATGCTAATGAAGGTCTTTCATATGATACCCCACATGATACGGTTGAATCACTTTAAAATTTGGGCCCTCATTCCTTGGATAAAGACACTATTTTTTTGTGATTAAATTTAAAATGTCCAGTTTTCGGATTTTTTACTATATGTGTACTCTAGCACAAGGCTTCTTGCCAAGTTTATAGTCCTAGGTCAAAGGAAAGTATCCCATAGGTTTTGATTCCCTTGTGAGTGTCGAAATGTGCGTTTTTACGACATATTCGGCTGTAACTTTTTTTTACGAAAACTGAGAAATTTTATTTTTCGTTCTGCAGCAAGATACTATGGATCTGCGTATATGGTTTTAATTTCAATTCGATACCTTCACGCGTTCCCGAGATAAAGGTCTCCCGGACAGGCGGACAGACAGACGGACAGAAGGACAACAAACTGATTCTATAAGGGTTCCGTTTTTTCCTTTTGAGGTACGGTCACTTCTATTTTTTTGCACCGTATTTTATATTTTTAACCCCCGGCCCAGAAAGAGGGGGGGTATTAAGTTTGGCGTATGTTTTGTATGTCTGCTCGCCAACGGATATTACCCATTTCGATCTAGTTTTTAGGGTTTCGTAGTAAACAAAGAACCCTTATAGTTTTGCCATATCCATCTATCTGTTTGTCTATCCATCCGCGGCTTTGCTTAAAGACTATTAGTATTAGAAAGCTGTAAAATTTCCAATATAGGGATCCGTTTGCAAAATATTAAACTTTGAAGTGAAATTTTTTGTCACCTTCCCCCGTCTATCGGCTTAACGGTTGACTTTGAAGATATGAAAAATGAATGGTAATAGCAAGAATTTTAAGAAAACTATTATGGATACGGAGTCGATGAACTTAAATAATGTACTTAGAGAAGAACAATATTATGCAAATTTCAGTTTAACTAACATAGGTTCATAGTATCAAATATATTATAAAATTATGATGAGCAACTATGGAACCTTATTTGTACATTCGCGTGGCATGACACGCACTTGGCCACTTATTTTTGTTTGAAAGAGGATTTGATCGAGAAGTGTTCTTAGCTATGTTATATCAAAAATCGGTCGGGTGTTATTTAGTTTTGCTATAGTTTCCGGCAGCCTAGTCGGGAGACCGTCTGACTTGCAATCGCAGGTCCTGGGTTCGTATCCCGCGACACGCACCTCTGTCTTTTCGAAGTTATGTGCGTATTGTTGATTGCCGCCAACTTCAAACGGTGAAGGAAAACATCGTGAGGAAACCTACATGTCTGAGAGTTCTCAATGATCTTGAAGATGTGTGAAGTCTGCCAACGCGCACTTGGCCAGCGTGGCAGACTATGGCCTAACCCTTCTCACAATGAGAAGATGGCCCGTTCCCAGCAGTGGGACAGTTTGTACAAACAGGGCTGATAAAAAAAAAAAGTTATTTGTACTACAACATTTAGCAGTTAACTGTACACATCTACATACCAAATTTTATTTATATAGTGTTATTAGTTTCCTTGTAAAATAGCGGTGATGTCATGCGGACAGACAGACAGGGCTCCGTATATTTACTACAGTACCCTAAAACCACCAAATTAATATATTTCTTTTTATTTTCAGGCGGAAGTCAGCTTTAGAAGATGTCGCTGTGAAGCCACTGACTCAGTTTCCGGTCGCTTTGGAAGAAGAGGTGAGTAGTGCTCTCTTTTTCTTACCTATTCTCCTACTCCAAAAGTAAGGTGGTCTTAACTTTAACACTTAGTCATATAAACAAGTATAAATGCTAACCAACTGCTAATAGACTTAGAAATTCGTTAATAGTAAAAATTATGCGAAGCGAGCAGTAATTAATAAAGATTCATCGTAAACCTTTTTTACTAAATTTCTTAATTTAATTTTACTGGGCCTTCGCTTGTATTTTAAGTGCACAGAATTTTGGTAGCCCGAATTTTACTTTTTTGACGTTACAATTGAAGACATTGGTGCAGAGAACTTGGAAAAACTTGCTTTTTTCACTCCGGATGTTTGTACTCACGTATAGGTTGTATTTTTCACATTCAAACTTTAAAAAACTTAGAATAGGTACTTCTACAATTTTACTGAATTTTGTCGTCGGTTTTGGCTGTTGATATTGCCCTCAAAACACGGTCAATTTTGATAATATTTGACAGAAAATTTTGGTGCCTACATGATTCTAAACAATTATTTCGAATATGATGAAAATCGGTCGAAAGGTTGTCAAAATATACATACATAAAATCACGCATTTCCCTTACGAGGTAGACGATACTCAAACACCACGAGGCCGTTTGACGTCTCATTAGACCCTGGATAGGTGGAAGGGAGAGGGTATTAGAAGAAAGCGTAAGATGTATTGTTAGCTTGAAGTGACAAAGGGTCTGCTCATCGCCCTCAAAAACGCTGACTTTAAAATAGAAGGAAAAGGAAAGAAAAGGAAGGAAAGAGAAGCAACTATAACATTATATTTTTTCTCTCTGTCATCCAGAATAAAAGATTGTAAATTGTAGTTAGAGACGTATCCTGACCAATATGTCTGTTTGTGACCTCTTCACAGCTAAACGGCTTAACCAATCGTTATTAAATTTGGCACAGAGATTATTTAGGACTTAGAAATGATATAGGGTTTATTTTATCATCATTACCATCACCGTTTTTCATCATTATGCGACTGACACTGCGGGGCGCAGCTAGTATAAAGTATAAATTTACCTACATGGTTTGTTAGGTGGATTAGTGGTCAGTTTTGAACTCTTAGGAATGCAAATTTCTTCTTCCCTCGACTGTGTATTTTTTTGTACCAACAGTTCAGTGTTCAGTAATAGTTCAGTGGTTAGCGCTCTCAAATGACAGTGGGTTCAAAATCCAACAATGACCTAAATTTGAAACATTATGTGCAAACAATAATAAGTTCAATGTATTTTCGTCGAGCACACGAATGACTAGTTCTGGCTTCACTTGAGAGCTAATTCTCATTCCATAAAAATACTCGTGTTGTCAAACGGTGGCATAGCAACAGTAGAACTGTATTATACTTACGCTTTCATCAATAAATATTCATTTATAATTAGAAATAGACACTCAAACATCCAAAACTCTGAAATGAGTCAGCTTGAATCAAAAAATTCAACAAAAACCAAAATATTTTAAATCATAACCAGTCCTATGGAAATACTTACTGTCTAATATATTACCAGTTTTAATATAATATATGTATATGTTTACTAATACTGACCTTGTCGATGTTTTGTCTCGCTCGCACCACAGCCGGTAGATTTCCTCACGTTTTTCCTTCGGACGGACCCAATATACCGAAATAGAACTCTACAACTATTGTATTTAGTGTTATTATTGATTGGATGCTATAATTTTCAGTGTTTATCTTTTATTTGCGTATCAATACGACATAACTCTAAATGAAATTTAAAGGAATTTCAACTTTGTTACTTCAGTGTTTAGGTTGAAAATGGCGTGTAGCGTTTAAGTGCTATAACATTTATTTGGTCGTATATTTTTCGACTATGTTATCTTTGCAATGTCATATTGCAAACATTGAGTTTTTGTATTTAGTACTGATTCGAGACGTGTAAAGAGCGGTACAACATAATTACGCTCCAAAAATCTAATAATTTATGTATAATGTAACATATAAAACGATGTTTAGTGTTATAAAAGTCACATAAAGTTTTTAGTGTAAAACATGCGTGTTTTTAGTGTTAATTAGTGTCAAATTAGTGTTTATTATTAAGTGTTGAGGTTGGATAACTGTTGTTTTATGGATTTAACTACTTTATATCTTTTAAATGACTACTTTTAATGAAAATATTGAGGCCGGCTCTAACGGTATTGGTAGATGATTTAACGGTCGGTCGGTCGGTCGGTCGGTCGGTTTTTCAACCGACTTCAAAAAAGAAGGAGGCTCTCAATTCGATGGTTTTTTTAAATGTTTGTTTTACCTCATAACTTTCGACTGGGCGACCCGATTTTGATGATTCTCTTTTTATTTGAAAGCTGGTGCTTCCCGTGTGGTCTCATTTCAATTTGGTACAGTTCTGACAATGGCATCCATGATAAGTCGGTTGCTTCATTGTTAAACTATAATTATTGTTACATTATTCCGATATTTACTTGCTTTAAATAGACTTAATCTTTTGCTTGAGTGGCAAAACACTGAAACTAAAGACAATCTTTAAAACACTGTTTAAGCACAAGCTTTTATTAATACAATTAAAAGCGCTTATTATGGTGACTAAAAAGTAGCACAAATTCGGCTCCAGTCTCTCTCTACATCCCGATTTCATTATCATTCTAAAAGTAGTCCACTACTGGACATGGATGAGCTCAAGAGCCTCCCTCTTGGATTTCCAAGAAGACCAGATAGAAGCGGTTTGCATCCAGTCTTCCTGCCGTTTGTATGAGGTCATCTGTCCATCTCGTGGCTGGTCTTCCTACGCTGCGCTTGCGGTGCGTGGTCTCCGCTCGAGAACTTTTCGACCCCATCGGCCATTAGTTTTATGTGATATGTGCCCTGCCCACTGCCATTTCCACGCACACACGCTGTGCTATGTTGATGACTTTCGTACGTCTACGACTCTCTTAATTTCTAATTCGATCTCACCTGTGACCACGGACGCTTCAAAGCGTGTAAAACGTCAATTATTTAAATTATGTAAAATGTACGCGATAAATCCGTAAAAAATCGTCTTAATTTCAATAAAATCTTTTGTTTTTTTATTTTTTGAGCCATATATTTTTTTTTCGCAACAATATGATTGAATATTGTTAAAATGATCCGTAAACTCCATTGTTATACCCTTTCTGCGTAACCCTATAACCAAGCTACTTGAGACTGGCACGTGTTAATAGGGATACTTAAGAAATAAGGAAACTAGATTAAGTGCAAAATATTTACATACAAGATCAAACACTGCTTAACAAATTTACAGGAAATAACATTTTTCCGGGATTAAAAATACTTTATAAATACTGAAAAGTTACATTAGTATTATAAAACACTAGGTTTTTGCCCACGACTTTATACGTGTGGGTTTATTATTAAATGTTTATTTTATATATTCTTAGGGTTCCATACCTCAATAGGAAAAAACGGAATCCTTATAGGATCACTTTGTTGTCCGTCTGTCAAGACCTGTATCTTGGGAACGCGTGACGGTATCGAGTTAAAATAAAACCATATACGCAGATTCATAGTCTCTTGCTTCAGAGAGAAAAATCAAACTTTTCAGTTTTTATAAAAAAATACAGCCGATTATGTCGCAAAAAACGCATATCTTGACACTCGCAAGGGAATCAAAACCTATGGGGTACTTCCCGTTGAATTATAACTGTATGTATATTTTTGGTTTATAAAGGAAAATTAAATGTTGTCCGTCTGTCCGTCTGTCCGTCTGTCCGTCTGTCCGGGTGTCAAGACCTTTATCTCGGAAATGCGTGAAGGTATCGAGTTGAAATTAAAACCATATATGAAAATCCATAGTATCTTGCTGCAGAAAGAAAAATAAAATTTCTCAGTTTTCGTAAAAAAAAGTTATAGCCGAATATGTCGTAAAAAACGCACATTTCGACACTCACAAGGGAATCAAAACCTATAGGGTACTTCCCGTTGACCTAGAACTATGAAATTTGGCAAGAAGCATTGTGTTAGAGTACTCATATAGGAAAAAATCCGAAAACTGGACATTTTTAATTTAATCATAAAAAAATAGTATCTCTATGCAAGGAATGAGGGCCCAAATTTTAAAGTGAATTAACCGTATCATGTGGGGTATCATATGAAAGAGCCTCATTAGCATAAGCTAAAATAGGTTTTTAAATATTTTTACGATGTATATTTTTCGGTTTATGAAGGAAAATATAAAAAAAAATGATTTCCCCCTTTTATTTAGTTTGTACGGAACCCTCGGGGGGCGAGTCTGACTCGCACTTGTCCGGATTTATTTTATTAATGAGTAACTTCACCCGGTAGTTACCTAGTTTGTACGATACTACGATACCCTCGGTGGGCGAGTCTGACTAGCACTTGTCTAATTTTTTGTTTTGTTCAATACAAATATATAATTAAAGCGGTTAGCCATAACAATTACTTAATTGCATAATTATTCATATTCAAAGAAAAATAAAATACCCGACTGAAGAAGAGAAATCCTTGCATTTTTTATTTTTGCGAAAGTTTTTTTATTATTATTCGGTAAAGCCGTTTAGATTGTAGGTGATCATATAGAAACATGCATACATACATACATACTTATTCATTCATTCATTCATACACTCGAAAAACATAATCCTTACTTGCTACCGCAGTTACCTAAGTACTAACTTGCACAGGCGTCTACAACTAGCGTTTTAATTGGTAAAATTACTTTTTTATGGAAATCATGTCATTTTAATAAATGCAAGTTATGCATATGTATCGATTGATATAAAAATAAGTTGTTTGTAAATATCATATGTAAGCTGAAATTCTGGCCTAAGATGTGATTCTGGCCTAATGACTGGCCTTGTGACTCAGTTGGTAGTGTATTTACGTTACAAGCTTTGCTTAGTTTGGGCTTGATGGTGTTGTGTGAAATGTCCACAAATATTTATTTATTCGAGGACAATAAATATCACGGAAGTCATTGACATTATGACTCGTTTAATTTTACCCGACTTTCTCAAAAGGGAGGGTTTGATTTTCGGTTATATTATGTAAGTTCGGGAACCGCGGAGAAATTTGTTGACTAAACCTGATGGTGGATTTTCCTCTATTTTACTTCTTGTTTAGACGTTTTTTGTAATGTATTTATTATATAGAGTTATATTTTTATGTGTTGTATGTGGATATTTTATCTTTATTAATAAAACTACACAAAACAATATACAACTACACATACTTAATTAACTAAAGTACCTACTACACAAAAAGCAAATCGATTACCTCAGACCGATAAAGGTGTAAAGACAATCCAAATGCTCAAACCCACTTCCAATTAGCAGCGTACCCAGCATGCTGTGTGTATGTTGGTTATATTACATACGTTTGTCAAAACGCTTTGACCGATTTGATGTGCAAGGTGTCGCTAGAATTATTTTGACTTTCGGAATGTCATATTTTTACGTTTTTTTACATACTTTTAATTGACAAATACATATATAATTATATATATATAATATTTTTTTAAATCTATATATTTAAATTAATTGTACGCATATTTTTTCGTGAAATTGTACACTAAACATCAGGTCAAGCTTCACAAATAGGTACACTACGAAAATAGTTTTACAGCAGTCGGTTTTTTTGTATTTCTTTTAGTTAGATACAAATGTACATGAACCTTAAAATGCTTCAAAATACGGGCAATATAATAAAAAAATATAAGCCATTCATATCCAACCCCCTCTTACAAATTACTTACAAATTGTCGGAAAACCCAACTTGAATAAGTTTCTTACTTAACATAATTATGACTCAAATATAATTATACCAAATGACATTTACGTTTGATTGCCAGAGACCAAGGTACTTTGGTCGGCTAAAGTTGGTGAAATGGGACCAACGTAACTGCAACCACCGTATACGTTGTCGCTGCTATCGTATTTTCTGAAGAAAACTGGTAATTTTCTTGGAGGGTTTCGAGTTCTGTTATTTTGCTAAATGTAAGGTTAAGTTTGTTCAGAAAAGTTTAGTACGGTGAAGATAATTTACCATTTGACTTTGTGGTAATTCTTACTTATTACTATGTCTTCGGTAAATTACAACTTAAAACTATGTAGTTCGACCATCGTTTGACTCGCTAGCGCATGCCAACATTTTTGAGGATTTAAAATGACTAAATGAACTTATTAAAAAAATCGTCCCATAGAACTTTAAAAAGCAATATCGCAAGCTTTGGACAAAAAAATCATTTTGTTCTAAATTAATTTTCAAATATAAAAATGATTTTACAAATTATTAACGTTTATATCCATGGTCCCTAACTATGGGCCTTTTATAGAAGCTCAAGGTCACGCAACGAGCTATGGAGAGACCTATGCTCGAGATCGAATCAGAAATGAAGAGATACGTAGACGTACAAAAGTCACCGATATAGCACAGCGGATTAGTAAGTTGAAGTGGCAGTGGGCAGGGCACATAGCACGTAGAACTGATGGCCGATGGGGCCGAAAGATTCTCGAGTGGAGACCACGTAACGGCAAGCGCAGCGTAGGAAGACCAGCCACGAGATGGACAGATGACCTCATACAAGTGGCGGGAAGACGCTGGATGCAAGCCGCTTCCAATCGGTCTTTTTGGAAATTCATGGAGGAGGCCTATGTCCAGCAGTGGACTTCTTATGGCTGAGGTGATGATGATGAACGTTTATATTGATATTGCAAATTTTAGTGTTCTGTAGGACTATTTTTTATAAAAGTGAATGAACTTTTATAATTTTATATCTACAAAAATATTAGTATGCACGAGCGAGACGGAAGATCACCACGCATTTTTGAAAATATAAAATGACTGACGAACTTATAAAATCGTCGTTTGTAAAACTAGAAAACAACATCACAAATATTTCAATTTGATTAAAGTTAATTTTCATAAGATAAAATCATGTTTGCGTTAATAATTTCTAAAAATGATTTTTATGTATGAAAATTAACTGGTATCAAATTGTTTTTTTTTTAAATATTTGTGATGTTGTTTTCTATTTTTACAAACAAACAGTTTTTATAAGTTCATGCAGTTATTTTATATCTTCGAAAATGTGGATATGCGCGAGCGAGACGGTCGATGGTCGAACTACGGACTCGTAAGTGCACACATAATTTTGTAAATCTGACAAAGGTGACGGACACCGGCGACTGTGGAGCTAAAAATAAATTTAAAAAAAAGTGGACACATAATTAGGGTTCCGTACCCAAAGGGTAAAAACGGGACCGCTATTACAACAAATACAAAAAAGTAGAATAAAATAAATATTTAAGGGGGCTCCCATACAACAAACGTGATTTTTTTTGCTCGTTTTTGCTCGATGGTACGGAAGCTTTCGTGCGCGAGTCCGACTCACACTTGACCGGTTTTTTTTAAATTAACTTGTATGTATGTTCATAGTATCTTTATTTTAAGTACACATAAATTATGATGCGCAACTACGGAACCCTAGTTTGCGTGTAGCACGATACGCACTTGGTTGCTTATTATTTTTGTCAGCGTTGTATTATTATTACAAAAAAATATACCCTATGACACTCGTGGAGTGAAAATGAATCTAGAAAAGAAGAAAATAGAAACATTAATACATACATACCTACATACACACATGCAAACATACATACACTCGAAAAATATGGCCCTCCTTTTTACGCAATCGGATAAAAAGTTATAGTGAACAATATATACAGGTAGAACACATTTATAGGTTGTTATCGATAAAAATAGCTGAGAACATGAAACTACAGGAGCGAAGTCCCACGAACAAGATGGATGGGCTCGGAACGGAAGCGTTGATCGATGTTAACCCCTCCAGTAATGGAATACGATGCCATGGATACAGAAATATGGTAGAAATAATGTGTTGTGTGTTTATTGTGTGTTTATCAATCATAATCATCATCATCGTCACAGTCTTCATGGACCCACTGTTGGACTTGTAGTCCTCTTATATAACGCATTTTTACACTGTGCTAAAAGGAGGGTTCTGTTTTTAGAGTCTATGTATGTTTGTATCCATATACAAACATTTGTATGTATGTAATAATCCTTTTTTGCATAATTAGACAAAATTTACAGGTGTCATTATCTCATTCTGGTGTTCCCACACAAAGTTAAGTTACTTCATCTTACCTTTTGTGTGGGAGTATCAGTCCATTGCCTAGTTTCCTAAGTGAAACCCATTTTATCTCAATAGTCAAGATTAGGTGTACAATAGTTCTTTCAACGGGATCCCTTCACTTCGCATAATGTTTTAATTCCTAATATATTGTAACAAAATGTGTCTGGCATACTTGTTATTGGCATAATAATAATTTATGCGAGTCAATAGTAAATCTCTATTAACTATCTATATAACCAATTTCTGTATTTTTTTTATTATACGTTTAAAAATACCTCTCAGGGCTTTGGCTCCACTGATGCCTATCAAAGGACTAGGCTGCGACCTGAGAAGCTATCGGCAAACGGTTTAATAGCGTAGAGCCTCGACCAACATCTCAAGAGGCTCTCGCTCGATGGTTGGGTCAAGGGTCGGATTCAGAAGGCGGGGTTTCTAGACACGGAACGAATTTTCAGAAGGTTTCCGAGTCTGTAGCCCCTACCGCCAGCAATTTAGGCCCTGCCCGGTGCCGGCGGCACCCTAGTTTTTAGGTTTTTTATGCTATTTATGTTTTATATATATTTATTGTAAAAACCCTAATAATACGTTTTTTACATATCTAATAAATAGCATAAAAAAACTAATTAAGAAATAAAACAAATAAATAGATAATAATAAAACATTTCGATTGATGGATTCTTGAAATCAAGACGAAGTTCAATAATGGTCATTGCTTTTCAGTGGTCTGTCAATTTCTAGTTCATCATGAGTCCTAACATCCGGCCAGTTGGCGGTCAAACGCAAGCCCATCACAGATTTATTTATGTAGGTATAGGTGTGTAGGTGTACTTAGCAGATATAGAGTGTGTTTGAGATAAAATTATCAATATTTGAGAGGCGTGTGTAACAATTAATTTCATCGACCGATTACCCCCATATTGCAGGCTGCAGGCTTCCCCTCTCGGAATGACCGCCATTTTGATTTTTGGATTTATTTCGACACGTTGATCAAACTCTTTATAGACTGATTTAATACTCAATCGATATACTTAATGATGTGTTTGCTATGTACAATTTGATCTGTCAGTATTAAAAACATTAACTTTTAATTTTAAGAAATAATCTACATAACATTGTACACTCTTTAATTAATTACAAAAACATCAATTTATTCCAATTTAAAATATCTTCAAAAATAAGAAAGCTGCAAGCATTTTAATTTCGTGTTAGACAGAGCACGCGATAGCGAATGATGACGTCATGGTTCAAGTTCGCCGTACAAATTCAATACAAACTGTTGTTTCGCTAGAGAAGGACAAAACACCCCTCACCTAAAACTTTAAATGTTTATATCTTGGAAGTTTATAGTTCGATTGTTTTTTTTTTTTTGTATATGCATTACATTTTAGTACGTTATCAATTAAAAATAATATTCCTACGAAATAAAACTCATGCATATTTCCTATTCATTGTTTAAACGCCTCTAAAATATCGCTAGTTTCTAAAACACACTGTATATTTAATTTTGTCAACACCGGTATCACAGGCCTAGTATCACAAACGCCGCCGCGTGGGAGAGATAACGTATATCCCTTGGAAGTGCACTGATAACACGCTTTTGGAAAGCGAATCATACGTAGCTGAGATTATAGCAGTACTAGCTGTGCCCGGCGGTTTTACCCGCGTAGTGATGAGATATTACGGTGTTGAATAAATAAATAAATAATTTATTTAGTTATTTATAATTAACTAAAAGGGTATTTACCACTTACATTAGCTAGTAAAAAATATACATATTTTACAAATGACCATATTAAATTTAAAATAAGAAAATAATACCAAAATCAAAATTAAAACGTAAAACAATGTCAAAAACAGATACAATGTCAAATATACTAAATAGGGTCGTATATATACTAATAAAAACGTCAAAACTAAAATCAAATTAGAACGTAAGACAATGTCAATATAAATATAAAAACCGGACAAGTGCGAGTCAGACTCGCCCACCGAGGGTTCCGTACAAACTAGTAGATAAAAGGGGGAAATCATATTTTTTTTATATTTTCCTTCATAAACCGAAAAATATACATAGTAAAATTTTATAAACCTGTTTTATGCTACTGAAGTTCTTTCATATGATACTCCACATGATACGGTTAATTCACTTTAAAATTTGGGCCCTCATTCCTTGCATAAAGACACAATTTTTTTGTGATTAAATTAAAAATGTACAGTTTACGGATTTTTTCCCCTATGTGTAAACACAATGCTTCTTGCCAAATTTCATAGTTCTAGGTCAACGTGAAGTACCCCATAGGTTTTGATTCCTTTGTGAGTGTCGAAATGTGCGTTATTTACGACATATTCGGCTGTAACTTTTTTTTATGAAAACTGATAAATTTTATTTTTCTTTCTGCAGCAAGATACTATGGATCTGCGTAAATGGTTTTAATTTTAACATGATACCTTTAAGCGTTCCCTAGATAAAGGTCTTGACACCCTGACAGACGGACAGACGGACAACAAAGTGATCCTATAAGGGTTCCGTTTTTTCCTATTGATGCAACCCTAAAAATGTCAAATATACTAAACAGGGTCATATAAAAATTTAAAATTAAACAGGATCATTAAAATATTGGTGGACATTTCACACAACACCAACTAGCCCAAACTAAGCAAAGCTTGTACTATGGAAACTAGATGGCTGATATCAGAATATTTTTATTGCATAGATTGATAAAATGCATATATACTTTTTTTGTAAATACATACATATGATACATAGAAACACCCAGACACAGAACAAACACACCTCCAAACTCCATGCCTGCTCCAATGAGCATGGGGTCATCACACAAAATATTTGCCCTGGGTGAGGATCGAGCCCACGACCTACAGCTCAGGAGGCAGTCGTACTACCACTGAGCCATGAGGCCTGTCGAACTATGATACAATATAGAATAAGTCCGTCTTCATGTTCTCAGGTATATCTGTACTAAGTTTCATAACAATCGGTCCAGCCGTTTGGTCGTGAAAAGGTAGCAAACATGTGGAGAGATAGATTTACTTTCACTCATATAATATTAGTTTGGTTTTTATCCGACTGCGTAAGAAGGATGGCTATGTTTTTGAATGTATGCAGGTATGTATATATGTATGTATGTGTATGTGGGTATGTATGTTTATATTTTATGGTTCAGTATGCAGTCAGGTAAATATGTTTTAAATAAATATAGAAATGTAATTTGGTCAACAATAAAATTTGTATAATATATAACTTACCTTTTTTTCTACCTACCAACCAAATTTAATTAAAATCATTGTAGCCGTTTCCGAGATTCATATTCTATATATATATATATATACATATATACAAGAATTCCTTGTTTAAAGGTACTAGATTTATTACTATTGCAATCTATCACATATATACATAATTTACATTATGTTATGGAATGTCGTATACCTATTATGTAAATAAGGATATTACTCTACTTTATCGGGTAACACGCTATAGCATGAAAAACTAAAACTCTACCTGTCTTTATAACTTGTATCTTTTTTTAGAAAATTGTTTTTAAAAACAAGTAGAGTAAAAGACAAACAAAATACTTACCCGACGGGTTTTGAAGTATTATGTACGGTTTCGTTACGCTTGATACGTTGTTGAGTATACGTTTTTTGTGAGAAAGTTTACGTAAAATCGCTGTAAAAGAGTTTAAATGCGTATTCATCAGAATAATTGTAGTCAAATTACTTATTTATTACGAAAAAGTTCGTTGGAGGTTACGAAACAACGCATGTTTTATATTTTGGTGATAATTGTATTATTATTATTACAAAAAATATAGCCCAAGACACTCAGGGAGTGAATACGAATCTAACGACACCTTGCACATCCAAATCGGTCAAGCCGTTAAGGCTTTAGGCGATCATATAGAAATATATATAGATACATACATACATACACACACACAAATGCTTGTTTAATTTTCTACGAATAATAATATTTATAGCCAAATTTACCTAATACCAGAATCCTGTTCCAGGATGTTTGTTCTGTGTCTGGGTGTTTCTATGTATCATGTCAAGTGAACTAAGATAGCTAATATACTATTTTATTTGAATATATGCAAATAAAATAGTATATTAGCTATCTAGTTCACTAATTAGTACAAGCTTTGCTTAGTTCGTAATTTGTTTGTAATTAGCTTCTATAGCTTGTTATTATTATTTGAAATTTATTCGACATGTATGTACATGTATGTGTAGGTATGTGTGTTTGTTTCGTTCATCTATAATGTATTTTGATAGCACATTTTAAATGACTATTTTTACTTTTTGCTCGATATTAATGCATGCTGACTTCACCTGTAATTATTGTGACATTAAACTATATTTTCATTTTATAATTTTCATTGTCAATGTATAAATGTACACAGTGTAGGTGAACTTTATAAATAAATAAATAAACAATAATAAATTGTTGAAAATGTCCACAGGGCAGGTCCCAGGGCAAACATTTGTGTGATGAACATAGATGTTTGTTCTGTGTCTAGGTTTTACTATGTATCTTAAGTATGTATATACAAAATAATATTATTTTCTAACAGCCATTTAGTTTCCATAGTACAAACTCTGCTTAGTTTGGGCTAGATAGTGTTGTGTGAAAATGTACGCCAATATTTTATATATCAATTTATATTTGAACACACGGTTTGTACTATTCAAAGATGATTAAATCGCTGCATCATATTTATTATAATCTTAAATTGTAATAAAAACAAACCATTTCAGAATTAAACCAACAATGTCGTGATGTCAGAGTGATCAGCGGATTTCAATAGGATGTAGGTTTATCTGAAGCCACGCCATCCTGCTGTTTACACAGCTAATATAGAACAGTACGCCGTGCGCCGCGACTTCATCCGCGTGGGAAATACTAATGTAGGGCCATTTTAATATCACATTTCGTCGCTAGCGTGATTAACTGTCCTATCTCATTTTTCAAATAATAAAACCGACATTTAGAATGCAAATACATTAAAAGTATAATGTTAAATTAAAATGCTAATAACCTCTATGAATGCTAATATCATAAGGTGTGCAAAACTTCCGATTTTTAATATTTTTGACTAATACAATCTTAATCTCAGAACCGAAAAACGTTTGTCTTAAACAAATGACTGAAATGAGATAGGACAGTTAGACATGCGAGCGACGATTTAACGCTTATCAGTCCCCATATTCACAGTCGTTCGATAGCGATTCTCGAAAATTTTACTTTTATCTCAGTGAGTTCTTAAATCAATCAAACACACACATAGAGATGATACCAATCGAATTTATATCCGAGAGATTTTGAATAGTCCATTAAAATATTTGGTTTTTTGCCACGTTATTTATGAACTTACATTTTTTTAAATACAATCCGAAAAACTTTTTATTTAATTTAAAGCTCCACAGACACCAAAGTCCGTAACCTTTATCAATTTTACCAGCTATTGTTACGGGAAGACAAGATTTTTTTTAAACTTAAAAAATAATTACCATATTTATTTATTATTTCAAAGCACAAACAACAGAAAGTATTGTAACAATATTATGGTTATTTTATTTACTATATTATTTATTTTGCTATATTGTGTGTATACTATGAGCCACCCTACTAAATACACTTTATCCTTAAAAATAACCTGTGAAGGGCTTAAAATGGGGAAAGTTACAGCTGTGACTCTTACATAATTCAGGCTAATTCACTTCGAAAAGTACTCGCAAATAAATACAACACTAATCCACGAATGACTTTAAAATAATCTAAATAAACAAAAAACTAATTTAGTCGGGGCAAAATCTAACAATAAAACTGTGCCAGTCTTATCTAAATTCAAATATAAATAATTACTACACCCATTGAAAGCTATCAATTAGTGTTACCTTGTTACAGTAGCAAAAAAATTTACGACGTAATTATAACAATGTTACAACCGTCAAAGTAATGTTACAGTCGTCGAAGTGATGTTACAACCAACACAGTCGTTTTAATATCGTCTTATAGATATCATAGTGAAGTTGGAGACATCCTAGTGATATTACAATGGAATTAGACAGATGAAAATAGACTACGACTATGAAGGCGTCACAGTGATGGTACAATTTTACTATGGAAATGGTGGTTTTCACACATTTTAAATAAAAACTTCGGATCAGTCATGTCTGTTTTGAGTCGAAATATTCTATCATGGTTTCAACCGCATTCGGCGGTTATTTTCAAATGAGCAACGCAAACGTCACGCGATTGACTATTGTTGGATATTTCGACTCAAAACAGACGTGAATGACCCATAGTTTCTATTTAAAAATGATGTTACAGTCATAACAGTGATGTTGCAGTAATTAAAGTAATACGTGTTACAATTGTCAAAGTGATGTTAGAACAAAGACAGTGATATTACAACTATCATATTAATGTTACAATCAATATAGTGATGTTATAACGGACTGACGGTTTTATGACAGACGTGTCATAAAATGGCCGATAAAGAATAAATAAGTGATGACATAATCATCATCTTCACGTTATTATAATGTTACAACAGATACAGTGATGACACAATTGTCGTATTGACGTAATGATGGTGTTACAACCATCACAGTGAGGTAACAATCTTCTTATTAAAGTTATGATGTGTGATGGTGTTACGATCACCAGTGATAATACAACTGAGTTAGTGATGTTACAACCGTCACAGTGACGTTACAACCGTCGTGTTGACGTCACACCCGTCAACGCTAGTGATGTACTCGTGACCACGGTGATGTGTGCAGCGGCTATGCTATGACGCTGATGCCGGAGCCGAGGCGTCGTGCTGTCTCCGTTGAGTACAAGTCGACCACGTTGTTCCGCTCGATATGGAGGCGGACGCTCTCCTTCAAGAGGAGGAAGGTAAGTTAATGTACAACTAATATTCATAAATATTAGTAGTATTAAAGTCTTATGTAGTAGAAGTAGAACTACGTAAAAGAAAATCCAATTTTATTAGAAATTAATTTCATTTGTAAAATATTGATGAGTTGGTCGATGACACTAGCCTTGAGGGTACAAAACGAATGTTCAAAACAAAAAAAGTTTTAAAGTAAAAAAACATTTAGAGATATGTTTTTACAAGTATATATATAAAAAGAAAAATAAAATACCCGACTGCAGAAAAGCAGTTTTTGCAGTTTAACTTACGATTTCGTTACGCTTGATACGCTATTTAGAGTACGTTTTTTGTGAGAAAGTATGCATAAAATCGCTGTAAAAGAAAATAAATGCGCATTCTTTAGAATAATTTTAGTAAAATCACTTGTTTATTACGAAATATAGTTCGTTTGAGGTTACGAAAAAAACGCATTTTTTTGCAAGAGATGTATCATTATTATTTAAAAAAAATATAGCCTTTAACACTCTGTAAGCAAAGATGAATCTAATGACACCTCGCACATCAAAATCGGTCAAGCCGTTTAGGCTGTAGGCTGTCATATAAAACATAGATACATACATACACTCGAAAAACATTAGGTACCCTCCATCTTACGCATTCGGGTAAAAATCGGTTAAATTTACAAAACAATTAGAAGTTGCGTTTATTATTGTGGTTGGTGTCATATATTTGCGGTTTACATTACTCCATATTGAATTCACACAAACTTACATAATAGATTTATTTCTATATATAAACTTATATAATAGCTATTTAACGTATAGTCTCTGCTAAGCAAATACGGCAGCTGCGTTATATAGAAACAAACATCGTAAATATTTATAATAAACAAGAAATTATACGGTTTTATCATCTCTATGTTTATAATTAGAGTCAACAACTTGTGACTCATATAATTACATTCAACACGTGACTGCCACGAGTATTTTCGTATTGCACCTAATAATGTCAGTTTTCATATCGTCATAATTTTATTATTAAAATGCAAGCGAAACGACCAAAGATCTCTGCATCAATATTTTGACGTGACAACGTCTAATAAATCGATGAACGCCGGCTGCACGCACGAAAAAGACGATGACTCACACTCATTGTCCCGTTACGCGTTACGTTCTTTGTCCCGTTACATCGTCGTCATCATCATTTCATCAATGTTTTGTTATGACGTTGTCACGTTAAACTATCGTCCGTAAACCGACTTTACAGACAACCAATTTTTTTTAAGAGATCGTTATTCGACTATCATCCGTCTCGCTCGCGCATATCCACATTTTTCAAGGTATAAGACGACTGATGAATGAACTTATAAATAAATCGTCGTTTGTAAAACTAGAAAATAACATCACAAATATTCAACAAAAATTTCAATTTGTTTCAAAATTTGATTATGTACATATAAATTAACTTGGATCACATTGAAATTTTTGTCAAATAATTTGTGGTGCTGTTTTTTAGTTTTACAATGTTTTTTTTTTTTTATAAGTTCATGCAGTCATTTTGTATCTTTAAAATATGGGTATGCGCGAGCGAGATGACTATGGTCATACTACGGGTTCTTAAACTCTCTTTCCACGCGCGTAATAAAAAATCTCATTTTATAGATTTTTATTGTCGTTGAAGATTTTGATTAAAAAGTATTTCCCCTATAAGAGAAGAATTTATCTGTGACGCCATTTAATAACTAATTTTGATAATATTTGGTAGATAAGCTTGGTATTAAATTCTAAAAAAAATATATCAGTTAAGAGCAAAATCGGTCAAGAGGTTTTCGAGACAAAAGATTGTGAAGTCAGAGATTATAATAATATAACATTTGTACAATTAAATATTCATTAATAGAATACAAAATATTCAATTCTAAATACGCATTTCTAATATGAGAAAACATTAATCTCGCGAGCAGGTGACAAACTAGTGCCAAGAAGCTATTTAGCCTAGAGCATTAGCATGTCCTTGTTATTGGGCGTATTCTATTCGGCGAGTGTGCGCAAGAGACGACCTTTTTCCACCACTCCCACCCATGCAACTACAGGACAAGTAAAGTGTCGCTACAGTATAATTTCTCATTGAAATGCCCAAAATCCGTGACTGATTTGCTGAATAACTATTAGTATTAAAAACAGACAGACAGACAGACAGCGAAGTCTTAGTAATAGGGTCCCGTTTTTACCCTTTGGGTACGGAACCCTAAAAATGTACTTCATGCGCTTGGAAATTCAAATGCGGTCCATTGACCGTCTTATATCCAGTGGAGTACTTGTGGCTGAGATGATGATCTTCTTCTTCGTCGTATCAATGTTAACCCTGTTTGAGGTTTTTATACTGTTGCCTCCCAGTATTTGGCTACAGCGACCCCGCAGGGAGAAGCACTGTAAAGGTCCTGTGGTGTGCAAAACTGGGGACACTGAGGGCACGAGAGTAAGTGCTGCATGATCTGCGAAGTGGCTCCACAATTGCACTGCGCTCTCTCAGTGTAGCCCCACTTTACCATGTACCATGCTGCAGCGGCCCACTTGGGTACGGAGTCGGTTTAACGACTTCCACGTGGGCCATGGGAGGTCACCAGAGATGATGATGATGATAAGACAGGCGTACATGACAACTATCGCCGATCATCTTACTCCGCCCACCACTCCTTCACAACCCCGTTTCACCTGCCTCATACCAGGTGCTAGCTAAAAATACCTGTTGTTCCTTCAAATTAACTATTAACATTTATTTTTCCACTGAACCTGCAAATATCATTCAAAACCCACTAAAATATCTTAATAAATATTGTTGTATCTAAAATAGAACGCGGATCTGCTTTCCACATTCTCTTCGTGATTCAGAAAAATGTTTGGAACACCACAGATAACGTTGAAGTTACTACGTTGTTTGTATAGATTAGTTGATAGTTTGTAGGGATATACAACAGAATAGTTGATAGTTTTTATAGTAATTTTGGTGATTGAAAAATAGCTGTAAACCATACGCTCGAGAATATAAACAAATAGTTTTATTTTAGACCGGGAACGAGTCGCGAGTGAGTTTTCGGACGGAACGGTCGAGAATTCGCAATTTTTTCCCAGTTTTTAGGATTTTTTTACTGTTTTAAGTGAGTTTTTCTTGTTAAATTATTATATAACAGATACAACGTTTCCAAGAATTATTTTAACCTTTTATTTGAAACTTTAAACTGTTTTTGACAAGTTATTTACGATATGTTTGCAGTTGAAGATTTCATATTTTTAATACCTACATAGTATTTCATAATTTTGTGGTAATGATTGTTGTATTGTCTATTTATTAACTTTGACAACTGGTAATAAAATTATTCTAAGCGAAGATTCTAAGTCAATCTTCCATATTTAAATCATTGAGCTGTATGTACTTATGTAGTACTAGAGGAGCTATCTGAAGCAAAATAATTGACACATTTTTTTATAAAGTAAACAAAACAGCGTTACAGCGCTTGAATAATAATTACATAGTTTATCTACGATTATACGATACGATTGATACTTGCAACGCAGAATTGCATCTGTGGTGTGTTTTCTCGGCAGCAAAACGTCGAAAGCACTCACTTCACTAGTGAGCCACTGAGTGAGGTGCGGCGCTCTCGCCGCAGTTGAATTTAACAAAGTAGCTATGAGTGGTATCTGCTCTTGTACGTAAGTACATACAGCTCAATGATTTAAATGAACCATAATTATCTCATATATTATTTAACGGATTTCAGAAACGGCTCTAACGATTTGGATATTTTTTTTTGTATTTATCTTTACAGGTTTGTTTCCTAAAAAATCGCGCTTTTTTCTGAAAAACGCATATCTTTCCAGGTTTGTTTCCTGAAAAAAAATAACGCGTATTTTTCTGAAAAACGCAGAGTGAAGTTTGTTTACCCAGATAAAATATAGTACCGAAAATTCCAGTTTACTATTCTATATAAACTGTCTAACATAAAGAAATAACAAAAAGAGTTACGCAAGTGTGTTAGGGCAAGTCGAGACGACATCACATAAACGGCTTTGTTTTATTTCGATAAATATTTATCAAAATTTGAGGTTCCTGTCAATTTTTACAGAATATTATTTTCAGTTGTTTTTTGATGTTTCTGCCAGAAGACCACCTTACTTTATGTCTCAGCAAATTATATTTAAAAAAAAATTATTTGACAGCAATAATTAATTATCGTATTAAACGTGTTTTTATTTTGTTTCCAGTCGGAGGACCGGTTTGCAGGTTACAGAGGTGTTCGAGACATTACTGTCAAGAAGGTAATTTATAAATATTTGTAAGTAATTAAGTAGTTTGTTTCCTAACTCATCCTAGCTAATATTACATAATTATGAGACCAACTTGGGAGCTTTCTCTATACACCAATTCAGGAAACACAAACATTGGTTCTCGAATGACGGAGTAATTCGTGTACAATTCTAAATACATAAAAAAAATATACGGTACGAATTGATAACCTCCTCCTTTTTCGAAGTCAGTTAAAAAGCGAAAGTAACTCTGTCTGTCTTTCTGTCTATTTCTTACCCGACTGTGCCGACCCAACCAAAAAAGAGAGGTGTTATAAAATTGACACGTGTATTTGTGTATCTATATATCTATGTATCTGAGTGATTTTGATTTTTTTGTGTGTAAAATATGAATTCTTCGAGTGTGTCCTTAGCTATGTGTCATCAAAATCGGCTCAGCCGTTTTTTCTTTGAGTTTTCTAAACTTATACTTATAACCCAGTTATTTAAAGTATAATTATTAAATAACCAGTGACGTCATATGTGATTCCAGGGTCCATCCGGGCTCGGTATAATGATCATCGAAGGCCGCCACACGGAAGCAGGCCGGGGGATCTTCGTCTCCGACTTGCAGGAGGGGAGCGCAGCGGAACAGGTGATCTCACTCATTCTTGCATCTCGCCCAGGGTTGGATGGTATCACTGTCTTACTCTCACACGACACCTCTTATTACCCCCGACCAAAAAAAGGGGTGTTTTAAGTTCGACATAGGTATCTTTGTCTATGTGTGTCTGTTTGTGGCATCATAGCTCTCTAACGGATGGACCGATTTTGATGTATTTTTTTTTTGTTTGAAAGAGAACTTGATCGACAGTGTTCTTAGCTATCTTTTGTCAGAATCGGTTTAGCCGTTTATATGACGGGGGGTTTTAAGTTTCTTAAATTTACTTCTTAGATATAAAATTCCTTGAGGTTTATTTTTTATTTTTTATAGAAGATAGATCTACGATTGATCACCAACTCGCCGGATGTGCTCGTCGATCTAGAAGATATCTATTCACTCTAGCCTTGAAAATTCCGAGATTGTAGGTCTCAGGAAACAGAGATGGCGGCAAAGAATTCCATTCTTGTGCAACAAGGATGTGGATCGATATCGCTGAGTACAGATTTTCGGCATTTCAACAAGAAATGGGTTTTTGATATTTAATAGCGCCGCAGACTTTTGGGTTGTAAAACCTTTGACATGACTTTATATTTTACGTGTCTCACTAAAGTTTTTTTTTTTTTTTATTTATTCATGACCATGGAATCTCGTCCTTTAGTCGAAATAATAAAGTACATTAATCACTACTTAAATAATATAGAACTAAATTATAGGTACATAAAACTAAACTAAAATTATATTTTCCCTATACTATTTACAATATACTTAAAAATAGACTTAAAATATACACTATTACATAACAAATATTGAATGCGGCGGGGAACACCTATAGAGTTCTGTTCGGATAATTCGGTTATTTCAATAACAAGAATAAGTCGTTGTATACTGAATTTTGGACAATTAAATATTATGTGTTCTCTAACTGAGTTTGCTCCTGAGCAGTGGGTACATTTGTCTTCGGAGATTACTTTTATTTTATATAGATGCGCTGGAGTTAGACTATGTCCAGAACGAAGTCGATTAATAATCGTAAAGAACTTTCTTTCGCAATATTTGATTCTGCCGTAATTCAATGTTACCAGTAATTTAACATACCGCACCTTCACGTCACTTTTGAAAAACTAACTATGTTGGCGCAGCGACCCAAAATGTCTCTTGGCCTCCGATACTAAGCGGCGCCATCCATCTCTGTCTTGTGTAAGTTCTTGCCAGGCATGGACGCTAACACTAAAGGAAGAATATAAAATACTTTTGAAAAACATATTTTTTTTTAAATATAAGTAAGCTTTTGAAATGTTTGATATATAGAAAATTATAACTTATACTGATCCAAATAATATTAAGATCTCGTATATTTATCTCAATAGTTATCTTGACATTGAAATAAATAAATCCAGATATTACTTTTTATGAAATATTTCGTTTGTTTTAAAATTTATAATCTGTACAGTAGTGTTGTGACACTAAACTTAACTACAATAACAAAAATATACAAACGGCGCATACATAACTAAAAACTGCACTTTAATTTCGTCAACAAAATAAAAAAAAAACAATATTATCAAATTGCTAATCGTGACATTTTAGTTCTAAAATCAACAAGATACAATGTCACATTTACCTTAGTGGCGTTGTAGGGCCAAGACACTACAGGGGGGCAATTCAGTTATTCAAAACCGATCCGTAACTGAACCTTGTGCGAAGCATTTCCTGTCGGCTGCTATCATTTTTTGGTTTAGTAACGAGCGAAGGACGTGTTACGTGTCATCAAATGTGTCAATTGTATGACATACAAGTGACTGAATCAAAAAAACTATGGCGGCCGACGGGAAACGCTCCACATAATTATGGTTCGGCTATGGAGCGGTCTTGAATAACAGAATTGGGCTCCAGATCGTGTGAGGAGTTGCGTGCTATTGACCAATAGCGTATTATTACTCCAGGTGGCCTTTGGTGTGTATCAAAACATGACAGTTATACTGTCCCGCGGAAACTATGCACACTGGAGAAATAACAATTACGCACCAGGTAAAGAGGTGCTTCAAATGTTTTTTTTTACTCAGCTCATTTTGTCAAAAAATGCATAAGTGACGTTTTAGCACCGTATGTGCGAACTTATTCGACTCACTCGTAGTACGACTCAGTTTTTACGTAATGATTTCAGTATAATTTGTCAATAAATCAAAACTATTTTAATGTTTCATTGTATTACTGGGATTTTTGTTATATAATATTTATATATGTATATGTAATCAAATGTAGGTACCTATACTTACATATATAACTTTGTTATTGTAGCGACGTAAAATATTATTTTATTAAATATCCTTTGCTGATCGCGAGCGAATTGGTTTCTTCTAGGTAAGTGTGTTCCATCGTAGACCGCAATGTCGCTTAACATCAAACGAGTTGGCGGTCAAGCACAAACCTATTTCTACATAAATAAATCTTTATCAGTTCATCAAAGCTAAGTAATAGGTTCTTAGTAATTTTAGCAGCGTACCCTAAATACTGTAGGTAGTACTGCAACGTTGAAAGTCAAGGATTTCACAAGAAACACTAAAAAGCGTCATCGTTTCACGTCGGTATTTCCAAAAACCTATTTTATTTATTTAAGTATACAAAACAGAATATAGCCTAACATAATATAAGATAACATGTGACAATCGATCAGAACCAGACTATAATCCAAAGCATGTATACGAGATGGACAGATGATCTCATACAAGTGGCGGAAAGACGCTGGATGCAAGCCGCTTCCAATCGGTCTTTTTGGAAATCCATGGAGGAGGCCTATGTCCAGCAGTGGACTTCTTATGGCTGAGATGATGATGATGTATACATCATTTGAGCAAACACATTTTAGGTATTAAATTGAAACAAAGGGGAAAAAAGAGAAATAGAGGATAAGAATATTTTGTAACTTTATATAGGTGAATATGTGTAAACAAATCTAAATTTTATTAATTTTGCAATTGATTTTATTTTGCAATCTATTTTATGGATTTGGTATAGAGGATATCCTTCACTGATTTAGCATAAAATGAGAGTTTAACCTGTTTTGTTTGTTTAGTTTGACCTGAACGAAACGCTTTAATTCCACTTTTATCGTGCGGGTTGATAATTTATGGAATCCATTCATGAGTTTGTCGTTTTTGATAGGCTCGACTGCGTTGTTGCAAACTGCACATTGTCTCTGAACACAGTGAGTGGTGAGCGGCAGGGTGGTTAAGAGAGGTCCTTTTAATTATAATTTAATGTAGTTTCTAATTGACATTTAATTATTTTTATTTTATTTATTTCATGTGACTATTGTATTGTATAATGACATGCTACAATTTTTTTGTATTCGAAATAATTAATTTCAATTTGATACTTATAATCTAGGTGTCTTTAAATCGCTAGTCGGTCATCTTATTCTAGATAAGTATATCAGTAGATTTTTAGAGCGTGTGGTTTCATCTACAGACATAACATATTTTTATTTTTATTTATATTGGGTCTATGGTTTCATATATGAAAAATATTACACATAGGCATTTGAGCTTTCGGCAGTCCCATGTAATTCTTTCTGCGACAGGTACCTATCTTACTATGAATTAGTACGTTTCTAAATTAGTATTAATAATGAATCTTCTACATACATTCCAGGCTGGACTCCAGATTGGCGACATGCTCCTGGCTGTCAATAGGGACTCCTTGTTGAACTGCAGTTACGATGCGGTAAGTAGCAACAACTATTTTAGATTGGTTAATAGATAGATAGATAGATAAACTTTATTGTCATAAAGTATATAAAAGTATTACTATTAAAAAAAAAAAAAAAAAAATAATAATTGTTGCCAATAAGCCTGATATCGTGATCGTAGATCGGTCTCAGCGTCGGGCAGTGCTCGTCGACATCACCATCCCACATGATGAGAATCTTGTGAAGGCCGAGAAGGACAAGCTCAGCAAGTACCTTGACTTGGCTCACGAGATAACCGCCACGTGGGATGTTGACTCGACGATCATTGTCCCGATAGTCGGTTCGGTGAACGGTGTTATAGCGAAGAGCCTCGACCAAAATCTCAAGAGGCTCTCGCTCGATGGTTGGGTCAAGGGTCAGATACAGAAGGCAGTCATCCTGGACACGGCACGTATTGTCAGGAGGTTTCTCTCTCTGTAGCCCATACCACCGGCAGTTTGAGCCCCGCCCCGCTGCCGGCGGCACCCTAGTTTTATGTTTTTTTCAATATTTATGTTTCTTTTTTATAAGTTTATATTTGTATTGTAAAAAAATTCAAATTAAGTACCTAAATATAGGTAAATAAATGAGATAATAATAATAGATGTTACATTTATAACTCGTCTGGTGTATACATTGTTCAAATTTAAAATATATATCTAAATATTTACTCGATATTTACATTTTTATGCATGATAATATTAAAATCCTCACGATGTTTTCCTTCACCGTTTGTAGTTGTACACACAGTACAGATACAGTTAGTTGATACAGTTCATTACTATGTATTTGAAATGTGTACTTTCTCTTATTACATTCTGCCGTTATTGAATAAAGAAGAAGAATCAACAATACGCAAATCACTTCGAAAAGACCGAAGAAACCGAAGAGAGGTGCGTGCGTAAATCAATCAAATCATAAATAAATTATTTATAATTTACAGGCTGCAGCGAAACTGAAGCAGACAGAAGGCGTCGTAGTGCTGACTGTCTGCAGCCCTAACATGAAGGATGACAAGTCGCCTGATGCTCCCACCACGCCTGGTAATTATTTTGCATACGGCAACCCTAGCGTAGGACACCCTGAGACACGATGGTGTGACGATATACATTAATGCTAGTTGGTTGGAAACGAAAAGTTGAAAATAGAGCTATTGCTCTATTTTCAACTTTTCGTAATAGGGGACTATGTTTAACAGGAACTAAAGTGAGATGGTGATAGCTTTTTTAAAGATGTGGGCTTTGATAAAGTATCAACAGGATGTATCGTCCTCTAAAACGTCCGAGCTCAATAAGATCTAATTAGACCCCTTAAAATAATTCCGATTTTCAAAATGGATGCAAGTCGCTTCCAATCGGTCTTTTAGGAAATTCATGGGGGAGGTCTATGTCCAGCAGTGGACTTCTTATAGCTGAGATGATGATGAAGATGATGAATTTTCGATAAAACTATTTTAGTAAATTTTGCTATTAATCTCCTGTTGTCTTCAACAAACACGATTTGCCTCCAATAAGGACCACTATTAAAGCTAACCACAATTACTTCATTGTAAAACTGTACTATTTTCGACCTTGGTTGGTAAAAACTACTTTTCTGTGTAATAATTGTACTGTCTTGATTTGAACCGTGTATAAAGGCAGTGTTTCTCAACATTGCAGGCGGCGCGTCCCGGGCGGCGA
The DNA here is from genome assembly GCA_947563715.1 of Lycia hirtaria. Taxonomy (NCBI): domain Eukaryota; kingdom Metazoa; phylum Arthropoda; class Insecta; order Lepidoptera; family Geometridae; genus Lycia; species Lycia hirtaria. The sequence continues at coordinate 30,114,417 of OX387377.1, read as the reverse complement.
GCCGCGTGCAGACCCCGGAGCCCGCCGGCGGCCCGTCCCGACCCCTCACGCCGCGCCCCGCGCCCTCTCCGGTCAAACGTAAGTTCTTCTTTTTGCCCTATATGGTTAACGGAGTAAAATCATTTTAAAAATATCATTAAAAGCATAAGAAAGAGAAATTGAAATTATCTCGCACCTATCAGTGCGCGAGCTCTATTAATATGATTTAGTTATCGAGTAAAGCTCGGTCAGATTTATCGAGGCTAATGACAAAGTAAATTAAATTGGGATTGACTGCTATATTAGGCTCATTTCGTTATTTGCGTTGTTTGCCTAGATCTTTTTTATAAACAATTTAGGCCAATTTTACCTAGTAGTAGAATCTTGTTTGCACTGTACTAATGATATCTGTTTGTAATTTATTAATCCTGTGACCATCCACAACCGGTTATAGGCCTCCTCTCGTTAACACCATACTTTCCGGTACTATGCAAGTCTTATCCATTGTCATCCGATGGGGTTTGCAATATTGATATGTCTATATCGATATGCTTACTTAAAAAACTTTGTATCGTTTCCAGCGGAGCCCCCTCCCGACCCCGCAACCGCCGTTGTAGTCCCCAACACAGACATGTCGATAGAACTGAATGCGAACAACGACGTGCTCGGTGTTGTGCTGCTCGGCGGAAGCGATACACTCATCACGGTTAGTATGGTATTATGCTAAATCTCCTGACCTTTTTCAAATTAATAACTAAAGGTATACTCGTAAGGCAAATGTGCCCGGCTCCGGTGCCCGTAAGCCAGATTACTTGAGGCCAAAACTACAACGGAAGCGATTCCCACTATACAAAGTGATTCCCATTGCAGCGATTGTACCAAATATGCTCTCGACCACAAGAAATGGAAAGAGGGAAGAGAAGCTTTTGCTCTGCTGTGGTATAGTCACGATTGAAATCAATAAAAAAACTATGGTCCCAACTCTAAATGAGCCTTGGTGATCCTCTGCGTCCTCTGCAGATATATTATAAAAAGTCTTTCCGCGTTACAGTTCCTCTACAGGTCCTGATCATGTACTCGTAGTCAAGAATATCTTCAGAACAGGAGGTTTTAAATTAGATGTGCTGCCAAGAAGCCAGATTCTGGTTTGTTACAAAACTCACACTCGCACTGGACGTGTATAGGCATTTCATACTATTTGTGACAAAATCTGCGTGTGGTGTATTCACCCGACTCCATAAATGTTTAAAACTATACTACTAGAACCCACTACTGTTTTTACTATTTGTTACATCTTTTTATTTTCCTCTCCAGGGTGGTACAGCAATAATTCTGGACATCTACAAAGGCGGAGTATTCGCAAAAGACCGCAGACTGAAGTCCGGAGATCAGATCCTCGAGTGTAACAGCATCGCCATTACCAAGGAAATGGCACACGAGCGACGCTGTCTCACCATCAAGCAGAAAACTGCTAAGGTACAATAATTCTTCTGGATTCCTTTTATGGTTGAGTCGCTGAGTACGAGTACTTAACAATTGCTCATCTGATTTATTTATTTATTTTTATTGTTACACCAACAAAGTAGCCACTGAGACAATTCAATAAAAAATAAGGTACAAAAGTGAGACACACGTTGAGTGGCACTTCAATTACAGGTATAAACCACATGCAAGAATTTATACAGTGCATACAGTACTTAAAAAAGTTTCCGGCAGCCTAGTGGTGAGACCGTCTGACTTGCGATCCGCAGGTCCTGGGTTCGAATCCCATGGCACGCACCTCTGTCTTTTCGAAGTTATGTGCGTATCATTGATTGCCGCCAACTTCAAACGGTGAAGGAAAACATCGTGAGGAAACCTACATGTCTGAGAGTTCTCAATGATCTTGAAGATGTGTGAAGTCTGCCAACCCGCACTTGGCCAGCGTGGCAGAATATGGCCTTACCCTTCTCACAATGAGAAGATGGCCCGTTCCCAGCAGTGGGACAGTTTGTACAAACAGGACTGATAAAAAATATATATATACTTAAAGCAAAAAAATATTATGACTTAATAAAATTTACACAAAACAAATAAAAATAATTTTGACCAAAATAATTGTTTATTTTTTCTGATGAAGTGATGATGTAATTAAAAATAGTAAGCAAATCTGAACTGAAATCAATCAATCAAAAGACTGGATCTCAACAGATTTTCATTTTGGAGAGTGGGCTCTATAATATATTCTATTTGATTTATATTTCCTTATACCTATTAACAAACAAAATAAAGAATTTGAATTTGAATTTGAATTTGAATGATTTCTTCGCGACGTTTTTAACAGAAGAAAAATGAGAATATCAGTTTTGTAGATTGTCTACTACTAAATGATGATCCACCATTAAGATATTTGGTGCTGAATACACAACAGGTGTGTCAAAGCCATATTTATTTTGTGGTGACACAAGTGTAGTGTCAAATGTGATTTGGAAAACTTCGTTATATTGTATTTTTGGATGTCTGTCCTAATTTAATTCCATATTATTTATCATTAAGAATCATAACTGCGTTTTTAATTACTACGATATTTCGAGAATCTCTCAGATTAGTGCCCTATGAAATAATTGTTTACAGCAGGGCAAATCAGTTATTCAAGACCGCTCCGTAGCTGAACCATAATTATGTGAACCGCTTCCCATCGGCCGCCATCTTTTTTTTTGATTCAGTCACTTCTAAGTCATACAATTGACATATTTGATGAAACGTGACACGTCCTTCGCTCGTTCCTAAATCAAAAAATGATAGCAGTCGACAGGAAATGCTTCGCAAAAGGTTCAGTTGCGGATCGGTTTTGATTAACTGAATTGCCCCAGCCTCCGAAGTAAGGACCCGGCCCCATGTCATCCGGCACGTCGCTGGATTCCGACGTTTTTTAGTATGCGAAAACTAATATTGCGATTCCAGCGCAGCGCCGGCTATTGTTTCCAATCCGGCGCCATGCCGGATGACATGAAGCCACAGCCTTTGACGTGCCACCGATGAGTTTGTTTGTCCCCTGCTAGGTAAACATTCAATAGGTTTTTTCTAAAGAACACTCCAAACACGGTTTTATGCTTAATGCTTCCACTTGCCATCTACGTTTCTCAGGCCATCGCTTCACCTGGCTGTAGGGGGTCCTGCGGGGTTACTGTCAACTTTTATAGCGATACAAAGTTCGCTCAGCGCCCGTTTTTATCTTGCTTTTTCTGTAATTTAAATGCGAGACGAAATTTCAAATGAGCCTATTTTAAATTGTGATATTTTTAATAATCGCTTCAACTTTTATGTCCTCTCTCTTAATTACAGAAAAAGCAAGATAAAAACGGGCGCTGAGCGAACTTTGCATCGCTATAAAAGTTGAGAGTACGGCTGCTGCTCGTGAATCTAACTAGTTATTGTTTGTTTTAGCTAAAACTTCTCGTGCACCGTCCTGAGCCGTTGAAGTACGAGGAGGTGGAAGTGGAACTGTCCCGCAAGCCTGGGAAGCCGCTCGGCATCACCTGCGTGCAGCCAGTCGAGGCGCCGGGACTCTACCTCGGAGACCTGGTAACTTTTGACGAAACATCTTTTCATTTACAGTTTTTTTACGTTTTTAGGGTTAAAAGGAAGAAACGGAAACATAATAGGATTAATTTGTTTTGTTCCGTCTGTCAAAACCTTTTATCTCGGAAATTCGTAGAGGTATCGAGTTGAAAATAAAACCATATACGCAGATCTATAGTCCAAATCTAGATCTATAGTGTAGTGGCAGCTGTGAAAGAATCAAACTTTCCAGATATCTTAAAAAGTTACAGCAAATTTGTTATTTAAACGATTATAAATGCTTGTCAACGACATCCATATTTAAATAAGCATTGCCATTCAATTTGGTATTACTACATTGAGGCAATCTAACATACCGGGTACTTTGTCAAACGGTATTATATATATATTAAGCTTTTGTATTATATTTAAAGAGTCTAAAACAATCACTATGCTTTTTAACCGACTTTCGAAAAGGAAGGAACATGCCCAATTCTACTGTTTTTCTTTTGTTTCGCGATTACTCCGCCAATTATGAATTGTTTTTAAAGATTCTTTTTGTTTTGGTTGATTGTGTGTTTGTATGTTATGTTATGTTTTTCAACAAAGACAACACCTACTTTTAAAATGCACTCGACTTAAAAAATTATAATCTATAATTAGGCCCTATATGCTTATATGAAATCAATTTTAATAATTGATTTCAATTTAAAAGTAACAAAGCATTCACTGACTATCAACTTTTTTCCCAGCTGCCTGGTACCCCGGCGGACCTAGACGGCCGCCTGCAAAAGGGCGACTTCCTAGTAGCAGTGGACGGTAAAGACATGTCCACAGCGGACCTGATGACAGCTGCCACCGCCTTCAAGCTATGCGGGAACAAAGCGACCGTCAAAGTGAAGAGATTCAAATGTGTCAGGTAGATTAGGTAGAATTAATTGGTAGGCTATGATTTGGAGTGAGAGAGGTGTAGCTTAGAATTAAATTAAAAAAAAATGCATTCAAATAATACAAACAGTGCATCGCAACCATAAATAAAGAACGAAGTCTAGTTTCTAAATAAATACTAGAAGTTTAAAAAAAAAAATTAAAAAAACCTCCGATATAAAATCGGCTGACCAAATACTGTTACAACACAGTTAAGGACCTTTTTTTAATCAAATCCTATTGCAAATTAAAAAAAAAACTCAGCCAGAATGGCCATTAGATTAGAAACTACAATATCATAGTTACTACTATAATTTTTATTACCAACTTATTATTTTGTAGCATTCGTCGATGCGTCGGGGATTAAAAATACTATGGGACAAAGTGAAACTTTTAAGAATTCTTAGATTCTTTAGACCCTTGAAAGGGTATAAAACACTCAATATATTTTTTTAATCAAATCATTTAAAAAAAAAAGATTTTGAATATAAACATGCATGCCTATTCTTCCTTTCGAGGTAGGCAAAGTATAAAACATTTTGTCATTAAAACCGTTTTATTAAAGGATGCAAATTGGCTAGTAATAGATTTTATAATTATTTTTTTTAACTTGAAGACAAGAAAGACTTACAAAAACCACTTAAAATAAAATCTACTTCTCTCTCATTCCTTATATTCCACCAGTAATGCATAAATAGGAATAAAGTATACCCATTCAAACTGGAGACGAGTGAAAAAAGTTACACAATTTAAAGGATTAAGAAGATGCGTGTGAAAAGTTTGAGAAACTGTATAGTCTAGGACCTAGACTACCTAGACTCTAGGTAGTACTGGTGGAAATTAAGCCGGAGCGAAATCGTTATTTGTATTTACCTTAGAAAATGTAATTCCTCAAAATTGATAATACCTTAATCCTAAACTTATTAAACCTTTAACTATTTTATGTTCGAATGAGTTCTCATCATTAAGGTGCTGTTCTAAGCTATGCCGCAAACTGCGAGTGCATCAACGTCTATCTCGCTGTCGCGGCATATTACCAGGCTAGATGCAATCTGCTGTATAAGTATAATGCGTTACATACAATCTGCCGGCTTTACCGGACTTCAGTATATTGCCGCGCGCCAGAAGAGATAAGAACTACATGATGGAACAAGACGCACTCTGTATGTTGACCTAAAGACAGGTCAACATACGGGATATGTACCTAAGTAGCGGGACGCATTATTGATAGATAAAATGACATATTGATATAGTGAATAATGTAATTCATCGCAAATATTGCGATCACTTACAGTAGTTACTACTGTAAGTGATCTAAAAACTATTTGAAATTTTAATTTACCATCACATGTCCAGTGTATTCTCTGGCGGCGACTGAAAGGTAGGTAGGTGCATTTGCAGCTTATCGCGTGGTTTGGAACAGCACCTTAGGACTTGTATAAACTTAAGCCAAAACCAATTTATTGGGACACTATTAGAATCTAAAATTTAATTAAGTGACTAGACAATAAATTTCAGTTTGTAACAAATTTTTGGAAAAATCTTGACATTTTACATACCTACCGGATACGAGAAATTGCCAAACTTTTAATAAAAAATCATATTTTAATAGTTTTTCTAAAAAAATAGTTTTATAGTTATACATTTTACTGACAAAATAATTATTTGGCAATGGTAAAGAAATAGCGTAAATATTTTTGCGATTAGATTAATTAATGGGGTATCTAAAGTATCTTTAGGTTTTTTTTTTTTTAGAAAACTGTTTTAATAGTTTTGTGTCGCATTTCATTAATATTTTTTTCAAAGTTTTTTATGTTACACAATGTATTTAACATTGTGACAGCCATAAAAAATGTTATTTGGCTTGTTCCTAAAAATACTTTATGTGCCCCACTAAAACTTTAAAAAAAACAAATATATCTTGTAGTAATTTACATTTCAAATACGTTTCTCTTCACACTTCGATACTTATATTAATTATTTATCGTAAATTATAATGTTGTAATCACTTATAAAATTTTAGCTTGCGCAGAAAGGGTGTACTAAGCTAAAAGGAGGTTTGTTTAATTCCATATTTTGATAAGTTTTTCAATAGTACCGATACCAATAGTATAATGAATCCCATAAAGTAAAATTAATTTTTCTATAGACCTGCGGGATATAATTAATATCTACACCATAACATATAATAAATATATCGAGATCATTTGCGAGATACTTTGTCGGTGTTATTTAGTTTTGTTTCTGATTTATTCTAAACATTGTCCAAAATTTATTGTCATGAAACTGAGTTTTCCGAATCCGTTTATACGCGCTCGAAAAGTTTTCATTTGACGGAATGTAATTGTCGGATCTTATAAATTACAAACAACTTGATTCCGCAAGATCCTTTTCCTTTCTTTGAATGGATGTAGAAAATATGAGAATATTTATGAATAAATTCATATAAAATAGGTAATATATTACTAACGAGGGATGCGCTATTAAATTGCATAGGCCGAAAAAAAAATTAATTGTAATGTAGCCAGTTTTATTTTTAAAGTATACTATTTACTTGCTAGTAACTAGCAGTAGAAAACTAGTCAGTATAATAATCTACGCGTTAGCATAGACCTTTCAAAGGATTTTTTTTTGACTTATCAGCTTAAATATTTGCTCCTCGAAATTTTTGTAAGCTTCCAATACTAATTTTAAAGTGAAATTATTTGAATGGTCATGAAAATTAGAACTCTGCAAATTTTACTCACATTTTTTAAATAAAATTGGGCATAATGATTATGATGAAAATTATTCATAAACGCGTAATGTAAGAAGTAGGTATAATGAGGTAGTTTTAGCTATGGCTTAGTGCATCATTTGTGTGTAACCTTGTATAGTATGTATGTACATTTTAAGTAAGTTCAGTATTGAAAATGATCTGTATGAGTTCAAATAATTTAACATTAATTAAGTAAATCTTATTTAAACTTATTGAAACTGTCCTTGTTTTCTTTTTATTAAATATTATTTATAATTTTACAGCATAAACCAGATATTACACAAAATTAATTTGAACTAATGAAAAAAAATGTCGTGTATTTATATTCATTTATTAAATTTTTTACTCAAGTAAAGTTATCACGAGTTGAGGCCGAAAAAACCCGTCTTCAGTAGATTTTTGTAACGATTTTATGAAATTGAGTAGTTGCAAAAGTCGATATATATAATATTTAAAGGAATTAAAAAAAAAGAAAATCAATTTATAGTTCAAAAATTCAAAGTTCAAATTTTAAATTGATTTTCTTTTACAAAAAATAGCTGATAAATAACTTGATTATTTTTCCATTTTTGTTTATTTTTAATGCTGTGATTTAATAGAATTTTGGTTATATTTTACTAATAGTAAAATTCATGTTCATTTTGCAAGAGGTTCTATATAAAAAAACACAATTTTCACACGCATTAGTAATCATATCGATAAATTTAACATGCGTGCCGTAAATATTTAGTCATTTGAGTCTAAAGCAGGTGTCAAATTGTTTAAGCACTCGTAATGGTCATCGCTCACTTCACCTGCTCAACACCATCTAGAACACTGACTTATCTGGTCGGTCAAACCTGTCCAGTTAATCCCGATTGGTTAAACCAGATGCTATTTTTCCATTACGAAAATTCTTAAAACAAGTTATAAAACTAAACTATTGTTAATAATAAAGTGTATTCAAGTTAATAGGCAAGTTGCATAAAATACTTAATAATATTGATTGTTATGAATATTAAATATTTTAGTGCAATCAGCTAGTCACGTTTTGCATTTACACATGTTAATTTCTAGTTTTCCGTTAACTTTGTGTTACGCTTAGCCAAATAGTAACGATATTTTAGCCATAGAGGCTTGAATAACTTGATATTAGCAATAAGTTTATGTTTAATTGATTCCCAAATAGTTCCAAAATTAGTAAATGATCACCAAAATATAAAACCCTTATTAATTATTTTACTGACTACTATATTGTCGCAGTTCAAACCTAACCGACTTTTCGGGCGACATGATTTTGCCAACACCATTTTTGCTATTATTGTTTCTTAAAATTTGGTGATCGATTATTAAATTTGGGCTTCTGATACAATTTTTGGTCGGAGTGTATTATTATGGAATCACAAAGTTTGTTTTAGCGTTCAAATTCGTTCGTTCCCTTAGTAATATAAACAAAAATCAAACTGACATATTTTCAAAAATAAATGCAATATTTGAAATAATACAGGATAGCATACTCTTAGTTAGTTAGTTAGTTTTCTTAGCTTGATGTTGAGTTGGCGAGGTGAGTGTTTTTTTTTATAATAATAGAACAATTAAAATAGATATAACTTAAGATTGAGTACATAACGGTAATAATGCTACTCTAGTCCAATATGTTGTAAATATTAGATTGTATCTACTCTTCTCTTGTTTTGGGTTTGCTATCTTACTTATTTAGCAGCTTTTAAACATTTTTAAATATTGTAAATTATCTCTTACTTAAAATAGTGGCATAATTAAATTGTTCTGTAAATGTGCTAATAGATAGCGAATAGACGTGGCTAAAAATAAAGTGTCACTTGTTATTTGACGTGAGATTATTTATCGAACATTTATAAGTAAGAGATAATAAATAATTGGAAAGGAAATTACATTTGTGTCATAATACATAACAATTTTTGGTTCTGAAATTGCTATAGGATATAAATTGTTTATTGTTTTTTTTTTGGTTTCATTTAATAATAGATACTTCAATTAATATTAATTTAAAAAATTATGAAAAATATTTGCAAAATTACAAAATTAAATAAAACTATGACTACTATTATATATATGAGATAGAAAAAGTTGCTTTAAAATATGATAATGCCTTTTAGATTATAGTCCACCAAATTAAAAAAAATACTAGAATGCTAGATTTATTAAGAAATACTTAATGTATTGAAAAAATAATTGCCTGGTCTAAATTGGGTTGGATATTTTATATCTTACGTAGTATAATTATGACTAAAAAAACTTTCGTTATATAATTCATAAATATAAGAAAAAAAAAATTTAAACACTTCTGGACTATTTCTAATCGTTTGAATACCTGCAGTAACTTTCAACAGATAAAAGTTAAGCATATAAAAAAATGAGAATTGCGTAGCATTATTCTAAATAACTGTAAAGTGTATAAAAAGATTTTCCTTAGTAAATAAATTTTAGTATTAGAAAATTTTGTAGTGCATATTATGGCCTCGAATTTTTAGCAAATCCTCTAGAATTTATAATTAAAATTATTAGAAATTGTTCATAAAATGTTGTATATTAAATACCCAGTTTTGACGTCATATTTACTTAAACACTTGATAATATTAATTTATTTTCAGGTTGGTGCTTAGCCTGATAAAAATAACGCAACCAAAAACTTATAGTAAGTGAATTCAACTCCTATTCCTATTTAAGTAAATAGTAAAATATATCTTTATAAATAATTTTATTGATTCTATAAAACTATAGAGTAGGATATCTACTCTAATAATATATACAATATATTAGTACTCTCCACTAATTAAAATAATTTATGACTTAATTATTGTTAAAATAGTAGGACAGGTATTTGGGGTTGTAATTATTTCAATATAATAAGTGAAATTCTAAAGCTTATCCAAGCGCTTACTTATCAATAATTTAAGTAGATTACATTGTTATTTCAAATCTAACTAGAGCCAATAAAAGTTATCTTGCACTTTTAGATCCGACCAAAAGTATTATATCGTGTTATAGCAGAGTTTCTATCATTGGTATCAGTTAAAAAACTAAATTGCCAATATTTAAAATTAATGACTAATAATATATTTGAAATAAACCATAACAAACGCCAAATTCTTCATGAATCAGTAGAAACCCATAAAGTTTGATTTAAAAATACGGTCTTCATTATCATCATCATCTCGGCCACAAAAAGTCCACTGTTGGTCATAGGCCTCCTCCATGGATTTCCAAAAAGACTAGTTGGTAGCAGCCGGCATCCAGCGTCTTCCTGCCACTTGTATGATATCCATCTGTCCACCTTGTGGACAGAAGATATCATACAATACGGTCTTACTTATTTTTAAAAGATTCTGTAAATTTTAACTCCTTAATTTTACTTTAAAATCAGCAAAAAGATAACGTCTAACGTTTTTCAAACGATTAGGGTAATAAATAATAATTACTCTATGATTGAACAAGAGCGCAAAGCGTGCGTATTGAAAGATTCATTGCTCACGAATCGCTGTATTACAGGCATTTTAAAATTATACAGGCCATGTAGCCGTGTTGGGGCTCTGTCAAGCTGATGTACGATGACCATCATATTATTATTTGTCATGTTTTAGGTATATTTAGTTATTAGTTATTGTTGTGTTACCATGATCCAAATACCTATAATTGTAAAACCTCAAAAAGTGTACGAATAGTGAATCTGTAATTAAAAATTGTGCGCTTTTTTAATCAAACTGTGTTTTATTAATGACATTTTAAACCTAACTATAAAATTGAAGATAAACGGCTGAAGCAATCGTGAAATTTGTCATAAAGTGTTTTTTAGTATATTTAAAATGTGTAGAAGGCTACACAAACGAAAAAAATCTATGATAAAATATAACATAAGCCCTTAAATAGGTTATATTTTACCATCATCATCACCGCTCTCATCACTACTACGAAACCGAAGCTCATATACGTGTTGGTTTATTAAGGTTCAGGGTAACTATTTGATATAAGTAATTAAACAATAAATTTTAAATTGAAATTTTATTCCAGAAATTACTATGACAATATTTTTTTCATATTTTGCAAACAGTGATAACTTAAGTACAATATTAGATAAGTATTATACAGATCTTAAAATTATTTATGAAAATGATAACTTTGTTCAAATACGAATGTATGATGTCAGATGACTAGAAGTTAACAACAATTAAAAAATAATAGTTTAAAGCTATTGTTAGTCAAATAAACAAACAAGACTTATCACTGACAGTTTGAAACATAGGAAGACGAGTGTAGAAAGAGAAAGACATAAGCAAAACTACTTTCTCTTTTCAACCTGTATGACAGAGAGCAGAGTGCTATTTGTAACGAAAAGAAAAAGGACGGAGCTTGTAATTTTTTGTCACTTATCGTGTCTTAATTTCTTGATCCTAAGTAGCTGTTTGCCACATAATAAATAGGTGCGGGATAATTTCATTTGACAAATTGTAAAAAACGATCGTCTTCCTCTATTTGGAGTTGTCATTAGAATTTACTGTACTTAATTCTAATTAACAAGGTAACTTTGACAGCAATTTGAGCAATAAATACTGATTTTCGCTATACTACAATCTTAAAACTATTATATCTAAAATCACTCATAATTTCTGCCATTTGAATTTATACCTACCGGATTGGAGAATTTAGTGAATTTAAATCGGAAATCTTAAAAAGTTGGCATTCAAGTAAACCATTCTAGCATTTAGGAAGTTTTCAAAAGTGAACATTCTGGGATGGAGGCCTCGCCCGAATTCTCACCACTCACGAAAAAAACTATTGTTTATTGTGATTTCAATTTCTAAAAACCAGTGCTTCAAGACTTATAAGTTATTAGGGCAGTTTAGTAAGGACTTTGAATACGTAAAAAAATACTTAAGATGAGTCAAAGAGAAAGAAAAAGAAAGATATGCTAATGGCAAATGCTAAATATGTTTTGTATACTGTATTAACGTATTGACTTGAAAAATGAATGTAGAAGATATGTAGTTTTCATATTTTTAACAAACTTCTACAAAGAAAATCATAGCTTTGTTTATAGTTTTGATCAACGTCAACCGAATAAAAAAACAACCATTGAAACAAATGCTGGTGAGAAAGAGAGTACTAATTTTCTTTAATGGTATGTTTAACCTTAAATACGAAATAATAATTTACAATTTAAGTTTATTTTAGGTAATTTGTTTTCTCTATATTCAGTTAAATTATTATTGAATTAAATCTCACACTTTATTAGTTGGGGTTCAGTGGGAATCTCCAGACACACGTATGAAGTTACGATTTTAATTAATAACCTAGATATTTTTTTCTATATAATAATAATATCAAATTTTCATCATAGTATACCTACTGTTCCTTTCATAATCTTTCTTCAGAACTCTTCCTAATAACTAAAGGCTTCAACCGTCCTCTAATTTTCACCAATCTCTTACTAACCCGTCCTGTCGATGTAGGGTTCCTCAGATCCGGCATAGATTTGCTCTCATGCACCGCTACCGGCTCACTACTCTTTACCACGGTTCCGTAGTACCTTGGCATGCTGAAGTCGTTCTGTTTATACATCATTGCCGATTTCTGTTTTATACTTTGCAACGTCTCTCCCTTATACTCCGTTACTGCAGGACTGTCTGTGAAGAATCTAGGCAAATTATTGCTTTTGATTATTGGAGTATCAGGTAGTTGACTCAGTTTCAGCTCTTCTGACATGACTCCGACCACTGACTTGCTCTTCACCAGCGGTGGTTTCTCAGGCACTAAATGTTCTGGAATGTTTAGGAAGGATGCACTTCTATGTGGCACTCTAGCTAATACTTTGTTTATTTTAGTTGGATCTATATTCTTTAGACTTTCAACTCTATTTAGCATCGGTTTAACAAGTTTGTTGCCACTGTCTACTCTTTCTAAAGCCCTAGCACTGTTGCTTCTTGGTAAATCGCTTTTTGTTCTTAGAATTCCTTTCACGGTTTCGACTCTAGGTAAGCTAAGAGTCGAAGGTAAAGTCACCATTGACGACTGATCGTACTGATATATTGAGCTAGTTATAGTAATCTTTGACTCATCTTTGATTGTAACAGTACTAGGTTTCACTACATCTTGTTTTTTAACTGCTACGTTCATTGTGGGGCTGTCACTAGATATATTCATTATTAGTCCTTCTTCTGTATCTTGGCTGCTTCTTTCTTCTTCTTCTTCTATTTTGAACATGTCATGATTAGCTAGCAGTTCGTCTTTGAACATTATTTCGAAGTCTGTGACTGGGGAGTCTACTTCGTCTTCAAAGTATACTTTAGTTCTATTCGGTCTATCTGATAGATAATCTGGTTCTGATTTAGTTTCAAGTTCGTCCAAAGAGTCTCGACTGTCTTTCGATTTGAGCTCGGGTACATCGTTGAATATTAAAGATTTTGAAAATACCTGTAACAAAATAAATATTGTTTTTATTTCAAGGTTAAAAATTACGTACATTCAAACGAAAATGGAAGACTGTAATCATTATCTTATTTTGGACTAAATAGTTTCCAATTTGAAAACACAATGACACATTATACAAGTCTTATGCAAAGACCACAAATATAGAAACAAATAATGATCTTGTTTTTCACTAAGTACTCTATTACACAAATCGCTTAACATCAAGTGAGTTGGAGGTCAAGCGTAAACTTAACATCATAAAAAAAGTTAAAGATCTACTTAGGAGAAAGATAATTTTCTTAATAAACTTTACTTAATGATCATGTCTAGTTTAGCGGGTAATGATAAAATATAATATTGAATATTGAAATGGACCGAGAGTGAGAGGAGACGAGTACACTCTAAACTGTACAGCTTAGAGTTTAGAGTGTACACAAATTACAAGAACCATATTAACAAATTCTCAGAAAAGGCACGTAAAGAGAGAAAGAGAGAGAGAGAATGAAGTACTTTGTAAAGTTTGCACTTTCAGCGTTCTATGATAATAAATGAACAAGACGTAATGATTAATGAGTAAAAGAGATAGCGAGATTGCACTAGTGAAGTACCAAACTAGACTAGACTTACACACTCTACAGTTTGGGTATAATTCCAAAAGTACATACGACCTGCGCCGGCTCAACCGGACACTTCAGTACTTTACTGCGTGCCAGAAGAGGTAAGTGCTACACAATAAAACGAGATGCATTCTGAGAGTGTCTGTAGGTTAATATAAGAGTAGGCACTTGCATGGGCGTAGCTATAACTTTCTCATGGGGGGGGTCCACGGGTACAAAAATTTACTACTCCTTGCCTCTTTATTTGCGCAGACTATACGCAGACGAGTACTGGTTTCTAAATGTCAATCTTAGTTTAAAAACATTAAAATACACGAAAATTAAGCTACGGACAAACGTATAACTGTAAATAAAGTGTATAAGTAACGTCGGAACATTATTAATTCATATTATACTAGATATTATGATTTCACCCGTTTTAATTAGTTTAAAGAGCGCTTAACATTTGCATGACCCAAGTAAACAAATCATAGGTAATAAGTATGCGCGAGCGAAGCGAGCGCGAAAATTGTTGTAGTGTTTTTATAGTAACATGATTTATTTCTCGTATTAGTGAGCCCACAGTACTTCCATGGTAAAATAGTAATAATGCGCGAAATTTTTTAAGGTTTTTAAAATGAAATCTTGGAAGTGATTTTATTCATTGATCGTGTTAGTGAGCCTAGGTGTTTGTGGCCCAGATGAACCTAACAAGTATATTAATGTGTTAAAAGAAAAAATTGAATACCCGTCTGAATAAGAGTGACTTTACGCTATCAAAAATTATATATACAACCATTTGAATGCATTGACTGCCAGTTTATTATTCCTAAATTTAAACATATGATTTTATAGAAAATTACAAACATACCTACGCGGTACTCCCTTGCAGGTGGAAAATATTTTTTGGTTAGTGATTATGTTTTGGTGAAGTATTTGCTTGTATAAGCACAGCATGTTAAGAGTTGTTCGATTTTATTAACGAATAAATATTTTTTATATAAAATTGGCTTGGATCGAATTGAAATTTTTGTGGAATATTTGTGTTTTTGTTTACATAAGATAGATCTACGACTGATTGCCAACTCGCCTGATGTTTAACGATGTTATTTTCTAGTTTTACGAAGGACGTTTTTTTATGAGTTTATTCAGTTATTTCATATCTTTAAAATGTGGCCATGCGCGAGCGAAGCGAGCGCGAAAAATTTTGAAGCATATTAATGCTTCAAAAACATACTTAAACAATGTAAGTTTTTTGTAAGAATAAAAATGCGTAAAATCACTGTAAAAGATTACAAATTCACATTCTGTATAATAATTAAAAAAAAACACTTGTTTATTACGAAATAATTCGTTAGAGGTTACGAAAAAACGTTTTTAAATTTTTGCAAGAGATGTATTATTATTATTACTAAAATTATAGCCTGTGACATTCTGGAAGCGAGGACAAATCTAATGACACCTCGCACATCAAAATCGGACAAGCCGTTCAATAGGCTGTCATATAGAATCATACAAACATACTCGTACATACACTCGAAAAACATTACCCTCCTTCTTATGCAGTCGAGTAAAAATATATAGTTTCGATTTGTTATGCGCGTTTGTAGTATGCGCGGGCGAAGGATGGACTAAGGTCATACTGCATCTCTAGCAAAACTGTCAAAAAACTTATGACAACCGCGCATCAGGTGTTTATGTATTATTTTGTAACATCCGTGCCATCCACGATAATCCGGCATTATGATAGCACATAATTTTTTTTTTCGGCCAATGCCATGGGGGGGGGTCCGGACCCCCTGGACCCCCCCCCCCCTTATATACGCCCATGGGCACTTGGCACATGTGTAATCCGATTAGCGCGTTATTACGTACTTAGTACTTAGAGTTGTTATTTAATTAAAGCCTCGTATCCACTCGGCAACAATTAACGCTCAACAAGATCGGCAACGTTGCACAACAACGCGGAACGTTGGCAGCTGACGCGCAACTTGATGCGCTGCTTGTTTTTTATTTCCGTGCAAGTTTATTGTAGTTGAGTATCAAATGTTGTCAAGTGGAGACGTGACACGCAACGCGAAATCAACATTAGTTCCTCTGGCGACACATTGCCGACGACTGGGCATGCCTAAAAAGACAGCGTAGATAAAAAAGTTAGATAGATAGATATATGAACTCTTGTACACACCTTAAAACTAATGACAAAGAACTTAAATAGACTAGTCCAACAAAAGGCGGCGGAAGAGATCGTTTTTAGCGATAACGCTAAAAGCGATCTCTTCCAGACAACCATGGGATGGATAAAAATATAAATCAGACGGGGCGTGCAACGGGATATTTTACAAGTAACATTATAAACTATAAATAATGACATACTGATAGTAATTACATGCTAATACTTATTTAAAGAGGAATAATATACTAATAAATATTATAATTAATATAATGGTAAATACAACAAAACGTTATACATTACAAAAACATACTTAAAAAATAAATATATAAGCATAATTTTGACAAACCGTAAATTATTTAGCGACTAGACCTTAGACATATATAACGAAATGACCCGTTCTTTGAAAATAGGGAGCGAAGGAGATTTTCTAATTGACACAAATGTCCGCGTTGCCGCGCAACAATGTTGTGCAACATGTCGCGCGTCAAATGTTACCTAGTGGATACGAAGCTTAAGTATATTTGCGTAGGTTTTCTGTGACTGGATTGTTTACAATTCTTCAGTTATACTTACTTCGTAAAGTTTGTCAGCATGTAGTGGCACCTCGTTGACTTGTCGGCCGGTGATCGCTTCAGGGGGGAGGTGGTTGTTGTTGGTGGGCTGTGACGTCACCACGCCCCCTACACCCGCGCCCGTGTTGTTGTAGCCATTGGTGTGGCTGTCTTCCTCCAGTCTGGAAAGGAGATGAGGTCATTGGTTAATTGGAACGTATATTAGCCATGTAAGTAGATGATAAAGGACTGTCTATCATTGGAAATGAATATAATATAGTGTAGTGTAGTGATCCCGCTCCTGATTGGGTCTGAAGTAAGATCATGATAATTTATTTAATATTATTATCGGGTTCGACGTTTTTCATGAAAATTGGTATGTAGAATGTAGATGATGGTAGGTAGATACGGTACAAGGACGACTATTATACTTTTTGGAAGTCGGTTAAAAAGTTTGTAAATGTTTGCAAGAAAAATACCTAACTAAAAATAATTATTTTATATAAATGACAAACATCAAAATTTAAATTTTTGACGAGATTCAATACATAGAATACTTTTAAAATTCCACGGACAAGTTTTTCCTTATTGTTCTTTTTGTTGCAAAACAATTTATTATGTAAGACTGGTTTAATACTTTTTTATTAACTCTTAACGATACCATGACCTTACGATAGACATGTGTAACTATGGCAGATAGAAACAAAAAATGTAATACTTGTGTCGTTTATGGAAAATAAGACATTTTTCATAAAGAGGGCTATGCTCGGAGTCTCTGCGAGATCGAATCAGAAATTAAGAGATCCGTAGACGTACAAAAGTCACCGACATAGCACATTGGATTAGCAAGTTGAAGTGGCAGTGGGCAAGGCACATAACACGTAGAACTGATGGCCGATGGGGGCGAAAAGTTCTCGAGTAGAGATCACGCACCGGTAAGCGCAGCGTAGGAAAACCAGCCACAAGGGGGACCGAAGACCTTACAGAAGTAGACGCTGGATTCAAGACGCGTTTGGACAGACTTTTAGGAAATTCATATGGGAGAACTATATCCAGCGATCCTTGTGGCTGAGATGATGATGATGACGAAGTCGAGCGAAGGCCAGGATATTTATATTTGTTATAGTTAATGAGACATGTAAATCAAGCAATGAGAGCAGACAGCAGGGTCATGGAATTTTCCTGTATATTTACATACCTAAGTAATATACATAAACGTGTTTTCCTCAGTGAAAACAAAATTTAATATTTTATTTATCAGTAAATTAATTCTACCATTTACTCGGTGTCATCAATATAATACATATATCCATGCAAATTTCAGGTGTCTAGTTCTAAGAATGTTTGAGCTGAGCCACGAACAGACAGACGGACATATCGAAACTGTAAATAAATAAATAATAATTATTTGTGGACATTTCACTCAACACCATCTAGCCCAAACTAAGCAAAGCTTGTACTATGGAACTAGATGGCTGATAAAATTCATTTTTTTTTAAATATATACATATGATGCATAGAAACACCCAGACACAGAACAAACATCCATGCTCATCACACAAATGTTTGCCCTGGGTGGGGATCGAACCCACGACCTTTCAGTTCAGCAGTTAGACGTAAACACACTACCAACTGAGCCACAAGGCCACTGTAGGATTCGTAGTGGACTACGAAACCCTAAAAAACTTAACCTCTAAGTTATAACTGCTACCAATTCAATTTAAACCTTGCAAGCACGCGATTAAATAATAAAAAAAATAATCAAGAAAAACAATAAGAACTGAGGTCTGAGAGAGAACTGATCAAATAATCGACTGGCCTTGTGGCTCAGGTGGTAGTATGTCTGCCTGCTGAGATTGTAGGTCGTGGGTTCGATCCCCACCCAGGGCAAACATTTGTGTGGTGAGCATGGATGTTTGTTCTGTATCTGGGTGTTTCTATGTATCATATCATATATGTATATTTACAAAAAAAAGGTATATGTATATATATTCTATCCGCCATCTAGTTCCATAGTACAGGCTTTGCTTAGTTTGGGCTAGTTGACATTGTGATAAATATCCACAAATATTTATTTATTTAATTTAAATCACAATAGTGCGCTTTAGGACTGATTTTATGGTAAAAATATTGAGATCAAGGTAACCGTAGTGAGTAAGAAAAGGCAAGGTTATGGATATTACAGTTTTAAGGTTCCTTAATAAAAGGGACGGAGCCTTTTAGTAAGCCTACTGAATCTGTTTGTCTGTCTAACCTAACCTAACAGCTATTTAACGGCTTGTAATTTTTCAACCAAAATAAATAGAAAGTTCATAATTTACAAATGTATATATTTTTTACGCAACATAGATCTACGATTGACCATCAACTCGCTTGACGTTAAGCGACGATGTGGCCGAGGATGGAGCTCGATCTGGAAAATATCTATTCACTCTAGCCTTGAAAATTCCAAAATTGTATTTCACAGGAAACAGAGATGGCAGCAAAGAAAAGAATAGTATGTATGTGATACTGACATTTACACGGGGGCCCATACAACGTTTATTGTATTGACGATAAAAACGTTTATTGTATTGACAATAAACTTTTTTTATTATTTTTTTGGGTTCCGTACCGTTAAAGGAAAAAACGGAACCCTTATAGGATCAGTTTATTGTCCGTCTGTCCGTCCGTCCGGGTTTCAAGACCTTTATCTCGGGAACGCGTGAAGGTATCGAGTTGAAATTAAAACCAAATACGTAGATCCATAGTAGGTATCTTGCTGCGGAAAGAAAAATAAAATTTATAAGTTTTCGTAAAATAATGTTACAGCCGAATATGTCGTAAAAACGCACATTTCGACACTCACAAGGGAATCAAAACCTATGTGGTACTTCCCGTTGACCTAGAACTATGAATTTGAATTTTTTTATTGTGTCTGTATGCAAGGAATGAAGGTCCAAATTTTAAAGTGAATTAACTGTATCATGTGGGGTATCATATGAAAGAGCTTCATTAGCTTAAGCTAAAACAGGTTTTTAAATATTTTTACGATGTATATTTTTCGGTTTATGAAGGAAAATATAAAAAAAAAATATTTTTCCCCCCTTTTATCTACTAGTTTGTACGGAACCGTCGTCGGTGGGCGAGTCAGACTCGCACTTGTCCGGTTTTTTTTACTTGAGTTCTATATTAAGAACAATAATATATAAAATGCAAATCAATCAAATCAAAACAGAACAATAAAATGTACTGAAAATCAGTCAAGTTCAAAACAAGCTATACTTACAATTTTTCAAATCATTTTTAATTTCCTAGCATTTGGCCTTAGCAATCATCACCTCCAGATAGTCCTGCCTATATTTCCCCAACCCTGGGGGGCGATCGCACTAATAAACTTCAGCTGAAGCGCAATTGAACCTTAACCGAACCGCTACTTTTTGCCCGTTTCGTATCGCGTTAATGGTTTAAGTCGCAAGCTGAGACGCAACTGGAGCGAAGTTGGAACGCTACCGCTGTCAAAACAACGTTTGAGAAAAAGTTACAAAATGTCAACCATTGCTCAGCCGTTTCTTGATCGTTGTGCTTTGCATTTCAATATAATGTGTATTTTTTACCTAAATATACACTTAACTTACATTTTTAAGTCAAAAACGATGATTGCTTCCATCGGGAGTCCATGAATT
Organism: Lycia hirtaria; assembly: GCA_947563715.1. Lineage (NCBI taxonomy): Eukaryota > Metazoa > Arthropoda > Insecta > Lepidoptera > Geometridae > Lycia > Lycia hirtaria. The sequence continues at coordinate 30,093,799 of OX387377.1, read as the reverse complement.
GAACGAAGACATGGTTTTAACCGATGCAAGGAAGAACAATTTTAAGTGCAAAATTTCAAGCTTTTTATTTCAGTGACTGCAGTTTGTGAAACGTTACAGATTATTTATGGAGTTAACTAAACAACTAATAAAAGAGTGAACTCCTCACAAGCCTCCTACACTTCGATCTGATGACGTAGATGTTGAAACCAAGGTAAGGCACACAATCATTTACCAGTGGAATAGAAGAATTAGTAGTTGTTTTCTTGGAATATTAATAGATACATCCTTAATAACTTGCAAATATGCTTGTTATTCTACTAGGTAGACAAAGTTTACCTTCAGTAGGAAAGACATATAGTACCTACCTAGTCTAATATATGATTAACAAATAACCACAAAAACAAATACAATTAGGTACTTACATGTAAATAATAATTATCCTTTAGTCAAATAAGCTGCCCTTACCATACCCAGTGCCTATAAGACTGCCAGTATTCCCACACTGGATAGCATTGGCTAACCTTTGCATTAGAACATTTCACCTAAGTGGTTACCAAAATTAAATAAATATTTTGGGACATTTCACAAACACCATCTAGCCCAAACTAAGCAAAGCTTGTACTATGGAACTAGATGGCTGATAGAATACATATATACTTTTTGTAGTAAATATGTTCAAATGATACATAGAAACACCCAGACACAGAACAAACATCCATGCTCAACACAGAACAAACATCCATGCTCATCACACAAATATGTACCCTGGGTGGGAATCGAACCCACAACCTACAGCTTAGGTAGACATACTACCAACTGAGCCTCAAGGCCATTAAATAGTAATACTTAAACAAACTTTATCTATTTCAGGTTTTTGGTTGCTTTGTCAGCGGCATATCAAACCATTGTTGGAGACAGTTTATAAAATTGTGTCATAGAAGACTGTTTTAAAGAGATTTAGCAAGTTACAATGACATTAATTATGCTGATTATAATTAATCATCATATGACCTCTGCATCTGTTGCAGACAATTTAAGTATTATCATAGGGGAGGTGGCACCTTTAAAATAGATAAATATGTATAATTTCCATTTCAACAACAGGGATGGATCAAGTTAAAAAACGAGTAAGTATAATCTAATATAGGTTATCTAATATATATTCAATCACATTACACCAAAGTAGTTTTCAGTTAAGTCTCACTAAAAGTTAGTTCTTCGTCACTCAGGCATGTCCTACCCTACATACATTTATTACTATGAAGTATATCCTCAAATAAGATTATTATGCGAGAAACACACTGGAATTCTTCCTGTCAGCCATCTCTATACTATTATAACATATGTATCATTCATTGCTCTCCGCTTACAAGGCTGAGGTTTGTAAAAGTTTATTCTCATATGGCTCTATTAACTATATACATATATTTTTAAAAGGCTCAGCATGTAGCATTGCCATGTTGTATAAAAATGCTTATATGTTGGGTATGTAATGTGTATAGTAGTTCTTTAGATTTCACTTCTTTTTTTGTGATATTTTAGAAAGATACCCATTGAAACCCACAATGATTATCAAGATAAGCACTTGACAACTAGGAGTGTTGTCTAGTGATTTATAGATGTTTTAAAAGCTCATTCAGGTAAAATTGCATTGTTATGAAAAGCATAGCATAGACAAATATTAATTTGTAATTATTATTACATATTTTTAATATAAAATAATATTTCCTTACAGATGCTTAGTGGTGGATAGAAAGATGCATTATGTACTAGTAGTTGCTGCAAGAATGATCAATGCTTGCTATGTGGTACATATTATAGTACACATTCCATATTATCCATATTAAACGGACAAGGAAGAGGCACAAGAATGAAGGCTGGCTGGCTCTCTCAGGTTGCTGGGACTCACTTGGCGGCTGATGCTAATTAATTCTTTATATAATAAGACAGAAATTATTTAAACAATAAATAAAAAATAATTTATATTTAACATGATTTTATTCAAATTTTAATTAATCCACATAATATTATTATAAAACTTTACAAACACACAAGAAAAAACTATTTACATAATATGTATGTCATATAATTACACCTAGCTAAAACTTATTTACTTATACTTATGAACAATTTTTAACCAACTTAAAAAAGGAGGTTCTCAATTGGACTGTTATGTTTGTTACCGCATAACTCAATCATTTGTAAACCGATTTTGATTTTTTTTGTTTGAGATTTGTCTCATTAAAATTGGTTCATTAGTTTGGCTTTTAAAATAAAACTGCGAATTTTGAAGTGTTTCAGTTTCTTAAAATACAGGTTCCCGGCAGCTTAATGGTGAGACCGTTTGACTTGCGATCCGCAGGTCCTGAGTTCGAATCCCACGGCACGCACCTCTGTCTTTTCGAAGTTATGTGCGTATTGTTGATTGCCGCCAACTTCAAACGGTGAAGGAAAACATCGTGAGGAAACCTACATGTCTGAGAGTTCTCAATGATCTTGAAGATGTGTGAAGTCTGCCAAGCCAGCGTGGCAGACTATGGCCTAACCCTTCTCACAATGAGAAGATGGCCCGTTCCCAGCAGTGGGACAGTTTGTACAAACAGGGCTGATAAAAAAAAAAAAAAAAAAAAAAAAAAAAAAAAAGGTCTAGCGCTTCAACAACTGAGTCTGTTCCTGAGGTATGGGAGTGGCACGGGAGAGGTTTGTGTTGGCGCTATACCTAGATAATTATTTATCCTCCTGATATCTAATGATTTGGGCTTCGTGGTTGACAATACTGAAACAATAGAAATAATGATTGAATGACAGAAATTCATGAGCAACATTTTTAAAAGATGGTTCGAAAGAGGTAGTTAATTTTTGTTTGACATAATCTTAGAAGCATTACATTGCCCACATATTAGGTTAATCGCAGTTGAGAGTCACTTAAGTGCATTTAAAGGTGAAAACCAACCTCATTCTTGGCAAAATTACCAAGTATTTATAGATCTTTTTTAATTATGGTTGACAGGGCAGGCATTTCAACATATTTTACCTGATGTTATGTGATAATGGTGGTCTAAGAAGTTAAGCATCCGTAGTCGAGAAGGGAAACTGATTTCTAAATTAGGCTGTAGGAACAAGTGTTCCATATTCACCAACATCACGGCACTGCACGAGCCTCTAGACTTTATGTCATCCGTCCCAGAGCAAGGTTTTCATGGCCGTCAAGGAAATCGCATCATAATCTTCAGCTGATGTACAGTTGTGGATCTGTGACGCTCTTCCATTTTCTAAAACAATTCACAAATGAAATTAACAATAAAATTCGGTTTGTTGTCACAATCAGAACTACAAAGCATGAATTAAATACTTACTGGGCATTTTGTGGTGCCTATTGGTATTTTTACATCACTTCATTGAAATGAATAAACCAAGATATGTGGGTTTTTTGCATTGATTGTTTATCAATGGTTACATGTGAAATCATTTTGTTGTATTTAAATAAATGTACTTTCGTTCGTTTCTTCGACAAATGTCGTGCTGTCACTGTCATATCTCATACGGCTGTCAAAATTAGAGTTGTGGAAGCCGTTTTTTTTGTGATAACACTTGTTTTAACATGTTATTTAGCAAAAAGGAGCAATAAACTGTTACTGATAGCAACATCTCTAGGAACGGCTGAAAAAGAGTTACGGTCCAGTTACGATCCAACTTTGGTTGGCGTTTGAAGTTTAACGCGATACCAAATTTTACCATAGTTGAACCGTAACTCGACTACAAGCGCAGCTGGACCGCAGCTGAACTATAGACGTTCAAAATAACGCGATCGCCCCCCTGGTGTTAGTGTTTAAATTATATGAGAGTACGGAACCTTCGCTGTGTGAGATACATTTTTACTTGGCCGTATTTATTAGAGATACATCAGACTTACTTAGTCATAACTTAGTCACGGTTCTGATTTAGTTGGATGTAAGAAATTTACCGTTTTGTTTTGAAGTAGATTGGTTCAAGGTTTGCAAACATTGTTACAAATATTGGTCCTGAATAATAATAGATTATGCACCAAGAGAATAGAGTAGTATTCTATGTCACTGGTGACATATTGAATCTCGAATGTAACATAGCATTCTATAGAGAAATTAGAATCAGGAGTGTGACGAAGAATTCAAGCTCACGCAAGAAAACAAGTACTTATGTGTTTTAAAAGAAAAACAAAATAACCGACTGCAGAAAAGCAGTTTTTGCAGTCTAATTTACGAATTCGTTACACTCGATTCGCTGTTGAGTGTTCATTTTTTGTGAGAAAGTATGCGTAAAATCGCTGTAAAAGATTATAAATGCGCATTCTTTAGAATAATTCTTCTAAAACCAATTGTTCATTACGACATAGTTCGTTGAAGGTTATGAAAAAAAATGCATTTTTTTTTTATTTACTTGCAAGAGATGTATTATTATTATTCCAAAAAAATATAGCTTATGAAAGCGAAAACGAATCTAATGACACCTCGCACATCAAATTCGGTCAAACCGTTTAGGATGTAGGCTATCTAGAAACATACATACATTCACTCGAAAAACATAACCTTCCTTCTTACGCAGTAGGGTAAATACACCTTCAACCCCGAGGTGTATACTCTACTTTTTACACCTACAGCGAGATAGACCTATCTAAAGAAATGGTTTTGAATCTATTTTGTTTTTTAACCTTTAATCCGTTTCATAGAAGTACTTTTTTTTCTTTTTTTTATTCAAAATCGTGCTTACAGGGCGGGCAAATATTTTTTTTTAATTTATTCTTTAATTACATCATGAAAATTTATGAGATAATTCTGCCAAACTGCATTTAACAGTACATAACCTGATTACAGATGTTTTACTTGATAGTCTCCGATTCCATAAGTGTGTTAGCCATCAATTTCATTTGCCCGAACAGTTATTAGGTGAGATTAGCTAGGTTTCTGTTTGATTATATCCAGAAACCTTCTGATTTACAAAGGTTCGTTTATTAGATTAATAAATTATTAGGACAGGTTCGTTAGGTTTCTTTTTATCATACAAATAAACTTTCATATTACAAAGATTCGATTTTCAAACGAGTTGTCCTATGAACATTAAGGATTAAGATAAAAAAAATATTCGGGATTAAGATTATTATTTTTTCTTTATTTAATTTTCGAAATTATTTTTTTCTTTTGAAATAATAAATATCGTTTTCGGGGGAATAATATTCGGTATTTCAGAATTCGGATTACAGATAGGTTATAATATTATAATTAATTAATTATTAGGTTTAATATTAATAAATGTGTGAGTTATAATATTTTATTTTTACTCAAATACGTATCCCATTCGTGTGATATGTATTTGAGTCGGACTTTTCAACCAACTTCAAAACGGAGGAGGTTATCATTTGTTATTTTTTTATTGAAAGGTTGTATTTCAGATTGTTCATCAAAATCGGTTTAACAGTCTTGTTTTAAAATCAAAATAACTAAAAAATATGTCAAGTAAACGAAAATGCGTATATTGAATTCGGTTGTTCAGTTTTTTTAAACTAGGTATAATAAATTATCAGTCAAACTCTTCGTCGTTCTGTGTGAAACTTAGATTTTTTTTATAACAATGGTCGCATGTCGCGTCGTCCGCAACTCTCGGCACGCCGTTAACTTACTTGTAGGTGGCTATCTTCTTGTCGAAGCAGAAACGCTCCTCACAGCACTTCCAGTACATGGTCTCCAGGCAGCTGGAAAACAAAAAAGAAATTAAGTTAGTTTTTACCTGCGCATGTGTATTACAATTTAAAATAAAACCGGACAAGTGCGAGTCAAACTCGCTCACCGAGGGTTCATTAGTTCATTTTATCTACTAGTTCTCAAACTAGTAGATAAAAGGAGGAAATCACATTTTTATTTTTTTAGGTTTTCCCCGGTTCTGCGTGGCAAGCCTCAAGTAAGGTAATCGCCCGACTCGTCTTCAGTCGCGCCGCATCGGGCAACGCTGATAGACGCGTATCGTGACTTGTGAAAAGTGACAATGTCATCCTGTGTGTTTAGAAAATGCAAAAATGTACTAAAAGGCCTTAATGTTGTGTCTTATCATCGAAAGTGTCAACTGAGATTTTCCATGCTTTAATACTTCACAAGGGCGTCGCCAAGGGGGGGGGGGGGCAAGGGAGGCAGCTGCCCTAGAGATTTAAAAATGTAGCCAACTGCAATCAAAGTCCGAAGCCGTGCAATTGTACCTGTACCTACAATTCATATTTTTCTCATCCTCCATAATATTAACTTGCCCCCCCGCCCCGGGCCATGGGCTGGCGACGCGCTTGAATTATTCAATGATTATGATAAAATCTCAATTATTTTACTTCTCTATAGATAAAATCTCAATGTATTCTACTTCCAAGATTTATTGACATAGTTGCTATCGAAGCAAATAGAAAAGTTAATATTTGTTAATTTTATCTTCTCATCTTCTGACAGCAAATAAAGCTGTTGTGCTTTAATTTTAGTTTATTTTGTACAAAATGTTGTTGATTTATATCTCCTTTGTATTATCTTTGTTGATTTTGTATAAGATATAGATAAACAAAATTCGTCTACATAAAATGTAAATACAGAAAAATTTACTATTTCAAAATGTCGGCCATTGCACTCCGGAGATAAAAGTTAATTAAGTTAAGACTAGGCATTTGACTGCAGCTCGTCTAGCGTTGTTTGACCGTGTGGTTAAAAACAGTTTCTTAGTAAGAGGTGATTTTAAAGTGATGTTGCTGGGGACTAGGGCTTCCAATCCGGCAGCCTATATTCAATCTCGGTATTTGCGGGAGTCAGATTTTTCAATCCCGCGGGATCCGTGTATTTGCGGGATCCCGCATATAAGGCAAATAAAACAATGAATCAATTTAACTCCACTTTTATTTCAGTTTTACTATTGGCAAGAGCAATCAAATTATACTGTTTAATTAAAGAGATAAAAAAAAACAGTCGAGTACAATTAAAAATAAAACATTTTCAACTGAATGCAAGAACTAATTATTTACTTTGATCATTTTGTCAGCATTCAATTGAAAATGAACTTGAGATTTTTATGTCTAATTATAGTATCACTGTACCAACCCATAAATTTCACGCAACTACTAGAAAGTCAATAATTCAAGCAATTAAGAATATTGCTCATTTTTATATACTTTGAAACTGATAGAAAAATGACACTCGCTCGCTTCGCACTCCATTCCCCGCTCCCTGCATTACTCTCAGACGCCGCCGCGCCGTTCAGTCAGTTCAGTACTAGTCAGTACTCGAGCGATCGCACTCGCGAAAGTTTATATACACGCTTTTTGATAGTCCCGCAAATCCCGCGAATCCCGCGCCGTAATCCCGCAGCACGCGGTACTGAAAAAATGACGCGGGATCTCGGAATACCGAGATCCCGGTATTGCGGGATTGGAAGCCCTAGCTGGGACACACTGTTAGATGCTTGGTGAATGAATGATATACACAATTTCTAGAAATCTAAATACAGTATCTGAACAAAAATCAAAACACCCAACTGCAGAAAAGAGGTGCAGTCTAACTGTACGTTTTTTCGACCCTAAAATTTCAAAAAAAATATTACTGCCTTTCGTGCTGTCGAGTAATGTTAAATATAGTTTCTTGTACTCTTCAAAGAGCGAGGTCGTTGTAAGGTCGAATATTTTAGATGAATTTATATAGTTTATTAGTAATAAAAATTTGTAACTCACGATTTAAAAGTTTTGGCACGATGACATATAGGTACAGAAAATTGAGGAAACGTATTATACTAATATTTTATTTATTTATACAACTGGATGACGAGACAAGCAAGTCATTTGCTTGACGCTTAGTGCAATGTCACTCAGTACTTTGAGCTGAACTGTGTAAAAGCCTGTGTGGCAATGCACTACGCCCGACACTCATAAATACTGATAAATAACAATTTTTTTATGTAAAATACTTTTTTAAACTATCACGATCATTCATTAAATCACTATTATTATTTTAACGAGATATTTAACGTAAATTAATAATAATTAATATCCCGTTAGTAATAATAGTGCTTTAAAACCGTTATTTTCAGGAAATCAATAAATTTCAATCCTCACTAATATTATTAAAGCGATAGTATCCGAGTCTGTCTCTCTGTTTGTTTGTTCCCTTTACACGATCAAACGGCTGAACCGAATCTTATAAAATTTGGTACAAAAATAGCTGTGAACCTAAAGACGGACGTAGGCGTATCACGCGCCTCATCATCATCATCATCATCTCAGTCATAAGAAGTCCACTGCTGGCCATAGGCCTCCCCCATGGATTTCCAAAAAGACCGATTGGAAGCGGCGTATCACAAAATTAATTTATTTATTCATTATCCTTAATTTCGTGTATACTGACTGTATAAATAATTATTTATTGACTTTTTGATAAAGCCCCTTTACAGCTGCACCTAGGTAATTGACAAGGCCATTTTTTACAGCCGCTATGGTATTGAATTGTAATTATTATTATTGTAAAAAACTTTATTGTAATTGACGTTACCAAGTGTTATTTAAATAATCTATGGTCCGAAATAAATTGAATTGAATTGAATTGAATTTAATTCATTTATTTATTGTTATAAATAAATGAATATAATTAATTCCAACCAGTAACGGTAGATTATGTAATATGATATAAAGTACATTGAATTAATTAACACAAATTTATAAAAGAGCTATAAATGAATAAAAATAAAAATATATTGTTTTAATAATTAATCATTATATATAATAATTTAATTTTAATTTAATTTACTTGTGATTTTATAATTTGATTTGATTTGATTTAATTTAATTTAATTAGATATGGATTTACATCTGGAATAAATATTTTTCATTTCGTTTTCATTTTATAGACTACCATTCATCATCATAATTTATCATTTCTCTATATCTTCTTCTCTATCTCGGTAACAGCCCTTGGTTTTATAAAATCGTGACAAATGTATTTCAAAACACCAATAATTTCAATTGTTTAACAATTTTCTTGGTTGTATTTTATGGTTGTCGCAAATATTATCCTACAGTTAGTATCTATGTAATCATAAACGGTTCAGCTGTAGTACAAGTAATCGTTCCGCTTTACACTTGATTGTACAATTTCACGAGAAAGTACATGTATTAGACATACTTTCTCGTCGTAAAATATATTTAAGCACACCTTTTTCACAATAAATTCTCAAACACGTCACAAGCACACTAAAGTCACATTTTCAACACCACAACTTTCTCAGAACCCCTCCAAAACCAAATTGGCAACCGTTTCCGCCGAGTCTTCTAAACGACTGCTCAAAAGATCAACACTTATGTCTGAACAAGCTATCTTGACATACTGATGTGTTTATCAACCCATCAGTTCCTTATCAGTTTGATTGAAAGGGAATTTTGCCATTTTTAACTTTTATCTATTAGGAAGCTGTGTGTTTTGTGAAGGTTGACGTAAAGTCGGAAATTCATGATTTTGACTCATATTTGACTAGGAATTTACGTCACTATTTTGGTTTTTCCATAAGTCAGTTTCAGGCTTACTTGTTTTGCTATGTGAAATGTTTTTTTTTTACTGCACTTGATCCTTCTAGTACTCCTGTTTCATATGTTTGATTGTATAAATGTATGTATATATACAAATACGGCATAATTATGTATGTATGTATATATACATACATAATTACCAAGAATTTTACGCGAGGCTATTCAAATGAAAAGATGGTTTGTCAAGTACCACCTGGATGGGACCCGGTCATCAAATAAATAAAATCTCAACCTCAACACAGATCTGCGATTAACCTGTTGACACCGTGAGAGACTTCTGCGTGCATAGGGAACGGAGCGCATTAAAATACTTAGTTAGCGGTTAATATTTTCGTAACAAATAAATTACAGTTAAAAAAACTAAAAAACACGCTACAAATTATTGTGGTCAAAGTTCATTACAAGACTTTCATTACTTTTGTAACAAATCCAAACACAGCTATGATACGATGTTCCATTATGAAGTTCTAGTTCATATCTTCCGGCTCCATCATCAGATCAGTTCGACAGTACCACATTATTGTATTGTCATCAGAACTACATACAACTGCCAATTTTCATGACGCTACGATCCTTGGAAGATGATTAAATTAGTTACCTTATATTTCATTATATACAGATCAATCTAATAAAAGCGTGATAAAAAGACAACTGTCATCTAGTCTCACCTGTGACCACGGACGCTGCAGTGTACGAAACGACAGGTCACACAATTAAGTAAAATACACGCGATAAATCCGTTAAAATTTATTTCATTTCAATGAGTAACAATGCTTAGAAAACATTACTTTCAGATTGGTCCCAAAATCAGTTCAGTATATAGTTTAGTTTTTAAAACAGAATTACAAATTTTAATTCGAAGTCGGTTGTTTAAATGTTTGACGTGATAACTTCTTATAAATCGATGAACGCCGGCTGCACGCACGAAAAAGTGTCACGCTCCGCCTGAGCTGAGCGTGCAAGCAGGAGCGCGGAACAAGCGATAGAGAGGCACGATCGGCCTAAGCGTTCGGCTTGTGACGCATCGTTATCACCTAAAATTATCGCCCGTAAACCGACTTTACAGACAACCATTTTATTTAATGTAATAATTATTATACGATTGGAATTACATTGGTTGTCTCTGCGGTTTGCTTTCCTCAAATATCGTTTTAAATAAATAATTGTTTATTTAGTCTTGTAAATATAAAATAAATAATACTCACTACTGGCATGATTTGCACAATTTCAGCAGCATTTTGTAGAGTTTCTGGTTTACATAGTGTCTAAATAAACTTCACACGCGCTGGATACTCTTCACAACACTACTTCTTAACTTCCTTGATAGCATTCCTGAAAATAACAGACACACAAACTGAATTATACTTTCAACAATTATACTTTTTATTCCTATCATAATAAATGATACAAGTGGCGGGAAGACGTTGGATTCAAGCCGTTTCCAATCACTCTTTTTGGAAATCCAGATCAAATCTTTGGCCTATGTCCAGCTGTGGACTTCTTATGACTGAGATGGTGATGATGATGATAGGGTGTTTGTGTCGTCTGTGCAATAGATCTATTACAAATATTTTGCATTTACGAAATATATTCAGTACTTCTGTTTCAGAAGTAGGGTAAATCCACTCAATAGTAAAAGTATCGCTTCCTTAGCTCCTCCACCCCAAATGTGAGCCAAAAAACAGCTCATTTTGCTTCTTTGTGTGTCACTGTATGAAAATAATGCAGCGTAAATTACGCGACGTATTTTACGCGACTCTAAAGTCAAAAATGCGCTTGTTTGGCCTCATCCTTAGTATTATTTTCGAAACACGTCATTGAATTGATGAAGAATGAAATGATAATGGAGCTGATTCACCAGCACATGAGTGTTAGTAAAATAATGTGTGAATGTACAATAGTGATTGAATGCGGTAGAAAAAAAACATGTGTGTTGACGTTGTGAGGAAATTCTTATTGTATTACTTTTGAAGCAGGAGGCAGCCAGACTTATAGTAAAAAAATGTGTTTTTGCCGACTTTAAAAAGAAGGATATTAACAATTCAGCTGTTTTTAGGGTTCTGTACCCCAAAAGGAAAAAACGGAACCCTTATAGGATCACTATTGTCCGTCTGTCTGTCTGTCTGTCCGTTTGTCCGGGTGTCAAGACCTTTATCTCGGGAACGCGTGTAGGTATCGAGTTGAAATTAAAACCATATACGCAGATCCATAGTATCTTGCTGCAGAAAGAAAAATCAAATTTCTTAGTTCTCGAAAAAAATAGTTACAGCCGAATATGTCGTAAAAACGCACATTTTGATACTCACAAGGGAATGAAAACCTATGGGGACCTAGAACCCGTTGACCTAGAACTATGAAATTTGGCAAGAAGCATTGTATAGGAACATTGTATTGTGTAGGTGTATTGTATTGTACAGATATAGGAAAAAATCCGAAAACTGCACATTTTTAATTTAATCACAAACAAATAGGGTCTGCAAGGAAGGAGGGTCCAAATTTTAAAGTGCTTTAACCGTATCATGTGGGATATCGTATGAAAGAGATTAATTAGCACAAACTAAAACAGGGTTTTAAATATTTTTACGATGTATATTTTTCGATTTATGAAGGAAAATATAAAAAAAAAAAACCTTTTATCTACTAGTTTGTACGGAACCCTCGGTGGGCGAGTCTGACTCGCACTTGTCCGCTTTTATTTTTTTTTGTTTCTTAACGCTGCGTTATTTATAAATCGATATGAAAAATTATTTTTCTCCTTGAATAAATATATTTTTAGATATAAGTTTATAAGTTTCATCAAAATCTATTTAGTATTTTGGTTTTTAAAAGAAAATTGCGCATTTGGAAGATCCAAGTTAATTTTTATTCGTAAAACATTTTTGCGACAATATTTTCTAAAAACGATTTTTATGTACGAAAATTAACTTGGATCAAATTGAATTTTTTGTCGAATATTTGTGATGTTGTTTTCTAGTTTCACAAAGGACGAATTTTTTTAAAAGTTTATGTAGTCATCTTCAAAAATGTGGGTATGCGCGAGCGAGACGGACTATGGACGAACTCTCGGATGGACTGGACAATTGACGTAATATAAATGTTAACTCTGAAGCTCGCTAGTCAGCCAGCGAGGCACTACGTATTAGTAAGGTTAAGGAACTGCCCGTGTGTCCTCGAGATCCGATGTAGGGCACCACTGAGGCTGAAATTATCATACAATGGCTTGTTAGAGGTGCCACATTGTATGTACTAGGCTTAATGGACAATATCTATTAACATATAATAATATACGGATAAGTCCGTTCAGTTATTTTACCTCTAGTTGTATCGTTTAAATCAAATCAAATATATTTAATTCAAATAATAACATTACATTGGGTATATCCTGATTACAGCGTGGAACACTAGACACTAGGTTCGTGTTGTGGGAACCTAATTAAGAGAAGTTTAATTTTGTGCTTAAATCGGTTGAGGATTGTCTATGTCGAACCTTACCGAAAAACGTTACTTAACTTTAACCAACGTCTTAACAAGACAACAATAACTGTCTTAAGAAGACAGTAATAACTGTCTTCTTTCCGCAAGTGTCATTGCGTGTCAGCGGGAAGTTGACAAAATATGATAAGCATTGCTTAAAGTTAAGTAACGTTTTAGTAAGGCCGTTTATGTTTAACTCGGTTGAAAGTTGTCGCTGTTGGCTAGTCAATTGCCGCAACTATAGATTTTTCTCTATATTACAAAGATTTTATCGGATAGAAGGTAATTTCTTAAAAACCACCAACAGTATCAGTACAAGCCGGGCTGTGTTCAAAGCGCGCAGCTATCTCTCTCACGCATCACAACATTTTTAAACATATAAAACCACTAAGTCGGGGCTATTAAAAAGTGACAGATTTGTTTATATAGAATATTTAGGTAGGAGAAATGTTTTAAAAGAGTTTTTTCACCTCACAAGCTCGGAAAGATTATGTTTGTCATTAGAAATCTGAGTGGAAAAGTACATTTTGTCCGCTAGCGTGGAAAGAGTTTTTAAAATTCGAACCTTTAAATTCCATACTTTTCTATACCGCAAGTCCACTGAAAATGCATTAAATACTTGTCTTATTTCATCTCAGTGCGCTAACCTCATTTCTTTGAATAATCGCATTGACCAGCCGCAGGTGGCAGCACTGGACTAGCGTTTTCCTCGCTGTAGTGAGGTGAAAAATTTTGTGTTTCACTCGGCAGCAAAGTTATTTTGCATCTCGTACTTTTGAAACCCTCGCTACGCTCAGGTTTCAATACAACTACTCGCCCCAAAAACCAACTTTGCAGCATTTCATAACTAATAACTATTCTTTGACATCTTTTAACTAGAATGAGGATTAGAAAATATGCCTTATTGTCAGAAGTACCATTGATTTGTACCATTGATGGTACATATATGCTTTTTTCACAACTTCTTTACCAATATAAATTATATCTGATTTTTTAAATATTTCTTCTATCTAAATAAACAATTTTGTCTCTCTCTTTCCTCATAACCGCACTCAGTGATTTTGTATGTTTGAAAATGATGCGATGATCGATGACTTTCCATCTCGTGGACGAAGTCTAAAACTAAATTCACGAACATAGTATCCTGGGTCGACCTATACTCATATACTAACAATGACGAACTTAAAGATTTTGATATAAAGACTAAGTCGCCGCGCTAAAGCCTAATTTAGAGACGTCTATTTTACTGTAAAGACTAATTTAGATTGAGAAGTCTAGAGACGTCTATTTTGCCGCTTCGAATTATTTTGAAAGTAGAAATTATTTTATCGTGTAAGGGGTCTAATTAGACCTCATTGAGCTTGGACGTTTTTGAGGAGTGACGCTACATCCCGTTGATACTTTATCAAAAGTGATGATTATAAAAAGTGATGCGCGAGAGCGCTTCGCTTTGAGCGTTTTACTTCTGTGCATGAAGGTCATTCTGTAAAGGACTTTTTGAAAAATACATCGTGTCGAACTTACATGTAACACGCCAAATATTAATCATGTATTTACATTTTTACTGACTGTTTTTACTATTTGTTGGGGCTCCGTACCTCAAAAGGAAAAAACGGAACCCTTATAAGATCACTTTGTTGTCCGTCTGTCCGGGTGTCAAGACCTTTATCTCGGGAACGCGTGAAGGTATCAAGTTGAAATTAAAACCATATACGCAGATCTATAGTATCTTGCTGCAGAAAGAAAAATAAAATTTCTCAGTTTTCGTAAAAAAAAGTTACAGCCGAATATGTCGTAAAAAATGCACATTTAGACACTCACAGAGCAATCAAAACCTATGGGGTACTTCCCGTTGACCTAGAACTCTGAAATTTGGCAAGAAGCATTGTGTTAGAGTACACATATAGGAAAAAATCCGAAAACTGGACATTTTTAATTTATTCGTCGTATTAATTAGTCGTTATGCAAGGGATGAGGGTCGAAATTTTAAAGTGAATTAACCGTATCATGTGGGGTATCATATGAAAGAGCTTAATTAGCATTATATAAAACAGGTTTTTAAATATTTTTAAGATGTATATTTTTCGGTATAAAAAGGAAAATAAAAAAAATAAATGATTTCCTCCTTTTATTTACTAGTTTGTACGGAACCCTCGGTGGGCGAGTCTGACTCGCACTTGTCCGGTTTTTTGTTATTATTTTTTCGATTGTTGACATAATTTATTGACATCTATTTTAACCTATGAATTTTCCAGTATATTTGCACACCTAGTATAAGGTTGTTATTGGCTGTACAACTTTTTTTTATACATTATAGATCTACGATTGACCACCAACTCGCCTGATGCTAAGCGACGGTGTGGCCGAGGAAGGAGCTCGTCGATCTAGAAGATATCTATTCACCTAGCCTTGAAAATACCAAGATTGTAGGTCTCAGGAAACAGAGATAGCGGCAACGAATTCCATTCGTGTGCAGTACGCAACAGGAATGTGGATCGATATCGCTGAGTACGGATTTTTGGCATTTCAACGATAAATGGGTGGTAATTCGCCGACTTTCTGCTAGTCCTGTAGTGAAATGGGGAGGGCGGAATTAGGGCGTGAAGCTCTTGCGCACATTCCCCGAAATGAATCCAATACAACTTTAATAATACGAGCTATGTTTGTTACCCTTTAACTGGCAAATAAAGCACTGAATTGAAATGAATTGAATTAGATCATTCTCTAGATTTACTTGCTCAGAACCTCAGTACCATACGCTATCATGATAATTTGCTTTAATTACATATATAAACAGATAAACTTGTAGCGGATATAATTGAGTGTATATTTCTTATCTAGATGGTAGACTAGACTAGGTTGAGCCCTAAGGTTGTTTGTGAGATAAATCTGTGTTAGAAATGACACCTCTTATCTAGGTCACATTGAAATATACATCTCATTGAAATTATATTATGTTTTATGCTTTAACATCTATAGCAAATGAAATAAATACAGGTGGAACGATTTTCATACAATAGTAGATTGTTATACAAGGGGCTAAAACGACCCATTGTAACGAGGTAGATTTTTACTCTCGAGCTTTAGCGAGGGAGTAAATAGACATCGTGTTACAATGGGTCTTTTTCATATTTTTCACTACGAGTGCGAGAAAATAATGTTTGAGATGTTTGTAAAGAGAATGGAATAACTCCAAAGAGATTATTCTACTTTTGAATAAAGACTGTTTCGTTTATGTGGGCTCTCTTAGGTAACAGATACAAATAAAAAAAAATCGTTTTCCTCTAGAGCAAAATATGCTATTTCTTTCCTCGGTACACTACAATGACGGACTTTTTGAGCAAGAGTGAAAAAGTATTTTTACCTTAAATACAAAGCTACAAAAAATACAATTTTATAAATTAAAATTGAAGATAAAAATAAAAGAATAAAAAAATCGAAAAAAAGAATAGAAAAATCAGTTATGAAGAGATTAATTTTCATTCTACCCGCATTATGTTGCTTCAGGCTTAAAACAATTCAGGTAAAAAATTAAACAAATCAACAAGTCTGTTATATTTTTGTTTTTATTACTATAATTAAAATTATTACCGATACCACGAACTTGTCATAAGTTATTAAAGTTATCGCCACTTATCAACTTGATAACTTGCAATAACTTAGCCGGGCTAAGAGCTTTTGACTATATATAGTCAGTAAATATGTTATTTATGTGTATATGTTGCAAACATGTTGAATGTCTAGGTGAAGGTAAATAAAACTTATTTGCTTTAAACATAATTTATTTGCTTACAAGACGATAACTTTGTTACAAGAAATAAATATAGGTACCTACATATAAATCTGATAGTTGGACATTTTGCTACATAAACATTCCTCTATAGCATACAGCTTATTTGACGTGTTGCGCTGTTGGACGCTTTGCTACTTAAGGCTTTGCCAAACAGAACGGGAACTTAGCACGCGTCAAAGCGCTGAAATTCTGACGCCATACTATAGCGTCGAATTGTGTTGTACTACATGGGGGCAACTCAGTTAAGCAAGAACGCTCCGCAACTGAACCATACGTGAACAGTTTCCCGTCGGCCGCCATATGTGTTAAGGTTCCATACCTCAAAAGGAAAAACGGAACCCTTATAACATCACTTTGTTGTCCGTCAGTCCGTCTGTCAAGACCTGTATCTCGGAAACGCGTAAAGGTATAGAGTTAAAATTAAAACTATATACGAAGATTCATAATATATTGCTGCAGAGAGACAACCAAACTTTTCAATGTTTATAAAAAAAAATACAGCCGAATATGTCGTAAAAAACGCATATTTCGGCACTCGCAAGGGAATCAAAACCTATGGGGTACTTCCCGTTGACGTTGACTGTGAAATTTCAAATTTGGCAAGAAGCATTGTCATACACAGTACACATAAAGGAAAAAATCCGAAAACTGTACATTTTTAATTTAATCATTAAAATTATGGTATTTATGCAAGGAAGTAGGGTCCAAATTCGTTGTCCCCCAGTGTACGGAACTGGGGGACAACCTGAATAATCGCAAATTTTGAAGTGCTTTAACCGTATCATGTGGGATATCCTACGAAAGAGCTTCATTAGCTCAAGCTAAAAACTTACCTTTCCAAGCACATTAAAACACCAAAAACATGAACATAAATAACTGTTATCGATATAATTATTATGAAATAGATAAATAATAAACTTTATGGTGTTATATCCGTGGCGGATGTACGCGCGCTGATAACTAAATGGTAATGTGAATAATGTTATCTTTTATCTATGGATATGAGATGATTAAGGTGATGGATCATCGGTGTACATGATAATGTGAATAAATACATAAGGGCCTGTACGAGTAGAGCTATCTCGCTCACGCATTACCACATTTTAGAGACATAAATTAACTGAATGTACTTACGACGTTGAGGAATCGCTCGACACTGACACGCAAGTTTCACACATTTTTTTTATTACAAGAGATTTTTATTAACTTGAAAATATAATCTGAATCAGAATGGTAGATATACATTTAATAATTGTATTTGTGACATAATGTGTTTCACACAAAATATAAATTTCACTCCACAGACTTAGGAAAACAATTAATGTTTGACTCAAACAAGGTTTCTAGCGATTTCCACAGAATTATAGAATCATATTTTTTTTCACTAGTAAAGTTTTGGATGCATGAATATGTATTCGAAACCAAATGAAATTTTCTGTGATATATCTGTATTGTTGTGACTTTCGATTGTCGATATTCAATAGTTTATCGTAAGTAGGTAGATTCAGTTAATTTATATGTCTATGTATTATTCAAATAATACAATTTACATATGTACATTTCTGGATTCCAATTATTTATGTATTTATAATATTCTTAGTCTGCCAACCCGCACTTGGCCAGCGTGGCAGACTATGGCCTAACCCTTCTCACAATGAGAAGATGGCCCGTTCCCAGCAGTGGGACAGTTTGTACAAACAGGGCTGATAAAAAAAAAAAAATATATTCTTAGAGATAATAGAAAATGGCAATGTGAATACGATTATGTATTATTGTGTATATCATTATGTTCAATTTATTTGCATGTGATAAAGCATGAACGGGACAACGAATTCCATTCATATATAGGCCCTTAAGAATACCAAAACTTATTGTTCTATTATTTGTGCATGATAAATTTTGTTAAGGTAGAGATCAACGCGCGCAACTGTCTCTCTCGCGCATCACAACCTTTTTAATCATAAACTATAATTGATAAGGGATATTAGAAAAGTGAGAAATCAATTTGTTTATTTAGACATGGGAGAAATATTTTTAGTAGTGATTATTTTTTCTAATTCTTCAAAGATATCAAAGAAAAAAAAACATTTTTAAAATATTTCTTCTATCAAAATAAACAAATTAATTTCTCACGTATCTAATATCCCAATTCAATGATTATATATGTTTAAAAATGTTGTGATGCGCGAGAGAGATAGATGCGCGCGTTGAGCGAATCCTTAACCCCCAACGCAAAACGAGGGCTATATCATAAGTTTGACGTTATAACCTGAGTGTCTGTCTGTAGGATCATAGCTCCCAAACCGATTATTTGAATAAATTTTATTTAATCCGAATCTTAACTGATTAAAACTAAATTAACTTAATGTAATTAACTTGTTCTTAACTAATTAATTACCTATATTTTAAAATCGAATGCAACTTTGTCGGTGTCTCTGTATGTTTGTTATCGTTTCACGTCTAAACGGCTGAATCGATTGTTATGAAATTTGATTTATAGATAGTTGAGAACTTAGAAACGGATATAAGCTACATTTCATCATCATCACCGTTCACCTTCACCGTTTTTAGCACAACGAGAGTAAAACCGGAGGACAACTGCTCGCTCGCAAGAACCCGCTGTTTTACATAAATTATATCAAAGGAAGTATTATTTTTCGTAATAAAAAATTGCCTATGTGTAAATCCAGGGTGTTAGCTACCTCCATACCAAATTTCATCAAAATCGGTTTAGCCACTTGAGTGTAAAAAAGTAACAAACATACAAACACACTCACAAACTTTCCCCCTTATAATATTATTATTATATAGTGTGATATTGTTTTGTTGTTGTTAATAAAGACCTATTTATTACAACAATAAGACTACTTACAACAGTATGATTACTTATTTTTATAAAGATCCTTATTAAGTACTTATTTAAAATTTAAATCATTCCCAAATTTAATATGCCTGCCAGATTCATTCACGTGACATTTTAAAAATATTTCTTGAGAGAAAAGTGCAATATTCCAAAATACCAAGGTAGGTCAATGACCTTTTACCGACAGCGGAAAGGAAGCAGCGATTATCGCGATATGAGGATTTTATGTGATGAGTTTCCTTAATTATGATTATTTTGGTATGCAACAAACTTGCAGAATACTTTTTAGTTTTTTAGGGTTCTTTTACTTAAAAGAAAAAAACGGGACCGTAGCTGAATAACAGCATTTTAGAGTAAAATTCAAAATAGTGATAAAATGTTGATACTCGCAATTAAATCAAAACAAAGAACTTTGACAAGAAGCAGTTTCACAGTAAAAATAAATGAATAAGTAACGAAGTGCGTGTCGTGTCACGTAATGTAGGGTCCCGTAGCTACACATATCATAATTTATTTGAACTTGAACTTTGAACGGTCTTGTACAGGTTCGATCGCTCAGTGTAATGAAACAATAGGTTTGTTAACCACTGGAGTTTATTGTTCTCAAAGATTCACAACTGGTGTTGCGGCATGTTTATTTTAATGCATCACTTGATAGCGTGGTTTAAAAACCGGACCTTATTGCCCAGCGCCATCTAGTGAAAATCTTACACAACTTTCAGAATTTAGCAGGTCTCTTATAAAGGCCATACGAACAAATTAATTTATGTTACTTTAAACATAATATTCATTTTTTCATCTCTAAGTATATTTTTATGGACTATTGTCCATCAACTTAAGTAATAACGATATAACTGAGTGAGGTGCGGCGCTCGCGCCGCAGTTGAATGTAACAAAGTAGTTATGAGTGGTGACTGCTCTCGTACGTAAGTACATACAGCTCAATGGTTACAAATAATTTTGTGTTATATGGGAAGTCCGTTTTACCCTCCAACCATTTAACAAGTTATGTAAGACCGGTCACGTAGTTAAAGTGACTCATGTTGATAGAGGAAAATTGTATAACGTATAAATCATGGGGCTTACCGGAAAACTTACTTGAGTGAGTTTCTTTTGTCTCCTACTTTCCGAAATGTATCCTTATCATTGACAGACCGTCTTGAACTGCTTGGACTCACGTTAACCCCAACAATGAACTTTAAGGGCTACCTTGAATCTAAGGCTAAACTGGCTAGTAAAAAGCTTGGCATCATTAATAAGGTTAGGTGATACTTCTCACCGGGACAACTGCTGCGTCTGTATCAAGCACAGGTCCGATCGTGTATGGAGTACTGCTGCCACCTTTTTGATGGATCAGCCAAGTATCAGCTGGAAGCTTTAGAATCAGTGGACCGGCGAGCTGTGAGGTTAATCGGTGACGATAAACTAGCTGCTAAGAAGTTACTTAGACTCGAGCACCACCGTAAAGTAGCATGTCTGCCTATTTTCTATAGGATTCAGTTCGAGGCATGTGCGCAAGAGCTTCACGACCTAATTCCACCCTCCCCATTTCACTACAGGACTAGCAGAAAGTCGGTGAATTACCACCCATTTCTCGTTGAAATTCCAAAAATTCGTACACAGCGATATCGATCCACATTCTTGTTGCGTACTGCACAAGAATGAAATTCTTTGCCGCCACCTCTGTTTCCTGAGCCCTAGGTATTAGCATCTAGGTATTCATTTAGAATAGATGCTTTGATGGCGTCACAAAATAAACGTTAAACAAGTATGTATATTAAAAGAAAAGCATAATACCCGACTGTATAAGAGCGAATTTCGTACTGTAACTTACGTTTGTTTTACCCTTCATATGTTGCTGAGTGTACGTTTTTAAGGTACCGTTTCCAAAGGGTAAAAACGGGACCCTATTACTGAGACTCTGCTGTCTGTCCGTCCGTCCGTCCGTTCGTCCGTCTGTCACCAGGCTGTATCTCAGGAACCGTGATAGTTAGACAGTTGAAATTTTCACAGATGATGTATTTCTGTTGCCGCTATAACAACACATACTAAAAAAACAGAATAAAATAAATATTTAAGTGGGCTCCCATACAACAAATGTGATTTTTCTGCTCGATGTTGATAACGGCAACAGGTAGACGCTTGAAATATTCACTGAATATTGAGATATATAATTCACTTAAAAAATAAATAATTAAATTAAAATTAAATTGATATTTAAGGGGGGGCTCCCATACAACAAACGTGATTTTTTGCCGTTTTTATAGATAATAGTACGGAACCCTTCGTGCGCGAGTCCGACTCGCACTTGGCCGGTTTTATTGTAAGTATTCGCAAAGATACTGTATAATTTTCATATTATAATTTTCATATTTCATATTCTTCAGCATATACTTAGACTTTGTGAAATCACGTATTTGTGACGAAGAATTTCGTTGGAGGTTACGAAAAAAACATTTATTTTATTTTAGGGAGAGTTATATTATTATTATTACAAAAATGTATATTATAGCCTATGACACTCAGGGAGTGAAGACGAATCTAACGACACCTCGCACATCAAAATCGTATCGAAACGTATGTACATACATACCCACATACATATGTGGGTATGTATGTACATACGTTTCTATACCTACAGCCTAAACGACTTGCCCGATTTTGATGTGCGAGGAGTCATTAGATTCGTCTTCACTCCCTGAGTGTCATAGGCTATAATATACTAAAAAAAAAATATCCTCCTTCTGCGCGCTCGGGTAAGGTACGAAGAAGTACGAGGTACGAGGTAGGCAAAGGAACTCGGTTCCTATGTGTGAATATCGATCGCAATTACACAAATTATATATTTATTAGGAAAACCCTATTTAGGAAGAATATTCACGTTTTGGCTGTACGCACAATAAACGTGAAACTTAACCGTTTCGTTCGAGTTAACTTCCGTACTAGTTAACATCGGCACAAAACGTGCGTACTTCTTCAAAAAAGAAACAAATATTCTTTATCACCGAATACCGTATAATTCATTCAAATCAATCGCGGCAAAACAACAACCTTGATATTAATAATTAGCTGAGTAGAATCTGTTTAAAAAGAGAACTGTTATGGCATAGAGGGCGCTATTGTCTTTATTTCATACTATTTAATTACTAGTATACTAAATTACATATTATTTCATTACTAGTAAACTACATTACATATTATTTCATTACTAGTATACTACATTACATATTATTTCATTACTAGCTGCGCCCCGCGGTGTTGGCCGCGTAGTTTTGAAAAAGCGGGCGATACAAGTATCTATATTAAAAGAAAAACAACATACCCGACTGCAGAAAACCGGCTTTTGCAGTCTGACTTACGATTACGTTACGCTGTTGAGTGCACGTTTTTTTGTGAGTAAGTATGCGTAAAAGCGCGGAGAAAGGATATAAATGCGTATTTTTAGAATATTTCTAGTAAAATCACTTATTTATTAGGAAATAGTTCGTTGGAGGTTAAAAAAACAAACAAAAAACACATTTTATACGTATAGACTTATATATACATAATATACTGTTTTTGTATATACAGACATTATGATACATAGAAACACCCACACACAGAACAAACACCCATGCTCAGCAGAAATGTTTGCCCTGGGTGGGGATCGAACCCACGACCTACAGTTCACAAGGCAGACATACTGCCACTGAGCCATGAAGCTTGTCATGACAATATATATCCTATGACACTCAGAGAATGAAGACAAATATAAAGACAGTCGACACCTCGTACATCAAAATCGGGCAACCCATTTAGGCTGTAGGATATAATATAGAAACATACATACCCACATACTTACATACAAACATACATATACTCGAAAAACATAACCCTTCTTCTTGCGCAGATAGATAAGTAATTCACTCGGATTTCGATGCGCCGTTTACCATAAAAATGCTGTTTGTATTTGACTAAATTGTTTTGTTTAGTTTTAATTTTGTTATTCGTACTGAACAGGATTTTCAAAACTAGCCGGTCAACATTATACAATTTATAATAATAATTATATACAGTAATAAATATTTCTCATATTTCTCACCCAGTGAGATCATTTGGCGAACTCAACAAAAAACTTAGATGTAATATCCAGGCCTTTTTTTGTCACTTCTTTTTTGGGGGCACGCTAATTCCCGAAAGTTGTCAGTCAAGATAGACAGGGAAGATAGATTAGATTGTGTGTTTGGACAATTTTGACCTATTAAAAAAAAACTTTTTTTTTGTAAAGGCTACCAAAATTTTTGTGGCAATTTTTCGATATTTTCTTTGGGGGCACGCACCCCCACGTGCCCCCATAAAAAAAGCCCTGTATAACAACAAATTTGAATTTTGGGTCGATATCGTGACAAATCATAAAGATTTAAATTTCTGAATTGTGGAATTCGCTACCTGAGTTGGGCTTCTCCGATAGTTCTATGTTAATCAATGCTCCGAATTATGAAATATCGAATATCATTTTCCCGAATATGAAATTTAGTTTTTGCAAATACACTATCAAAATCCAGAAAGCTCGTTTGACAACTCTTCTTATAACTAAATAAGTGTGTAATTAATGTGTATAAATTAATAAACACAAACCTTACTTAAAAAAACCGGACAAGTGCGAGTCAGACTCGCCCAGCGAGGGTTCCGTACAAACTAGTAGATAAAAGGGGGAAATCATATATTTTTTATATTTTTCTTCATAAACCGAAAAATATACATCGTAAAAATATTTATAAACCTGTTTTAGCAAGCTAATCAATCTCTTTCATATGATATCCCACATAATACGGTTAAAGAACTTAAAAATTTGGACCTTCATTCCTTGCATATGGACTTAATTTCTTTGTGGTTAAATCAAAAATGTCCAGTTTTCAGAATTTTCCCTTATGTGTACTGTAACATAATGCTTCTTGCCAAATTTCATAGTTCTAGGTCAACGGGAAGTACCCCATAGGTTTTGATTCCCTTGTGAGTGTCGAAATGTGCGTTTTTTACGACATATTCGACTGTTAATTTTTTTACGAAAACTGAGAAATTTATTTTCCTTTCTGCAGCGAGAGACTATGGATTTTCGTATTTGGTTTTAATTTCAACCGGATACCTTTACGCGTTTTCGAGATAAAGGTCTTGACACCCGGACAGACGGACAGACAGACAGACAGACAGACGGACATACGGAAAGACGGACAACAAAGTGATCCTGTGAGGGTTCCGTTTTTTTCTTTTGAGGTACGGAACCCTAAAAATCGATATATTTGGACCTTTCTAAATAATTAGTTACTAGATAGTTTCTGTGTATAGTAAAGAGAAATCTAACAAACCTAAACTAGGTAATAATTGTTCCGGCAAGTAAAACTTGTGGTTAATAAAGTTATACAGAATTCGTTTCAAGTAAAACGTCTGGAATCAGATAGTTTTATGGCACGGATTCGGGCAAGTAAGATTGGAATAAATATAATTTAGGATCGCAGATAGGTTACCCCGATGCATATAATCTGAGAGTCTTAACTATGAAAATAAACCTTGTTGAGGTTTATTTTTAAGCCCCGACCCAAAAGAGGGGTGCTGCTAGATCGGCTTACGCTGGTTAATGGGTTGAATTACAGTTGATATAAAGTTTGTTGGAAAAATGATGGCTTAGTAGATCTACCAAAAAGGACGAAACGGGAATGGGGTGTGAGCGGAACGAGAGTCGACGTGAGAAGGATTAAGCGATAAGAAAGTATGAATATTTTCCACGTGCATGAAGCCGCAGCCTTATTTAATACATTTGATAATTATCATCTTTAAAATTCGTTTCATCATCTAATCACAATTAAAGGCAATTAAGATTACATCATGTCTAGCTAACAAAATGCAACTTACCAACAATAAAACAACCAACGCCGAAAATTCTTCCAACTGCCACTAAAATACTTTTACACTCTTTCACAATTACCGTCACTACAATTACTACTTCAAGCTATCACAATCAAGATCGCATTCCTATTAAAATATAACGCATGTCAATCATTATATAACCTCAATTTAAACACTTCTATAGCACTGTTTAACAGCTACACTGTCTACTTTCATCTAATTGCGCCGATCACTTTGTAATATCACTCTCTTTCAATTATATCCAAATACGGCTAAATATTTGATATCAGTTTTTCTAATATCACTCAATATTTAAAACTAATTATTGTACATATCTATTTAATTATAAGAACTATAATTCACATGTAATATTTGGTCTAAATAGATAGGTACTATTAAATTTATGAGTTAAGTAAATTTTATTTTATTTTTCCAAATAAAATATCGTCTACTTTTAAGCGTGATTTTTGTGACCCATTTCCTACTTATTATGTTTGTAATTACAGTTATTTAAGCATATATTATCTACGTCTCATCAGAAAAAAGTGTTATTTATTGTTTAATAATTTTGTTTTCAGCGTATTTAACTAACTTTTTAGTTTTAGATGTTCAAGTATTCGGCACGATGCCCACTTTTCAAAATAACCATTTATTTGTAGCTCAATTTAACACCTACACTGCTGAGCGTCACATGTTTCACGTTTCGCGTGTAACTGCTGTCACTGTCACTTCTGTCACTCGCGCGCGTGCTCGTTGTCCGAGTGTTGACCGTTGACTGTCAAGTAGTGTCAAGTTTACGTGACGCGAAATACGCGATGGCTCGTGATTCATTCAGGAGAGATCCGAGTGTTTGGTGCAAGGCATGAGCGAGTGTATAATAGTGGGTGTGAGACACGAGCGCAAGGCGATATTGTTACTTAGTTACAAAGCCATTCAAATAAATTAAAAATAAGAACGAAACTGTCACTGAGATTATTTGTGAAAATTTTAAAGAGGCAGAGAATATACATTGTTGACAATAAGAAGCTAAGAAACATAAACAAGATAGTACAGAAATTTGGATTTTTCTCTCTGCAGCAAGAGACTATGAATTTGCGTATATGGTTTTAATTTCAACTCGATACCTTCACGCATTCCCGAGATACAGGTCTTGACAGATGGACAACAAAGTGATCCTATAAGGGTTTCGTTTTTCCCTTTTGAGGTACGGAACACAAAAAATAACAAAATAAAATCTTAAAATAATTACCTAGATATTTATGGGTTTTAAATAAAAAATCGTTTTCTTTATACGAAACAGACTGAAATGCGACCACCAACTCGCTTGATAGTAATGCGTGGCGTGGCATGGTATGTCGATCTAAAAATATTTTTCACTCTAGTCTTAAAAATACATATTTTTTTTGTTCTGTCCTCTGATTGTTTAAAAAGATATCATAGAAATCGAATAATATTTAGGTATAAACCACTTACAAGACTACAAGCTTTGGAAATTCAAAAATTCCCGAAAAAAATGGCTGAACCATTTTTGATGAAACATAACTAAGAACACTCCCGACTAATTCACTTTTCAAACAAAAAGAATACAAAATCAAAATCGGTTCATCGGTTCGTGAGCTACGATGCTACAGACAGACACATACAGACACGTCAAACTTATAACACTAACAGTTGTTACACTAGTTTTTAAATAATTTATCTTGATTGTAATTTCTAATGTGTGTACAATAAAGAGTTTATCTATCTAACATTCCATCGTTTTTGCGTCGAGGGCTAAAAAACAACAATTTTCACAAAAACGCTCCCTCTCGTAACTTAAACTAGAAAACCCTCAAGTATTGGTGACGTCATAAGTACAAGTTGATTTCTTCTGAGTATGACGTTTATTATTACCTAATTAATAATACAATAATAACATAAGTATTCAGAGCGGTAATTCACATTATGCAAATTATTATTCCTTATTATTAATATTATGTTGACCTTCAGATTGTGAATCATATTTGTTATTTGGATGTTTGTAACAGGTGTCACTCTTCAATATCAATTCTTGTTTACCAATATAAGATGAAATAGGCCAGTGAGCTGAAGCTAATCGGTTAATAAGCTACTTGTCAAGAAGCTACTTAGTCTCACTGCACGTCAATATAATAGAACTGTTATTTTGTTTCAAATGAAACCATAGAAAAATATTCCTTTCTCCGCTTTCAAACAGACATAAAAAAGTATGGGAACAAAGATCCTTCCAAAGGATGGATAGCAAAATAAGTAAAAATTAAACCAAATTTTGAAAAAAAATGTGATAGTTAAATTCGTGATAATAAATTCGTAAATTTTTGTATGTGACTTTTTGTGTGTCATAAATAAAGTAAATTTGTAAAGTGTAATGTGTCCAATTAATTAAGTACAATAACATTGTGTTGTACAAACGATAGTCATTTATTACAAAATTCCATCGACTAATTTCACTCACCGGCAATTAGCGCATTTTAATACATTTGCTTAAATTTTCGTCCGCATCGTATCCTCCATATTTTGTTCCGTTAAAGTAAAAAAAGTAAGTCTGGTAAAAAAGTAAGTCCATGGTTCACCCAAATGACGCGAGTACATTCCGATTCTATCTCAAATAATCTCAATACAATAGATTGCCAAATAAGGAAACTCAAGAGTTCTTTATAAGCCCCGCCCACATAGTAAGCCTATTGTTCAACATACATTTTAATACATCCAATGCCACCTTCCTGGTAACCTGTCTGTAATCCGAAATACATTTATTTTAATCTTACTGCCTGAATTCGTTTCATAGAACTGCCTGATTCCATAATTATGTTTTACTTGGCACAAGTTTCTGATTCCAAATGTGTGTTAGCCATCTGTTTCATTTCTCCGAACAGTTATTAAGGTAGGTTTTGTTAAGTTTCTGTTATATCCAGAAACTTTCTTATTTACAAAGTTTCGGTTATCAGATATATCAATTATTAGGTGTTTTTCATTATTCACATAAACTTTCTTATTAAAAATTCAGTTATCAGACGAGCCGTCAAATTAGCTTTCGGAATTTTGATAGTTTCTTTTGAACAAAAAAAATCGTTTTCGGGGAAATGGTATTCGGTATTTCACAATTCGGATTACGGATAGGTAACCCATCTTCCTTCCTGGTACTAATCAGCACAAGACTTTAGGAATAACAATTAGGAAATGATCGTATAATGCGTTAGGAATACTGATATGTCCAAATTGGAAACAAATAAATTTTCGTCTAAATGTTGTTTTGTTGAAATTCCGGCGTTTCGTGTCTTCCTTGTTTCGTTTGTTGTGTTTAGAATACAGATTTTAGTGTAATTTACATATTGACGGAAAAGATTTAAGTGAATTCTAATAATATATCTAACAGTAAAAATAATGATGTCTGTCTGTTAGTTACCTTTTTAGGGTTACGGGACCTTGTTACTGAGGCTCCGCTGTCTGTCCGTCCGTCCGTCTGTCACCAGGCTGTATCTCATAAACCGTGATAGTTAGACAGTTGAAATTTTCACAGATGATGTATTTCTGTTGCCGCTATAACAACACATACTTAAAAACAGAATAAAATAAATATTTAAGGAGGCACCCATACAACAAACGTAATTTTTTGCTCGTTTTTGCTCGATATTGATAACGGCAACAGGTAGATGCTCGAAATATTCACTGAATATTGAGTTATATTATTCACTTTAAAAATAAATAATTAAATTAAAATAAAATTATTATTTAAGGGGGCCTAAACAATACATCCTATACAACAAACGTGATTTTTTGCCGTTTTTATAGATAATGGTACGGAACCCTTCGTGCGCGAGTCCGACTCGTACTTGGCCGGTTTTATTTAGTTCTGTAGTAACTGCGAAGAACATTTATAAATTCACCATGTCCGTTTGTCTGTCTGTCTGTTCGTATGTCGCATCCATTTTACTCAGAGACTAATAGTACTACTTAAATATGGCAGATAGATGTGTTTAGTACACCCGTACAAAATTTAGTAAATTTTACCATCGTTTGAGGAATCGTTGAATAGGTATAACTTTGTCCTTTGTCAAACGGCTGATCCGATCGTTATGAAATTTGATATAGAGATAGCTAAAAATATGGGAATGGATATAAGCTGCTTTCATCATCATCAACATCGTTTTTCATCACTACGCGAGTAAAACCACTGGAAGCAGCTAGTAGCTTATAAATCGTAATCGTTTAGTTTAAGGCTATGCTCAAAACGCGCAGCTATCTCTTTCACGCATCACAACGTTTTGGAACATATATACATATAATTGTAGTTTAGAAAAACCGACTTCGAAATTTATTTTATATTATATTCGAAAATAGACTTGCACTTGACGTCAACTCGCCTGGTGTTATGTGATAGTTACGGTCTATGAAGAAATTTGGCAGTGCATACAATAAACGTGGAGCCAAAGCGTTTCGTACGCGTTTTCGGAATATCAACCACGCGCATATGACGATGTCGCTTTTTCGTGAAAAACGCAATTCGTTTACTTCGATGACTTTTTTCAGTTATTTTGTTATAAAAACCAAAGTATTGAACCGATTTTGACTCAGTGATTTTACATGACGTGCGAGAGAGATAGCTGCACGCTTTGAGCGAAGCCTTAAATAAACTTGATGGCCAGTTGTAATAGTATATTGCAGTATAATTATTCCCCGTAGTATTGGTAAAGCGTGTTGGTTGCACTCTTGCATCGGCGTAGGAACGCTGGTCAGTTGCGCATGCGCCCTTGGAGCGATGGGTCAACTGATAGATGGAGGTCGCTTGCGCAGCGCCTGATGACATTAGAAGGTATCTGATATGGCGTTCTATGGGTCGCATGTGGGTTACATGGAAATTTATAGCATTAGATTTTTATTCGTCACAAAGATTTCGGAAATAAATAAAAGTTCTTGATGCGTACTGCACAGGAATGGAATTCTTTGCCACCATCTGTTTCCTGAGAACTACAATCTTGGAATTTTCAAGGCTAGAGTGAATAGATATCTTCTAGATCGACGAGCTCCATCCTCGGCCACGACTACGCCGTCGCTTAACAACAGGCGAGTTGGTGGTCAATCGTAGATCTATTTTGTGTAAAAAAAAGTTAGAAAACTCTAAGCCAACAAAAAAAACAGCTGAATAGATTTTAACTATACATAGCTAAGTACGCTCTCTGATTCCTCTTTCAAATAAAAAAACTTAATCAAAATCGGTCCATCCGTTTGAGAGCTACGATGCCACAGACAAAAACACAGTTTAAAACATATTTTACGTTTATAACATTCCTCTTTTTGGGTCAGCGGTTAAAAATGAATTGGCGTAAATTTTATATTTAAATTCGTCATTATGGTTGTATATACTGTACTTTATTTCAAAGTATAGACGTATAATTTATATTGAGAAGGAAGTATCGGTGCGCAAGCGCAGGGAACAGGAAATAACTCATTACTAAGCAGATAATGACTACCTGCTAGTTAACATTAAATCTAGAACGCTTTCAAACGGCGTTACGAAATGGGTACCTACGATATAGTTAATATGGCATGGTAATATTGCAAAATAGGGCTCGTTCAACGATATTTAGGGCGACACACGGCGCGATAATCGCTTCCACTAGGAGAGCGATGTGCGTTTTCTCCGTTCACTCGTCGCTAATCGTGTCGCGCGGTGCAAGGCGCGGTGGGCGATCCTCGCAGCGATGTCCGCAGCGACATTCACAAGACAAACATCTCTAACTCTATATAGGTATATACTTATATATAAATCAATTGCTGTTCGTTTGTCTCGCTAATATTAGCATATAGTTTATAACTAAAACTATTAAATAGAATAACTTCTCTGAAGAAACAATACCGGAGATGTCTCACAAATTAACGCTATGACGTCATCTCTATAGATGACATTTCACGCTTGTCATATAAATGGAAAATTTGTAAGTTTGTTATTTAATAATTTTTAAGTGCCAGTGTCTCTAAAATAACACAATATGACCTTTCAATTTTGAACAAACGGGTTACTACAAATACGAATAACGAATTACTACACAAACAATCAATCAGATTATCTAGTCTAGACTGATGAATTCCTAAAGAAAAATGCTACAACCTAATCGGGTGGCAGCGTACTCAGTATGCAGTGGTATTGACAACGCTTATCTTCATCATCATCATCTCAGCCACAAGAGTCCTATGTCCAGCAGTGGACATAGGGAGGCCTATGTCCACTGCTGGACATAGGCCTCCCACATGGATTTCCAAAAAGACCGGTTGGGAGCGGCCTGCATCGAGCATCTTCCTGCCACTTGTATGATGACGCTTATGCGTGGAGTCAAGTACGAATAGTTCCAAAATCACGGTCCATACAGACCTAAACTCTTGACATTGACACCAAGCAATTCAAAATACTTTTTTTACGCAAGATAGATCTACTATTGACCGCCAACTTGCCTGATGTTAAGCGACGGTGTGGCTGACGATGGAGCTCGTCGATCTAGAAGATATCTATTCACTCTAGCCTTGAAAATTCCAAGATTGTAGTTCAGGAAACAGAGATGGTGTCCGTCCCATTGGTCTCCTTTCTGTCCCCGGAAAAATCGTCGATTAGCTCTGTGCCAGCCCTACTCCGTGTCTCAGGAAAGTCAGGAAGTAGATAAATAAGTTAGAAGCTATTGTATTTGTATACAAAACGAATGATTTGTGTTGGAACAGTGGAACCAGAAGACAAAGCTAGTTCTAACAATAACGATGCATGTCACTTATAATTTGTCATCAATCATCACAATACTCTTCATTTAACGAGTACATGATGGGTACGACTTGTGTTACATTGTCAGGACACATGACTGACATGTGGTCACATGACCGACATGCCGCATGAGTGAATATTAAAGCGGTGTCCACACATACAAGGGTCAGGAAGCCGTCAGTTACTTTCCTGGCGGGGAAATTGCTTCCAACATTTTGTGGAAATTTTAATATTATTTGTATTCCTATTCGTATTATAGTAATGTGAGTCCTAATTTTTATTCGGCATTTATTCTCAGACAATCGCGCGCGTCATTAGGGGCAACGCTAAGGGGCAACGTTTTTTAAACATTTCTTGATATATAGTTTTTTTCATCAACCCTGTTTATACAAACTGTTCTACTGCTGGACGCGGGCCATCATATCATTGTGAGAAGGCTAAAGCCATACAACCCGCACTTGGCCAGCGTTGTAGACCACGCTGGCCAAGTGCGGGTTGACAGACTTACATCTTCAAGATTATTGACTCAGACATGTACGCCTCAGTGGGTGTTAAGCTTTACCACATAGACATTTCATCAAAATTGGTTCAATTCTTATATGACTTACTATGTACTACTATTGTCGAAATAATGATAATAGTTTTAAAAAAATTGGTTGTATTGTCATCGATCCTCGATAAGCCTACAAAATTTTAATGAAATCTGACCGTTTGAAGTGGGTCAAAATCAAGTCCAAAGGAGTCGGTTACAAACAAACAAACAAACATGCATACAGGTGAAGCTAATAAAAGTGTGTTAAAAACAGCCGCAGTATATAGGTAAATAGTCCATTGCCCTCCGAAAAAATGTATGAAATACGTATTTCTATTGTTTCCCAAATTTGTATGTATGTACGAAATATCATATATGCCCAGCACTTTACCTAATGCAACGTACCCATAATGATGCTAGCGAATCTAATAAACATAGGAACACTATCACGTTACAGATATTAACCAACTTTCTACAACATGCATTCCAGATTCGCACCGAGTGCCGATTTAGTCCAATTTACTTCCCACCGTCTACCAACTGGTCTGATGCAACTAAATACGACAGAGTACTACACGTGTTGAATCACGTGACACAGTGTAGCACCTGCAGTAGGGCATTTAATAGTTCTAAGTAAATGCGTGAGTGTAGCTAGCGTGTATTATTGTGTTTTGAATTGAGTGCGTGGATTCAAATTTAGAAATTTTGTCTACAACTGGTATATTAATATTTTTAAAAGTTTTTTTTTTTATAATTGAAGTAAAATATATTATTTCTCTTGCATGTGGCTTATATTTTTTTATTCTTTTCCTGTTATTTTTTTTTCCACAGCTAAAGTCTATGTGTAAGTTAAGAATTTAAATAGGGGTGGTAAATGACCTCGCAATAAACTTCCCTCTTTTCAAAACTTGATCTTACTTAAAATTGAGTACCTATTTATTGTTTAAAAAAATCGAATGCTACTGTTAAACGACGTTTTAGCAAACTTCTCTTCACAGCCACACCAAAGACCATTTTAGATTACAATCTCAAAATGGCTATCAAAGATCGAAACGCGACGGTAGTGGAGGCCCTGAATGCAAAGTTTCGGTGTACGTTGTAAAAAAAAATTGTTCTTATGTTGTCCCTTAAATAGTAGTAGGAAAGCGTGTGTACCCAGAGCACTCACGCTCGCTTAATGGCTTCTTCTTGCGGCGGCGGCGTCGTGTGGCGGGTCGCCCTCTTCCCTCAAATATGGTTGAGGAGAGTGATGGCTGCCACATGCGTCAACTCGTGAACGGGAGCTGGACTGCTCGGCGTACACACGCATGCATGTGCATGTTACTTAAGTATTAACAGTTATTAGTTAAGTATTAACGTCTTCCTCTTGTACTTTACTTTAAAAAAATGTAAAGTTAGCTAAAAAAAAAATATATTAGTATAAAAAAGGCATGGACCCTGGAGTCTGGGGTGATCGAATTTTTTCAAAAAAAAAAAAAAAAACTTCAGTTCATCCGGAATTCAGTCGTTCAAAAATACAGCCTTTAGTTTATAATAATCGAAGAGAAGTATTTTTTTTTTTAATAGTGGTCTATTAAATAGATTATGAGGCCATAATCTATTTAATAGACCACTATTATTATTAACGTGATATTTACCATGGTTCGCGTTAATTTTGAGCTCCCGATATTTCGGCACAGTTACATGCACCATAAAACCTATCGGGAGCTCAAAATTAACGCGAACCACGGTATATATCCTTGTTATAATGAATGACCGTGATAGTTTAAAAAGTATTTAATAAACGTCCCAATGTAGAAAAATATCACCCGCGAAATGAGGAGCTAGGTGGAAGGGGCATGAAAAATGGGCATAAATCAACCCATTCTACATAGACAAGAAGCACCATCTGTACTGCTTATTCTGTGGCAGGGTGAAAGCAAACTAATCATTGCATTCTTTCGAGTTTGCTGCACCATATCTATTTGTAGCAGCTACGATGTGGACACTAGATCGATACCTATAGAAATTTAACAATTTTGAACGGATTTATCGCGTATAAATCCGTAAGTATTTACATAATTTGATGACTTGGCTTAGGAAAAACTGTGAATCCCATACATTACATACATTACATACATTACATACATTACATACATTACATACATTACATACATTACTGTATGTAATGTGTTACTTGTCTAACCTCCTGGTGATGGGTTTACAACCTGTCACTGAGAGCCAATATTTTGTACATCTTACCCTTCAACCCTAGTCTGATCAGTGTGAAATATGGCGTCAAAAAAGCCTCGTGGTCTTTAATGGTCTGTAATGTTAAATAAAATAAGCGTGATTTTATGTACATATGTATGTTTCAAGCACTGACTGAACACAATTGTTACAAAAATGTGTGCTCGAGTGGTCTACTGCTTACAAAACTATTCGTTTAATAAAAAAAATAGCAAGAATAAATAAAACTCAGCAAAATAGGTGGATTTTTACAGACTTCAAAAGGAGGTTAACAAATCTAATGTATTATTTTTATGTTTATTACCGCATAATTCCGTTATATCTGGACTGAAATTTATTTTTTGTTTGAAAGGATAAGCATATTCAAATTGATCCCTCAAAATTTTTATCAAAATCGGTTCAGTAGTTTGGTTTTAAGCCGCTTACGCTGTTAAAGGTAATAAGTAACATACATTCATACCTACATCATTTATACATACTCGTATAAATACAGTGTTTGCAATGTGCTTGAGCATAATAATATATGAAACAGGTAAAAAGTGACATTTAAGTTAGCTCTTGTATCAGATTTTACATAATTTAATATTTTTATTATCTACTAAAATGTCATTTACATACGAATCATCAAAACAAGTTACGTTATTCTGTAAATACCTTCATTTGCAGATAGAAATAGTTTGAATTGCCCGTGGTCGATACCATGACGACCTTGTCGGGAAATGATGGGTACAAATGATGAGGCAAAATGGAGTCATGTGACAGGTATCAGAGTAGTCACAGATTTAACAATTAATATCTCAAGGTAACGAGGACAGTGCACTACTACACATGGTAGACATTAGACAAAATTGATAGATAAGTAGATAAACTTTTTGTTGTTTACACCACTATAATAAAACACAAATTTTAACAAAATTGGAGTAACTTAAGCAGTAGCAGCATTACTATGTTAAGTCGAAGGATGTTTCCTACGAAATTTCCGAGCATAATGATATTTAACAACTGAAGTGTGACGTGTGACAGAGTTGCGAGCACAGTGCATTACCAGTTGTCACACATGAGACAGCAATTTTTGCAGGTTATTACGCAATTTTCATACAACAGGAAAATACTGCTTTTACCACTGTTTTGCTGCTTTTTTTTTTGCTAATTTCGATGCGAGCACAGTGCATTACCAGTTGTCACACATGAGACCGCAATTTTTGCAGGTCATTACGCAATTTTCATACAACAGGAAAATACTGCTTTTACCACTGTTTTGCTGCATTTTTTGCCAAATTTTATCAAATTTCGATGATGATAAAACATACTCTGTTGTCCTTCTCCAGGTCCGAAAGAATCTGTGAGCCAAATTTCATAACGATTGGTTCAGCCGTTTAGCCATGAAGAAGTAACAAACAGACAGATAGGCGACATACAGAACTACATTCGCTTTTATTTGTATTAGTTTGGACCAATCCTAACTAATAGATATTATAAAAGCGAATGTACCCTAATGTGATCTAAGTTTGAGCAAAATATCTTTAGACCTTTATTTATGCTTGCTTGTAAGTGGAGTAGTTTAGTTATGAGTATGTGGTTTATTTATTGTTTTGTCAGTCATTAAAGGCACATAAGTATCTGAAATAAATAAACTAGTCCATTTAAAGTCAATTCTAGAATAAATTTGATTATTATTAGGTGACATTACTAAGGTTTTTGTTACATAAATTATATCTGTCTTCATTTAAGTTTTTCCTCATTCTTTTGAATACATTAATAATATAAACAGGTAAGTTTCTAATAATCTTTTAATATTTCTGACACTATCACGCAAAAAATATAGATCGAATATTGATCCAATTTTTACAACGCTACATGTCATAATAACACATAAGTAGACAGACATCTTAAAAAAAAAATACAGAAAAAAAATGCCTGGGAATGAAATATGTAATATATTATACCAAATTGTACCTACCCATTTTTTAAGCAATCCAATCAAATCAAATAGCACTGAATAGTTTTCCAACAACACTATTTTCCACACATACTTAAATCCACTTCAATTCACAAACATCCATAAATTTATCAATTTAACACTATATTACTATGCACAGTTAGCAATAAAATAACAACAATTAAACCGGCAAATGCGTGCAATCCGCTGGACCGCTACTATGAGACTGATTTAAAAAACAAATGAATGTCGATTATCATCAAAATATCGCGAAAAAATGGATAATTAGATTTTACGGATAAGAAGGAAGTTTATGTACCAATGATCTACTTTAAAGTGATATTTGCTTTATTCCAACTGTTATCGGTGTATTTTATTTGATTGTAAGAAATACCTATCACTTTTCCTGTTATTAGCCATATTCAATGTAGGTACATAAAAATAAAAAGATTCTGACGAATTGAAATTCTGGACTACAAAAAATTCATTGCTATTAAAGAACTTATAACACATTTTTC
The DNA here is from genome assembly GCA_947563715.1 of Lycia hirtaria. Lineage (NCBI taxonomy): Eukaryota > Metazoa > Arthropoda > Insecta > Lepidoptera > Geometridae > Lycia > Lycia hirtaria. The sequence continues at coordinate 30,056,252 of OX387377.1, read as the reverse complement.
GCGTATATTTTATATAATTGTATGACACTTGAACACTGCAGCGTCCGTAGTCACAGGTAAGACTAGATGACAGTTGTCTTTTTTAGGGTTCCGTACCCAAAGGGTAAAAACGGAACCCTATTACAAAGACTCCACTGTCTGTCCGTCCGTCCGTCCGTCCGTCTGTCACCAGGCTGTATCTCATGAACCGTGACAGTTGAAATTTTTACAGAATGTTGAGTTATATTATTCTCTTTAAAAATAAATAGTTAAATTAAAATAAAATTGATATTTAAGGGGGGCTCCCATACAAAAAACGTGATTTTTTGCCGTTTTTATAGATAATGGACGGAACCCTTCGTGCGCGAGTCCGTCTCGCACTTGGCCGGTTTTATTGTTATGAAAATATGAATTACTACCGCCTAGGTATCTGTAAATCGGTTAAAATTGTTTAGTTTCAATTTAGTCTTCGTTTGTAATATTTTCTTGTCATCGCAATAATCTGTAATTATATTAAAACTAAAATGTCGTTTGTCGGTAAGCTGCATCGTTTCAGAACGGATGGACAATATAAATATTTTTAAGAGTTTTTGATAATCCGTATTAGGTTTTATTGAAAGAAAAAGTGGTAAATATGCGTTCAAAATATAGGAATAATAATTAAATGTTTACTATTAGCTTAGCTCCATCTTAGGCTGTCGGGTAGGTATAATATATATATTTTATGTCTCGCTTCAATCCGTGAATAACATTTTAGCCTGCTTTCACACTAGGCGATTCAATCGCGCGGCAACTATGCTACATCAGTTCATTCATTCATATTATTATCAGGTGATAATAATATGAATGAATGTATAGTACACGGTGTAGAAGACTCACTCCGCAAACATAATATATTAAATAAGCCTAAGTTCCTTAACATACCTACCTATTATGTGCCATACCCGCTGGTTGGTCTTTGGGAACATAATGCACCTACTGTTTTTGTTTATTCGTTAAAATTCAAGTACCTATACCCTAATTTTACCTAATTGTATGTTTCTAATGTTGTGACATCACAGATGTTTTTATGCTGTGGAAAACGATAGTGGCATTGCATTCAAGTGTAATTATCACTTCTAACGAGCGGTCTGTGAAAGGAAAGAGCAATGCTTGATTGTACTGGATTTTGAGGTGTTTTATCCAGGCAGGTATTTTGATTTTCTTTTATAGATACTTGTTTTACGTGATCAGTATTTGCACTATTTAGCAGCACGACAGCCGCGATCCTTAGCCGCGCTAAGTCGCTTAATGTGAAAGCACCTTCAGTAGCTAACATAAAAAGCATGAAACATCACAATGTCTGTCTGCTCCGACACAAAAGCAGACCTTCACGGTGATTGCGACCGCCGTCACGGAAGCCGCAGATCTCATCTTTTGAATTGCTTTTATTTTATTCGCCTTAAAAGCAAATAACCAACATCACATGACAGTTATTTCAAATTTTACCCGACTACCTAAAAACAAGAATAGTTTTTGCACAGAGCACTGATGGCCGATGGGGCCAAAAAGTTCTAGAGTGGAGACCACGCAAAGAAAAACGTAGCGTAGGAAGACCAGCCGTAAGATGGGCAGATGACCTTCATACAAGTGGCATAACGACGCTGAATGCAAGAAGATTTCAACAGATATTTTTGGAAATCCATTGCGAAGGCCTATGGCCAGCAGTGGAGTTTTTGTGGTAGAAATGTTGATGTTTTTGCAATTTATGTATGTTTTTGTATTCAAATGATGAATACTATCGCTAGCAGGCGACTCGTTGGCAAGCTTACCCAGCGCGCGGGTACTTAGTGTCCGCCGACGGGGCGCCAGTCTTGCTCGCTGACGACGTAAACTATAAGTTCAGCGCATCCACAATACAACCAATTCACCATATGTAAATCTTTGATTTTTTTATGTTAAATAGATCTACAATTGACCACCAACTCGCCTGATGTTAAGCAACGGTGTGACCGAGGATGGAGATCGTCGATCTAGAAGATATGTTTTCACTCAAGCCTTGAAGATTCCAAGATCGTAGCTCTCAGGAATGGCGGCAAAGAATTCCATTCCTATGCAGTACGCATCAAGAACGTGGATAGATATTGCTGTGTACGAATTTTTCAAAGAGAAATGGGTGTGGTAATGTGCAGACTTTCTGCTAGTCCCGTAGTAAATTGGGGAGGGTGGAATTAGGTCATGAAGCTCTTGCGCGCACTCCCCTAGATGAATCCTGTAGAATATAGACATATCTACATTACAACGGTGTTCGATACTCAGTAGCTTCTTGACAATCAGTTTTTCGTTACCGAATAACCTCACACCTCGCCGTTCAACTGATTCTAAAGCTTCCAACTGATGCTTGTATGATCCATCAAAAACGTGGCAGAGGTACACCACAGCAACACACGATCGGACCTGTGCCTTATATAAGTGAAGCAACTGTCCAATTTAAGTATGCGCTAAAGAAATAGTAGGATTTACTACCGTTGGCGCCTTAAGATGGAGATTAAAGCGCGCAGCTATCTCTCTCGCGCATCACAACATTTTTAAACATATAAAATCTTGAGTAGGGGTATTAGAAAAGTGAGAGGCGAATTTATTTAGATAGGAGAAAAATAAAAAAAAAGTTTTAGTCAGATGTAATTTTTACTGGGGACGGAATTGTGGGAAAACGAATATTTTCCAATTCCTCAGCCAATTTAAAAGATATTGAAGAAAAACTTGTTCTTAAATATTATGTATCCTATCTAAGTAAACAAATTCGCCTCTTTACTTTTATAATATCCCTATTTAATGATTTTATACCAATGTTTAAAAAGGATGTGATGTACGAGAGAGATAGCTGCGCGCGTTGAGCGAATCCTTAAGTTATTGCCATTGTAAAGTGCTGGTTTTACAAATTAATAATAATTACAGTTTAAAAAACAAAAAAAAAACACACTTCAAATTATTGTATTGTCATCGGTCCTCGATAAGTCTACAAAGTTTGAATGAAATCTGACCGTTTGAAGTGGAAAATCAAGCCCAAAGGAGTCGGTTACAACCAAACAAACAAACATGCATTTTTTTATTGTGATAGGCGGCTTAAATGTCACTTCGACCTATGTGAGATCTATTGTGACTGCCGCTGTATTACAGTTCTCTCCCTAGTCCTGCGCTCATTAGGAAGCCTAGTACTTTCTTGGGAGAGATACTTTTGACCTCGTCTGGCTACAATGTATGCCTGCTCAGATGAAGACTACGTTTGTGCCACACAACAAACATGCATACAAGTGAAGCTAATAAAAGCGTGTTAACAAAATAATAGCACGCATCGCGCTCGCGCGTAATTCCTGCGCCAGCGTCGACACTTACCCTGGCGCCTTAAGTGGGCACCGGTCCTAGCGCCTAAAGCGATACACTGTCCAACAGCAATTATGTTATCACGTTACTGTCCCGCTGCTTGTTTGATTGCGGATATATTGCTTTAGCCTTCGCCAGTAATTACACGCTGACCACACATCATGTGACAACACGGCCTGATTCTGCACGCGCTACACCGATCGATATTATATCTTTGTCTTAACTTACATAACTATAGAGTATAGTATACCTGGGCGACCAAGCTCCACTCGGATTTTTATGACTGAAAATACGAGCAAATCCGTGTTCACTAAAAATTAAACCTAGCAAGATCGATTTATCGTCCCCTAATCTACCTACAACCAAATTTCATTAAAATCGTTGGAGCCGTTTCCGAGATTCAGATTATATACATATATACAAGAATTGCTTGTTGAAAGGTATTATTAGTTATTATTAGATTGGATTAGATATTTGAACAAGTAATCGTTTAAAAAAACAAAAAAAAACGACTTCCAAATACGCAATTTGTTTAGGTACTTGGATGACATATTTTCAAGTTATTTTGTTATAAAAACCAAAATACTGAATCGATTTTGATAAAATTCATTTATTATACCTCTATCTAGCAAACAAAAAAAAACATCAAAATCAACTCAGTAATTGGTGAAGTAATGGCGTAACGAACATACAACAAGTATCAATGTTAAAAGAAAAACAAAATACCCGACTGCAGAAAAGAGGTTTTTGCAACCTAACTTATGATTTTTTTTAAATTTTGATGTACCCAGTGTCACTCTCACAGCTAAGACGAATCTATTGACACCACTCACATCAAAATCGGTCAAGCCGTTTAGGCTCTAGGGCGTGTCAAAGAAATATACATGCATACATACACTCGAATAACACTTCCTCTTTCTTACGCAGTCGGGTAAAAAACACATACAATAGTGGAATTGAGAACCTCCTTCGGATTTGGAAGTTGGTTAAAAAGTAAGTCCTTACCAAGAAAATGCACGTGATTTTGGTAGGTTTTGAGGAGAACGTTCCCTTATGGGATGATGCTCCCACACAGTAGGTAAGATGCAGTACTTATGTGTGGGAACACCAGGATGAGAAACCGGCTCCTGTCAATTCCGTCCCATCATATTATAGAAATATTGAGACAGGTGATGACTCGTCACCCACAAAATGAATCCTCCATAGAGGCGCCGCGAATTGATGCTGGAGAAGCAATATTGACGTGGGTGGTGTCGACAGGTGTGCTGCGCTTTTACTATAAACTATAAGCGGTGTTATGGCCTTTAACACTTCCACTCTGGAACAGCGCTCTTGGTGTTTCCACCATCCAGCCGGCCAGAGGTTAAAAGGGTTAAGGCAAGCAGGAGGTCAGGGGTCTCATTTAGTCCCAGGGAAACATTGGGGTACGCAGTATCGCCAGTCACTGTCGGCTCGCCATAAGCCTGATATTATATTATATTATATTAATGAAATTGGTCTATAAAAATATACATACAGTCGAATATAGGACTTCGTCTTTTTCAAGTCGGTTAAAAATGTCCAGCAATAAATTCTTGTTTAATAAAACACCTGTTAGCTAACAAAATGTTATCGCAAACAACTTATTAAAATATTCAAATTAAATACCGGTCCTTCTCGAAATAAACATCCATGACTAATATATTAACACAACGACAAATCTATTGAATGATTTGTTTAATTTTAATCGTTTTAGACAGGTGTCACCTTCGGCATGTGATTGCATTAAAAAGTGTTCAGCCAGTCACATGGTGTGTGGTCTACGCACTGCAAGTTTTTTATCCGACTGTCTAAGAAAGAGGGTAATGTTTTCAGGTATACGTATTCTAACCAAAGCAAGGAACTCTATCGGTCTCTCTGTCTATTCTGTCGATACCTAGCTACTTAGTCTCGAGCACCGCCGTAAAGTAGCATGTCTGTCTATTTTCTACAGGATTCATTTCGGGGAATGTGCGCAAGAGCTTCTCGACCTAATTCCACCCTCCCCATTTTACTACAGGACTAGCAGAATGTCGGCGAATTATTACGAAATAGATCTACAGCATAATAACAAGTCTGATTGTAACCACACCGATTTAGGTCCATATTTTTGATGCGTACTGCACAGAAGTCGCCTCCACTGTACCCTAAGAACTGTAAGAACTATAATATCGGATTTTTCAAGGCTAGAGTGAATAAATATCTTCTAAATTTAAAAAAAAAAATTGAAATCCATGGGATGCCTATGTCTAGTGGAATTCTTGTGACTGAGATGATGATGATGAAGCCGATAGGTCTAGTTTCTAAATTTATTCTCATTGTACTAAACTGAGCCTAGTTCATATAATGATAGTAATTTAGTCGAGTGCTGAAACCTTATTTTCGCTCAACTAAAACAATACATGTAAAAGACGTACGATGGCAAACGAAAACTGTTAACATTTTATTTTTGACTTGTAAACCTTTATTATTTATTCATAAAAAATTTATAAAAAATATATATACATATATATATATATATATATATATATAAATTGTATTTGTACGGTTCATCACCAATTACATTAATTACGTACAATTATAAAGTAAGAAATATTCATGTCAAATTAAATAACATGACCTAAAATTAATACCAACATTCACCACAATACAAATACAAATAGTATATTATCAACCAAAAGATACAGAAAACCAATACAAGTACTTCTTAATAACACACTATAACAATAATATAATCAAACAACGTAACAAACAGTAATAATTATTTAATCATGTCAAATAATAATACTAACTATAAAACAGTCATTTACATTCACACGTGTTTCTCGCAAAACTTCAGGCATTCAGATAACATCACCTTCCATTCATCAGCAAACACATCACAGGTTGGTTTGGCATCCAGAAGGGCATTCAGTGCTGAGAGAGTACGCGGTATCGGTGATTTAGAGCGTGCAACCGTCCGGTAGCAAAGAGCTTATGATGACGACTTAACTGATTTGCACGCCTCCTCAGGCATAACATGAAGCACATTAAAATTAAGAACACCAAAGCATGTTATCACTCATGTTTAACGCAAATAAATTTACTTTGACTTTGACGACATCTTGAACAATAACAATTTAATTTAATTATATAGAACATAGAGTCTATATAACTCACCTACTAGATCAGGAGCGTCAATATTTCCTCTTTATTATTATCTTCTTTATTCCTCTAATTATCCTCTTTATTCCTTTATAATATTAATAAATAACTTTGTCTTTGACTTCAGTGTGTAAAAATGTTGTGATGCGCGAGAGAGATAGCTGCGCGCTTCGAACCCAAAGTTAAACTTACTTAACTGTGATAGTTTATCTTTTAAGCCATGTTTTTTTTTTTGACATATTCCACCCAACCATTTAGTAAGTAGGAGGAAGAGGCACTTGATTAATAAAAAAAAATCGGGTTAAAGTTTAATATTTTGCAAATAGATATTTAAATTAAAAAATGTGGCATGGCCAAGGCATGGTGACACTGTAAGAGTTCCTTGTTGACTACGGAACCCAAAAACAGGTACTCGACTACATCACTAGCACAATGCAAACTAGACTTGAACGACATTGAGCCCTGATTGAGTTCTAGTTTTATCTACAAGATATCAATCGATCCAAATGTAAGTAAATAACACATATATTACAACCACTACAATTTACACAAACATTTATAGCAAACTAAAAACCAAAACAACACTATTTTATTCTTTACCAGCCTTAAAATAAAGGTGTTTCAACATTTTTCGAATACCAAAAGTTATCTTTGTAATTGGTTAACTTTGTAAATATGGTTAACACATAAATCTCTGTAGATCTGATTAAGATAGTTGAAGCGAGCTATTTTATAAAAAAAAATGTCCTTGTTGTTAATAAATTCCTTTATACCACATCGGGAGTTCATTATAGAACTGGGCTGTTTTATATTAGAAAATAATGGGAAATATAGTACATTTCAAAACCATTTATTTCCTTTTTTAACCGACTTCAAAGGAGGTTATCAATTCGTAGCGTATATTTTTTTATGTAAGTATGTATGTAGAGGAATTACTCCGTCATGAATGACGGTTCATGAATGAACCAATTTTTGTGTTTCTTGAATTGGTGTAATATAGAAAAACCCCCAAGTTGGTCCCATAATTAATTTATAAACATTGCTTAATTACTTTTTAAATAATCTCTAAAAATTTAAATATTTAAATTGGATGCTCGAGTGAGTGCCAGATTATAGAATCACAGTTCCACTGACACGTTTTTCTTTGTAAAAGTGTCAAATGTCGAAGATTATCTTATAAACATCTGCATATTTTCTTATCTTTGAAGACGAAGCATTTGAACATTCAATGACAAATCTCATTCTCGACAGAAGAAAAAAGGAGTGGGTGAAAAAAAGGTCTCATTAAAAAGTTTACAACCGTGAAGGATTTAGTAAGCTTGAAATGTAAGGTTTACTTACTTCTCATCCAATGTGTACTTATTGGGAGAAAATAGACGTTACTTCAACGCTTGGGCGCTTCGTTTAATTACTACCCGACTGAGCATATGAATTACTTTATTACAAGTAAACGAAATAGCGTAGGTACTACTTTGAAGTCGGTTGTTTAATTTTTTTAAACTATAAAATTGTTAACGAACTTCAAACAAGGAGGTTATAAATTCGGTTTTATTTTAAACCAACTTCCAAAAAGGAGAAGGTTCTCAATTCTTCGTTTTTTTTTTTGTTCCCCGCTTACTAAGACGCCTGGACCGATTTGTTTTTTTTTCTTTTAACGGTGATGCCATAGAAGTTTTATCAATATCGACTCAGTATTTTGGTTTTTATAACAAAATAATTGAAAAAATATGTTATCCAAGTAAACGAATTGCGAATTTTGAAGTCGGTTTTTATATTTTAAGCGATTACTTGTTGTTTGTAACCTCATAAATGCGTAAATTATAAACCGATTTGGAAAATTTAGTTATTCATTTAAAAGGTTATACTTTCTAAGGGTTAAAAGGTTAAAATTGTAATATACTTACTAGTCCCATAGAAGTGTCAACAAAATTGTAGAGTATGAAGTCGATTTTTTCAGTTTTTTGAAGTTAAAATTTTGCAAACTAAAGTATAATAAATAAATTTTTAATATTAAATATAATACACACATGTTTAAACATTTTCATAAACATAATGGTGACGGCAGCGCCGGGAAAACACGCCGACCTAAGAAAGTATAGATGAATTGTGTAAAAGAGAAAGATGAAGAGGCGAAAGGAAACATGCTATGCGTATTATTGATAGTGTGAGAAGGGCAAGAAGATGATTATAATAACACATTTCAAAGTTCTAGGCATTACACAACTATTATAAATAGGTAATGCTAGTTCCAATTAGATCTACAACTGCATTGCACATACTTTCTCGCGAAAACGTACACTCGACACCATATCAAGTGTGATAGTTACTCCGACAAATCTTCTGATGTTGAATAGCAGTCTACGATGAACCACGTTTATATCGTAGAAGAAGATCTTGAAGCGGAAACACACTAAGATTATATAAAATAGATTTAAGTTTTTGAATATGAATTTCCGCAAAGTAACGCCTGATTCAATATTTTTTCTAAAGGTTTTCATCGTCTCAGTTTACATCGAAGACAGACAGGACATAAACAACACTCTGGACAAGTTAGCCGCATTTCAAGCCATTGCACTATTTTATGCTTACTCTATGCCTTATTTACCTGTAGGAATATCTGAAGAAGAACTGCATGAGTTTCAGAAGATCACCTGGTGCAAAGTGCCTGTAGTATTCTAGTTCTGGGTACGCAGATTTGACCAGGACCAGTCGCTTCCTAACTATTGACAGCCTTACCCAAAAACGTTACTTAACTTTACCCATCGTCTTAAATTCTGTCTTCTTTCCGCAAGTGTCATTACGTGTCAGCGAGAAGTTGACAAAATATGTTAAGCAATGGTTAAATATAAATAACGTTTTTCGGAAGGCCGTCACGGTACTTAAGATAAGTTTCATCTATTCTTATTTTTTTATAGGCCTTACGACGAGTCTCAATTTGAAGAGGTGACTCCAGGTTTTAAAGTATCCAGTTAAAACTGTCATAATGGTTTTTATACGACAAATAGTGTATACAATATCAGAGCCAATTTTATGTTGTCGTTTTGTTTATAGCTTGGAGTTTTGTGTATTCAACATCGAAGGCAATATTAGAATGGATATATTAGACATTCGAGTCACTGGTCAATTTCTATAAAAAGGTCTCATGATTACCTACAACACTATAAAAGTACCTACTGAGTTCTGTGATGATTATCTTATTTTTTCTTACAAAGGGGTGTGATAGATAGTCGTGATAATTTTTACGTAAGATCACAAAAATGGGTTAAGATATCTTTAAGACTGTGATCAGTCCATGGTCCGACCATGGACTGATCACAATCTTAAAGATAATTGATAAAAAACTTTAAAATAAAACTAAACTTGATTATTACAAAAAAAATGCTAGTTTGCTGCAATTTTTTGGAACAAAATGTTTCTAAAAATTGTTTGTATGAATAATAAAAATTTAAACAAACCAAAAATATACCTATTTTATTTTCTTTGATGTTATTATGCAACAAAAATTAACCAGGGGGAGGGGACCGGCCCATTCTTATTTTTAACTGACTTCCAAAAAGAAGGAGGTTATCAATGCGGTCTGTTTTTTTTTGTATGCTTGTTCACCGATTACTCAGCCAATTGTGCATTGATTTTGATGATTCTTTTTGTATTTGGTAAATCATACTTTAGATGTGGTACCATATACATTTTATCAAAATCTATGCAGTACTTTGGTTTTTATACCAAAATAACTGGTAAAGTATCATCAAAACAACTGTGGAAAAGTGACTAGCAAGTCGCGTATATGCGTGCATTAATTTTTCTGCAGGCGTTTTACATATTGCGTATTTTAGTCGGATTTTTCAGTTTTTTAAACTATAGGTAATTAGTATATCTTATACAGGGGAGGAAGGGGGTCAAAAATTGGCAAAAATCGTCTTACGTAATAAATGAATGGCCCCAAACACGTCTCAGTTTGAGTTTTATTGGTAGCAGCTGTATGATCTGTACCGCTTTCAACGGACCGGTGAGGCCTCATCTTTCGTGGCACACGACAACGAAAAATTTTGCGTTTTATATTGCCACGACTCCATTTATAGGATGCCCAAGATACAGGTGTAGCCTTCTTATTCGAGATGGGGGCGATAAGTCCTGCACCGATACGTCCCGCCTGGGGTGTATTATACCCCCACTAGCATCTACCCAAGCCAAACTAGCTCCCTAAAAAGGTGTAGCCTTGTTTGGGGCCCATCGCAATCGATTTTTAACCCCCGACTCAAAAAGAGGGATGTTTTGTTTATTGAAGTCTATATATTATCTGTTTGTCTGTGGCATTGTAGCTCTCAAACGGATGGACCGCGATTTTGATCTAGTTTTTTGTTTGAATAACGATTTCATCAAGAGAGTTCTTAGCATGTTTCATCAAAATCGGTTCAGCCGTTTTTTTGTCGGGAGTTTTTGTGTTTTGTAAACTTAAAATTGTATTTTTTATCTGTGAACTTTATCGATGTCATTCAATTTGTGTTGTAAATGTCTTTGTTGGATAAATTACTTATCTTATCTAAATAGTCCTTTGTAGGTAAATAAATTATGTAGGTAAATAAAAGTAAAAATAAAAAATAATAAATAAATAAAGGTAAATAAAAATACTTTGTAGGTAAATAAAAGTGTAAAAGTGCAAAGAGATCGTTATTTTTAACCGACTTCAAAAAGGATTGGGATTTTCAATTCGACTAACTGTAATTATAGTTTCGACTATAGTTATAGTTTTTGATTTGAGATATGAAATCATAAAAAGCAGGAAGAAGATTTAAAAATAAAACAGAAAGTACTTAGTCTAATGTCTTAATAAAATATATTTTTATATATTTAAGTAACACTATACAATATTAGGTACATAATTTTATATATTTTGTGCGACTTTTTTGGTTATTTCCATCACGTAATACATAAAAAATATTACACGAAAGTACGAAAAAGTAACTAAAAAGTACTAACAAGATCACATAATTTTCTTCGAAGCAGATGCTCAACAACATGGCTAGGATAAATTTTTATAGCAGTTGTAAAAAAAACTTAGATCAACAGTTCTTTGCCCAGTAAAAAATCAGTCTTACGTCCTCTTAAAACCATTTTTACCGAGGCAAAGAAATTGACTCTTTATTTTTACTGTAAAACTTTTAAGACAAAATCATCCAAAAAATAATGACAGTAAAGTTTTACAATCAAACTATCAAAATAATCATAGAATAAAATATACTGTGCCAAAGTGCCAAAATGCATATAAAAATGTGTTGTAAATTTTTATAAATCGTTAAATTTTATTTAAATCTTCAAAATAAAGTTTTATCATGCTTAACAATAAATACGAATTCGTTGTCAATGCTTAAAATATAAAAAAAAATATTTACAACGAATAAACGTCATTTTGCTATTAACATTATTAGCGTTATGCTATAGATGCAGTTATACGTCGTAACTATGACGGACTAGTTATACCGTTTATAAATATTTGTAACCTGCCAGTTCAACTGGATTTATCAAATATAGCAGCTATATTAATAACAGCTAAAATAACTGACAAATATTATTAGCTTATGCTAAAATAACGGGCCGTTGTATTAGCCTGAGCAAATATAATTGACTATTATATTAGCCTGAGTTAATATAACTGACCACTTTATTAGCATTAGCTAAAATAACGGACAAAAATATTAGCATTAGCTAAAATAAATTACAAAAATATTAGCACTGACCAAAATAACTACAAAAACATTATAAAATATCTGCTACTTTTAGCATTAGCTAAAATAACTGCTACTTTTAGCATTATCTCGATTAAATTAACAGCTAGCTTTAAAAGCTCATGATCGTGTTACAGATGTCCTTCTCGGCGCTGGTAGTTCACAGTCGGTTTGTGACGCAGGAGCGTTTTCGTTGACTGTCGTTACTACAACATTGTGTGTTGTTGAGTTTGAACTTGAACTCTGTGCTAGTGCAGCGTTGATTGGTGTAGTTATCGGCTGGGCCTGGTAGTTGGGATAGTGAATGCCGACGACCTCCTCGTAGCTTGGAGGAGCCATGCATTCTGGAATTGAGAAGAAACGAAATAAGTATTTTGATTGCGAATAATATTTTAACTTATTTAATCAATAAGTTAAAATATTCAACCAACACACCATTTTGCTTTAGTTATAGTTTGCTATTTGAATGTTTTGATTAGAATTGAATACAAAATGTTTCTGCTTATATAAATAAAATCGGTCAGTATATGGCACTACGGCTAATATTCCTCTTTTTAGAGACGAAAAAAATATAGCAAGATATGCAAGTGGCATGGTGAACGCACATAGCTAGACTTGAATAAATGATTTTTTCGTTAAAATCTCGATGTAGTTTAGTTATATACAGTTTAGTTATATACAGCTATGAATGTAAATTAAACTGAGTTTGAGTTGATGAGTTAAAAGTCAAGTTATAAAATGAGTTATGAGTCGAGCTTAGAAATGAGTTAACAGTTGAGTTAAAATATAAGTCGATGTGAGTTGGATCAGAATCGAGTTTAATAGAGTTATAGGTCGAGTATATGTATAGTATATGACTCTTACCATATTTAGGTGGTGGCGGCAGGTTAGAAGGGCTGACATAGATAGTGGGCTCCTGTGGAGTAAGCGATGGTCTCTGTCGGGATCCGACGTACATTCGTCTCGGCGGCGGATTGCGCGTTTTCTGTCCTGTTAACAAAATAAAACAACATTTTAGTATGTATAAATTAGCAGATATTATTTTAGCGAATGCTATTTTTGCATATGCTATTTCAGCAGATTCTAGTTTAATATCTGCATTTTTTTTTAATTAGCAGATATTATTTTAGCGAATGCTATTTTTGTATATGCTGTTTCAGCAGATTCTAGTTTAGCATATGTAATGCAAATGGGATATTTAAACATTTTGATTTTTCTGTAATTTTAATAATTGAACCGACCCTCATAAACTTGAAGACGTTGAAGATACGATATAGAATATGTCTACCTAAAAAGCAGAAAAACTAGTAAGAACATGAAACCACCGAACACATGGGCTAATGGGTGTAACGGGTAAATGGGTTAAATTCTTTAAGGCAAGATGTAAAATAAGATATTTATAAACTAAATATACTTATTAATATGTTAGACTAATTTAAAAATAAGATAAATACTTTAATAGAAATTAAGTTAGATAAGTAAAATCCCTGGCCACGTCAGGGCTCGCTCGAGGGTCTGGCCACATGATACAAGGCTCAATATATTAAGAGAGAAAAAAAAAGGTAAAAATATAGCCCGTAACGAAAAAAATTTTGACGATTATAATTTTATAGTAATTTCAATTAAATTCGCTGTGCTTATTGTAATTAAGCATATAATCGTATGATTGATAAAATCTACTAATAATATGTTACTATTGTTATCATCAAATGAACTCTTTATTCTACATACCTTAAAAGTAATAAGAAAGAACTTAAATAGACTAGTGCAACAAAAGGCGGGCTTATCGCTAAAAGCGATCTCTTCTTGGCAAACAAGCTGTTTAATTTCAGTAGAATATACATAATAAGAATATAACGATCAGTAATACATTATACAAATAATTAGAAATTGTGCCACAACAGTAGTTTTTAATTATTTTCTTATGAAAAATATAGATCAATAATCGGAGTGATTTAGGGAATATATGTGTAGAAAAAAAATTATCTTGAAAGATTTTAATTTTATTTTAAATTATTTAAACCAAGCAACTCTGTATTATAAATCATACTACAAACATTTACAATAATATAATTTTTTTTTCAATACATTTTTAAATTCATACATAATTAATTATTATAAACGAAGGTCAAAGGTATAGCCAGACAAGACTCAAGTGGAGATGGGCGAGAGTCGAGAAACTTGGTCAGAAGGGAAGACGGACGGTGGACTAAAGCAGTCACAGAATGGTAGCCGCGAGATGGAAAGCGAGCACCTCGACAAGGCAGTGGAAAGACAGTGGATGAGACTGGCACAGGACCGGAAAGGGCAGCGCGTTAAAGACCTACACTCAGCAGCGTGGGTGGACAATAGTTGGCAAAACAAAGGTAGATAGAATATAATATGCCATATATGTTGTTGAGCCGTTTGGTGTTGAGACTTTGGGTCCGTGGGGACCAGGAGCTCATCTCATTTTCAAAAATTTATCTGAGCGCCTGATCGATGCGACGCGTGATCAAAATACTGGCGCGTATCTGGCCCAGCGCATAATCATTGCCATTCAACGTGGCAATGCGGTTAGCATGCTGGGGACGCTGCCAACTGGTAGTGGGTTTGAGCATTTGGATTATCGTTAGACCTTTATCGGTCTGAGGTAATCGATATGCTTTTTGTCTAGTAGTTTAGTTAGTTGAGTCTGTACTTTGTTGTGTTGTAGTTAATAAAGGCACTTGCCCTTATATAAAATCATTTTATATACCAATAAAAAAAGAAATAAAAATAAATATTAGATTATTAAAGTTCAAAACAAGTGTATTAAAAGGCTTAAATTATAATCAAAGTATAACTTATCGGAATTATTAATTACTTGACTAGATTTGTATATTTTTTTACTTTACTCTAAATGTTAAGTGGTTGTTTTTTGAACAAATTATACTGGATTTTAATATATACATATATATATATAGTGGATTTGTATGATACGTATGGCCAATTATAGTTATTATATTACCAATAAAATAATATTTACCTATAACAAGAACTCGTATACACGTCACAATGAAAACTAATATAACAAAAGCTGTACTGGTGCTGAGTGCAGTCCAAGCCACTTCAACCAAAGCTTCGTTATCATAACTGTGCTGATTTAGAGGAGACTCTGTTATATCTTGAGATTCCATGACAATATCATTTATTTCAACTACTACGTACATTATTTATTAATTGTTTTATTTAACTGCTATTTCTAAGATGCTATCTAATTTTCACGTTTTAACACATCTTTATATTGTATTGTTTTTATTAAATTAATTTCCACTAATATGTACACAAATTTTCATTATTATAATTCACTTTCATATAGAAAAAAAAA
Source organism: Lycia hirtaria (assembly GCA_947563715.1). Classification (NCBI taxonomy): domain Eukaryota; kingdom Metazoa; phylum Arthropoda; class Insecta; order Lepidoptera; family Geometridae; genus Lycia; species Lycia hirtaria. The sequence goes on along the minus strand of OX387377.1, from coordinate 30,040,676 downwards.
CTAAATTATAATATCTGTACGTTTATACTTGCAACACTTTTCACTTTTTCTAAATATTAGTAGCTATGTCAAGTGAATACTTTTTAAAAAAGCAAAAGTTATCAATGGCATTAAATCTGATATTTTATATAAAACGCACTGACAACTGAACAAAAGTAATATCGATTGTACATTGCGAATATCAATTGAAGAAATTAAGCAAACATGTTATCTTTGAGATAATAACGCAGTAAATGGATAAAATAATATTGATATATTTATACCCCCTCGACAAATAATCTTCAGAGGGATTATATAAGTTGATTATTATATAATTTATACCACTGTTTTATTTGACAAAGACATCAATAGACTGCGTTAGAAATCAAATGAATATTTAGGCGGAGTTACTGTTAATTGAATTTTAATGACAGACAATAAAATTAATAGATGGGCAGACTTATCTTTATTATTTGGTTTTTCTATGTGGTCTCATATTAAAATCCAGTGTTTGGTAAATTATTTTTGACTTATTTAATTTAACTGTAATCTAAATTATTACTTGATTTACATATGATGATGAACCTACAATAACTCATCACTTAAATACGTGTTGTAGATTATAAGATCATTTAATATGTCTTTTATTCTGTGTGAAACTCTTGATTTTTCCATAATAAAAATATAATTTTACTATCAAAATCAATAAAAACATAAATTCCACCAACTAGGTGCTGCATAATTACTACGCGGCACATATATCAGTTCAAAAACAAAAAGATAATGATGATATTACATTTTCAATTAAGATAACAAATGTCTGTGACGAAGGTTGGAGAACTAAAATGATAATGTAATCTCACAATCAATCAAAAATAACGATTCCACCTCAATCGCCACATTATGTCAGCCGAAAGTACGTCAATAGTCAAGTATAAATATTAAATACCTTATGTTATCTAGGCTTTCAAAATATTGATAACACAAATCCTATAAAACCGCCAAAGTCCAAAAATCAATGAGATATATTTTTTGCTAAAGGTTGAAGTTAAAACAAAAGACAATACTGTCATAAAACAAACCCTTCTTGCATTATCTACTCAATATGATAAACCTGTCATGTGATAGGAACAACATATTTGTGACATAGAACATACTCATCGTCATGATCTTCAGAAAAATGAACACGAATAACCACAGGATCACCATTCCTACGAGGACCATCGTGTACCAAAAAGCCATTTCTGACAAGCTTGTAGGCTGTAAAATGGGTTCGTTATCTTCAGTTTCTCCACTCCAGTATTCATGACTGTCATAGAAGTCATAGTTCGGGGACCCATACATAGGTGGCATCTTTGTTGTTTTATTGTCGTTTCTTTTAGTCGTTCTTATCTAATTATTTGCAATTTCTGGGATAATATTTCTATTCATATATTTCTCTGTTCGTTTTTCTTTCGTTATACAACGCAACAGAAACTGTTTGGAAAGTTAAGTTATATTTGATAGTTTCACTTATTGATTTTATTCCCAAAAACTTCAGGATATCTCAAAATGACTGACTCAAAACCAATTTGTGTCAAACTCACAAATCTAGGAGAGTTGTAATCCAATTCAATCACTCACAAACAATTTGTTTCAACAAATTATTGGAATGTAAATAATTTATAGCCACTGATCACTTCAAATTTTACTTTGCACAATTTGTTTGGACTATATTCATCATTATAGAGAACATTTTGATGAAAATATAGATCACTTCTCTAGCAAAGACACATCTCAGGTAGAAGTTGAAAATATTCAAGCCAAATATCCTCTGATACGATATCTATATCTTTGATTGGCTGACAGTATCTTAAAGAGATTAGGAAATTTTGAAACCGAGTCTCATGTACTTTTGCCTGAGTTTCATTGCTGCCAAATACAATTTCAATAAGTGAAATTATTAAAATATTTGTCACATCATTCAAAGAATAGGTTTTAAGGTCGAGAGCTATCCTTCTCGCGCATCACAACATTTTTAAACATATAAAATCATTGAGTAGGGAAATTATAAAAGTAAGAGTAAAACAGTTAAACTCTCAGAAGAAATACATCAAACTCTATTCCATTTTTAAAACGATGAAAGAAAGAAACTAAAAAAAAAGGATAAATTTATCAAGGAGAAAATGAAAATATGTTGAAATTTGAGAACAAAAATAATAAAAGCTAGAATTTTAAAGAAAGAGAATAAAAACGTATGATCAATTATAATACATACTTATATGTGCCATCTTCACACACATTATCACAAAAGACATCAATAGGAGAGTCATAAATATTGACAGGTACGCCACTTTCACTGGAGGCAACCAAACTGATGGTAGAGACTCTTGGTCTGAGGTTTCTTCCCAAGATTCTCCCCATGGCGTCATCTTTGTTATAAATTTGAAACTTTCACGAGGAAAATAAATTTAAACACTTTCTAATGAAAATATTAATTTTGTACGCCTTTGATTTGATTACGAAATATTTGTTTAAGAAATTAAACAAAGACGTAATTTATTAATTATTGTTAATATTAAAATAAAATTTTGTTAATTACTGTTAATATTAAAATAAAATTTTGTTAATTATAGTAACTGAATAGAAACAATATTAATAATTTTGACAATGTTTTGATTGTTGTTCAATTTTGGTTGTTGTTCAAATTTGAGACACTTTTATGAATTTTGTTTTCTGAGTCTTCAAATCACATCGAAATCCACTGATTTACATCTCAATGCAAATCTTCTAATACTAACATAATAAAATGTTCCAAGTAAATCTAAATCCGAGTCAGGAGTTTAGATGGATGATGACAGAACACAATTCCAATAATACACACGGATTTGCAAATAGCAAGCAATTTTAAACTCTACGCTTCTACTATAAAGATTTATCAGTGTGTCAGTGATCGACAAATTTGGATGTATACTTATCTATAGGATTATCTTATATAACAGACCTAAAGATTTGTAAAAAAATATACCCATAAATGTCATTATCATGATAGATAAAGGTCTTCGTATAAAGTTTAATATTTGAAGCCTTTGTTGATACTAGAGGCGACATCTATCGCAGACTGGGGAAATACAACATTACCAAAATAAATGGCAGCACTTTTTCTAGATTTTTTTTTCAACGAATAGAATTAATAAGTCTGTACAAAATTATGTTTTCATAAAAATGTAGCGTCGAAAATACAAAATCGAATATTTTGAATGAAATTTGACATTCTAACGTAGGTATGAGATTGGTTACTTCTAAACAAACACTGAGATAATGTTGATTGCAATTTGTCATACCGAAAATTCTACGGGATAGGATATGTCATAATCTAAGTAAAGTACACATAAGATTATAAAACAAGGGTCTGTTACTTATACCTAACGATATCGGTAGAAATAGATTATTGGGTGGAATTCTCGTCTAATTACACCATACTTAATTTAGTTGATAAACAATATTACAAGCAATAAAAACATAATATAAAACAATTATTATTATTATTATTTACAACAAACATACCATACGCTTTTATTGCATAAGCCACTAATATACACAGCAAAAATATTAACCAAAACAGAAGTGCCGGCGAAAAGTTCACGGACATTTTTAAAGTTTAAAAAAAGTATTTCACAAAAAAAAGTACGCAAATAGCACTGAAACGTACTAACAAAGGGCGCGCGATTACTGCTTTGGGTACTAATTATAATGGCTGATAGCGATAACGATTTTTATCAAATAGATACGAGGATTGGCAACTTTTATCGATTTAAGGATATATTATCACCCTGTTTGTTCATAATATAAAAATACAAAAATAATATTAACTTTTATTATTTATTGTGTTAAAATTTTAATAGCCAATAATAAATTGTTACGTAACTATTAATAACTAACTTTTAGTATGTGATAATTAATGTAACGTTGTTAATTAATTATTGCGATATAAACAATATATTATTATTAACAAACTACATATTTAATGGCACGTTTTATTAATACTATTATGCGCACAGATTTATTGCTTTTAATTTAATAAAAATCTTATATTTTTTGTTTAATGCTATTTGTAGGTATTATTCAAATATTTGATCAGTATCTACTGACGAACACAGGCACGTGCTTAGTATTGGACTATGACTAAATCTTTAAAAGGTGCATCCGACATGTTTAAAAATAAAACTTAATAATACGACAATGCGTGTCTTAATGGTTTATAGATTAATGGTTTTTTCTATTAAATGAATAACACCAAGCGATTGCTTATCTTTATGACACTAGTATTCTTATGGTACAAGAGTCGAGGGTCGCCGCACGTTACTCATTTTTAAAAGCTTTTATTCTACTTGCCCTGTTAGTGTGTGTGGGACAAATTTTGCGAGTTAAATTAGAACCACTTTCTGTCGTTAGATTAGGTTGAAATTTGGTTTACTTACGTAACTTCGGTGAAAATGCAATAATATGGTACCATGACTCTGGTCTCAAGATGGCGTCGGAAGGTGGCTATCGGAACTCCTAAACTAAACGAGATAAAACCGTCGAGTTTGGACTCGTTTGAATAGTCTTGACAAGCACTCTTGTGCTACATGACAGCCAGGGTCTCAAGATGGCGTCGGAAGGTGGCCATAGGAACTGCTAAACTAAACAAGATAAAACCGTCGAGTTTGGAGTCGTTTGAATAGTCTTGACAGGTACTCTTTTTTTTAGTCTAGTAATTTTTTTTTTTTAAATGTTTCATACTTAATAGTACATGTGAAGGTACATATACTTACTAACTTGTGCTTACCACAAATTTTTAGATATTAGCCCCTAAATGTGTAAAAAACATAGGTAGCTAATTTTACTACGGTTTACGCTGAACTTTTATAGCGATGCAAAGTTGGATCGCGTTCGTCTTTAACTTGCTTGTTTTGTAATTAAGAATGTGAGACAAAAGTTGAAATGAGCCAACTTTAATTTGTGATATTTTTAACAGTCTCTTCAGCTTTTGTGCCACTCGCTTAATTGCAGAAGAAGCAAGATGAAAACGGGCGCGAGCTAAGTTTGCATCGCTATAATATGAGTTGAGCATAACCCTGCTGTACATTCTGACAGTTGTTTTTAAGTATATTGTATACAATATCATTAGAAATTAATAATCAATATTGCTAGACACTTTTCGTCGGTAGAAAATTTTCTGCCAGATGCTCTGAAGTGGGTAAAATTATAAGTTTACTTGTATATAATCTGACACTTGTTTATTATATGATATATGTAACTATTTTAATTTTAAGCGGCCAAACAAATCTCAGGAGCTGGTCATCCCACATTTTATGTTAATTTTTGCATCTGATTCAAATTCCGGATCAAAGTAAATTAAGATAAAATTTGGGTTTCAGTCCCGAGATACCAGGAATGGAAATTTTCAGGAATCTCGGTGAGTTTTTCAATCCCGATCCCGGGAATATTACGCCAGGAATTCCAGAAAAATCTGTATGTCACTACAGTCCCAGTTTTTACCAATAAATATTTTATGCTGTTCCGTTTCTATCTCGCCCTGATTTCTATTATATTTCGTTAATATAGCTGAATAATCTAAATATTATATGATAATAAAATTCTTATTTCTCCAAACTGTTTCAGACAAATACAAGGTAAATGTAATATTTAATACCTACCTTAATCTAAAGCCTTTTTTAGTATCTACAATTATCTTGAAAGCTACGTGACTTTCTGTCTTATCCAAACATATTATCTCTGATAGTAATTTGCTTAATTTTATAAATTTTTAATATAATCTATTTTTAATTATGTAGTTGTATGCTAGTTTACTAAATATCATGTAAAATGTAAGTAAATTCATATTTACTGTTTTAAGTATTAGTATTATGAATTTATGACGTTCAAAAGTGTACCAAAATATGAGTACCAAATTGAAATAAATGAATTAAAATTTAAATAATTGACTTCAAAAAAGGAGGTTCTCAATTCTGTTGTTTTTTATTGTTCCTTAGAAATTTCATCAAAATCAGTTCAGTAGCTTGGGTTTTGAAATAAAATTGCACATTTTGAATTCGCTTTTTGCAGTTTTTTCAAGTAGGTAAGTATAATAATTATTAATATTATTGATTTTAGTGATTTCTTGGGGTTTCACGATTGTTGGTCATTGTAATTAAACAATTATTTACGGATTTTGTAAAACATACGTAATAATTCCATTAAAAGTTGTTTAATTTCAATTAATACTTCTAGTCTCATCATAAGAAAGTAAATCTATCCGGCTGCAAAATGTATCCCATGACACTAAAGAGGTAAAAAAAAATCTAACGATCCATTACATTAAAACCTATCCTGTCGTGAGGAGGTAAAGATACACCTACTCAAGTATTCCAGATAAAACAAAAGAAACTCTTACTACTCATACCTATCCATCTTAAAAATAAATCACGAAGAGATATCACAAAATGACTCACCAAAAAATCTCACAAATCCAAAATAGATCAACCAGAAAACAGCTATGTTTACAATCAAAAAAATCAACGCTGTCCACAAATCCATTTTCGAAGACGTAAAATATAAAACAAATTAAAAAAAAACGCACAAAGGAATATAAAAGTAATTAAAAGCTTAAGTACAAAAAATTAAATAAATCAACTACATTATCAAGTAATTACGAAAAATATAAGCGAGCGTACAAAATGAGCGATAGTACAAAAACTGATTATTATCATGTACAATCGATTTTTGTCCACGTCACAAAAACAGTACCTAAAAGATAACACCGATATCAACTCGATAAAGGTTTAATTACTTTTACGATGGAAACCGGGTTTTTACCGATAAATATATTATAAGATTAGGCCCGGAAAAAATATAGAATTCTTTCTATAGTAATAGAAATAATTCTATACCTATTTAGTAGAAGAAAGTACGTAGGCAAAACATGATAAGTAATTCTACTAAATTCTCCATCTACGATAATGCTTTAAATGATATGTAGGTATGTCTGTCTGGCTTGGTATATTATTTGTAAAACTACAGGGTGAAATTTTATTCATATAGGTACATAATTTAAGCTCAGGTATCCTACGCTACGGATCTCATGGGAAGCAATATTTATGGAAACAAAATAATTGATTAACTAATTATTTAACGAAATAAGATGTTCTTTACCCCCGACGCAAAAACGACACACCGAAGCAGAAGAGTACCAGTTAGAAGACTTCGAAGTATGCAAGAGTACCAGCTTGAAGACCCCAAAGTGGAAACAATTTCCGCAAAGTAACGTCTGATAAAAAACGAACACATAATAATGACCCAGACATGACAGGTTATCCGCATGTTAATCACATTAATGAAATCTCTGAGTTCAGAATGGCTCCAGCACAGAATAGCGCATAGAGGATTATGCGATCTTGTTACACCGTGATCGAGCGATTGTAGACGCATCGGACGTCGGTCCGGTCCGGTTTTCGCCGGACCGATGTTCGGTGCGTCTACACACACCAATGCACTGGCGTGGATGACCGCCCTTTCGGACGCCGGACCGGTGTCCGTCGCCGGACCCACGTCCGGTGCGTCTACAAGCGCTCTGAGTGTGCGTGGATGAAGCCAAGTTTTAAAATAAGTAATGTAAAATGGGTAAGTATATTAAAATAAGCTGTGTAATTTCAATTAATAACAACTGCGAAAACCTAAAAAAACATTGTTTAACCTATCTGGTTTTGCTTATTGATTTTATCAGCTTTAAAATGTGACTTAAACATCACAGACATTTTGTTTTCTTTTTAAATATATCTACTACTAGCGTCATCTAGGGTCATTATATCCTACCACAACTTTTCAAACTAAACGTGAATTTGAGAATGTTTCGCTGTTACGTTGATAGATGGCACCACAGAGCAACGTTTTTTTTAAATTATCATTGTTATTTCTGATTGAGTTTTGGCGGGAACGTCTTAGTAACGTGTTGTTGCTTTGTTTTATTTTCCTAGGCTTGTGTTATTTTGAACATAACTGCTATAAAAATGGTGGTATTTTATTCATTAAGTGTTCGATAAAGTGCGTGAGTGTGGGCAAGTGAAATAAAGTAGAAACTTCTAGTAAAGTCACCACCACTTTACTGAAGCAGGACTCGACTTATAAATTGACTGTATATGTGTCTTAGATTGTGACTAGAACATTTACAACTTGTTTTATTCAAGAAACTTGAAAAAATCCTAATACTTGACACTGGCAAATGCTTTATTGCGGGTCTAATACAAAAAAGAAGAAGAAGTAATTTTTGATAATAATATAACATGTTAAGATAACAAGTATTGTTTTCATATTTTTATAAAATGCGCAATAAATTTAAATATTCAAAATATAATTTAAAAAAAAACTTACTTCTGTTAGCGCAGCTCCCAAAACAAAACCACCACCAAAATAATACGAAACACATAAAAACTCCTATAATAGCTAACGCAATAGACACCGTGTCCATTTTCATTTTGACGCGACACTAAACTGATTTCAATACACCAGCTGAAACATAGATACCTTATCGCTTATCAGTAAATACCTATTACTTAAATAAGTGAAATTTAGAGTCACGAAGCAACATATTAATAAGTAATTTACTTAATAGCACTGACGGTTAGTCCGACAGTCAAATATTTTATAATTATACAGTGAGACTTCTTGATAAAAGCTGGCACACCAATGTACAAAATCGTCGACACTGGAAATGTCGAGTGAAAAAATAACAGAAACATCTATGCATTCCTACCTAATCTTCAATTGAAAAAAAAAAGTTGCATAGTCACATTAATGAATAAAAATTTGTTGTAAATACGGAATAATATAAAAAAAATATTAAAGAATGTTCTTAAGAATAAGTCAATGCAAATCTATAATCTATAAATCGTCTTCGCATAAGTTAACAATGATATTATTATGACATAGTTTGCCTTACCGAAAAACGTTACTTAACTTTGAACAACATCTCAAACTCTCTGTCTTCTTTCCGCAAGTGTTATTACGTGTCATAGAGAAGTTGACAAAACATGTTGATTTTTGCTTAAGTTTGAGTAACGTTTTTCGGCAAGACCATATAATATAATATTTTTGTAAAATCAAATTCATTGCATCGAAACTACACACGTATACTACAATATTGTTAAATCTAACACAACAACAAAATATCAACACGGGAATTAACAACAAAAACAACAACAACAAAATTTCTAAGCAAAACACGACTAGAATGAGTGGACAATAAACGTGTACAAGCGAGGGGCGACGAATGAGTTTATCCGGAGACATTTTAATGGCGTGTTTACATTCTGAGCATTTCGTTCATGTTGAGCAGTGAACTATCATTAACTACGACTTGCTATTATCACTGAAACATCTTGGCAAATGTAAATTATTATTATTTTTTAGTAAATTTGTATTATCACTCAATTTATTCTGAATTAACTGCGCCTAGTGGTTTTATCCACTTTACCATAGAAATGTCTAGTTTATATGAAAACTAAACCATTGTAGTTTTAGAAGCAGACAAATTTTAAACTAACATTGGCGTTGTCTTATCAGTGGTATGTCTGTAAAGTCTTTAAGTTCAGGCAATGACATATTTCAAAATGTGTCAAGTTGAACTCGAAGAGTCATAAAGTCCTAAAGATGCCTCGTGAAGAGATGAAACACGTGTTGATAAGAATATCAGCTTGAAACCATCGAAGCTGTGAGTATCAGCCAGAAGACAGCGAAACACAAAAGAATACCAGCTTGAAGACTTCGAAGTAGACAAGAGTACCAGCTTGAATAGCTCAAAGTGAAAACAGACTAAATATTTAAGTTAGATTTAAGTGTTTGAATATAATTTTTTTGCAAAGTAATGCCTGAATTCAGCCACGAGATCGACATAATTATGACTCATACAAGTGGCGGGACGACACTTAGATTAAAGCTTTTTCCAAACGGTCGTTTTGGGAAATCCATGGAGGAGGCCTATATATTTTTTATTTTTTTTATTTAGAAATAGGTTTGCGCTTGACCACCAAGTCGCCTGATATTAAGCGACGTTGCGGTCTACGATGGAGCGCGCTTACCTAGAAGAAACCAATTCACTCGCGATTTAAAGACACCCAGATTATATCTATCGGGAAAGACCCACTCAGGAAGCGTATTCCACAACCTAGCAGTCCGCACGATGAAAGTGGAACTAAAGCGTTTCGTTCGGGTTTTTGGAATATCCACTATGAAACGGTGACGCTTTTTCGTGTTTCTGACTGTCCGATAGTAAAAAGAGCAAGGGGAAATTAGGTGATACAGATTAGATGCACACTCACTATGTCCAGAAGTAGGTTGTTTATGGCTGAAATTATAATAAGCGCCTGATCCAATGAATTCTCTAATTTGTCAAATATTTCACAAGAAAATATTACCACGACAAGGCTGAATATTGTCTCCCATTAAAAAAAATACACAGAAAATACACCTAAATCAAAATTTTATGAAAAAATAACTCACCCCAATCGCCATAAACATACCAACAGCAAAAAAATATAACTAATGCCAAACACACAATCCCAATAATCACTGCGTTCGTAATGTTCGTATTCATTCTTATGCGAAACTAAGCTGTTTTCGATTTTTTATTGCTATTTAGACTTTATTAAATATAACTTAGATAACTTATCGTGTTTTATCAAAGAGCACTCCTGTTATTAATCAAGTTTCGGAAATATTAGTCATCGGTATTTCTAGAGAAATGACAAACGACTGTTGTTTTATCAGATTTAACTAAGACATGTCTAGTTTATTCGGAAACGCCACCGTTTTATTGACTGATAATTTTGTAATCAACATAGACATATACGTAGGTAATTATAGTTTTTTGTTTTATGGTAAATGCCTAGGTCTGTTATGGTCTCTACGTTCAAAACATATTTTAAAATGTATTCATTATAACCAAAAAATAAAAATATCACTGGTAAACACTGTTTTTGTCACACGAACTTTGTGTTGATTTTTGATTATGTTAGTGTATCCTCATTAAAATATATATTAATTTTGTTTCAATCACATCCATTTTTTTTTGTGACAGCTACATATTAATTTCTGACCTCTTATATATACGTTTCTTTGTGTGAATAACTTCACTTAGGCGACTGAATAATTATTGAATTCAACTAACTTACGTTTTATTTACGTAGTTACATCGTAAATATGCCACGAAAGTGTTCTAACAACTCCGACAGTTTTTGTTATGTGTGTGGAGAATTAACTTTTACATCTCAGCGTCGAAATTTCACATCATTAATTGAATAGTGCTATTTACACTATTTTGGATTTCCTGTGAGGCATCAAGATGAATCCTGGGTTCCACATAAACTTTGTGTAACGTGTGTGAGATTCCTATTAAGTTGGGCTAAACAAGAACTTAGACATTTGCCATTTGCTATACCAATGATTTGGACGGAACCAAAGAATCATGCAAGTGATTGTTATTTTTGTTTAACTCGAACAAAAGGTATTACAACCAAGGCCAAACACACTATCCAGTATCCAAACTTGTATTCGGCCAACAGACCCATCCTACATAGTGCAAAGCCTCCAAATCGATCAAAAAGTCGGGATTCTAGTCAGGAATATGTTCTAAGTCAACACAATAAGTTATCTCAAGATAGTGACCCAAGTTAAGAACCGTCAACTTCAAAAGAACCGCACTTATTGACACAAAGTGATTTAAACGATTTAGTACGTGATTTGATTATGTCTAAAACACAGGCTAAGCTTTTGGGGTCTACATTGAACGACTGGAATTTACTTTCTTCTGATACAAAAATTTCTTATTTATTTGTCATATAAAGCTTTTTTAAAAGGGTGTAATATGTCCTTAAAAATACATATGCTGGACTCTCATTTGAATTTCTTCCTTTCCGGCAAATTTGGGTGCTGTGAGTGACGAACAAGGTGAGATGTTCCATCAGGATATTTCCTTAATGGAGAAGCGCTATCAAGGGAAATGGAGTCCAGGAAAGCCAGCAGATAATTATTGGAGACTTAGAAGGGGCTTACCAAAAGCCAAATATTCACGAAAATCATAAGCATTTTGTCAGTCTTTCTACACGTGCAGCCTATGGGTCAAGTACACAAAGAAGTCTTACAACACCCTGCGCATCCAATATAATAACGCGTTCAGGGCGCTGATGTGGCTGCCACGTCATTGCAGTGCATCAGGGATGTTTACAGATGCGCGAATAGACGGCTTCGCAACAATCATGCGTAAGCGAATCGCTTCCCTGATGCGCCGAGTGCGTGGCAGCCGCAACAGCTACCTCAGCTGTTCGCCTGGCGTATGGATCTGGACTGCCTAATAATGCGACACTGGACAAGTGTGCATGTTGAGCATTCCGGATCAAAACCGAAATATAGATTAAGATAGTAAGTAGGTATAAGTTTTGTTTTAATATTGTCATTTTATTTCATTTTTAATTATTTGACATTTTTTGTATTAATATCCTGACATTTTAATTTTTTTTTTGTGTGTGTTTTTATATCAGTTAATTATTATCTATCTAATTTAATTTAATTTTGTATATGGTTTGTATATGGCCGAAATAAAGATTATTATTATAAGGATTTATTGTACATTAAGCAATAAAATATCTAAGTGTTGTTGATTTTTGAATTGTTTACGAAAATTCATGTTTTTATGTCACACGAAAACCTGATGTGTACATTTTTTTTTCATTGATATATTATTGTTTGGTGGCCATAATAAATTCAAAATTTGATATAAGTTTTCATGTGACAAAAAAAAGTTAAAATTTTGTTGAACAGTGATTTACCAGAATAAGGCTAAATGTTGCCTTTTGTCATATTGGAAGACAGAGAAATTTATACAGAAAATACACCTAAATCTATACTTATTATAGAAATAGCTTACTTCATTTTCAAAAAACATATGAACAACCAATAATCATGACTAACTTCAAACGCTCCCAACAATCACTGCATTCGTATACATTCCAATGCGGAACTGAGCTGTTTTTGATTTGCTATGGCTATTTAGGATATTTATACTTATAATAAAAATAACTTGAGTAAATTATCGTGTTTCATAATTTATACCAGATTCGTCATATTATTTCTAGAGAAACAATTATTTAATTTTGGCTAGCGGATCGGCCATCTTTTTGTGGTGGATTTAGTCAAAATTTACAACATACTTAAACTCCAATGTTAATTTTCGTACTACTAAAGAAAATTTAATCGCACAGAGACAGAAGATTTACTACGATAACATATTTATTGCTACGACGTGCGCAACGCAATAAAGAACAGTTCAGCTTGCACAGGCGCTATTTGTCTAATCAGACATTTACATAGTGCATCTCGTTCTATCGTGTAGGTCTTATCTATTCTGCCACGTGGTAAAGTACCTACTTAAGTGCCCGTTCGAGTCAGCATGTCGTATGTACTTAAAGTCATTAAATTGCGAGTAGATTAAATGTAAGATTTAGATCTCTTATGTAACTTTTAGATAACTGATGGCCATCGTCAACGCTGAGTGCAATCAGTCCAAGCGAACTTTAAAGTTTGTGTATTGTGCTACAAATAGCTCGACAAGAAGAGGAAAGTACTATAGGACACTATAGTGTAGTACCTTCCTTTTCTTATCGTGACGGTAGAACCAGATTTACTCTGTGTCTGCATGTTAATTATAAGAGTAGGCACTTAGCACTAACTCAATGTGACTTACGCTTTATTGCGTCTAGCAAGAGGGCTATATATATAAATATGTCTTGTAGAATGAGCTTTCTATAAATATCTTCAAAATGTATTTTGTGGCGTAATTTACGATTTAGTGCGATCTAGTGTAGACAAACCATTACTTCGAACAGTGAGGTAATAGCTTAGGATAATAGTCAAGGAGCAAGTCTTATCTTGCTTAACAAATGTGTCACGTTGAATTGACCTATGTCAATTATCGGCACATATACTCAACGAGACTTAGACGATTAGGGTTCCGTAGTATTTTTAAGGTTCCGTATCTCAAAAGGAAATAATCGGCCAAGTGCGAGTCGGACTCGCGCACGAAGGGTTCCGTACTATCATCTATAATACTACAAAGTTTAGTTCTGTTTATAAAATAACGAGAAATCAACGAAATTCCAAGTAGTAAATTGCAAACTTATAGGTAGGTTTTCGATACACATCCGGGCAGCATCACGACGTTCGCGCGAATACGCGCGGCTATGGCTCGCTCCGTAATGTTACCTCCCCCGCTACCCGCGCGGCCGTTGCTTATCAACCGCCTCGCGCTCGCGCCACCACCACACCGCGGCGCGGCGCTCGCACCGCGTTTAGATGCACGGATTATTTTCGTTTTGTGAGTTTTTATGTATTAGATTAGGTATTTATTGTTATAGTTAATATATTTCTAAATATTTACTTACAAATATTCAAGTTTCTACCTGATAGTTAAGATCGAGTAAAAATTGCTTAAAAATTACGTTTGTTGTATGGGAGCCCCCCTTTAATATTTACTTTATTATTATTTAATTATTTATTTTGAAAGGTAATATACAAGTAAATATTCTGTGAAAATTTGAAGCGTCTACCTGTTACCGTTTTTAATATTTAGCAAAAAAATACGAAAAAAACACGATTATTGTATGGGGACCCCCCTTAATATTTTTTTATTTTTTATTTTTAGTATTTGTTGTTATAGCGGCAATGGAAATACATCATTTGTGAAAATTTCAGCTTTCTAGCTATCACGGTTTATGAGATACAGCCTGGAGACAGACAGACAGACAGACAGACAGACAGACAGACAGACAGACAGACAGACAGACAGACAGACAGACAGACAGCGAAGTCTTAGTAATAGGGTCCCGTTTTTACCCTTTGGGTACGGAACCCTAAAAACGGAAACCACTCGCAACGGAATCAAAACCTATGGGGTACTTCCCGTTGACCTAGAACTCTGAAATTTGGCAAGAAGCATTGTGTTAGAGTACACATATAGGCAGTTTCCGGCAGCCTAGTGGTGAGACCGTCTGACTTGCGATCCGCAGGTCCTGGGTTCGAATCCCACGGCACGCACCTCTGTCTTTTCGAAGTTATGTGCGTATTGTTGATTGCCGCCAACTTCAAACGGTGAAGGAAAACATCGTGAGGAAACCTACATGTCTGAGAGTTCTCAATGATCTTGAAGATGTGTGAAGTCTGCCAATCCGCACTTGGCCAGCGTGGCAGACTATGGCCTAACCCTTCTCACACTGAGAAGATGGCCCGTTCCCAGCAGTGGGACAGTTTGTACAAACAGGGCTGATAAAAAAAAAACACATATAGGAAAAAATCCGAAAACCGGTCATTTTTATTTTAATCACAAAAAAATAGTCTTTAATTCTTTATGCAAGGAATGAGGGCCCAAATTTTAAAGTGAATTAACCGTATCATGTGGGGTATCACATAACATAAGAAAGTAAGTTGAAACAGGTTTTTAAATATTTTTATATTGTATATTGTTCGGTCGGTGTAAGAAGGAAAATATAAAAAAATATACATATGATTTCCTCCTTTTATTTATTAGTTTGTATTGTACGGAACCCTCGGTGGGCGAGTCTGATTCGCACTTGTCCGGTTTTTCGTTTTTAGTTTAGTATATAAAGTACTTTAATTTTTATTTTTTATATATTTAGTCTTACTTGTTGCGATCTACAGTAAGAATTATATCACACAAACGCAATACGGCGCAATGCAGCGCGGCGCGCCGGGGCGCCGCGCCGCTGCGCACAGGTTGAGAACCGCTGTGGCAAGGGCATAATAAAAAAAATATAACTTACTTATTGCGAGCCACACATTCCAAACAATAAAACACAGCGCAAAAAACAAGATTAATATCACTGGCACGGTGAGGGCTAATAATAATTGATTTTCGGGGGTTAACATGTTGACTAATGAAAAAACTTTATTATTAAAAAATAATTGATTTAAAACAATAAGAAACGTCATTCAAATGTTGTTTTTTTTTTAATTTGATAATCTAATTAGAAACGTACAAGTTTTGACAATTTTTAATTAAATTTACAAAAAAATAATTAAAAATTCAGTTTACACTACAAATCAACTTCATCTAATAAAGTCGTATTCAAATTGTTTATGAAACAATGCAATTATTGTGCATTTTATCTTTTTGATCTTCATTTATTTTCTTTTGTGTATTATCAAGAACGTTTAGTTGTCTAGACTTGTAGCAACTTTGTGAGCGATCGATACTTCGTTAGTGTATCCTTTATCTAAAGGTAATAAGTACATAAGAGGACGGGTCGATTCAAGTATCAAGTCATTTGGTTTCGTCACTGACAATTTTCTTAATCATCTGGCCACTCGTATAAAGAGCGGGAAATTAGATCATGCAATTGACACATTTTCTTCAAAAGAAATAAATCGTCAAGTGCGCGTCGTGTCATGCGCAGAGTAGGTTTCCGTAGTTTATCATAATTTATGTGAACTTAAAACAGGGTCTTCTTTTTGATGCTATGTACATACGAGTTAACTTATGTTACTTTAAATGCACAAAATTTTCAATGAGACAATTATTTTATTTGTCTATGAAACTAGGTTAAATAGATAGATGTTATATATATTTAAGAGAAAAGATCAGCTAGTTCCTACCTTAAAAGGTTTATAGACATTAATACATAACATAAATTTCGAAATAGTACGAAACCAAAATAATAATAATAAATATATTACATCTCATAATTCTCCAAGTACATTTTTAAGTTGATCGACTATTACTCGATAACTTGTAAGTTGTAAGTCTACTTAACTGTGACAGTTTTCCTTTCAATTTCATCTTAGATGCTACTAACATGATTTTTATATCACTAAAGTCAACCGTTTAGCCGGTAGAGGAGAAGACACTTGAGTCTAACAAAACGTTGCCTCAGTGCTTGATTACTCTATCTACCATTAGTAAAATTTCACGGGAGGCGAGTTTAATGCTATTTTTTTTTTCAAAAAGCTACATTTTAAAACTTGAAAATACTCATTTAAACAGTTTTTTCGTAAAAATAGAGCATTAAACATTTCTCTTGTAGACATATAGACATAGACATAAATTTATTTGTGGAAGACACAACACCAAAAATACATAGAATATAACAAAAATAACAATAAACAAGAAAAACTGTGTCCATCACAAAAAGGCAAGCCATGTGAAGCTTTCGACGATGCAACATTTTTAAAAGTTTATGTTTGTTTAAATATGAGGTAACATGCGACCTCAACGGAATATTAAAGCAGAAACGAGCACAGGCATTCTGGAATCTGGACCCTCTGAAATTCTTGTGAAATTTTACCAATGGTAGATAGGGCAAAGTCTTCCTCCTCTATCGGCTAAACGGTCAACCGTTTGGAGATATAAAAATCATGATTAGCATAAAGAAAAACTGTGACGGTTAAGTAGACTTTACAAGTTAGCGAGTAATAGTCGATCAACTTAAAAGTACTATCTTAGGTTTTTATGTCACAGTATTCGTGGCCCTATTTGTTATTTTTTGTAGGTATGTATTTATTGTAAAATAATTATAGTATAAAAAACTAAAAAAATAACGACTTCAAAATACGCTACTCGTATGCTTTATTTTAATTATTTTGTTATAAAACTAAAGTACTGAACCGATTTTGATAAAATTTATAAGGAACTACCTCTGAGGTATTATCTACCATACAAAAAAATACAAAAAACAATTCATTATTATTAACTTTATAAAAGCTTCCATTAAACTTACCACCAATTTACTTAGGCGTAACGTAGACTTGACCAAAATTTATTTTAGTAGACTTTGACTAAGATTAGGACTCTATTTTTTTAGACTTTAGACGAAACATAACAAGTATCTTTGTTAAAAGAAAAACAAAATACCTGACTGCAGAAAACACTTTTTTGCGCTTTCTTTAGAATAATTCTAGTAAACCACTTATTTATTATGAAAAAGTTCGTTGGAGGTTACAAATAAAAGCATTAACTACTAGTATTCAACTGCCATACAACGTTTCAAACATACATGGTTTATTTTACTGAAGTTATCACTTATTTGGTAACACAATTGTATAAAACCAATGGAAAAAAACTTACTTATTAGTAGCCATATGTTCCAAAATATTCCAAATTATGCAACTTAATGTAAAACCAAGGATTGTGAGCACTGGTACTGCGATTCCTACTAATAGCAGAACGTCCGCGTTTAGCATGCTTATTAATTAAATTTATACAAATTAATTAAAGTTTTAGTTAAAAATTCACTTATATTGATTAAGAGTTTATAGACAACCATTTTTAAGCGTAATAATTTATTAGGATTTCGCGATTGAAATTAAACAAATATTTTAAAATGTATGCGATAAATCCGTTAAAAGTTGTTTTTTTAACGTTTTTTTGTATGATATAATGTTATATTGAGTTATAAATAATTGAAATAAAAAAAATGATTTTCCGACAGCATTTAGATTTCAATTGAATACTTTTAATTAATCTTCAATATTTATAGTATAAATAGTTCCACGTAGTCAATTCTGACACGGTAATATCGCTATAACAAGTTTTATTCAATCATTTTATCTGGTTAATAATAATGTTCTTTTAATCTTGATTTTGATTTTGTGTACTTTATCAATTATGTCGGCACCTCTTGGTGTTATAAAATAAGAATATTAGATTAATAATTAATATTATAATAGAATATACTGATAACTTTATATCTATTCCGCACCGAGACGTTAAGTACGACAATTTAAAAATTATCAAGTAACCAATTACTTTTTACTCGACTGCGCAAGAAGGAGAGTTATGTTTTTCGAGTGTATGTATGTATGTATATCTATGAGTCTGTGTACAGACTCCTTCCGGCCCATAATGTTGAATTCTCGAAATGTTGAATTCGCAAAATGTTGAATTCTCAAATTGTTGAATCTCAATTGATTTCTCAAAATGTTGAATTCTTAAAATGTTGAATTCTCAAATTGTTGAATGTCGAAATGTTGAATTCTCATAATGTTGAGTCTCAAATTGTTGAATCTCAAAATGTTGAATTCTCATAATGTTGAAGTACGAAATCACATCTACTATTTAGCGCTTCGACGGCCGCTGCCGCGGCACGCTCGCTACGCTCGCTCGGCTCGCGCGATGTGTTTTTAATGTTCTAACATAACCTAACCTACTTTTTGGGCCACTACATTATTTACAGAGGGAACTTTGGGAACGTCAGGTACGCAGGGAACGTCAGGAACGTAGGGAACGTTTCAGATTCAACATTTTGAGAATTCAACATTTTGGGAATTCAACATTATGAGAATTCAACATTATGCGAATTCAACATTATGGGAATTCAACATTTTGAGATTCAACATTTTGAGATTCAACAATTTGAGAATTCAACATTTTGCGAATTCAACATTTCGAGAATTCAACATTATGGTCCGGAAGCCTATTCCGCACCGAGACGTTACGACAATTTAAAAATTATCAAGTAACCGATTACTTTTTACTCGACTGCGCAAGAAGGAGAATTATGTTTTTCGAGTGTATGTATGTATGTATATCTATGAGTCTGTGTACAGACTCATAGATATACATACATAGCCTAAACGACTTGCCTGAGGCAGACATCAAAATGTCTGAGGTGTCGTTAAAATTGTCTTCACTCCCAGATTTTCGTAGGTTATATTTTTTGTAATAATAATGATACAACTTTCGCAAAAATAAATACACCGAGGGCCTGACACCGACCTCAAAAAATAGCTGGTGTACCTACGTACCTACTTAGGTAAACGCCCAGTTTTGATTTCGTTCGTGTTATTTCTTCCTTTTCAGGTAAGTAAGTAAGTAAGTTCGTATAGACTGAGTGGCCAGCCCTATTTTCAGAGTTAACGGCCTCTGACTTGGCTTGACGATTGCTGAACAACTTTTTCAGGTAATCAGATTGTTTAAAGTCGGTAAAAAAAATTGAAATTACTTTTATTTATTTTTACATAGAAGTGACATAAATAGGTAGCTCACCTGATAATAAGTTTCACGCTTTCCTTATCCTAGTTTCCCTTTACCATACTAAGTTGTACTCTTCAAGAATATAAAACCCTGTGTGGCAATTCACTGCGCTCGTCATTCTAAAATATTAAACTAACACTAATTATGCTCGGAATTTTGCTAGCAGCATTACCCTCCAATCTGGAACGTTATTAGTACTTGCTCACTACTATTTATCTAGACACGTTTCCATGCCGGATTAGGAGGAAAGTAGAGCATAGAATGTCTCAGCTGCTTCTCTGGCATACTGTAAAAATCAGTTAAGGTACTTGAGGGAAAATAGTGTTTATAAAAAGAACAACTTACGTATTATTTTCGACATATTCCACGCAATACAACTTAATGTAAAACCAAGAATAGAGATGACTGGTACGGCGATAGCTGTTATTAGCACAATTTCTGCGTTTAGCATATTGATTAATTTAATTAAAATTTAAAACTTTATTTAATATAACACCGACGTTTATCACAAAGTATATTATGCTTTAATTTTCATGAAAACTGTATCTTTTAGTCAATACACTATGAGATTAACTGAAAGTTTTTTATTTATTAATTATTTTTAAGAAATTAACAATAATAATTAAATTAATCGCTCTATGTAATGAACTGCCAATCCTGAATGAAATAATGGTGTACGAATTATAAATCTAATTTTAACACTTTATCAGATAATATAATGTTCTAAAGACTTAAATCTTGATATTAGCCAAATGTCACTTATCAAATACGTGCACATAGTCTGGATGTATTAAAATAAAAAATTATAGACGACTCTGACTTAGTGACTATACTGTGGCTATATCTCACTTTTCATTTATTTCACATCAGGATGCAGTTACTTTCTAGGCTAGAGCGTTTAATTTGACAGTTAGATAAACGAGTTTAAGGGCTTAAAACTTATTGTTGTGCAAGATGCTAAACAGGATTAGACACCTAAATGCATTTAGAGGACAGCTAAACGCGTATAAGCGGCCGTTAGGGTGCGAGAGCCTATTCGTGGGGCAACCTGTCTGTATGCCTGTCCTACACTTAAACGGCTGTATCTTTTGAAATGTAACAGATACAAGCTCAAAATTAACAAGGTTGCATGGTTTACATTGATATCTACAGATATAATCTACAAATACTAAAAATTGGTTAAGAGCGAGACAAGCTTGCGTAAATAATTTTACAAGTGAACGTTTGTTTACAGTTACGAAACAACGGAGGAGGTTCTCAAAACGACGCGTATATATTTTTAGGGTTCCGTACCTCAATAGGAAAAATCGGAGACCTTATAGGATCACTTTGTTGTCCGTCTGTCCGTCCGTCCGAGTGTCAAGACCTTTATCTCGGGAACGCGTGAAGGTATCGAGTTGAAATTAAAACCATATACGCAGATCTATAGTATCTTGCTGCAGAAAGAAAAATAAAATTTCTCAGTTTTCGTAAAAAAAAGTTACAGCCGTAAACAACGCACATTTAAAAAAGTAAAGTAAAAAAACACGCAAAAACGGTAAAGTGTCGTAAAAAACGCACATTTTGACACTCACAGTGGAATCAAAACCTATGGGGTACTTCCCGTTGACCTAGAACTATGAAATTTGGCAAGAAGCATTGTGTTACAGTACACATATAGGAAAAAATCCGAAAACTGGACATTTTTAATTTAATCACAAAAAATAGTGTCTCTATGCAAGGAATGAGGGCCCAAATTTTAAAGTGAATTAACCGTATCACGTGGGGTATCATATGAAAGAGCCTCATTTGCACAAGCTAAAACAGGTTTTAAACACATTCTTCGCCCCCTGCAGATCCTTCGCTGCAGCTGGGAACCAAAACTTTTTAGGGGAATTTTGATTAAGTAAGTACAGAGTGGCCGCGCAAAGCAACGTTGACTGCCTCAAACGCCGGCGGTTTACTGACTACTACAAAATGAACGGGACGCTCGCTCAGATCCGAGTGGGAGGCGCCGCTACTATAGTCCCGCTCCACTCGGATCCGAGTGGTGAGCAAGGAATGTGGTAAATATTTTTACGATGTATATTTTTCGATTTATGCAGGAAAATATAAAAAAATATATGATTTCCCCCTTTTATTTAGTTTGTACGGAACCCTCGGTGGGCGAGTCTGACTCGCACTTGTCCGGTTTTTATTTTTTTGTTTGACCACGCATAACTTTTTACAGAGTAGTTCGATTTTGATAACTCTTTTTTTTATTGGAGAGGGTATACCCCGAATTTGGTCCCATATACATTTGGAAAAAAATCAAACCCTAAGGCTAAGGCCGCACTACGGTTAAACCGGTTTTTAACCGCGTGAGCTTATGAAACAGGAAAACGAATACAAGCGGCCGCACTTGCGGTTTTTCCCCGCGATAGATTTAGTACCGTCTAGAGTGGTTTCGCGGTTTATAGCGGTTACTGCTCGCGGGAAAAAACCGTAGTGCGGCCTAGGCCTAAGGGTAGGAAAACAGGAGATGATTGATTGTTCACTCACTGATTGTAATGTATGGACACCTCATAACTTTTTACAGAGCGATTTTGATAATAATTTTTTTCATTGGATAAGGTATAGGTATCTCGAAGTACTCCCCATATAAATTTGGAAAAAAATCTACCCTAAGGGGGGAAAATAGGAGTGATTTATTGTTCACTCGCAGATTTTAATGCTGAGTTGTGTATTATAAGGTAGGTAGCTATTTTAAAAGTGTTCAAATATTAAGAAGGTATGTAGTGATTAGTTTAATCTAATTAGCTTTAATCTAAAGCCACAAAAATAATAAAATAAAAACTTTTTACACAAAATTAAACCTCTGAAAAAACTGAAAAGCAAAAAATAATAAACCTTTTTTATTTAACTTTAATAAATAAGTTCTTAACCCCTCCGCGGGCACATGGCAAAGGTCACGTATTTATTTGCCCCCCGCGTATGGCACGCCCCCCCGCGATTTTTTTGATTTTTTTGCCGCGCGCTATTAAAAAATTAATAAAAAATAAAATTTGTATGAAAACTATATATAAAATTAATATCACTGTAATCCTACTGAATAAAGCTAACTGATATCCAACGCATATGTATTTTAATTAAAAAAAGTATCCCCTATCTAGGCTTAAAGTTGAGCATGCGATTTTTTTTCACCATTTTTTACGAAAAAAATCATATTAAAAAATATTAAAAACATTTCATACATATTATTGTTTTTTTGGCTTTAAAAAACAACAATATACAGATATCCGAGAAAAAATAACATCATCCCATACATTGTTTAGATTAACAAGATCGTCATAAAGCACGTGCGGTTCAAGTGGCCAATTAGGACGGTCGTAAAAACGGGTCATGCTTACAAAATGTGAACTTGATATTCTTTAAGTTGGAATGGCTTGTAACTTTTGTTTATGAATAGTATAATTTATGAGCTTCTGGTTTTGTAATGGTTTAGTCGATAAAAATGTGTTTTATTTATCTATTAGAGACCATAAAAAACCTCGTTTCGGGCTGATGATAATGATGATAGATAATTGAAAAAAATACGCGAAGTCAATTAGGACGTTATTGAGCAAAATGGGTTGCTTTATTTAAAAATCTGTATATGCAGTCTTATTATTAATAACATAACAAATAAAAAACATGCAACATACATACCTGTTGTAATTGAAACTATGTTTCAAAATCGGCTATAAATACCGACGGCGGACATCTGGCACGGCTTTTCGGACACTATTGTTCGTTCGACATGTATGCGTTTAGATTCATATTTGTGATTAATATACACATCACATACTTAATTTAACACTTGTATCGTATCACTGGATATATATCGGTCACATATTACTATTAATTTTGAAGTATATAATGAAACCTTATTTTGAAAAAAAAATCACAACATAAAAGTCACAAAAAAAACACTCAAATTTCGGCACAAAAAAGGTCCGTCGGCGTTCGGTTCGAAACAAATATTTCGATTTTTTTGATCACACAGACATGTATTTGACACTGTCACTAACTTTATTACTGGTTTTGCCACGTGTAAAACATAACAAAATATGTATTTAATCGAAATAAATACATAAAATCGGTATTTATAAATAGATGGCAAGAGCGGCCGCCATTACGTGTTTATAACCTTGACCGCGCGCGTCATTCTGATGCAATTTACACAGAAATTTATTTCGGAAGTATCAATTCTAACGTATCTGATTGGTAGTTTGTCATTTTGCCTGTCTATGAACGAGTTAGAGCAGAAAAAAATATTATGTCATAGTTAACTGGCGGGGAGTACAACAAGGAGAGGAATAACGATACGCTAGCGTATGGCATGCCAGCCAGCGCACAATGGCGGGAAATACGCTGGCGTATTTAATGCCTCTAGTAATGTAAGTAAACCTAAGTAATTTTGAGTCGGCGCCAAAAATTACCTTAAATTTAAAGAAATAACCAAACCAAATTAACAATGCAACGTGAAATCTCCAACGATAAACATTGAAATTCCAAATAAAACCGGACAAAAGCGAGTCAGACTCGCCCACCGAGGGTTCCGTACAAACTAGTAGATAAATGGGGGAATTTATATATATTTTTAATACTTTCCTTCATAAATCGAAAAATATACATCGCAAATATATGTAAAAACCTGTTTTAACTTGTGTTAACTAAGCTCTTTCATATATTATGATACCCCACATAATACGGTTAAAGCCATTTAAAATGTATACCCTCCTTCCTTGCATAAAGACTCAAATTTTTGTGATTAAATTAAAAATGTCTAGTTTTCGGATTTTTTCCTATATACACATATTATACACTCTAACACAATGCTTCTTGACAAATTTCATAGTTCTAGGTCAACGGGAAGTACCCTATAGGTTTTGATTCCCTTGCGAGTGTCTAAATGTGAGTTTTTTTACGACATATTCGGCTGTAACTTTTTTTACGAAAACTGAGAAATTTGATTTTTCTTTCAGCAGCAAGAAACTATGGATCTGCGCATATGGTTTTAATTTCAACTCGATATTTTAACGTGTTTTCGAGATACAGGTCTTGATACCCGGACAGACGGACAGACGGACAACAAAGTGATCCTATAAGGGTTCCGTTTTTTCCTTTTGAGGTACGGAACCCTAAAATGTGATCCTATAAGGGTTCCGTTTTTTTCCTATTTAGATACGGAACCCTAAAAATTAGGAAAATAATTAAAATCGCTTACCTATGTATTTACCAATAGCCCTGGCAGCCCCATATAAAGTTAAAGCTAAAATAACTATCGCAGGTACAGCAATAACAACTAACACAACGATTATTAGCATTTTACAAATTAAATATGACAAAAAGTTAATACGAACACCAACAACAGAAGTTAACACTTTTGAATATTTTAAAACAATAAACTATTATCTCAAAGCACTTTACGAAAATTAAAATTAATCAAAAACACATAAATAAAGTCACATGTAACTTTTTAACTTTAAATTGAAACAAAATATTGTTATTAATTGTTATATTTTAATAAAATTATTGACTTAATGTCTTAGTTAAATTAATATTTTTTATTCTATTTCTAAGAATATACTGACGGTAATACGCAGACTATTTTAGTTTTCTTTTAGGATTTCTTTATCGGTATCAAGATAAGAAATTATAAATCTTTATCATGATTTTGCAATTTTACTGTCCATGTTACAGGTGTTATTTTTTTATCTTACTGTGCTTAATATTAAGAAATAAAATGTGTAGACGCTATTTCTGTTTTGTGGTTAGATTGTAAATGGATGGGAGCAGCGAAAAACCAAAGAAAATATGGATGAATTATCTCAATCTCATAACATATGCTTTTAATTTTTTTTTAAACTTATCTACTGTAGCGATTTTAACAAATATGATACTATACCAATCTAAATATTCTTAAAAAATATTGCTAAGGTAAAAAAATAACTATAATAAATTAATTTTCGAAATCGGTTTTTAGGTAACAAACGTTGATAAATATAGTTCCCGACACGTAAAAAGAACGAACACGCGTTTACGAACAAACCAGCGTTCTTTTTACGTGACGGGAACTATACAAGCGAGTTAAGACCCTCCTCCTTTTTGAAGTCAGTTAAAAATTTAAATAATCCCCCACTATAATCGATACCCACGTTGTACGGAATCTAATTCAATAATAACATGATAACGTCGATCTATATGGTATGTGTCTATTACGTGTAGATGCATGGGCACCTATCAACGTATTACCACATATTTCATAATATTGCGCAAGAAATTATTATTCAAAAGAAAAAAACTTTATTATTCTTTTTAGCCGACTTCCAAAAAGGAGGAGGTTCTCAATTTCTCGGATTTTTATGTATGTTCCCCGATTACTCTAAGACGCCTTGACCGATTTGAATATTTTTTTTGAAAGGGAATAGAAATTAAAAAAAAAATATTTTAATTTTAATTTTAAAGTGAAAGATTTTTTCCCCTTCGAAATTTTATCAAAATAAAAAATAAATAAATAAAGCATTTATTCAAACAACATTACACATAACAACAACATACAACATTCGGAGTTTTAGTTATACTATTCCTAGTCTGTTTATCTAAATCAACTTCACAAACTCTTCTAGTAATTCAGTGGCTATACATTTTTTTAATTCCTGTTTATTTATATTTATAAGTAATCGAGTTTTAGGCAAATTATTTAAAAACGTGGGTATGAGATAGTGACTAGTTCTTTTCCCATAATAATTAATTGCGTGTGGGACAGATGACTGCTTATTTTTAACACTTCTAGTTACAATATCCCTTGAGATAGGTTTCAAAAATTTGTCATTATTAAAGTTTAGTATTGTTTGTTTAAATTTTAAGTGTTATTGGTTCAGTGTTTTGGTTTTTATACCAAAATAACTGGTAAAGTATCATCGAAACAACTGTAGAAAAGTGAATAGCAAGTCGCGTATGTATTCTTCGTGACGCGACTTGCACTTGTTATTCACTTTTCTACAGGCGTTATATATAAGTATTTCGTATTTTGAAGACGGTTTTTTTCAGTTTATTTAAGCTATAATTATTAATATTCACTTCAATTCGCTTCTTCTGTGTCACTCTCAAGATAAAAACGAGCGCTGAGCGAATTTTGCAAAACGCTATAAAAGTTACGGCACAGCTTCAGTACGCCAGTACCAACAAACATCTGGACAGGAGAACGAAAATCTTGCTAGTTGATGCATAGTCCTTTTCTCGCTTCACTCATTGGGTCAATTAATTATATTTAAGGTTCTGCAGTAAATAATAAACCCTTATAGTTTCGCTATGTCCATCTGTCTGTCACTCTGAGCGCGACTTTGCCTAAATACTTTTTGTACTGTGGCATACATATTAATCAGGTCTACGAGTATTATGTTGCAGAATAAAGTGTACCTAGTTACCAGAAAGAAATACCATTCACACACTCCCGAGAACTCAGAAGTGGTAGAAAACATGTTAAACTAAAGACCTATGTATGTTCCTATTTGAATAAAATCGTTAAATTAAAAATAGGGACGAATTTTATATCAGAATTTAGTTTTATTTTTATTTTAGTTATTTTTTTTTACTTTAGTCTTCAGGGGCTACATTATTATTGATAAAATCAAGTTTATTATGCTTTAACAAAATTGCAAGTTGTACAAAGCGCCATCTAGTTATACATGAATGATAAAAGTTATCTAAAAAACTCGAAGAAAATCAAAACTGGAAGTCTACGTAGGTACGTACACCAACTATTTTTTTTGGAGGTCGGTGTCAGGCTATCATCAACTAAGTCCTATACAGACACCGACCTCAAAAAAATTGTTGGTGTATGAACCTACTTAGGTAGACGCCTAGTTTTGATTTTCTTCGAGTTATTTCTTTCTTTTCAGTTTGAAGTCGGTTTAATTTTTTTTAATTGCTTTTATATTTTATTTATTAATAATATGTATTTATAATTTTGAAGTCGGTTAAAAACGGTCGTCAAAGCTCATCACCACTCATATCACTGTCTATCAAACAATTGAAATATAAGGTGTAGACACTGCAGTTGCGATGAACGAAGTGAGTGTTCAAAAACATAATCTTCTTTTTTGTATTGGAGCATTTGCCAGTGTCAAGTACCTATTAGGATTTCTTCAAGTTTCTTGAATTAAACAAGTTGTAAATGTTTTAGTCACAATCTAAGTCACGTACCTATATAGTCAATTTATAAGTCGAGTCCTGCTTCAGTAAAGCTTCTATGGAGTTTTGCCGACAACGTAAAATCACACGTTTTACTGCTTTAGTTCACTTGCCCACACTCACGCACTTTATCGAACACACAATGAATAAAACACCACCATTTTTATAGCATTAATGTTCAAAATAACACAAGTTTAGGAAAATAAAACAAAGCAACAACACGTTACTAAGACGTTCCGGCCAAAAAAAAAAAAAAAAAACTTAATACCTATCAGTACTTTGTGTTTGACTCAAATTACACTAGGTGGCGCTACGTGTATTTTGGAACGTACACCCATTTTTAGGTTTTTATCAAATTGAATCATCTAATATTATAAACCTTTGATAAATAATGTTATCTTGTCAAAGTATTCAAAATGATGATATATTATCACGCATTTATTGAAAATTTAAATACTTATCCAACAGTAGGTAAGTTACTAAAGTAAATACCTATTTATACCTATTTATAGTATCATTTGCCTATTCTATTTCTATGTAAGTCGTGTAGTATTAAAACAATTTAAAATATATAAAAACATAAAAATATTCAAAGTTATTATTTTTAGGGTTCCGTGCCGCAAAATAAAAAAAACGGAACCCATATAGGATCACTTTGTTGTCCGTCTGTCTATCCGTCCGTCCGGGTGTCAAGACCTTTATCTCGGGAACGAGTGAAGGTATCGTGTTGAAATTAAAACCATATACGTAGGTCCATAGTATCTTGCTGCAGAGACAAGAATCAAACTTCTCAGTTTTCATAAAAAAAAGTTACAGAATAAGTCGAAAAAAACGCACATTTCGACACTCAGAAGGGGATCAAAACCTATGGGGTACTTCCCGTTGATCTATCTTTTTATCTATTTGAAAGTACTTTAACCGTATCATTTGTGGGATATCATATGAAAGAACTTAATTAGCACAAGCTAAAACAGGTTTTTAAATATTTTTATGATGTATATTTTTCGATTTATGAAGGAAAATATAAAAAAAATATTATTTCCCCCTTTTATCTACTAGTTTGAACGGAACCCTGGGTGTGTGAGTCTGACTCGCCTTGTCCGGTTTTTTATAATAATCTGGGGGCACGACAGTGGCCCCGCCAAGTCGAGCGGCAAGGCCACGCCGTATAAATTATACTCTAGCAAGATTTTTGCTTCTGGAAAAATGATGAGCATGATTTTTGCTTCTCCGTGGTGAACAGAATTTTAGAATTTGGAGTGATCCTATTAATTCTGTAATTATTATAAGATATAACATAGTTTTGCTTATATAAAGACTACGGATCACTCACATTTTACAACTATGATTTCAACCACGTTCAGCGGTTTTTTCAAAGGAGCAGCGCAGACGCCACTTTTGGTTGGTGACGCTTGTTTATTTTATAACTAATGCCGATCCAAAAATAATAAATATTGTTATAGGTAAGTTTGACGTGTGTATCTGTATGTCTGTCTGTGGAATCGTAGCTCTCAAACTGATGGACCGATTTTGATCTAGTTTTCTTTGTTTGAAAGAAGATTTTATCACGAATGTTTTAGGTATGTCGCACCATAATCGGTTCAGCGGGGTTTTTAGGTGATCTTATACTTAACTCTATGAATAAAATAAATACTCACTGTAATTAATTAACCAAGCGATGGCAAACACTACACATATAAACATTAGTCCTAAAGTTACAAGAATAATTATGTATCCCACAAGTAAGTACAATTTTACAGCTTCACTCATTTTGTAAATAACAAGAAAATTTATTTAAAATAACACAAATCAATTATTGGAATGTAGTTTAGATAAGATTCATTTGGCGAGGATTAAAAAGTAGGAACTTTCCATTAGAGCAGGTAAACATTGAATACATTTAATTGAATTAAGCCACAAACAATCGTTGTTTTATCTTATTGATAAAATTATAAATGATCGATTAAGTGCAAGACTTCGCGCGTCACTTTCCCAATTAAGTTTAGTGGCATGAATTTTATTTTAATTTGCTGATATTATTAATTACAAGGAAGACTCGCGGAAAAATGTCGAAGAACTTTTATAAATGTTCCTAGAACTTACGATGAATGCCGACATTTTCTCAATTTTAGGTTGGGAATCTGCAATTGAAATGTTAAAAAGTACTCTTTTAACAAATGACGCTAGATGTCGCTACGTGTTTTAAGCAAAACACACCCATTGTTTTCTTTATCAAAATAAATTGTCATATTATAGGTGAACCATTGATAACAATGTTAACTTGTCATGGTATTAAAATGATAGTATGTGATCAAGTAATTATTAAAGAAAAATTCATTTTTTTAAATAATCATTATCATCAGACTCTTTATGAATGGAAGATAAGAGCCAATTATCAACCAATGACGCTAACGCCATATAGCAAGATGTTGCGTCAGTGTTACGTCATGCAAAATGGAGGGTCTTCTCAGTTACAATGCAACATTCATATATTATGTTGCATTGTACTTACTAACTAGATACGTTAGATAGAACGTTCACTGTGAGATACAGGCTGCAGGGGTACATTTTCTGACAGACTGTAGGGTTATCTGGGTTATATTTCACCTGTTCACTGGGTTATATTTCACCTGTATGAACAGGTGAAATATAACCCAGATAACCCTACAGTCTGTCAGAAAAAAAAAAAATGTAGTGTAAGAAAATGTCATGATATCTGACGATGTGTTGAAAAGCTTATAAATGTCCTAGGACTCCACAACCATCAGGGATATACATATTATGGTTTGCCGAAAATTCACAAGCGAGTACCGATGCGTCCAATCGTCAACGAAATTGATTCCCCATTTGATTGCCAAGTCTCGCCACTTGGATCGACAGGTCTCAAAGACTAGTGGGTCATCATTTGTGTCATCAACATCATCATTTATGAAAGATTTCACACATCTGGGTAGCCTTCTCAAATAAACCAAGGTTGAAACTGATGGGATCATGGTCAGCTTTGACGTGTCCCTTTTCACTAAAGTACCAGTACTTTACAACAACATAATATGGTGATGGAATATGCCAGGATCTTGGAGCACTATTTAACATCCAGCAACATTTACTCAGCTACTTTTTAGGTCAATTTTATCCACAGATCGATGGAGTAGTTCGATGAAGTTTGGGCTTGCAATTGAAAAAAAAATTTATCAAAATCAAATTACTTTTTAACAAACTAGCAAGTTGTTTGCTTCCAGTTAAATGGCGAAAAGACTTTTATAATTTGGGTGACCTTATTCATTCTTTAATTATTTTAGTATATATCGTGGCTTTTTACAAATTTTTATATAAAACTAGATGACCCGGCGTACTTCGTATCACCTATCAATGAGTGGACCCGATATTTTCTCAACGTTTAAGCCTTCCCTGGACTACGACAAACATTTCAATTCCAAAATCATATAAATCGGCCCAGCCTTTCTCGAGTTTTAGCGAGACAAACGAACAGCAATTGATTTTTATATAGAGATATATACGGGTCACTCATGTTTGCTCTGAGTTATCCAGCTATCAAATATCCAAATACAGTTTCAAATACGCTCAGTGATCTTTTTTAAAGGAGCAGCGCAGACGCCACTTTCGTTATTGACGACGCTCGTTCATTTTAGAAGGCAATATTTTTTTAAATAATTTACTAATAAAATAAATACTCACTGTTCTTCATCAACCAGATGATTGTAAGCACTATAAATATAAACATTAGTCCTGAAGTCACATAAATAATTGAGTGTCCCACCGTAAAGTAGTACCTCTGTGCAGCTTCACTCATTTTTTCAGACCAAATAATAGTAATTAAATAAGAATTAATACACAAAAACTAGGAATGAACTTTTAAAAAAAAATTAAGTCTTCGCAGAGGATTAAAAATATGTGAACTCTTCATTAGAGCAGACAAACCGTGAATAAATTTTATTGAAATAAATCACAACCAAGTGTATTATCTCATTGATAATATTGAAGATTAACAAAATATCGCACGTCACATTCCTAAATGAAGTTTAATGGCATACTTTTTATCTGCAAATATTAATTTATTGTTATTTACAAGGAAAACTTGCGGAAAAATGTCGAAGACATTTTACTTATAAATGTTTTTAGGACTTACGACGTTTAATGCGGAAAATCTCAATTTTAGATCGGTAGCCAACAATAGGGAATATGCATCATTTTTAGGATTCCAAAGGGTAAAAACGGGACCCTATTACTGAGATTCCGCTATCTGTCCGTCCGTCCGTCCGTCTGTCACCAGGCTGTATCTCATGAACCGTGATAGTTAGACAGTTGAAATTTTCAAAGATGATGTATTTCTGTTGCCGCTATAACAAGAAATACAAAAAAATAGAATAAAATATTTAAGGGGGCTCCTATACAACAAAAGTGTTTTTTTTTTTTGCTTAGTTTTGCTCGATATTGATAACGGCAACAGCTAAACGCTTCAAATATTCACTGAATATTGAGTTATATTATTCACTTTAAAAATAAATAATTAAATTAAAATAAAATTAATATTTAAGAGGGGCTCCCATACAACAACGTATTTTTTTTGCCTTTTTTTAAAGATAATGGTACGGAACCCTTTGTGCGCGAATCCGACTCGCATTGGCCGATTTTTTTATTGGTCATGAAAAAGCTAACCAGTAATAGCTGATTCACAATAAATGATCAAGTGCGTGTCGTGCCACGCGCAATGTAAGGCTCCGTAGTTATATATCATAATTTATGTGAACTTAAAACAGGGTCTCTTGTTTGATACTACGAACATATGAACTAACTTATGTTAATTTAAATGAATATTCATTTTTAACTTGGCTAAGTAATTATTTTAAGTTGTTGATCGACTATGTAAGGGAGGGGATACTTGACCCTAACAAAAACTAACAAAAATATCATTTTAGACCTTAATATTTCGCAAACTGATCAATAAATTGAAAAATGATTTTTGCACACCCCCAACGTTTTCAGGGTTCCGTACCTCAACAGGAAAAAACGGAACCCTTCTAGGATCACTGTGTTGTCCGTCTGTCCGTCTGTCTGTCCGTCTGTCCGTCCGTCCGGGTGTCAAGACCTTTATCTCGGGAACGCATGAAGGTATCGAGTTGAAATTAAAACAATATACTTACGCATATCCATAGTATCTTGCTGCAGAAAGAAAAAATATAAAGTTTCTCAGTTTTCGTAAAAAAAGTTATAGCCGAATATGTCGTAAAAAACGCACATTTCGACACTCACAGAGGAATCAAAACCTACGGGGTACTTCCCGTTGACCTAGAACTCTGAAATTTGGCAAGAAGCATTGTGTTAGAGTACACATATAGGAAAAAAAAAATATCAGAAAAAAATAGTGTCGTTAGGCAAGCAATGAGGGTCGAAATTTTTAAGTGAATTAACCGTATCATGTGGGGTATCATATGAAAGAGCTTCATTAGCATAAGCTAAAACAGGTTTTTAAATATTTTTACGATGTATGTTTTTCGGTTTATGAAAAGGAAAATATTAAAAAATATATGATTTCCCCCTTTTATCTACTAGTTTGTACGGAACCCTCGGTGGGCGAGTTTGACTCGCACTTGTCCGGTTTTATTTCCTTTATGTGTACCATATGACAATGATTTTTATAGGTTTTGATTCTCCTGCGAGTGTCGAAATATGGGTGAAATCGGGTAAAATATCAATTAACGATAAAGATCTCTAAAGAAGAATAGCATTAGGTGTTCAAATGTAATATTTCAAGATAAGAATCACATTTTGCTAAAATATGTAACCTTGAAACATTGATAACATCTATTATGCTCTGCTCTGATTGTATACTCAACATAATTTTGTCAACTTCTCGCTGTTACGTAATGACACGTGCGGAAAGAAGATAGAGGACTTGAGATGTTGATTAAAGTATCATTTTTCTTTAAGGTTGTATAATCCGTCCATAATAATAGGACAAAGTTATTGTGTAAATTACGAGAACTGTTACACCAATGTCTTTGAGAAAAGTTGAGTAAAAAAAAGTGGAACGATGGAAAACAGAAAAAACCGGCCAAGTGCGAGTCGGACACGCGCGCGAAGGGTTCCGTACCATTATCTATAAAATAAAAACGGAAAAATATCAAGTTTGTTGTATGGGAGCCCCCTTTATAATATTAATTTTATTTTAATTTATTTATTTATTTATATAACTCAATATTTTGTGAATATTTCAAGCGTCTACCTGTTTCCATTATCAATATCGATCTAAAACGAGCAAAAAAATCACCATTGTTTTATGGGAGCCCCCTAAAATATTTATTTTATTCTGTTTTTTTAGTACAATTTTTTTGCGTCAACAGAAATACATCATCTGTTCATCATGAAAATTTTAACTGTCTAACTATCACGCTCCATGAGATACAGCCAGGTGACAGACGGACGGACAGGCAAACAGACAGACAGACAGCAGAGTCTTAGTAATAGGGTCTCGTTTTACCCTTTGGGTACGAAACCCTAAAAAGAAAATGGATAACAAGTATTTAAGATACTTAATTAATTAATTTACATAATATTTAATTTTAAAAAATCCACACGAAGAATGTATAAATGAATTTATTTATATAATCATACATCAATTATTGTATTGCTCAATACAACATCCATAATTATGTCACGTTCAAATAGTTCAAACATACTCACTAGATGGCGCTAGACTCCATGGTGAAGATTACACATATACAAAAAAAAACTGATACGAGACGGTTGCTTAGCCTCCTAACAAAATAAAAAAAAAAAGAAATAATACTTACTAAACCTGGCAAAACACTCGACCACCATGAAGAAAGAAAATACACAAAAACACGTCGCTAAACATGCAAAGAAAAAAGCAAGATGGAAGTACACACCACCATTCATTTTTATATCTAGTACTGGGAAAATACAGAAACGAGTAGATAGGACAACAATTTAAATTAAATTGATAAGTTATATTATTCCAACCATGTGAATGGTAATCGGTTTTGATAATAATGATTAAGGTAAGGTTGTATACGTTTATTTCAAATTCAAAATTCAAATTAAAAAATCAATTTATTGCGCTTGTGGGCCTAGATTACAAGGTGTGATAATTTATTTTGAACTAGTCCGCCAGGTACTGCTGGTGAGCATACAAGCAGTTTATACTAGGTATCATAAAAAATGTGTCATATAACATATATATAACAATGTAAGAAGCAATGTAAATGTATGCGTTAAAATGGATGTCAAAGTACAGTAAAATATAAAAAATGACAGAAATAAGTAAGTATGCGTAGACAGGAATGTCAAAATAGTCAGTAGATAGAGTAATTATACAATTCAATTTAATGTTATGCAGCTACAACCATTTGTTTGTCGTTTAAAAAATCATCTAGGGAATAATATGCTTTGGATAAAAGGAAGTTAAGTCTACTCTTAAAACTGTGGATATCGCTCCAGTCGCGAATTGTTTGAGGTATCTTATTATAGATAATTGGTTGGTTTCGTTTGTGTGTCGATGCCTTAATATTCAAAACTTTGTAATTTGCTAATTATGATTCAATTAACGAGTTTACGTCACTTGAAAGATAATAAACAGAAAGCATTGCCATTCAACGTGGCAATGCGTACAGCATGCTGGGTACGCTGCCAACTGGTAGTGTGTTTGAGCATTTGGATTGTCTTTAGACCTTTATCGGTCTGGGGTAATCGAAATGCTTTATGTGTAGTTGTTTAGTTAATTGACTTTGTATATTGTTTTGTTGTAGTTAATAAAGGCACTTGCTCGTAAAAAAAAGTTACGAAAAAATAAACAGATATAATAGAGGCAAATGACATGTATTCAGCCTACATTAGATAATTTACTTTTCACCTCACAAGCTCGGAAAGATTCTGTTTGTCATTAGAAATCTGAGTGGAAAAGTGCATTTTGTCCGCTAGCGTGGAGTTTTTAAATTTCGAACCTTTCTATTCCATACTTTTCTATACCGCAAGTCCACTGAAAATGCATTAAATACTTATTTCATGTCAGTGCGCCAACCTCATTTCTTTGAATAATCGCACTGACCAGCCACAGGTGGCAGCACTGGACTAGCGTTTTCCTCGCTGTAGTGAGGTGAAAAATTTTGTGTTTCACTCGGCAGCAAAGTTATTTTGCATCTCGTACTTTTGAAACCCTCGCTACGCTCAGGTTTCAATACAAGTACTCGCCCCAAAAACCAACTTTGCAGCCTTGCATAACAAATAATTATTTCTCCATTGAAGGTCGGTCAATTAATGCGCACAAGCACATACCTCAACATCAACCACTTTTACATAGTAGATACGAAGTTCTAGACTCCTGGTAAACAGTGCCTATTTCTTCTCTATTTATATTTTGGATATGTTAAGTGCCTAAGAATTTACTAACCGCGCGTCGCTATAATTTTACCATTTTACCATTTCCATAAAATTGCTCATATCGGTAGCATTTTATTATGTTTAAACTATTATTATCTATCTTTAAATCTATTATGTTTAAACTATAACTATCTATTCAAACAAATAAATGTTTTTGTATATATTTTAAATTAATGGCTATGAGTGTATGTATATGACAAGTGTTTAAAATTGCACAAACAATCGTTAGAAACTATATAGGTTTATCGAGATCTTATTAAACGCCCCCGTAGAGGAAGCCTTTCCCAAGAAGCACACTGGAATGAGGGAGATATAACAGCGATCCAAACAGACAAACAATTCAGAATATGATTTGATTTAGCTTAAAAAACTGAAGCAACCGACTTCTCATGGATGCCATTGCCAGAACTGGACCAAATTGAAATGAGATCACACGGCACCTGCTTTCAAATAAAAAAAGTATCACCAAAATCGGTTCACCCAGTCGAAAGTTCCGAGGAAACAAACATAAAAAAATACAGTCGAATTGAAAATCTCCTCCTTTTTTGAAGTCGGTTGAAAAGATAAGATATTTACCGACTGTGATACAAATCTTCAGAGACAATTTCCATTCCAATCCATTATATAGCTTAGAACCACTAAGTATCAGCTTATTTTTGTTCAGTGTCTCGTTAAGAATAGGAAACAGGAACAGGGTAAAATAATTGCAAAGATTCAGAAACACTGCAGTACATTTTAGTACCGAATGTAAGAATATATGTATTTTGAACACTTACGTCTATTTTGAGCCAAATTATCCGACTATAGTGTCAACCGCATACGGCAGTCTTTTTCAATTCTTTTCAATATTCTCAATTTTGTAGTTAAAACCAGTCATTTTCATAAAATTCATATGGGACCACCCATGAAAAATGATCAAAATCAAGGCACAGGAAACAAACATACAAAAAAAAGAACACACAGGCCGAATTGATAAGCTCCTTCCTTTTGAAAGTCGGTTAAAAAGATAGCAAAGGCAACTTCTTCTTTTTCTTTGATATTAATAAATTTAAATTACTTTCTAGATACTCACTATACATTGCAAACCATATTATAAACAAACTAATAGAGGTTAAACTAGCAATAAACGATATAATTATTGCAGCAAAATTTAATTCTACCATTTTTGATGTCTGCCCTCATCGGACACTGTCGAAAGTTTAACTTGTATTCATGTTTTTTAGATACATAAAGTACAAAAATATTATCTTCATATGATAACGTCATATCATGATGATGTGATGGTTTCTCTGTTTTATCAAACAAATAAAATTAAATTTAGATTTAAAATATTGTTATCACAAAAATATTAATTTAACAAGACAACCATAGTAGGGTTGAAAAGGCTGGTAGGGGGAAATACACCCTTAGCGGGACGTCAAAATTTGTTTCATTTCACTTGTGAAAGTGTGTTCATGCTTTGTAAGAATGCAGGTTGTACTGACACAAAAATTTAATATTTTATTTAAATAATATTTTACTTAGACCAGTCCAAGTAGCTAAGGAAGCTCTTAACCGGGAGGAATGGAAGGAGGGAAGAGAGGCCTTTGTTTGTCCTGCAGTGGGATAGTAATGGCTCAGTTTTTTTTTCTAAAATGACTCTAAAAATAAATTAATCTATATAGTTACTTACAACCAGTGTGTGTTACCAGTGATGACATACAGCACTGAAACGTGGTCCCAAACGATGGGCCTTATAAGGAAGCTCAAGGTCACGCAAGGAGCTATGGAGAGGGCTATGCTCGGAGTCTCTCTACGAGATCGAATCAGAAATGAAGAGATACGTAAACGTACAAAAGTCACCGATATAGCACAGCGGATTAGCAAGTTGAAATGGCAGTGGGCAGGGCACATAGCACGTAGAACTGATGGCCGATGGGGCCGAAAGGTTCTCGAGTGGAGACCACGTACCGGCAAGCGCAGCGTAGGAAGACCAGCCGCGAGATGGATAGATGATCTCATACAAGTGGCGGGAAGAGCTGGATGCAAGCCGCTTCCAATCGGTCTTTTTGGAAATCCATGGGGGAGGCCTATGTCCAGCAGTGGACTTCTTATGGCTGAGATGATGATGATGATGATATACTTACTTAAAGTAAATCGTATCACTGAGCACACACAAATTATGACCAAACTCATTGTCAAACCTATAATTACTACAAAAAGCAAACGTAGTACCATGTTGAATGTATGTTTTAATGGAAATGCTAGCTATAGCTGTTATTATACATTAAGTGTTATCTTTCTATGATAACACCTAATCTACGATGCAAGTGTCAATTTCATGAACGTATCACAAAATTAACAAGTAGGTACTCGTTTGACAAACTAAAAAACCGACATCAATATACGCAATACGTTTAGGTACTTGGATGTTATATTTTTCCACTTATTTTGTTATAAAATCCAAAATACTAAACCGACTTTGATAAAACTCTATTGGTAGGTATTTGGAAAGTGTACCCTTTCAAACAAAAAACTCGAAGACGCCTGCTGGACCGATTTGAAAAAATATTTCTTATCGGTCCAGCCCCCGTATTCTGAACCCATTCGGTTTCGGAATCGATTCGATTTGTATATCTCCGTCTCTGTCAGTTCCATGACAGAGACGGAGATATACAAATCGAATCGATTCCGAAACCGAATGGGTTCAGAATACGGGGGCAGGAGTCTTCGAGTAATCGGGGAACATACATCCCAGCCGTACACAAAGTAGTAAACTCCTAGATATAAGCCTCTCTAATCAGTTACTAGGATGATCGGTTTGAAGCTGCTGGCTACAATCTTGAAATATACAAGGATAAAGTGAATAGATAATCTTCTAGATCGACGTGTTTCATCCTCGATCAAACCGTTGCTTACCATTAGACAAGTACAAGTGGTAGAATTTGCATTTTTTTCAAATAAAAATAGGTACGTTGATTTTTTCAATTTAAATAAATAACAAATACGAAAATCTAAGAAAACATTGCAAATATACTTACTTTCGATGACGAAATATACGATGTATCCGACTAACTTGATAGATACTATAATTAGTGCACAAAAAGCTAAATTGATAGCCGTTAATGCTATCGGCAATACCCACTCACCCATTTTTCTATATAATTTTAAAGTATCTATTTATTTAAGCAAGAAAAAATTACAAAATTTAATGTTAGCTACAACTGAATTCCTCAATAAATATACATTTTTTTTGCCGGACAAGCCATTTTATACCTATTATGATTTTAAGTAAAAAGTAATGATGGAAACCTAACTTACATCTTAATAAGTTAGGTTATGGTTAGGTTCATTATAAGTGTTGACTCAAATAACCCCCAAATTTTACCCTCAGAATCCTTAAAAAAAACAGTTTTGAAGAAAATAATCCCTGCTACAATAGTTGATATTTAAAAAAAACACAGTCTTTGAATATTAAGGTACACCACTTAAAATAACTACTGATCGCCAACTATCGGCACTAGCAAATAGTATACCTAATACACAGTTGAGAAAAACAATAACTGACGTTAATTTGACAGCTCAAAGAGGCCATTTTGTTTATCGCGTCCTTATGACGATAATTCCTAGATAATTTGGATCAGAGAGATATAAAACTGCACACATACCTACCACAATAATGTATAATAATTAAATATGTATGTAGTTATTGATAATGAAATGATAAAAAAATATTATGATTTTTGCTCCACAGAAGTATGTAAATGTGTTAAGGATATACTAAAATACTACTTAAACTAAACAATTTACGTTGGCTGCCTAAATGGTGGCGTCCGGTATAAGTTTTTGTTGATCAACTTGAAACTGTTGTTTTTATTAACACTAGATGGCGCTGCTTGTCGCAATTCTATTTTTCACACGAGGTATCAACTTCATGTTGTTATAAAATATTATTTTTAATATACTTTAAATAATGATGCTGCTTACTCAAATTCAGTAACATAAAACAAATAGGTAACTAACTATTACGATACAATAAACAAACGAAAGAAATTATTTATCACAGCGCCATCTAGTGATGCCATACACAGGAAAACTGCCACAATATAACAGCAAAACGCACTTCGATTAATAGAATGAGACTCATTGTGACTCTATTAATTTGTGATAGATAAAAATACCTAACGCAGATATGACCATTTTGCTACTCAAAAAGGCAACAGTTGTTTAAAAGGACCAATATCGAGGTAATAAACATGGTCCTATTTCTTTGTGTGGCCCAAAAGTAATACCTACTTTGGTAGGTACCCATTGAAAACTTTCAAACAATAGCATTTAAAATATGAAAAAGGATTCATCATTTCACATCTTGAAATCAACAATTATTCAAATGTCAAATACCTATTTGTTCAAGAAATTTTTTATACATGCAGAAAAATAGATAGGTAATAATGTAATAGTATTTGTGTTATAATAATTATTATTTTGACAAAAATGCTTCCTTATGATGGCAGTATAATACTGGTACTGTTGTACTTACGACATACCTACCTACCTATTATAAGTACGATGGTATAATATTATAACAATACTTACGAGTAGTTATTAAGATTGATTTACGATGTAGTTAATTCTTCAAGTAAACGGGTATCAAGTATATAATAACGGTAGGTATTAAGGTCACTTCCCTATAAGTTTTAATAAGACCAGTAGTGGTTACTGCTTGGTGTACCTAATTGCTATAGGTACCTACCTAGTTGAAGACAATAACAATTCTATCTTATTAGGCTAGAGCTTTACTTGTAAATAATATTAATATCACAAAAGATAAAGATAAGAGTTCGTTATACTGTGTTATTAATAATTAGGTTTTGAAGTTTTCCTAGATTTCAATAAATACTTGTAGTAGTCGTAGTAAACTATCGCATGATCGAAAAATTAGCAAAATTTTAAATTTGTTTTGAGCGCCATCTATAATTTGCTTTGGAACCTTTTGTTATTTAAGGAGGAGGAAGAAATTGTTTCTAGTCGCATTAGTAATGCTACTCGCCGACAGATGGCGTCATTCTAACTTGTCTGTCTATCTTATCTTGTGACTAGTCTTCCTACGCTGCGCTTGACGGAGCGTGGTGCTCGAGTATCTTTCGGCCCCATCGGCAATCAGGTCTACGTGCTATGTGCCCTGCTCACTGCCACTTTAACTTGCTAATCCACCGTGCTGCGTCAGTGATTTTCGTAGGTAGGTTTTCGATTACAATCTACTAATCTGTACTTAAAATGATATCATTAAATATTTGGTCGTTTGTAACAGCTACCAAATACCTATCTATCATACATATTTATATAACAATTTAAATAGAATATTAATATTTATTTTTGTATTTTATACGAAATTCTTACCTCCGTATTCCACAAAATGGCATGAAAAAGAACCCTCTACGAAGGTTTGTTCTAGTGTCTCTTGAGTAGCACTGAATAGTGCAAAGAGTACCTAATTTTGACAATTAAATACATACACTCGAAAAACATAACCCTCCTTCTTACGCAGTCGATATATGATAATTATTTCTAAGGTCTATTCGAGGCTAAGCGGAGTTGAGACTATGAAAAAGTTATGTTTTAGAATACGGGGCTAGACTTTAAAAATAAAATGAAAATGGAAATTTGGATAAGACAATACATGTTTTAGTTTATTTCTGTAAATTTGTCTAATTTCGGTCGTTAATGCTGTTAAAATAGTGTTAATATGTCTTATTTATTGATTGTTTAATTACGCATACAAATGTAGGCAAATAACAAAAAGAGTGAAACGTATGTTTTGATTTAGTCAGCAAAACGTATAAAGCGATACAAATACTTGATCAATTTTTGAGCAAGTTTGACTTATTAAAACACACCATCACATTAAAATAGTGAATGCGTGAATCACCTAAATTGAATAGATACCTAGAAAATCCTTCACAAGGGGAGAAGAATGTTAATTTCTAAACGGAACCAATTTTCAAGGATATTTTTGAATTTGGTTCTAGGACTGTCAGGTAAAAAGTATTGTTAAAACATGCGGCAACAAAAAAGTATTATAAAATATTTGGGTAGGTAAGCACTTATACAGAGTCTACCGAGAGGAAGTATCACACCTATACCAGATAGTTTTAAAGCAGTTGTGTGCAAACATTTCTTACTATCTTCTGAATTCAAGAGTTATGTTTCCAGCGAAATTTTAAATCTTTACGAGATTTAACATAAAGTTTTTTATGGTTTCTCGCAATTGTTACTCATACGTTGGCTTAATTTTTTTTTATAGAAGATAGATCTACGACTGACCACCAACTTGCCTGATGTTAAGCGACGGTGTGGCCGAGGATGGAGCTCGTCGATCTAGAAGATATCTATTCACTCTAGCCTTGAAAAATCCAAGATTGTAGGTCTCAGGCAACAGAGATGGCGGCAAAGAATTCCATTCTTATGCAGTACGCAACAAGAATGTAGATCGATATCGCTGAGTTCGGATTTTCGGCATTTCAACGAGAAATGGTAGGTAATTCGCCGACTTTCTACTAGTCCTGTAGTGAAATGGGGAGGGTGGAATTAGGTCGTGAAGCTCTTGCGCACATACAATATACATACATACATATTTTTGTCTTTATGTTGACTTCTGCTTGCATAGGGAATGTTTTGCATAAAAATAGTAGGCGGTAGTAATTCATATTTTCATAACAAAAAATACAACTGTCATCTATTCTCACCTGTGAGCACGGACGCTGCAGTGTTCCAAACTTCAGGTCATACAATTATGTACAATATAAAGTATACACGATAAATCCGTTAAAGTTTGTTTAATTTCAATGAGATTTAAATATCTATCGTCTCAGAATGACGAGCGCAGCACTGCCACACAAAATATAAAATTGTTGAAATACAAAGTTCCGGCCAGCATGAGGCTTATGGGCAAGCGTGAAGTAAACGTCGAGGGGCTTACTCTCATTTCTTATAGCGATTTAAGGTTGGCTAGCTCTTGTTTTTATCTTGCTTTTTCTGTTATTAAAGAGAGTGAGATAAAAGTCTAAATGAGCCAACTCTGAATTGTGTGATATTTCGTCATGCAAGATTAAAAAGCGCGACAACTTTGCACCGCTATTAGAGTTCAAAGTTGGCTCGCTATTGTTTTTATGTTCCTATTTTTGTAAGGCAAGGGTTGAAAAACGCTTGTGAAAAAATGTTAAGTTCAAAATTGGCCCGCCCCAACTTTTGTCTCTCTCTTTTTGTCTGTCTTTTTACAGAATATAGCAAAATAAAACTTCCTTAACTTTGAACAGTAATAAAAGATCATAGTTACCATCAATGCAAGCAACTGGCTCATTACTCAACCGGCTTAAAATAATAACAATTAACTTACTTCGTTTAATCAAATAATCCAATCCCACAAGGAAACCACCCACCAATATGAGAGTGAAAAAGAAATAATACTGCGCGTTCATATTTGCGCACTCTCCAATAGCGACTAAATGAATAATAAAATAAATTAATGAAAAAAAATCAGTGATCCAAAAAGATAAGATATATTTATGACTGGCCTAGATGTGATTGCTACGGTTTGGATTGATATTCGAAGGCTCATTTAGATAAATAACTAAAAGGTTGATTGGGTTCTTTGTTCGATTTGTTTACGTTTCTAACCGATAATCAGAAAGAGAGTTTGTTTTAACAGACTTCAAAAAATCCGGACAAGTGCTTGTTAGACTCGCCCACCGAGGGTTCCGTACAAACTAGTAGATAAAAAGGGGATAATTTATATTTTTTTATATTTTCCTTCATAAACCGAAAAATATACATCGTAAGAATATTAAAAAAACCTGTTTTAGCTTGTGCTAATGAAGCTCTATCAAATGATACGGTTAAAGCACTTTAAAATTTGGACCCTCCATCCTTGCATAAAGACCCTATTTTTTGTGATTTAATAAAA
This sequence comes from Lycia hirtaria, assembly GCA_947563715.1. Lineage (NCBI taxonomy): Eukaryota > Metazoa > Arthropoda > Insecta > Lepidoptera > Geometridae > Lycia > Lycia hirtaria. The sequence goes on along the minus strand of OX387377.1, from coordinate 29,996,085 downwards.
ACTGTATAACTTTCGGGTGTTTTCCTTTATGTGTACTTACTTGCTTCTTGCTAAATTTCAGATAAAAAAAAGTACAAAATGAAAAATAAGTAAAACACTTAAATTGAAACATTTGATGCAACCGTACATAAAAATCTTCGAAATCAGATAATTAAATAAATGAATATTGGTGGACATTTCATACAACACCACCTAGCCCAAACTAAGCAATGTATGTAGTATGGAAACTAGAGCAGATTATAATATTTTATTATTATTAAATAGCTGTGATTTTTAAATAAAAACTAAGGCTCACTCACGTCTGGAATCCGAATATAGTTTAGTTACGTGAGTGACCCGTAGTTTTTATTAAAAAATGTGTAAAAACCACGTTAGTTTCCGTAGCTGTGATATTTATAATCAAACAAGATTTAAAAAAAACATCGAATTCTGATAATATATAACGGTAGACGGTTATCTCCTATATATAAATACAAATACAAATCGTAAGCATTTTAATTTTAACTCCCATGGCGCCTGAATTATGTAGAACGCTATCTTTTATTTACTTTTTTTGGCTAAACAACAACGTCTGTAATAGTTTTTCTCACTTGAGGCGACGATGGCTCATGCTAGATTGCAACAATTAAATTATACTACGTTATTAATGATACCAAACATGATATAAAGATCATCAACCGGAAATATCACAAACCCGAGGCACTCCGGACTTTGCCGAATGATTCCGAGATCTGGGGCCGTACCACAAGCGTTCAAGCAGTCCTATTTCATTATCACTTTGACTTTTGTCTCGCTCTTTCTACATAGGAGAGAGCAAGTCAAATGTCAAAGTAATATTGCAATGGTTGCTATTTCTATTGTGGTAACCCCCTGACGTGACCACTGTGACGTTATTATCGTCGTTAACACTTGCAATTCACTGCGATAAGCAAATATTCCACATTATTTACGAAACGTAATACTTCTTTATACTTCTACTTGAGTCCGCGCCACCGTCGGACTTCCGTAAGTCCGACGGCGAAACTTTGGAACTAAATTTGACAGACCCGCTATTGTACGCCGGAACACAGAATTATACCATAATAAATGGACGGAATGCGATTGAAGCGCCACTGCGTCTATAACCTATAGTTGGTTGCGGCAACAAAAACAAAAAGTCGCCTAGCTTGGCTCGCTAGGCAGTTGGCGAATCTCTCGCTTGGTAAGCGTGTCTCCATTTCCTCTAGCGAGTGGTGCGAGTAATCGTTCGTCTCACTCGCACACTCGCTTCTAGGCCAGTGACAAAACTCTCGCTTCCCGTTTCTAGTTTATTCTACTCGCTTCTCGCAAATCATCGGTGCTGGGACAAGAGCCTTTCAATGAAAGTTGGTGAAAAAACGAACATTTAAAATAAAATAAAAATGTCACTTACTGCTCCACCATATCAGACGCAAAATATTCAAAGATGTAATAATAAGTAGAATTATTAAAAACACAATTAATTCTGTAGACATTGTTTGCACAAGAAGCACTAAGTATCGAGTAATATACTTTTTCCGATAAATTCCTAATTTGCGATATCGTATCGGGTTGTTATTGGATAGACGAAAAATCGCTAAAAGATAGGCTAAATACGTCGCAGATAGACGTATGTTTTAATCTTTAGATTTTTAGCCGATTTGCAAAAAGGAGGAGGTTCTCAATTCGACTGTATGTTTTTGAAGTTAAAACTTATTTAGCGGCGTTCGGCATTTTTTGATGGGTAAAAAATTTTAAACTCGTGTCAGGTTTCACGTGACCTGATCGAAAATTCGTAAGACGGACGGATTATAGTCAGAAACCTACGTTTTTTTCAGTTTTTTTAAAAATTATGATTGTTATAGTTCTGTTGTGGCAAAAAGAGGAACTAACGTCTTGAAGTATTTACTAATATCGTATTCTATGTTTTGACTGAACAATGTAATGAGATAAGGTCTGCAGCGCCCTCAATGCCACATTAGTTATCTAACTGAACAGACTATGTCATGATCATTCACACATTTTCGGTTTCAAATATGAACGGAATTCGGTATGAATCTATTACTCTAAGCCATGGGGGCAAAATCAGTGCCGGAAACTATGGAGCCATAGCCCGGGAATGGTGCTTACCAAAGCGCTACTCGAGGGCTTTAACAAGAAGTTCACCAAAGAAGCGATTCTTCTTAACAGGGGTCAATTAAAGGTTCTTGTTCGCACCCTAACAGGGCATTGTAAAATGAACAAACACCTGCACAGAATGGGACTAAGTGGGAGCCCAGAGTGCAGGTTCTGCTGCGAAGAGGAAGAAACACCCATTCGAGTACTCTTCGAGTGTGTGGCACTCTACCACCAAAGAAGCCAGTACCTGGGAGGACCGGTCCTCTGCTGGAGGCTTTAACGTCCTCTGGGGACGTTAAAGCCTCCAGCCCTAAATCCCTGGTGAAATTTGTGTTACACTTGGGCCTAGGGGAGGTGCTGTAACCAATAGGAAGGAGGTTACAATAGATCCGCAAGGGCGCAGTCACGGGGAGGCTTGTGGCCTCCCATCCTGCCTTGATCAGATTAGATTAGATCAGTCTAAGTGTTATTTATTACTGTGATCATATCTATATTATGATAATTGTGTAGGTATTACTAGATATGTTAACATAGCTGCAGAATTGCATTGTACATAGATAAATGGGATCGAAAGTTTATTAGCCTTATAAATTAAATAACAGACGTCACATAGACAATATCTATTTTTACAGGTCACACAAATATTTATTATTCACGCACATTTTGCATTACATTGTTTTGTGAGAAATAGTTATTTATTGTACTAGGTTGGGAAGTTGTATTTTACGTTCGAGTGTTGACAGTTGAATCCTGAGCGTAGCGATGGATTCAAGAAGACACGAGATAAAATAACTTTACAGCCGAGTGCAATACAAAAAATTTCATCCTAACATAGCGAGGAAAATGTTTAGTTAACCTATTTTCTTTAGTAGAAAGATCTGTTCAGCATTGTTGCTAGGTACTTTACTGCTGATCATAAAATTACATTATAATCAAGTTTCCGGCAGCCTAGTCGGGAGACCGTCGGACTTGCGATCCGCAAGACCTGGGTTCGAATCCCACGGCACGCACCTCTGTCTTTTCGAAGTTATTTTTTGCCGACAACTTCAAACTGAAGGAAAACATCGTGAGGAAACCTACATGTCTGAGAGTTCTCAATGATGTTGAAGATGTGTGAAGTCTGCCAACCCGCACTTGGCCAGCGTGGCAGACTATGGCCTAACCCTTCTCACAATGAGAAGATGGCCTGTTCCCAGCAGTGGGACAGTTTGTACAAACAGGGCTGATAAAAAAAAATCACGTGAATTAATTTTCATGTATCCATTTCATTAATTTTAAGCATTATTTTAAAGAAAATGTACGAAAATGAAAATTACATACTTAGTATTAATTAACTATGTATATTAAAAGAAAAACAAAATATTCGACTGTGGAAAAGCAGTTTTTGCAATCTAACTTACGATTTTGTTATGTTTAATACGCTGTTGAGTGAACATTTTTGTACAAAAGTATGCGTAAAATTGCTGTAAAAGACTATAAATGCGAATGAAGAGTTCTAGTAAAATCACTTGTTTATTACGAAAAAGTTCGTTGGAGGTTCCGAATAAACGGTTTTTTTATATTTTTGCGAAAGATGTATTGTTATTATTAAAAAAAATCTATGACACTCAGAGTGGAGATGAATCTACTTATCCACATATGTACTTACATACATACAATCGAAAAACATACCCCTCCTTCTTACGCAGTCGGGTAAAAAGTATTTCATCGATATCTGAGCTGACGTTCCAAAATATGTTTTTTTTTATGTTAGATAGATCTACGATTGACCATCACCTCGCCTGTTGTTAAGCGACGGTGTGGACGAGGATGAAGCTCGTTGAACTAGAAAATATCTATTCTATCTAGCCTAGAAATTTCCAAGAGGTTTTTCCAAATTCCATCGCCAATAAAAATTAATTATATTTTACAAATCTTAATACTGTTTTGTTATTATTTCCCCTACCTAAATAAACAAAACTGTATCTCACTTTTCTAATATACCACATAGTGATTTATTAGTAATGCATTTCTATGTGCAGTATTATATTATGTAAGACTTGATCTAACTAATAACCTTAAACTTTAAATTAATTGTGTCATGTAAGAAAAAACTATACTAAAAACTAACCCTATAACTATACCTCTGTCTGTGTAACTTTAAATTAATTGTGTCATAAACATTAATTATCTTAAACATTCATATATACTATTATATATTATACAAAACTAATAAATAAATAATAAAAATTCGTAAAACTGAGTACCTAATTGGATATTATACTATAAACATACTATTCATATTATTTTATTTTATTTTCATTAATTAAGTTTATTTATTTACTTATATACATTGTAATTCTATGCTGAATATAGAAGTTTTTATATATAGATGATAGAAAATTTATATTACAAAAATACTATGTGCAGTTTGTATTCCTAAAAAAATCATGAAATGCATATGCATTTAATTCAAATTATTATTTAATTTATACCTAAGTACAAAAAAATTATGTACTTACTCTCTTGCAATACCAGGCGCACAATATTCAAAAGAGGTAGAAGCAGTAAAGTGACCACAAGAAACACACACAATAGAGCGGACATGATTGGCACAAATCAAAACTAAACACTAAACTTCCCTTACGCTTGGTTTTTGATAAATACTTCTTTTCAGTAATTCAGATAAGATAATTTTTCCTTTAATCAATATTAAAACGTATTTTATTTAATCGTTCATCAAAAAATACAATCATTCGTTTTATACTAAAACAAGTTCAAAACTGAAAAACCTCCGACAAAAAAAACGGCTTAACCGAATTTGATGAAACATAGCTAAGAACTTTGTCTATGACATACTCTTTCCAAAATAAAAACCGGACAAGTGCGAGTCAGACTCGCCCACCGAGGGTTCCGTACAAACTAATAGATAAAGGGGGGGAAATCATATATTTTCCTTCATAAACCGAAAAATATACATCGTAAAATTATTTAAAAAACCTGTTTTAGCTTATGCTAATGAAGCTCTTTCATATGATACCCCACATGATACGGTTAAAGAACTTTAAAATTTCGACCCTCATTCCTTGCTTAAAGACACTGTTTGTGATTAAATAAAAAATGACCAGTTTTCGGACTTTTTCCTATATGTTTACTCTAACACAATGCTTCTTGCCAAATTTCATAGTTCTAGGTCAACAGGATATGTCAACCTATGGGGTACTCCCATTGGTTTTGATTCCCTTGTGAGTGTCGAAATGTGCGTTTTTTACGACATATTCGGCTGTAACTTTTTTAACGAAAACTGAGAAATTAGATTTTTCTTTCTACAGCAAGAGACTATGGATCTGCGTATATGGTTTTAATTTCAATTCAACTCGATAACTTCACGAGTTCCCGAGACACCCGGACGGACGGACGAACGGACAGACGGACAACAAAGTGATTTTGAGTGACACTCCAAAAAATAATATTCTGTTTTCTTTTTTGTTTTCATTTGCATTTTCAAACTATAACATCTCGAATTTACAGTAAAAGAATATGTTGGATCATCACAAGTTTGATTTGAATTTTAGCGAATCGATGATGTAACCAAAGACTAAGTTACCACATTATTTGCGATCACGGCCAAATTGAAGACGTTTTGGAGAAAGGTCAACCTAAAGTAGGGCAAGCATGTATAAAAACATAAACACTATAAATAAATTAGAGGGAGTGAAAAAATTGCAATAATATCGAAGCAACTGGAAAATATCGGATATGCCTAAAGTAATGGGAATAATTGGCCAAATGCGTGTCGGGCTACGTGCAGGGTAGGGTTCCGCAATGGCACTTCACTACATGTATGCAAACTTAAAACACAGCTACTTGTTTGATAGTATGGATATATTGACTGATTTTGCGATTTAAATTGTATTTATACGATATTTACCTCACCAAGTACATTTATGTGTCTATAACTCGTCAACTTGCTTAGTTGTATTTTAGTTTAGTTTAGCATAGTTTTCCTTTTAATTTCAGTATATGTGCTAATAGCATACATTTTTCCACATGTCCAAAGGTAACCGTATAGCTGGTAGAAGGTGGGGACATGTGACTAATAAACATTTTTAACGCTTAAATAGTTTGCAAACGAAACATTAAATCCAAAAGTGGTTATCCCATACCTACAATAGTTTTTGATTATCTATCCAACGATGCCCTACACTATAGGGAGTTTGTGGGGATGTTTTTATTCTTGTCTACCCTACTGTGTGTTCTTGTATCCCTACTTTACGAAGGGGAGGGGAGATACCTTAATAAAAAAAGATTTGATTCTATCATTTTGTCGGCATAATACACATGTACCTATACCCATACTAAATGACACTAGTACTAATAGTCTTTGAACCTAGCGGGCAGACGGACAGACGGACGGGCATGACGAAATTATAAGTGTTCTTAGTTGATTACGGAACCCTAAAAAGCGTAATTGTGTGTATATTAAATTTCATAATAAGTAAACGTATACAATGTCAACATTCACGATCATGTCATATTTTGATAGAAACAATTTGATGCGACTTAATAAATTTTGATGAACTATAATTATATTGATCTGTATTGTTTCCAAGTATTCTTATTTTTATAATGATTCACGATACCCAGTTTGCTGATGTCCGTTTATCTCTATATTGATAAATAGTGTTATTGCGAACTGACACAGCACTTTACTATTTCCTTCACTTTCAACTTCGCTATTTCACGCGCAAAAAACACGATTTGTGATAAATCAAACGGAATGCGGTGGTTTTAATTATCAAAATAATAAAACGAATGATACATCGGATTTCCCACGTTATTGAAGTAAAGAGACGATATAATCTATTATTTACTCTAGTCATCAGACCTATCATTATTTGCGTATGTCTGCAATTGATTGCCTAATATTACGCAACTATATAAAATATTTTATTACTCATAATAAATAAATACTGGTGGACGTTTCATATAACACCATCTAGTCCAAACAAAACAAAGCTTGTACTATGGAAACTAGATGATGATGATGATAGAATACTTTGTACTTTTTTTTTGTAAATACATACTTATAATACGTAGAAACACCCAGACATAGAACAAACATCCATGCTCATCACACAAATATTTGCCCTGGGTGAGGATCGAATCCACGACCTACAGCTCAGGAGGCAGTCGTACTACCAAGTACCAACTGAGCCACAAGGCCAGTCGATAAAATAATTGGTTTTGTATTCCTTCAGGCATCTGACAGTAGAATGGGCTAGGGATGTTATGGAGCTCCGTAACCGGAACCAGAGCTAGAACCGGATATCCAAAATAACCGTGACCGAAACTGACATGAATGTTTCGGATAAGGGTGGAGATAAATGAGACATGATATGACAGGTTTTTGTTTTCATCCGGCTGACGTTTGCTATACATATAAGCGGGTCGGCCTCGGCACAGTCGGTTCGGCACTATTTGTATATCAACAAAGCCGACTAAAAGCAATTACTTCATTTGTTCATATGTGCGGTAAAGCCGAGCGTCTTTTTCCACAGACTTACATCTAATATATTCGATTTTACAAACCGACTATGCTGATTTATGCCGGCTCGTCTATGTATATAGCAACCCAGAACGTATCTACTAGAGACGTGCGTCTTTTGTATTATTTACTAGCTTTGCCCATGATTTCACCCGCGTAGTGATGAAAAATGGTGATGATGATCATTATAAATCTTTAAATCGCGAGCGAATTGGTTTCTTCTAGGTTAGCGCGCTCCATCGTAGACCGCAACGTTGCTTAACATAAGGCGAGTTGGCGGCAAGCGCAAACCTATTTCTATATAAAATAAAACCGGACAAGTGCGAGTCAGACTCGCCCACCCAGGGTTCCGTACAACCTAGTAGATAAAAGGGGGACATCGTATTTTTTTTCATATTTTCCTTCTTATACCGAAAAACATACATCGTAAAAATATTTAAAAACCGGTTTTAACTTATGCTAATAAATATTTTTCATATGATACCCCACATGCATGATACGGTTAAAGAACTTTAAAATTTGAACCCTCTTTCCTTGCGTAAAGACACAATTTTTTTGTGATTAAATAAAAATGTCCAGTTTTCGGATTTTTTCCTATATGTGTACTCTAACACAATGATTCTTGCCAAATTTCATAGTTCTATGTCAACGGGAAGTACCCCATAGGTTTTGATTCCCTTGTGAGTGTCGAAATGTGCATTTTTACGACATATTCGGCTGTAACTTTTATTTATGAAAACTGAGAAATTTGATTTTTCTTTCTGCAGCAAGATACTATGGATTTGCGTATATGGTTTTAATTTCAATGCGATACCTTCACGCGTTCCCGAGATAAAGGTCTTGACACCGAGATAAAGGTCTTGGCACCGAGATAAAGGTCTTGACACAGACGGACAGACATACAGACAGACGGACAACAAAGTGATCCTATAAGGGTTCCGTTTTTTTCTTTTGCGGTACGGAACCCTAAAAATGAAAAAATATAAAGTATCTGTCTCCAGGTTCTGCGCTAAATCTGTACCAAATCTCATAACAATCGGTTCAACTGTTTAATCGTGAAGAGGAAACAAAAAGACAGAGGAACATATGGACAGAGATACAGAATTGTTTTCACTTTTATAATATTAGTCAAGTTCATTTCTTTACTTAGTCATGACTATATAGAATATATAGTCATGACTATATAGAATAAACATCCCACAAAGTCTCAAGACGAAGGTCTTCAACCGGTGCGTCCTACCTGTCATGACATACGGTGCCGAAACGTGGACACTCACAGTTGGCATGGTTCACAAATTTAAAGTCGCTCAGCGAGCTATGGAAAGAGCTATGCTCGGCGTTTCTCTGAGGGACCGTATCCGAAACGAAGTAATTCGCCAGAGAACTAGAGTTGTCGACATAGCGCAGCGTATTAGCAAGCTGAAGTGGCAGTGGGCCGGCCATATCTGTCGCAGAACCGATAACCGATGGGGTAAACGAGTTCTGGAGTGGAGACCGCGAGTCGGCAAACGTAGTGTAGGGCGCCCTGAGACACGATGGAGTGACGATATACGGAAAGCAGCTGGCAGTGGCTGGAAACGGAAAGCTGAGGATCGTGCTGAATGGTATTCAATGGGAGAGGCCTATGTCCAGCAGTGGACTAAAATAGGCTGATGATGATGATGATGATATAGAATATATAGAGTTTTAAGCAGTTAATATGAAATTACATTATAATTTCACAACTTTAAAAAATATAATATCTGTAATCAAAACTAACGGATATTCCGAAATATATTCATATCCGTAACCAGATCCAAAATTTCATATCCATAGATCCCTAGAATGGGCAAGGTGAATAAAATCACGTAGACCTTAAGCACAGTCACGAAATAAAGCCGATAAAGTTGATAAACTATCTACGCCTGTTAGTAAGTAAAAGTCCTTTTCACACTAACTTATTATCACTTTGTGAAAAGTAAGAGTATACATACTTAATTATAAGCCGTAGATTTAGTGTGTGTAAGTGGGCTTAGTGCGTGACTGATGCAAAATTTACTTCATCAAGGCCATTTTTTATTTTCTAGAACATTTTCTTGAAAACACATCCTAGATAAATACAAAGTAAATAATAAATCAGAGTCTCCAGCCTGTTTTCCCGCCTCGCTTTGATCTCGACATTTGCGCTAAAAAGCTTAGAAGATAATATTTGAGAAACGATTACCTATGTAGATAATATGTTAAACACAAGTAATGTATAATAGAAAACTGTGAAAAATGTTTGACTGTTTTTGGGGCTTATTAACGATTGAATCGATCATTGACTCCGGAAACACGAATTGTTTGCATTTAGGTGCTTGCTTATTCACGTCCAACGAAAAGCACGAAATGCGAGAAGCGAGAATTTAGTTTGGATAATTCTGTCGCTGGGTTATAAGCGAGTGTGCGAATGAGACGGGAGATTACTCGCACTACTCGTTAGAGGCAGCCGAGGCGCATACATCTAGCAAGGTTCCTTTAGCGAGTGCTCCGGCAAGCGAGCCAAGCTGAGCGAAATACCCTTGTCGCTACGACAAACTAATTAGAGGAAGGAAACTTTCTCGCTAGCGATGTGAATTCAATATTAATACTTATATTATATTTTTAAATAAAAACTACGGGTCACTCACGTCTGTTTTGAACCGAAATATCCGACTATAGTTTCAACCGCATTCAATTAATATATATATATATAATATAATAATTATATTAAATATAATAATTATATATTGCATATTTAATTATATTATATTGTTTCTTGAAACGGTATCTAATCCACTTTAATCTTATTCTAGCATACAATTCCTGTATTTGCATTGTTTCCTGGAAGACTGGATTGTGTGCCTGCTGAGCTGTAAGGCCGTGGGTTCGATCCCCAGCCAGGACAAACATTTGTGTGATGAGCATGGATGTTTGTTCTGAGTCTGGGTGTTTCTATATCTCATATGTATATATTTACAACAAAAAAGTATGTAATATGTATTCTGTTAGCCATCTAGTTCCATATTACAAGCTTTGCTTAGTTTTGGGCTAGATGGTGCTGTGAGAAATGTCCAAAAGGCATCGCTTTAAGCAATAAGGCCGCCAATTAAAAACTTAGCCCTAGGTATTTAATGTTATTTTTCTGTAATTTTGTTATCATGTGGTTTTAATAGAGTGTTTGTTATCTTTCTATCTAAATAGGTACCCAGTCTATTTTTGTTTTTTTATGGTTCCGTACCTCAAAAGAAAAAAACGGAACCCTTATAGGATCACTTTGTTGTCTGTCTGTCTGTCTGTCTGTCTGTCTCTCCGTCTGTCGATCCGTCCGGGTGTAAAACATAAAAAAAAACTTTGAAGCTCATAAAATATTTCAAATTATCTATAGATACATAGGTTTTGTGACATGCCTGCTAAATAAAGCTGACGCGTATAATATGACTTTATTATATTTTCGCCATTTCGAAAATTTATCACTGTAAATAATAATATGAATATATAAAATATATAATAATGTTTTAATTACTTACCCGAGTTGAACCAATTCGTGAAATACACCAACAACAAAAACAAGAGATATATTACGTAACTAAATATTGGTATCAACATCACAAAAATAACAGCTATCGACTCTAAAGACAACATTTTATACAGGAAAAACAGTAATATAAGTAATAACAATACTTATATTATTATTACAGACCCTAAACTATATCACAGTTGTTTAATCTTTGAAATATAACTCTTGTTTAATATATATAAGCCAAGCTAAAAATTTGTATCAAGCACTACTTTCTACAAAAGCAACCAAAGGAATAAACCAGCGCTTTAAGAATCTAGATGAAGGCAAATTTGTTTTAGTTTTCATGAGATATGAAAGATAGCCAGTGTTTACAAGAGTTTTAAAATATTTAAGTGTTATTTAACGTATTTACAATAATTTGTCGCAATAATAATAATATTTTTCAAGAAATCACAAAATAAATAAAGCAATCGATAGAGACGATCGCTACATCAAATATCTCATTTATCGGTTCCGTACTTGGTTTTTATAACAAAATAACTGGAAAAATATGTCATCCAAGTAAACGAATTGTGTATTTTGCAGTCGTTTTTTTTTAGTTTTTAATCTTTGATTTGTTATATTATAATAAAACATTGAATTAGATGAAATTAAATGGAATTAAATGTAACTGATTCTAAATTAATAAATATATTTTTAATTTGTAAATAATACTCACATTTCTTTGTTCGATTGGTAGCAGTTCCAAAATAGACAAATTAATATAAAAAACGCAATAATTAAAGGAATGATCACCACTCTTATCCAAACTGACACTACTATTTCAGTTTTATCTTGATCTTCCTCAGAATCCATATTTAAAAGTCCAGGAAATCACCCTTAAAAGTCCGACAAATCACTTTTAAAAGTCCGACAAATTACTTTTAAAAGTCCGATAAATTGGTCTCAATATATTTTTATGCAGATTTATTTTGCCATATTTCGTAACAAATTTAGTCACCTAACAGCTTTATAATCGATGATCAAAATGAAAGTGTCTAATCAGATAGTTTGTTTAGCAAATGACCAACACTGATAAGAGATTATATTCTCGTAGTTAGAGATAACGTTTAGCATGGCACCATTATTGTGCCATCGATTTGAGTTACTGGTCTATAATCCAAAATATGAAAGAACAGAATATAAGTTTCCCGATTTGTTTTACAATATGCACTTTTTCATAATCACAAAAGTTTGACAAGTCGTCTGATAACCCAAAGTTTATGAATGACAAGGTTTTTGGTTTCAAAACAAAAAAAAACTTAACAATCATGTGAATGACGTGACTTGAATATAATTCAACATTTTACCTACAGTTACAAAGTAACTTTCTCTGGTAGTCCTAGTATTATTTAAGTAAATAAATGTATCCCACAGATGTTGGAATTTGGAAATCATATCTATGGCTAATGTTTACCTTGATACTAGTTTCTGAATTCCATATTGATTACCTCCATAAGTATATGGAATTAAAAACAGTAAAAAATCTGAACAAAGTTCTAAAAAACGAATTCTTGCTAATGAGATTCGAACAATAATGTTTCGGATAATAGATAAGTTACTTACCATGGATTTGATACAGGAAATAAATGTTAATTTCATAGATATATTATAATCTACTTATTTTATCAACCGACTTCGAAAAAGAACGAGATTCTCAATTCGGTTGGATTTTAACCGACTTCAAAATAGGAGGTTGTCAATTCGTACTATATTTATATATTTTATGTATGTACCTACACGAATTACTCCATCATTCGAGAACCAATTTTTGTGTTTCTTGAATTGGTGTATAGAGAAAGCTCCCAAGTTGGTCACATAATTATTTTATTCTGCGTGTTACCTCATGACTCCATCTTTTATAAAGAGATTTGAAAATATATATTTATATTTGAAAATACACTTTCAGATTGAACAAAACAAAATAACTGGAAAAAATATGTCATCCAAGTTGTGTATTTTGAAGTCAATTTGTTTCATTATTTTATTTTTTTAAGTATAATAATTGTACCATATGTTTATCACATTTCATAGGGACAGAGACGGAGAGAGAAAGAGAGAGAGAGAGACTGGTTTAGTTTGGCTATTAATTACTAGTTAAGATTATTATGCTCGAAAAACAAATATCATACTAAAAGCTCTGGTCAATTACCTGTACAAATATCATTGTTTGTTCAGTCCCAATAAGCCATTATTTGAATAAACCGGGAAGTTTATAAATATCTTTAAACACCGAAAATGAATTTGGAAACATGACTTTAAAAATATAGCAAGGAAAAGGAAAGAATGAAGAATGTTGTGATAGAACCAAATTGTAAGAAATAATATTGGAATAGGGGATTTTTTATCGTTATAATTGTATATGTTATTAATCTAAGTGTCTATGCATTTTAACGTCGCAAGGCAAACCGTTAGCCAAAATAGTCTCAGACCATGTCCCATTTCTCATGCATTTCTCATTGGAATTTCATAAAATAAAAAATCTATATGCAACTATTTCTGGCTCCCATACAACAAACGTGATTTTTTTGCTCGTTTTTGCTCGATATTGATAACGGCAACAGGTAGATGCTTGAAATATTCACAGAATATTGAGTTAAAAGTAAATAATTAAATTTAAATAAAATTAATATTTAAGGGTGGCTCCCATACAACGGACATGTTTTTTTTTTGCCCTTTTTATAGGTACGGAACCCTTCGTGCGCCAGTCCGACTCGCACTTGGTCGGTTTTTTAGTATTCCGAAGCGTAATCGTTTGTAAAATAGGAATTTTAAGATAAGCCGATAAGCCTGCTTGCTGCCTTCCCTATTTCTATTTGCTGAGAGGTACATTCATATAATTTTCAGAGTAAATAAATTTCTTTAGCTAACGAGACGTCTTTAGCCATTCTGTTGTGAATTTAATCACTTCGACGAATTAGTGGCCTCAGTACCTCAGTAAACACTGATCTCTATTTTTTAACCATATGCAATAAGTACCACAAAGAAGTTATGTTGTTGTTTTCTAATTTTATTTCTCAATAATTTATTTCCTTAATAATTAAGCTATCTCAAATGATAATTAATATGTTATCTTAGTAATATAATGTAAATTTTATAAATTAAATACCTTAAAGACTTCTTATACTTTTACTATAAATAAGACTGTGAATTACTCAAAATATTGTACGCTTGAAATGGGTAAACTATGATACCAAGCTAATTTATAACACTTTAATGTACCAGTTTTATGCAATAAAAAAAATCTGATTCTGATTCAGTTTTGTAAAAAAAAAAATATGCCATCAGGCGTTAGGTGGCTGGTCTGATACGACAATCTTGATCTAAGACATATAATGTATATGTATATTAAGATATGTAATCACTTAATAAGTATTGTTTTAGATTGATAACAGTGTTCACATTTTTTACAGATTCTTATTTTAGACATGATTACTGGGAAATTAATATTATATTATCATCAATTACTAATTTATATCATTTATCGCTGTTACCAGGAATATAAATAAGATTGATTTTCCTCAAAAAGTAATGTCTTTCAAAGTCGTCTGATTTAAAAAATAAACAAAATGAAAATATATGGAAACTAACGTGATTATCATACATTTTAAATAAAAAATACGGGTCACTGACGTCTGTTTTGAGTATAAAAATCCGACTATAGTTTCAACCGCATTCGGCGGTCTTTTCAAAGGAGCAGCGCAAACATCACTCTCGGTCGGTGATGCGCCTCGCACTGCGACGTGTCGCACGTGACGTCATCGGTTGCAAAAGGGTTGGGGTGGGAAGAAGACCTTCTGGCGTCAGTTCAGCTGAAGTGTCCTCTTCACTAAAACTCTCATGAGTGTCAGGAATGTTCCAGTTCCAGCAGACGGAACTTGATATTGTGGTGATTTCGTATGCTCATTCATTCAGTTATTGAGTTTACCAATAATAAGTATTTTACTCATTTTAACCTAGAAAACAATTTTTCTAATTCAAGCAACTACTCGGGATATGTGAGCAACGAGGCGTATTTTTAACACGCTTAATGAAATCTAAGGTAACTAATTTAACCATCTTCCAAGGATCGTAGCGTCATGAAAATTGGCAGCTGTATGTAGTTCTGATGACAATACAATAATATGGTACTGTCGAACTGATCTGATGATGGAGCCGGAAGATATGAACTAGAACTTCATGATGGAACATCGTATCATAGCTGTGTTTGGATTTGTTAGTAAAGTCTTGTAATGAACTTTGACCACGATTAGGTTTATGACAATACAATAATATGGAGCGTGTTTTTTTTAGTTTTTTAAACTGTAATTTATACGAGGTAGATTTTTACTCCCGAGCTTTAGCAAGGGAGTACATAGAAACCGAGTTACAATGGGTTTTTAGCGCCGTGTGTTACACTCTACTTTTCACTACGATTGCATGAAAATAAAATAATCCAATACAATAATTCAAAGTTTTTTTTAAATGAAATGTACAATTTGTACAATTCTGGATATTTAACGAGATGCTTATTGCAAGCATCTCGTTAAATATCCAGAATTGTATGATGTAAATGTAATCCAAAGAGATTATTCTACTTTTGAATAAAGACTGTTCCGTTTATGTAGGCTCTTTGGTAACAGATAAAAATAAAAATACTTTTTCCCCTAGAGCAAAATATGCTATTTTTCTCTCGCTCTAGTACGCTACAATGACGGACTTTTTGAGCAAGAGCAGTGAAAAAAATATTCTTAGACAGCTGCAAACATTGTGATCACCTACAATAATAGTTACAAGGACAAAAAACTGTTAAAAATTTAAATTTCCTCTCGCAACCGTTGGCCCTTAATCCAGAAGACAGTAACCCTGCAGTAACGCTTCCACACTACTGCTTGGCGATTGAATAACTGGAAAAGGTGTGGTACTTCCCAAGCTGATATATCGATATATCCTTTCTACTAGAAAAACGTTATTAGAAAACGTAGATACTCATAGTTACAAAGATAATTTGTAGGTAAGTACAGTAGATAACTTATCTCACTCAGATCTAAATTTAGTGAAAACGCTCAATCTGAAGATCAACCATCTTATCATTTCAATCAGAAAAAACATATTATTTTTGGAATAAAGTGACAAATTAATGCCATTTCATGCATAAGATCAAAAGAAATGCGACCATATCTCAAGTGCCAATACATAATGCAAGCAGCGTGACTCGGTCATGTGATATTGTGATAATATATCGGTTATATTGATTCCAATGTTATTCAAATCTCGTTCGGTTATCTTACATTTTTATGGGTCGTTTACACTCTCGAGCGGCGAGAAGTGAACGAGAAAAATTCGAACTACGTACTCGTATCACAGCGCTCTACGACATAAAATACTCGATAGTTACTTGCAGCGGTCTGCGAAAATACTATTTGCGTCTTACAGTTTCTCAGAGTAGTGAAGAAAAACGATGATGATGATGATTAAGCACCCTATGTTCATCTTCAGGTTCAGTTATCTATATACTAAACTTAATAAAAATCTTATCTACCATCTGATGTATATAAGTATAACTGAAAGATGTATAACGAGCTTTTATAACTACCCTATTGAGATGAAAACCAATTATTGTGCGTGACGTCGGAGGACGTGGTTAAATTTGTTACAGTTAATACATAACGCTAATGAGTGGATATAAAAGTCACATCAGCAGATGCGCGTCGCGAAAAACTTTTCTACACTATTTGTCGAGAGAAAAAGAGATTTTTTTAATACAAACATAATTTCATCATACATATGAATAACATAGACTGGCTGAACAGCCTTCTAGAAGCAAACACAACACTCACAAATAGACTTATACCTAACTCCATAAGTTTTCGCTCGACAAAAACAGTAAATTAATATTATTACGTTAAGCTTAGGTCTGCACATCGTCTAGAGATTACGTAGCGTAAGTATTATAAATTATCCACATGGATGCGCGAATGGAACAAATACTAGGCAAGTTGTGGCACGAATGTGTAGACGAATCATTAAATGTCTATGACAAATAAGAAGATATTAAAAAGTAGGCTAAACAAGACATACTATTCTGTCTGCTTTCTTATCGTATATTAAACTCGTGATATAGTTATAGAGCCCAACAGTGTTGACTTAGACTTATTATCCAAATTCTCAGACTAAAGCAAAATATTTTTCTGTATTCATAATATCATAGAGTCATCATCATCATCTTAGCCATAAGAAGTCTATTGGTCTGGTCTGGTGGTGACAAAGATCTCCCCCAAGGATTTACAAAAATATCGATTGTGCGCGGCTTGCATCCAGCGTCTTCCCGCCACTTGTATGAGATCATCTGTACATCTCGTTTTCATCTTAAAGTAACATTTTTTTGACTGACTTCAAGAAAAGCTCACAATTTATCGAAATATATAATTTTTTTGGAAACTCTGAAACGTGGTCTCTTAACTATGGGCCTTATTAGGAAGTTCAAAATCGCGCAACGAGTTATGGAGAGGACTATGCTCGAGGGCTCTCCGCGAGCTCGAATCTGAAATGAAGAGATCCGAAGACGTACGAAAGTGACCGACATAGCGCAGTGGATTAGCACGTTGAAGTGGCAGACTGGCAGTGCTCTGGGTACATATTATGTAGAACTGGGGCCCAATTCAGTTATTCAAGACCACTCCATAGCCGAACGATATGTGGAGCGTATCCCGTCGGCCGCCATAGTTTTTTTGATTCAGTCACTTTTATGTCATACAATTAACACATTTCATGAAACCTAACACGTCATTCGCTCGTTACTAAATCAAAAAATGATAGCAGCCGACAGGAAATGCTTCGCAAAAGGTTCAGTTACGGATCGGTTTTGAATAACTGAATTGCCCCCCTGATGGTCCATGGGGTCGAAAGTTATCGCGTTGAGACCACGCGCCGGCAAGCGCAGCGTAGGAAGACCAGCCACGAGATGGACGGATGACCTCATAAATTAATGCAAGCTGCTTAGAATCGGTATTTTTGTAAATCCATGGGGAAGGTCTATGTTCAGCAGTGGACTTCTTATGACTGAGATGATGATGATTTATTTTTGGAGATTATCGAAGATAATTTACCACATCGATCCATTTAGTAATTTATTGTTACAAAAGAAGTACTTCAGGGATGGTACCATAAAAATCATAACTAGAGCTAATTAAAATTAGTACCTGGGCGACCGAGCTCCACTCGGATTTTTTATGACTGAAAATACGAGCAAACCCGCATTCACTAAAAATAAAACCTAAGATTTATCGTCAACTAATCTACCTACAAGCCAAATTTCAGTATAATAGTTGGAGCTGTTTCCGAGATTCAGATTATATTATATTATAAGTAAACAAGAATTTCTCGTTTAAAGCTATTAGATAATAAACCTAATATATTAACGCCACAAAATAATTATTTCCCTGATTTATTTCATTTATTTAATTATTTTCTTAAATATAAAAAAAATAAAAAAATATTAGTGATTATACTTTTGAGACACAATACAACTATTACTATTCTAAATATAAATTTTTACAATATTTTTATTAAATCGCATTAAAAATATATAAAAATCTACACCTATATTGCCGCCTGCAGCGGGGCGGGGCTCAAGCTTGCCATGATTTATTACTATTAGCCTTGATTTATTAATAAACTCACATTATGTAACCTTGTGCTGTATATGACGTGTATTTGTTGATAATGGTTATTATTAATTTATTTATTAATTTAAAATTAATTACTTTGACTCTGTCTTTTATTACTAAACAACGTGGCTATTGATAGTGTACATTATAGGCATAATGACGTATTTTGAACACGATAAGACACAAAAAAAAAGTACACTCAAGCAAACTGACAAGAATACCTACAACTACATTATTTACTACTAAAAGCTAAACATCGAAATATTTAAAAAAAAAACTCAATCAAGATAGGCATTAAATCCATGAATGGTACGGTTTTTGAGATTATAATCTTCAGTGACTTAGGTATATGTCGTTATGCGTATATGTCATTATGCGAAACTAAGTCATTACAAAGTTAGACACTAGTTTTTTTCACTCAGACAATAACTTATACAATAACTTACTACACAAAACAACGATTATTTCTACAAAAGTAATACATTAATTTTATGTATAATTATATTTTACAGAGTAATTAAAGATAAGCAAATAATTAGTTTTATAATTATACTGTAATAATCGATCATAAATGTTTGCGTGCTCACGCGTTATATTTATTAAAATCATCACGTAGATTTTAATTGTTGGTAATAATTGTAGGTTATTAAAGTCGCCAAGGAAAAGCTCCGCAAGTACCTTGACTTGGCTCACGAGATAACAGCTATGTGGGATGTTGACTCGACGATCATTGTCCCGATAGTCAAATCAAAACTTTGTTTTGAACTGAAGAACTCGATCAACATCTCAAGAAGCTGTTTTCTTGACGGTCGAGTCAAGGGCTACAAAGGGATACAAAAAGCAATCATCTCATCGGGCGCATTATCATTTTTAACACCAAGCAGCTTGTGCCCTGCCCAGCTACCGACAGTGCTCTAGTTATTAAGTTAAAAAAAAAAACTAACTTATGACCTAAAAAAATAAATGGATACAGGATAAATAATAAATTGTACATCAAGGATACAAAATGGTGATTTTACGTGGTGGTGTTTATTTTAATTTAGCGTAGCGAAGGATTTTAAAATAGCGAAGGATTTTAAAATAACGTAGGATTCAAGACAAGGTTATTTGCAACATTAGAATATTAATATTTAATTCATTCAGTTCTTTATCTTGTTTTTTTTCCATTCATGTATATGATTGCTTGTGACCGCCAACTCGCCTGATATTAAACAACGTTCCAGTCCACGATGTAACGTGCTTGCCGAGAAAATAACAATTCACTCGGGATCTAAAGATACCCAGATTATTTAAAGCATGTTTCCCATAAATACGTCACAACATTGGTGCTTTATTTACTTACTTTACTTAGATTTTATTTTATTTACTTAGTCTGGCCATAAATACTGTTACAGTTAAAAATAAGAAAGATATTACATTTGAATTTGGAATCTGTCATTTTTATACGATTGTTCATTGAGTTTTCTAATTTTGGCGCCAATACATTGTACAATATTTTGCGATATTAAAATGGAGTGGGGTGATAAAGAGAATCGAATCGCTGTGATTGCATTACACAAAGTTGGTATGGAGCCAAATGCAATTTTTAAAACTCTCCATACGCTTGGTATTAGTCAAATGTTTGTGTACCGGGCTATTAATAGGTACAATGAGACCTCCTCTGTTTGTGACAGAAAAAGATCTGGCCGTCCACGTAGTGTTCGTACGAAAAAGGTGGTCAAAGCAGTAAGGGAAAGAATTCGAAGAAATCCTGTCCGAAAGCAAAAGATTTTATCTCGGGAGATGAAGATAGCACCCAGAACCATGTCGCGTATTTTAAAAGATGACTTAGGACTTGCAGCCTATAAGAGACGCACTGGTCATTTTTTAACTGATAATTTAAAAAGAATAGGGTGGTAAAATCGAAACAACTACTGAAGCGGTACGCAAAGGGAGGTCACAGAAAAATTTTGTTTACGGATGAGAAAATCTTTACAATTGAGCAACATTTTAACAAACAAAATTACCGTATTTATGCTCAAAGCTCTATGGAAGCTTCCCAATTAGTCGACAGAGTGCAACGTGGGCATTATCCGACTTCAGTGATGGTTTGGTGGGGTGTTAGCTATGAAGGAGTGACTGAGCCATATTTTTGTGAAAAAGGTATCAAAACATCGGCACAAGTGTATCAAAATACCATTCTTGAGAAGGTAGTTAAGCCCCTTAACAACACCATGTTCAATAACCAAGTATGGTCCTTCCAACAAGACTCGGCGCCAGGTCATAAAGCTCGGTCCACGCAGTCTTGGTTGGAAGTGAACGTTTCGGACTTCATCAGAGCTGAAGACTGGCCGTCGTCTAGTCCTGATCTTAATCCGCTGGATTATGATTTATGGTCAGTTTTAGAGAGTATGGCTTGCTCTAAACGCCATGATAATTTGGAGTCCCTAAAACAATCCATACGATTGGCAGTGAAGAATTTTCCCATGGAAAGAGTGCGTGCTTCTATTGATAACTGGCCTCAACGTTTAAAGGACTGTATTGCAGCCAATGGAGACCACTTCGAATAAGCTTTAATATTTTAAATTGTTTTATATTTATGTATTAAACTAACACACTGTAAAAGTAATAAATATTATTTGCAATAAAAAACAATTTTTTTTCTTCGTGACAATATTTATGGCAAGACTAGGTACTTACTTTACATTACAATAATCGGGTAACAATTCGCACACAGAGATCTGAACGGCAAATCGTGAGCATTGCAAATCGTAGCACGTGACTCCAGTTCCTCACGTATCTACCTAGTACCACATACTTGGTTACTGGAGAGTTCGCACACGAAAATTATTCTATTGAGCAACGAGCGACGTCAGACGTCGCTCGTCGTCAGCAGACTGCCGCGACTGATGGTTGAGATGACCAGTTTTTTCTCCCGATTGAGGCAAAATGTAAAGATTTGCTTTTCACCCGACTGTGCAAGAAGGAGAGTAATGCTTATCGGTGCATATAATAAAATGTATATTTTTGTATTACATTCTAAGTAGTGTATTATTTTATAGATTGATTGATTGATTAAAAAAAAATGCTTCTTGTGACATATTAAGTACCTAGGTATTTTAACTAGAATTATTTCGTGAATTATTATATAAATTAAATATGAATTTTGAAGGGCATTTCACACAACCAACCATCTAGCCCCAAACTAAGAAAAGCTTGTACTAGGTATGGGACCCAGGTGACTGATAGAATACGTAATATGTTTTATTTTGTAAGTACATACATATAATACATACTCGTATAAACTCCCAGATAGAGAACAAACATACATGCTCAGTAGAAATATTTACCCTGGGTTGGGATCGAACCCACCACCTGCAGCTCAGAAGGCAGACATACTACGACTGAGCTATGAGGCCGATTTATGACACTGGCAAATTCTTTGTTAAGTTTCTAACCTTGACTAAATGTGTCAAAGGTCTGAAGGAAATAAATACGGATAGTTACCTACTTTGTTCGTTATATTTTATTAATCTCCGAGTTGGCATACTGTCATGAAATACAGGGCGATTTATGCTTAGATTACATTATTATTATTTTTTAGACATACTCCCTCTACTTAAACACGTATTGTCTATTATTGAAACTTAAAAGATTTTACTTAATGAAAAATAACAAAACTAAAACAAAAAAAAAATATGTTTCACATTTTGGAACAGTATTTAGGTACTATTTTTCGTTATTTAAAACTAAATTTTAATGCCATTAGAGACAAAGCAGATATCAATACTCGTACAATATTAATAACAAGTATAAGTTTAGAAAACTCAAAAAACTTCGACAAATAAAAACAGCTGAACAAATTTTGATGAAACATAGATCACACACAAACTCTCGATGAAATGCTCTTTCAAAAAAAAAACTAACCCAAAATCAGTCCATCTGTTATCTGTTATAGCTATGATGTCACAGACAGACATACAGATATATAGATACACTGATACACACATCAAATTTATAACACCCCTCTTTTTGGGTCAGGAATATTATTATCGATTTCAAAAAAGGAAAAATTTCAAATTTTTTGTAAGTTTAATAAATAACAGACATAATTATGTTGTCGTGTGTTCTTCTATATAAAAGGAGAATATAATTTACCCTTAAATATTATTCGAATTCAGTGAATCTTTTTATCTGGTTTGAATCATAAATTTCTATATCTTTACGGTATGCTTTTTACAAATTTATTTATAGATTCAAAGTTAAATATTATTTTTTATATATTAAAAAACTTTCAAGCCTTAAAAATATAGGTTTTTCTTCTTCTATAAATTTTTACCAATGGTAGATAGCTGCACAAACAAACACTGAGGCGACGAAGATTAAAAAATAATAATAAATAAATAAATATATATTTGTGGACATTTCACACAACACCATCTAGCCCAAACTAAGCAAAGCTTGTACCTACAATGGAACTTGATGGCTGATAGAATACATATATACTTTTATTTTATTTTTGTAAATATATACATATGATACATAGAAACACCCAGACACAGAACAAACATCCATGCTCATCACACAAATGTTTGCCCTGGGTGGGGATTGAACCCACGACCTTTCAGTTCAGCAGGTATACGTAAACACACTACCAACTGAGCCACAAGGCCAGTCTAATAATCAGATAATATTAATATTCAGGGATACATAACAGTTTCGCCATGTACTGGCAAAAATTACCGCAACAAATATTATGCTCTTACAAATACTTGAACACCCTCTACCCAAAGGTAAAGGTCTAAGAACCAATCAGCCTTTAGAGTACATTATTATAGTGTTCTAGGCTCATTCTAGGTTGTCTATAATCGTGCACGTGCGACCTATATTATTTTGCACTGAAGCATGAAGTAAGCAATTCATATTGAGTCCATTATGATGGTTGGTTAAACTTATCTACTCTGTTTTTAGCTGACTGCGCTTAAAAGAGGTTAACGTCTTTCAGGTAATGTATGTTATGCCTTTCAGGTGATATATATGTATGTACGTCTGTATGTCAAAATAAGTCAAGCCGTATAGCCTGCAGAAGGTAATATAGACACATACAAAAATCTGAACAAGCTTTTAGATAACTAAATAAATGAAATATAATAGCTTAAAAAACTAAACAAACACGCTCAATCTTATCAAATTATTGTACTGTCATCGGTCCTCGATAAGTCTAAAAAGTTTGAATGGAATCTGACCGTTCAATGTGGGTCAAAATCATGATCAAAGTTTCCGTTACATACTAACATACGTATGAAGCTAATAAAAGCATGTTAGTAAAAAACCCCGACTTATAAAACGGTTGAACCGATTTCGATCAAATTTAAAATACTCTTGCTCAAATCCTCTTTCAAACAAAAAAAAAACGAAATAAGAATGGGTTGATCCGTTTGAGAGCTACAATAAATAAATAAAATTCATTTATTTCAGGCCATTAGAACCCATACAGTTAAAAAGAGTACAATAATTTTAAAAAGTTACAAATTCAAATAACGATCCCGTAAAATATTCAAGTGATAGAAAATAATAATAATTTATTGACCATAATTATAAAAACACACAAACAGACACACACGTCAAACTTATAACACCCCCTCTTTTTGGATCGGGGGTTAAAACCATAACCATACTTCTAACACAGTCGGGTAAAAGAGTTTTAAAATCCATTTGAGTCTTATTATTTATTGAAATGTGCAATAGGTATAGATAATGTCACACGATGAAACCACATTATGTTACAAACCTTTGTGTGACGTTTTTGTGTGTGTCACCTTTGTTACTTGTCTTTGTTTTTTTACTTGTCTGAATCAGCAAAGACGAAAAAAACTGGCTAAGTGCGAGTTAGACTGGCCCACCGAGGGTTCCGTACAAACAAGTATATAAAATGGAGAATCTATATTATATATTTTTATATTTTCCTTCATAACCCGAAAAATATACATCGTAAAAATATTTAAAACCCTGTTTTAGCTTGTACTAATAAAGCTCTTTCATATATGATACGGTGATATCCCACATGATACGGTGGTTTTATGAAAACTGAGAAGTTTGATTTTTCTCTCTGCATCAAAGGACTATAAATCGTACTATAGCGTTTAATATGGTTTTAATTTCAACTCTATATTTTCACGCGTTCCCGAGATTCAGGTCTAGACAGACGGACAGACGGACAACAAAGTGATCCTACAAGGTTTCCGTTTTTTCCTTTTGAGGTACGGAACCCTAAAAACGACACAAAAATCTAGCCACAAAGAATACAATACGTTCCATAACAAAATGTTCATCATAAAGTTAGTTAAAGTAGTGTGCATTTGAGGCACGTAATTTATAACTTTTTGTTTGAGTAAGTAAACCTTGAATGTGGTGTAGGAAAACAAATTCATTAGCGATTTATAGATCTGTGTATTTCGTTAAAGACGCTGACAGTACATACTGTTTTTGAAATTACATAACAGTTATTATAGGTTAAAAAAACTAAAACTGAAAATGAAAAATGTTTCAGTAATACTTTAAAATACGTTATTGTGTTTACTTATATGGCATAATTTTTCTAGTTATTTCGTTTTAGAAACCAAAATACTAAACGGATTTTAATGAAATTGCTATGGCGCCTGAATATGGAATCTGAGTAGTACATAATATAGCCAATTAGTTAAAAAAATAAATTCAAATCACTTTATAAATTATGGAGTTAAGGGATAATATTCATAGCAAAAATATACAAACAAATTGATAACCTATCCTTTTATTACTGCAGTTAAAAAACGAAAAAAAATAACAATTACTATAATATACATATTATATATTATTGTTCTTATTTTTAAATTAAAGAACGTATTTAATTAAGTAACCTAAAATAGTAAAAAATCTCTTAAAATACGTCCAGTAGAATAAGTTTAACCATGCAAAGTAGGATAAGTCATCATACTACATACTCATACATACATTAAAAAAATCTTACTCCTTTAAAGAAGTCAAATTAAAAATCTAACCAAGTTTTTAGTTATACACGTAATATAACATGAAATATTGTTTTGTCTATTACTTCAGCTTACACAATTTCCGGCGTCTCGCAATAAAAAGTAATTTAGTTAAGATTTAAGAGCCATGGCCTCAATACCATGGCTGCATGTGAGTATTATTTAAAGCTTGCTAAGTTGCAATTACTGGTTGTACTACGAAAGTTATATTTTCTAGGAGTACCTGTCAGGTCTAGTGCAAGCGAAGGATTCTGAGTTGGAAAGAGCGTGCGGTAGTAAAGTAGAATCCTTAGCGTAGCAGTGGATTCAAGAAGGCATGACTCTTATTGATAAATATTATAATTTAAAATCCAGACTTCAAAATTTACAATTTTCATCAAACGAGCTTATCAAGCGTAACGAAATCGTAAGTTAGACTGATAAAACTGCTTTTCTGCAGTTGGGTTATTTGGTTTTTCTTTTAACATTGACACTTGTTTCAAACTACTGCAATTATCACAATTATTGTCTGTAAAAAAGTCCTTGAACGTCGCTATTTTTAGTGTTACTCTAAATAATTTTCTTGTCGTATCTCAAATTTAAATAATAATAATATACTTAACGCTTTCTTCGAGCGACAGTTATACTAATCTGATAATATTAATAATTATGATTGATTAGGTTTCTGATAATGTAATGTAATGACAATGATTTTATATAATTATCGTAGTCATAACTTGCACATGTTATTTCATCACATAACGTGAACGTGGTGTTTTATAATATTATTTTGAAAGTCAATGATTAAGTTCAGGATACCTGCTGCAGGGCGATGAAAATTGGAAGTGCGAGTATTGGAATTCTTTGCCGCCATCCCTGATTCCTGAGAACTACAATCTCGGAATTTCCAAGTCTAGAGTGTCAGTCAAATATAATATTGTAAATAAATCTTCAGCAATTTGTGTTCAGTGCCTTTAGAAGAAAAAAAATCGGGAAAATGACATTCGACATGTCGCATTTCTAATCATGGATATGTAACCACGTATGAACACTTTAGACGTATACTATGCTGTATGTATATAAAATATGGGCGTACTTTATATTCAATAAATCGTAATGTCAATAATTCTTCAGCATAAGGAGATAAGCTGTTAAACTAGTCAAGATAGTTACAACAGCGTGTAGAAGCATTTGAGGGCCAAATGCCTGCATAGCTAGCGAGGGAAGCCGACCGTGACATTTGGGAAAGGCCGTGGGGTCAGCCAACTGAGAGGTACAAGGAAACAAGGATTTTGATCAAATAAGCAGTAGTGTGCAAGCGTTTCAGCATAACGGAATGTAGGCTATGTTTTGCGTTTTCGTATTTAACATCTTTGAGTGATGAGCACAGGGCATTGCCGCACAAGGGTTTGAACTTAAATACATCATCATCATCTCAGCCATAAGAAATCCACTGGGCATAGGCCATGGATTTCCAAAAAGATGGATTGGAAGCGGCTTGCATCCAGCGTCTTCCCGCCACTTGTACGAGGTCATCTGTCCATCTCGTGACTGGTCTTCCTACGCTGCCCTTGTAGCTTAAATTAGCACTATTTAAAAACTATAAAAAATGCTTGTGATTATGTTGTCGTGGGATAACGAAAGCATTAAATGACTTCATAAAACCTGTTTTTATGAAGTCATTTAATGATTTAGTTAAGGTTATCCATTAGGATGTATTTTTCAACGACTTAAAAAAATATTAACAATTCGGCTATATTTCTTTTATGTTTGTAACCATAACTTTTTAACTTTTTGTTTGAAAGGACTTTCAGTCACTTTCAGATTGATCTCGTAGAAATTTGATCAAAATCGGTTCTGTAGTTTGATTTTAAACAAAAAAATGTCATCAAGGTAACCAACATTGCGTATTTTGAAATGTTTTTTTAACTATTTCATTTTATAGGTTTTATTATTCAAACGAAGAATAAAAAATATCTGCGTGAAAATCACTAAAATTGACATTATTGATCACATCCCGACTTTTTAATAAAATCCTGATTTCCCCACAGTACTACGACATGAACATATTAAAATAATTATTATATCCAGTATAAACACTACTTGTTCTAAAGAGGATCCGGATACAGTCATAACGTGCGATGAAAAATATAAAACTTATTATGTATTCATATAATAATTTTTAAGTTTGTTTTTCTTAAAGGTTATGTATACTTAAAGTTTATCGTTAATGCGCGCCGTGGTTTCACTCGATGTCCTTTATAAACTGCCCGACTTTCAGTAAAATAATGTATTATTATAATAATCTCCGTACTCAGCGATATCGATCCACATTATTGATGCGTACTGCACAGGAATGGAATTCTTTACCGCCTTCTCTGTTTCTTGAGACCGACAATCTTGGAATTTTTAAGGCTAGAGTACATAGACATCTTCTAGATCGACGAGCTCCATCTTCGGCCACACCATCGCTTAACATGTTAGTATGTATGTAACATCGCATTCAATCTCGCAGACAGACTCCGAGCATGGCCCTCTCCATAAAAAAGATTCCACGCAAAGATTGGTTGCAAAATACTTTATCAAAAAAAATCATTCACTCGGTTAATTAGTTGATGAACACTAGAGATAGACAAATACTAGTTAAATTACAGAAATATGATGACACTATAATGTGTGCAATACGTGCAATGCACTCAACATACTAAATAACGTGTAAATATAATATTACATTATGGTTTAAGAGAACAGTCACCGATATAGCACAGCGGATTAGCAAGTTGAAGTGGCAGTGAGCAGGGCACATAGCACGTAGAACTGACGGCCGATGGGGCCGAAAAGTTCTCGAATGGAGACCACGTACCGGCAAGCGCTGCGTAGGAAGACCAGCCACAAGGTGGACAGAAGATATCATACAAGTGGCAGGATGACGCTGGATGCAGGCCGCATTAAGGTGTTGGCTAGTTTATAATATATGTTTTTAACCGACTTCCAAAAAGAAGGAGGTTCTCAATTCGACAGTTTTTTTTTTGTATGTTTGTTCACCGATTACGCCGCGAATGAATTGATTTGATGATATTTTTATTAACACTTTTTTATTAGGTCGACCTGTATGTAACTAACTATGTAATGAAATCTAAGGTAACTAATTTAATCATCTGCCAAGGATCGTAGCGTCATGAAAATTGGCAGCTGTATGTAGTTCTGATGACAATACAATAATATGGTACTGTCGAACTGATCTGATGATGGAGCCGGAAGATATGAACTAGAACATCGTATCATAGCTGTGTTTGGATTTGTTAGAAAAGTCTTGTAATGAACTTTGACCACAATAATTTGTAGCGTGTTTTTTAGTTTTTTAAACTGTAATTTATTGTTTGGTAAGTCATACTCGTACTTCAGAGTAAGTAATTTTATTAAAATCGGTTCAGTACTTTGGTTTTTATAATGAAATAACTGGAAAAATATGTCATCCAAGTAAAACAAAATGCGTATTTCGAAGTCGGTTTTATTCGGTTTTTTAAACTATTAATTATCGATCAACCGCAACCTCACCCCATCGTGTGGGGTATCTTTAAATAAAATTTTAGTTCTATATATCCGCTTATCCAGATCGTCACTGCATTGAGTCAAAATATCAATTCTTTCTGAAAAGCAGAAAATCCGTTATCTCCGTTCTAAAAGATAACGGTATTCAACTATACAGAGTCCATAGCCCGAACATCGTCCGTCTCGCTCGCACATATCAACATTTTTGAAGATATAAAATGATTGCATGAACTTATAAAAAAAACGTCATTTGCAAAACTAGACAACAACATCACAAATATTCGACAAAAATTTCAATTTGATCCAAGTTAATTTTAATTTTTCTTCACGACCTAATTCCACCCTCCCCATTCCACTACAGGACTAGCAGAATTCGGCGAATTACCACCTCAATGTTTAAAACTTTTCTAGACATACCTACCGATAAATATGTAAATCACTTAAGTCGTAATGGTACAGAGATCATTGACCTTGTTGCCACGTTGTCTTAATTAATAATACTCACCAAGTGATTTTCTTTGATATTATAACATTAATACGGATTACCTATACGGAACTCTATAATATACGTCTCTCGACACGGTTTTGGCCACTTATTTGCAGCCGGTTATTGCTGATAACAACCATTTTTTGAAGTCGATAAAATAACGTTATCCCAAATCTATTAATAAATGTCAGAGATCTGAGGTAACACAAAAAATACAACAGAATTGACACCTTCGCATTTTAATACCTGTTAAAAGTAAAGCTAAGTCCTAGACAGTTTTAATTCTTCAACGCTTGTACCTAAATAACTATTTTACCTATTTACGTCACTCAAACAAATATTACATGTCCGTTTGTTTTCCAACGTCTATGGCGACTCTACGCGGCGCAAACTCAACGAGCAAACGTTTCGCAACTAAGTAATGTGACCATTTTAATAATTATTCAAAACGGGACAGGATAGATAGATGAACTCTTTATTGTATACACCTTAAAGTAGACTTAATATAACTTAAATAGACTAGTGCAACAACAGGCGGCCTTATCGCTAAAAGCGATCTCTTCCAGACAACCATGGGATGGAGAAAAATATAAAATATAAATCAGAAGGGGCGTGCAATGGGATATTTAACAAGTAAGATTATAAACTACTTATAAATAATAATAAAAAACTGTACCCGTGACGGTAAATCACATGTTATTTACGTGCAATGAAGGAATTCATTGCACGTAAATAACATCTGATTTACCGTACTTACCTAATTTATATTTTTAACAAACAACAAAACCTAGAATTAGGGTAGGATCTGAATGGGAATCTTTTATCAAAAGGGCGCGTAGTTTGTGACGTCACTGCGTTTCCCACTCCAAAACTTTGGAAAATGATCAAAAATATGAAAACGACGACAATCGCTAATGTTTAGTACATTAGCGATTGTCGTCAGTCAGAGCTGACTATAATGATGACGATGTATTGTCTTAAAATAGATTAAAATAATTTATATACTCCATTCAGTATCCAGAGGCTTTCGACGAGAGTTTCGCTTGAAAAACCCGTCATTTTGAGTTTATATAATTTTAGCTTACCCATTGACATTCACGCAATAAAGACGAAACCCTTCTGGCCGTATTGGCTGAGATTCGCAACCAGTTGCCAAAAAAGAAAAATTGGGACGTATCATTCGTAAATATCGGCACACGCGTTTGGTACTTTGGTCTCAAGATCGCCACAGAGTTACCAACATTCATAAATTAGCTGATAAACACATACCCTTGTTTTGCGAAGTGGGATAAAAAGGGACAGTCTCGTTTAAAACAGAACGTATGGTAACGCTAGGGACGGCGTACCGCAGACGCATTATATTTCATTGTAAAAACCTCTGCACAGGTGTTTCAAAACAGGCGGCAGCTGTTTCGAGGTATAATATCGAGTATTTGACACAGATATGTTATTAATCGGGTGTAATAATAATAATAAATTGAGCGATTAAAATACTGAAATGGGCGAATAGAAATTTGTTTTGTATTAACCCTGGCGCCTTAAATGAACAGCGTCACGCGTTGGTTAGTAAGGCTGGTACTAGACCTATCTTCTTTATCATTAATTTACAGCCTCTTTCCTCTGGTAGCCTATCTATGTTCCGATATACACTTCTTAACCGACTTCTAAAAAGAAGGAAATCATCAATTCAGTCTGTTCACCGATTACTCAGTCAGTTGCGCATTGATTTTGATGATTGTTTTTGTATTTGGTTGGTCATACTTCAGAGGTGGTCCTATATAAATTTTATCAAAATCGGTGCAGTACTTTGGGTTTTATAACAAAATAACTGGTAAAACATTATCCAAGTGCCTGTAGAAAAGTGAAAAGCGTCTCGTATGTATTGTATTGCGTATTTTGAAGTAGTTTTTTTTTCAGTTTTTTTAAACTATAATTATTAAGTGAAAGTACGGGACTCTCACGTCTGTTTTAATGAGAAAATTTCGACCGTAGTCAGCAGTATAAATAGTAATAAAAATATTAGTGCCCAGTTTCAGGGAATAAGCAAAGCTCGTAGGTATGGGAACTAGTTAGCTGATAGAACACCTATATAACTACTTATAATAAGCAAAGCTCGTAGGTATGGGAACTAGTTAGCTGATAGAACACCTATATAACTACTTATAATAAGCATAGCTCGTAGGTATGGGAACTAGTTAGCTGATAGAACACCTATATAACTACTTATAATAAGCAAAGCTCGTAGGTGTGGGAACTAGTTAGCTGATAGAACACCTATATAACTACTTATAATAAGCAAAGCTCATAGGTATGGGAACTAGTTAGCTGATAGAACACCTATATAACTGCTTATAATAGATATACTTTTTTTGTAATTACTATTTATGACGAAAAATAGCAGTAAGTAAATAAATCGCGTGTATTTATTTTTCGCGAGTGACCTCAATTATTATTTGTAACTCAAAAATATTTTGAATACCTTGTTATAGAATTTTAATAAAGCTGAAGTTCACATATTAATTAAATAAAAACACATTTAACGCTTTAACCGGCAATGTCGGATATTTCCGACAAAATTTTATCCGGCACTGCGGTTACAGTGTTAATAACTTTTTATCCAAAAAACTTTGGAGCGCGAGTACTTCAGTGGCGGCCTCCACCCCGGCGCCTTAACAGAACACCTGACAGACAGTGACAAATCACTTATTTTCAATTCATACCACGTCGGGAGTCCGTTGAGTAGCATGCAGTGGACTTGACATCCTCGCGCAACCTTCTTTGTTTTTGTAACCGACTTCATAAAGTTAGTAACGTTGACTTATTATACTAAATACTTCCACGTTTGACGAATTCACTTGATGGATGAAGTTTTTATCACGTATTAATCGAAAAGAAAGTAACGCTTTTAAATAATAAAAGTTTACAAACCTGAAAAAAAAAACGGCCAAGTGCGAGTCGGACTCGCGCACGACGCGTTCCGTACCATTATCTATAAAAACGGCAATAAAATCACGTTTCTTGTATGAAAGCCACCTTAAATATTAATTTTATTTTAATTTAATTATTTATTTTTAAAGTGAATAATGTAACTCAATATACTGTGAATATTTCAAGCGTCGATTTATTTTATTCTGTTTTTAGTATTTGTTGTTATAGCGGCAACAGAAATACATCATCTGTGAAAATTTCAACTGTCTAACTATCACGGTTCATGAGATACAGCCTGGTGACAGACGGACAGACAGTGGAATTTTAGTAATAGGGTCCCGTTTCACCTTTTGGGTACGGAACCCTAAAAACATACAGTCGAATTAAGAACCTCCATCTTTTTGGAAGTCGGTTAAAATATAATGTAAATATGTAGGCAAATTTTGGTACGCACCTTTGAGAGTTGTGTACTTAGTGCCATCTACCAGCTTTTTTTTGACAAGCCCTCATTTTATATTTTGCACCTATATGTAACTAGGCACAGAATTACATCTATCTAATACTACCTTAAACGAGCAATTCTTGTACATATAATCTTGTACTTGTATATATATATATATATAATCTGAATCTCGGAAACGGCTCCAACGATTTTAATGGAATTTGGTTCGTAGGTAGATTAGGGGCGATAAATCGATTTTGATAGGTTTCATTGTTAGTGAACCCGGGTTTGCTCGTATTTTCAGTCATAAAAAATCCGAGTGGTGCTCGGTTGCCCAAGTACTGAATAGTTTAGGTACGAAAACGTATATATGGAGTTTGGTTTATTTAGGGCATAGCGACAGCGACCAAACAAGTTTTAGAAATACCGATCTTATACCGGTTATTTTGATGATACCTACTCATAGCAGCGATTGGGAAAACCTTTATTTTTACTATCATTTTACATAATATTGGATAAGTATTTTAGATGACTTTGTGACTGTTACCTAATATAAAGTATATATGTATTCTATCAACCATTTAGTTTCCATAGTACAAGCTCTGCTTAGTTTGGGCTAGATGGTGTTGTGTGAAATGTCCACCAATATTAATATTAATATTCATATTTATTGATAAAATATTATTTTACAAGTCAATATATATTTTAAAACACACATTACAATCATTGTAATCATACGAACCAATAAGGGTTACAAAAATAAATAATAATTACAAAAAATCTACATTAATTCGATGTCAAACATAATTTTAAAAATAATACTAATAGAATTCAACCAAGAAAATAAATAAATTGTTATTTCAAATGTTATCATATGTTAGCTTTAATAAATTCGTTAAAATATACTTTTTTTATTTTATTTTTTCGTTTAATCATTTATTTATTTATAATAACTACCGATTTCAAAAATTCTATTTTTAACCCCCAATCCAAAAAGAGAGGTGTTATAAGTTTGACGTGTGTATCTGTATATTTGTGTGTTACTCTTAAACGGATAGAACGATTTTGATCTAGTTTTTTTGTTGTTTGAAAGAGGATTTTTGACTGTTGTGTTCTTATTTCTTTGTTCTTATTCTTATTGTGTTCTTAACTATGTTTCTTCAAAATTCGATCAACCGTTTTTCTACCGGGGCTTATTGTATTTTCTAAACTTATACTAGTTTATTGAAAGGGACTAAACTGTTAGAAAATTTCATCAAAATTTATTTTAGTAGTTTCTGGAAAAAAATATGTCATCCAAATAACTGAAATTACGTACTTAACTTAGATTTTTTCTGATTTTAAAACTAAGTATGTGAAGAGGGTCTTGGATTGGCTTAGTATTTTTTTTTTATCGATTTGTTTGTTTCTGTTTAAACTATAATAGTAAATTATTCAAGGGTTAAGTTTGTTAGTGGTACATTTGTATTTACATTTATATTCCGCCGTAGCCTCTAAACTACTCATTCGATTTAGGAGAACGAGGTGTCATCGACAATTGGTCAAGAGGTTGTCGTAACAACAGGTTCTGAAATATCGGCTATAAAGAGAAGTTTGCTACGATGCCATTTGTCATTTGCCATTTGTCGGTCGATTTTGACAATATTTGGCAGAAACATGTGTTACTTTATTCTGAATAAGTTTGGAAAAAAAATACATAATTTGAAATAAAAATAACGGGTCCCATAAGTCTGTTTTGATTCTATATAAGAAGAAGAAGACCGCCGAATGCGGTTGAAACTATAGTCTGAATAAGTATTTAAAATATGAGCAGTAAACAAGTATTGTTGCAAAAAGTCCGTGATCGCAAGGTCTACTATTCGTAGAATTTCAATTATAACATGTTATATTTTGTAAAACTCACCAAAGCTTTTATAAAGCGTCCACGAGACCCTCAGTACGACCATCAGTATTATTAGGAAAACGGGGAAGAGTCCCAGCAGATTTCTTCCATCTCTTTCTGGCACTGTTTGCTCCTCTTTCACTTCTACTAGAGTTTCTGTTAGATTACGAATTTCTTCTTGCACTTCTTCTATCGAGACGGCCATTTTTTTTATTTTTTTTTGGTGTAGTCACAAAAGTGCGTGTCACTTTTTTACTTTTTTATTAGTTCCTGGCTTTCAAAGTACTAGTTTGAGTTCAAATTAAAAATAATTGATAGTTTTTTTTAAATCAAACTTATGTCAGTCATTAATAATTGTCTGATTGATTTATAATGAGTTTCTTTTTTTTTTAACTTTATAGTCACTTTAAAATCTAATTAATTTATCACTTGTTATTTTAGATTAATTGTCACATTAAAATGTAATAGTTTTTATATTTTATCGTGGATAAACAAATATTATTTCAAGTAACAATTTTTTATTCATATGTGTGTGTTTATATTATATAATTAGATTACATTTTTCTTCATGTAGATTATTAGCTGATTAATATTTTAATTTATATTAAATCGCATATAGCAACAACCGAGTTTTCGTTTTGTTTGTATCGAAGTCATTTTTTAGACACCTATAATGTTTTGTTAAATTTTATTCTTCATCAATCTAACACATCGCATTAAAATTTAAACTCACAAACTGAAAAATACCCATACACCACATCAAAATAAACAATACTGTTCAAAAAAATATTCAGTTACGAAAACACAAATCATTATTACATTATTGCATCACATAAACGTCACAAATATCGCTAAACGCCGTTGTTTTTTTTTGTTTATTGACTTCGCGCGTCTTTTATACAGACTTTTTTATTTTTGGCTCCGCGCGTCTTGTTATTGGGACGTATGCGCGCGCGCCGCGGCCCGTGTAGAATGCAGTTTGAAATATTATATCGCCTTCGTAGCGATTGTAAAACTTAGAGTGGTGACTAGAAGATTGCATTCATTGATAAAGACATGTTATCGAGCATTGTAATAGAATATGATTTAAATGTCAGGTCATATTTAGCATATGCTAGTTCGGTCTGTTAGAAATATGTATCGGGTAGACTGAATAATTAGTCAAGAACGTGTCGTGACACGTATGTGTTTGGTTCCCGTAGCAAACACTATAGTATATTATAGAAAAGAATAATTATAGTTGTTAAAGTAAAACTGATAAAACCGATTTTAAAATACGCAATTAGTTTACTTGGACGATATTTTTTCAGTTATTTTGTTATAAAAACCAAAGTACTGAAACGATTTAGATAAAATTTATATGGTACTATCTCTGAGATACCTCAAAGGTAATATAAACCTAACAAACAAAAAAAAAATCGACGGCGTAATCGCTGAACAAACATACAAAAAAAAAAAACATTCGAATTGAGAACCTCATTATTTTTGGAAATCGGTTAAAAAGATGAGTATTTTATTGTTGACTATTTTTTAAAAAGGTCAATGACCTTTGTGCTACAATTTCTTGAATGTTTTACACATTTGTAGCTATATTTTTATAAGTACAAAAAAGTAGTTGCCCGTAACTTACTTGGCTCGAACATCGCCTTAAATTAGGTATTCTATCGGATTCATTACGGCAAGTGTGCGTAAGAGCTTTACGACCTTATTCCACCCTCCACATACCACAAAGGGATACGCAGAAAGTCAGCACACTACTGCCCATTTCTAATTAAATTGTCTAAAATCCGTACAGAACGAATCCGAATCTCTAAATTGAAAAATAGTTTTCGCACACCTTCAATGTTTTTATTACTTATTCAACGATACCCACACAATGGGGCAGATGAGAAAAATAATTCATACCTAGTCACTTTCGTGTAGGGAAGGAACCCCAAAAATTATTACAAGATTTTAATCTACTACTTTTCAGCATGATTAATATATAAGTCCATACCATATTATAGCTTTTTAGTACTAAGCCGCGGACAGACAGATAGACGAACATGGAGAAAGTATAAGGGTTCATTGTTTATTACGGAACCATAAAATATCAAAACTAAAAAAAAATGTTGTCTGTAAAGTCGGTTTACGGACGATAAATTTTGCGTGATAACGATGCGTCACAAGCCGAACGCTTAGGCCGATCGTGCTTCTCTATCGCTTGTTCCGCGCTCTCGCTTGCACGATCGGCTCAGGCGGAACGTGACACCTTTTCGTGCGTGCAGCCGGCGTTCATCGACTAAGACGTTATCACGTCAAATAAGTCATTGGAAACAACAAAATTACGAGGAAATGATGAACAACATCCACTTCCTATATCTAATTATTCCGGAAGAAAGATTAGAATGGCCCTAAACTAACCTGCCAGTATTAATTCAATAATAAACATAATACCTCCTTAGATTCCAATTACATCACCTAAGGAAAATACGCTCTTGTGTTATCGCTAACTCTTGTGAAGATGTTTGAAAATATTATACGTTATCTAATGTTTGCTGAGACTAAAGAATTTCGGCTAGTAAATGCTAAGGAACATTTTGTGCTGTGAGCGTAAAACTCGAACGGAGCGCTTCGTTTCCAGTCTCGTTTTCTGAACCATTTTAAACCACTGTATATTTATATTTCTATAATCAATAAATAAGACTAAGAGTGGCAAAATATGTAAATTAAAAAAATTTGGTTTTTTTTTATTGGAGTAATAAGATTTTTAATCAGTACAGGAGCATAACAGTGAATTTTAATATGTTTGTCTGTCTGGCCGTCCAGTGTTGACACCAAAACTACTTTTTGATTTTTTAACATAGATTTGGACAAAATGTGGCCGTAATTTTTCATACTACTTAGAAGTATCTAGCATGCTCTTTCTAGAAAGTGTTAAGCAAAGAAAACTTAACAACGCTTAGTACGACAAAATCTGTCAAGCCGTTTAGGCTGTAGAAGGTAATACAACATAAATAATATATGTGTCCGAACAACATCTCTATTCTCATATTCGATGTGTTTGATTGTTTTACGCACTTAAGTATCTACAAATTATTATAATTATTGTTTTGTAAATTTGAACAACTATACTCTTTCTGTGCAGTCGGCTAAAAAGGAAAACAAAAACCAAGAAGTTTGCTCAAGAAGTTTTCTTATATATAAATAAATACTTCATTGGTCAACCTATAGAAAGATACTTTAGCCTTGAGAATTTAAAGATCAAATGAACAAAAGCTATAAATATTTTACCCGATTCTGTAAGAAAGAGGGTTATCTTTTTAAATGTATGTACTCGTATATATGTGGGTATTTATGTATGTATGTTTCTATATGATTGCCTACAGCCTAAACGGCTTGACCGATTTTGATGTGCGAGGTGTCGTTAGGTTCTTCTTCACTTCCGGAATGTCATAGGCTATATTTTTTTGTAATAATAATAATACATTTCTAGCAAAAATAAAAAAAAATGCGTTTTTTCGTTATCTCCAACGAACTTTTTCGTAATAAACAAGTGATTTTACTAGAATTATTCTAAAGTATGCGCATTTATAATCCTTTATAGCGATTTTACGCATACTTTCTCACAAAAACGTACGCTCAACACCATATCAAGCGTAACAAAATCGTAAGTTTGACTGCAAAAACTGCTTTTCTGCAGTCGGGTATTTTGTTTTTCTTTTAACATACATAGATACTTCTTAAACAGATTTAAATACCTAATCGATATTTTTGTGTTGTATACACTGAAGTATCTAAGGGCTTTTCCGAAAAACGTTACCATCGTCTTAAATTCTCTGTCTTCTTTCCGCAAGTGTCATTACGTGTCAGCGAGAATTTGACAAAATACGAGTATGTTAAGCCGTAAATGTTTACAGACAATTTAAAAGTTACACAAATCCGAGAGGACCGTCCTATGTGTGTAACTTTTGAATGTCTATATACATGTAGTTTTAAATAAGTTATTTTCCTTGAAGTCTGCTTTAGTGAACAACGCGGTATTTGAAATTTAAATGAATTATTGTTGCTCATGTTGCTAGCCATAAAATTTTAAATATAAATACAAAAATTATAGTTTAAATAAAACAGGCCAAGTGCGAGTCGGACTCGCGCACGAAGGGTTCCCTACCATTATCTATAAAAACGGCAAAAAAACATGTCTGTTGTATGGGAGCTCCCCTTAAATATTAATTTTATTTTAATTTAATTATTAATTTTAAAGTGACAATATTCTGTGAATATTTCAAGCGTCTATTTTATCAATATCGAGCAAAAAAGTCACGTTTGTTGTATGGGAGCCCCCTTAAATATTTATTTTATTCTATTTTTTAGTATTTGTTGTTATAGCGGCAACAGAAATACGTCATCTGTGAAAATTTCAACTGTCTAACTATTACGGTTCATGAGATACAGCCTGGTGACAGACGGACGGACGGACGGACAGACGGACGGACGGACGGACAGACAGCGAAGTCTCAGTAATAGGGTCCCGTTTTACCCTATGGGTACGGAACCCTAAAAACTGAAGCAACCGACTTCCGACCAAATTGAAATGGGACAACACGGGACAAAAGCCACCACCAGTCACCACCATTACCAGCTTTCAAATAAAAAAAAAAGAATGATCTAAATCGGTTCACCCAGTCGAAAGTTAGGAGGTAACAAACATTTTAAAAAAATACAGTCGAATTGAGAACCTCCTCCTTTTTTGAAGTCGGTTGACAATCCGTCAAGTCAGAGGGTAAGAACTGAATGAGATCAGCGCAGGAGTGGAAAGAATGGTGCGATACAGAAGATGCCTATGTCCAGGGCCTCAAGGCTGCTAAGTGAACACCACTCGTTGCTACGATTCAACGACTATTTTGACAAATTTTTAGTCTATTTATTTAGTAGTAGACTAGCAATTCGTTAAAATATTCGTTGAATCGTATAAGAGAGTGACGAGCGATCGATGTTCAAATAGCAGCAGCCCAGCAGTGGCTCAGTGGCATCAGCCACTGATGTGAGCCGGTGGCTCATCAGTGGCAAGATTGATATGATGATGATGTTGATGATGATTATCATAGACAAAATGGTGGTCTAGGTTATCTAATAACGTTTTCTACTACTTTATTTTACTTTAGCTGTACAACTCATGTCTTATGTGTATTAGCTACGCTTGTAAAACTGACAGGCGTTACTAAAGTAACATCTTGTGTTTGAAAAAACCTGAGCTTGAAGTATATTCGGTTATTTTTCATTGTAAATTCATCACAGACATGTTACTAAGTAGTCAACTTTATTTCGCAGAGTGGCGACAGCGCTATAGTCGATTTTTCTTAGCTATAAATGACAGATTTACATAAAATGAAATAGAAATAGTTAATACTGTATTTGCTCACCGGTTTTAATAATTTTGTAATATATCTGTTTTTATTTGCTGATTACGGTTTCAACAATATTTTAAGACTGTAGTTGTATGTCCTATGTATTTACATAATAAGTAATAATTATACAAAAAAAAATATATACAATATATTTTATGTACATACAAAAACAAATTAGTTTATTGACCAAAACTAAACAGCTAAAATTTGAAAACCCTGACGGCTACATTAGTGTGAACTGTGTTGTAAGAGTTAGTGTCTTCCCCAGAAATTAGGAATATTTAACATATCAAATCATATTATTGTATATTTGTAGTTATCTAAAATGAAAAATATTTTTCACTTCACAAGCTCGGAAAGATTCTGTTTGTAATGACAAAGAAATCTGAGTGGAAAAGTGCATTTGTCCGCTAGCGTGGAAAGAGTTTTTAAAATTCGAACCTTTCTATTCCATACTTTTCTATACCGCAAGTCCACTGAAAATGCATTAAATACTTATTTCATGTCAGTGCGAAAAGAAATGAGGTTGATTTCTTTGAATAATCGCACTGACCAGCCGCAGGTGGCAGCACTGGACTAGCGTTTTTCTCGCTGTAGTGAGGTGAAAAATTTTGTGTTTCACTCGGCAGCAAAGTTATTTTGCATCTCGTACTTTTGAAACCCTCGCTACGCTCAGGTTTCAATACAACTACTCGCCCCAAAAACCAACTTTGCAGACTTGCATAACAAATAACAGTAACTATTGTAGTTTACTATTATGTTGTAACTAAAGGGGAAAATACCCCTTTAAAAACAACGTAGGTAACTAAGCCTATCGACCAGGAGAAGTTATGAAAAATTACTTCCAATTTAAAAGAGAATTCCATCGAGATTTTTTTTTGCGAAGTGACAAGGGTCGCCGGGTGACATCCCGGAGCGGACGAGGTTATCTAGTGCTGCATCCTGCACCGACCCCTGCAGTTTACATGCATCTCATGAGATACTCTTATCAGTGCACCGACGGCACTGATAATACTTACGTGACTTAACAGTTTATAATTACTGACGTAAATGTTGCGTTTTATTTACATAATAATTACACCCATTCTTCAGATTAGATAATCATTAGTTAAAAAGTAGATGTATCAATGTAACGGTCAAAGTCATACGATTTTGTATCTTGAAACGGTGTTTTAGGGTTCCGTGAAATAGGAGCCCTCAAAAAATTACTCCGGTGTCTGTATGTCCGTTTGTCACAGCCAAATTGCTTATCTGGACCGATTGCATTGTAATTTTGTATGCACACAGGCACATGAATGTTTTAGGGCACATTGAATTTATGGGATAATAAAATCAATAGCAAGTAGCGTCTTTTTGAAAAGAGAACAATAGCGGAAAAAATTATATCAAACATTTTTTTTATTTTTTTCATGGCTATGGAAACAAGTCCATAAGTCGAAAATAAAATGAGATCTAACGTCTCTATTGTGTTGGTAGTCGAACAAAATAATGATTTAAGCACTGAACCCTTAATGTTACATTAGTTCTGTTTCTGAACAGAACCTAAGTCACAAAAAAAAAACGAATTAACAAGTAAATGTCGCAAAAATCATAACTATCTTTTCATCTGACAAAAAAATGTTAATGTTTTTTAGTAATTTTTATGGAATTAAAAATGTGAGTGGCAACATGACAAACAAACTTAAGTACATAAGTCGTTATCTATGTTTGTTGAAATAGGTACTATCATGGAACAAAAAACGGTACAATGCTCGACGCTTCCAGATACCTTGGATGAGATAGATGATCGAATTTGACAAACATATCGAGAAAAGGATGGTACGGCGTTGCCTTGCCGCTCGACTTGGCCGAGGCCACTGCCGTGCCCCCAGATTATGTATCCATATGCTTCATTTTGCAGTTTGATAATTTTATGATTCTTTTATTTTGTTATTAATTTAATAGTACCTATCTATTTGATTATTTTCAGGTACGCATGCGAATCAATGTTAAATAAAAACGCACTTATTTAGGATACAGTAAACTTTAATAGGTACATAGATAATTATTTTATTGATAGAAAAATTACTAAAGTGGAACACAAAAACACAAATAATTATAATATGAATACAATATCTCAATAAAGAAGTTTTAAAATCAATAAAATATTTATGTACAAAAATGCTTCATTATTTTTACCGCGCTTTTCCAATTTATTTGTTAAATATTTTTCCAGCACTGCCATCTATGTAGTCATATTGATAAGAATAGTATTAATCAACTCACCACTAGATGGCAAGAAGAAAGGAAGGTAATAGTTATACTACTCGCCAATAGATGGCGCTTCTTCAATTATTTCAAAAGGGATTTCATAGATAATTAAAATTATTTTGGTAAATTGCTATTAATCAATTAATATAGGTATTACTTTATAAATAGAATTAATAAAAACAACGTAATACATAGAATACAGTTATAATGTAAAGCATGCAATTGTTGGTTACACAAATGTCTTCGTTTGGATAGGTAGGTTCGTTTCAGATGAAACGTTCAAGTTACTGTGATGATTTGTATTACCGAACTTCAATTATATTAATGTATTTTACTAAAGTGTTAGTCGAGTCTCTAAGCTACGAGTACATCCCCTTCCTAATTTTCATTTATATATTCAAAGTTAGGTGCTGAGTTGAGTAGTGACACTCTATTAGAAATACTATGATGTTTATGTCACTTTATTCATTTTCACGTCTAAACGACTAAAATAACTTATATACCTAGCTGGTTATGATAACATTTGGCAATAAAAACACGCCACGCGGGCATAGACCAACTTCCGTCTTTATCTAACCTTTTTTAACTTATTAAATTACGAAAAAACAAATACAAACAAACTTACTGCACAGTTCACAGCAATGTAGACAGACACAAGTTAACGCGTACATCAACACAAGCACCAAAAACGGGAAAAACAGCACGAAGGCCTCCATTTTCCTGTGATTTCGTAAGAAAATCACACTTTCGCGTTTTGCACACACCAGAAACAATAATATTACAAATGGTTATCACAAATTCGATAGATAACACCTAGCTATCATAAGGATTAGGTGCCTGGGTACCTATGTTGATTAGTGTATGCTGCAATCAAAGTTGGAAAATTTCAGGAGAATATCAAATTTTACCCGAGTACCGAAATACAGTAGTATTTTTCGGAGGTTCTTAATATAATAATAATAAATAAATGTTTCTTGGGCATGCTCTCCAGTAATGAGCTTAAAACGATTGACGTATAGATAGCAATATAATTAAGGTGTCATTAGATATGTCTCTGATATGAAATGTCATATAAACAGGTTTTCTCTAATAATATACATTTTGAGAGAATAAACCGTTATTTTTATCAACAATTTTTTTTAAGAAGTAATATTATGTATTTCACTAACAAAATACAAAGCAATTAAAATATATTTTAAGTACAATTTAATT
This sequence comes from Lycia hirtaria, assembly GCA_947563715.1. Lineage (NCBI taxonomy): Eukaryota > Metazoa > Arthropoda > Insecta > Lepidoptera > Geometridae > Lycia > Lycia hirtaria. The sequence goes on along the minus strand of OX387377.1, from coordinate 29,952,109 downwards.
TAAAAATATAATTTTCTCGACTTGTCCAACTTAGGGATTACTCTCTTATTATAGAGCAGTGCAAAGTTAGCTTACGCTTGTTTAGCTTGACTTGTTTGTTTATTTGCATAGAATTCGCCCTATTACATAGGTTTATTTGTTTGTTTGGGTCAAATTTAGTAATTGAAATTTTACCCCCTTGCAGTTGACGGATCTGAAATTTGGTATACACCTTTTTAGTCCTGATGACAATACAGCTTAGTATATTCTGTATTATTGTAAATCCAAGATGGCCGCCGCCACAAAATGGCGGATTTCATATTTTAACACAACCCCCACAATATGGGTATAAAATGAAAGGGATTTTCTAGTAAAATACATTACCTACATCATTATCTTTCTTTTCAATAAAACCAATGTTATCTTGATTTTTCTACAATCAAGAGAGTCAGATAAAAATCTAAGCGAGCCAAATTTGAATTATGATATTTTTAATCTCTCTTAATTGCAGAAAAGGCAAGAAAAAAAAAATTTTGGGCAGGAAATTTTTTACCCGACTCCGTAAGAAGGGTTACTGATTTTCGAGTGTATGTATGTAGGTATGTTTCTATACATATAATCGTCTGCAGCCTAAACAGCTTGGCCAATTTTGATGTGCGAGGTGTCGTTAGATTAGTTTTCACTTATAGAGTGGCATAGGCTATATTTTTTTGTTTTAACAATAATACATTCATCGCAAAAATAAAAAAAATGCGTTTTTCGTAACCTCCAACGAACTTTTTCCTAATGAACAAGTGATTTTACTAGAATTATTCTAAAGAATATATACATTTATAATTATTTACAGCGATTTTATGCATACTTTCTCCCAAAAAAACGTACACTTAACAGCATATCAAGCGTAACGAAATCGGAAGTTAGACGGCAAAAACTGCTTTTCAGCAGTCGGGTATTTTGTTTTTCTTTTAACATAGATACTTGTGTTTATAATTGAAAAACAATAATTAAATAAAAACGGCAAAAAATCGCGTTTGTTGTATGGGAGCCCCCTTAAATTTTAGTTTTATTTTGTGTTTAGTATTTGTATTTTTAGTTTTTAGTATTTGTTGTTATAGCGTCAACAGAAATATATCTGTGAAAATTTCAACTGTCTAACTATCACGGTTCATGAGATACAGCCTGGTGACAGACGGACAGCGGAGTCTTAGTAATAGGGTCCCGTTTTTCCTTTTGGGTACGGAACCCTTATAAAAAACATAAGATTTTATCAGTTTTTTGTCATTTAAAAAATGAAACAAATTAGTTCACGTTATTGTGAGACATAAACGAGTGAGGCTAGATGGCGTCACTCGTTCACTCGCATCTTCGTCGATATTATATTTTTACTTTACGCACACTGGCGTACTGGCGCACGCCAATGTCATTTTGTTTTATCAAAGCCCGCTAGATGGCCCTTTTATCAACATTTTCTTAAGATGTGCGTACCGATTCAAAAATATTCCTACTGTATAGAAAATATGCGAATTTACAAATATTCGTAGATTTATAGCACATATTAGTAATTAGTCCTGTTTTCTGTGTTCATAATATGTTGCACGGGAGTACGGCAGTAAAAAAATCTGTACTCAGCGATATCGATCTACATTCTTGTTGCGTACTGCACAAGAATGGAATTCTTTGCCGCCATCTCTGTTTCCTGAGACCTACAATCTTAGAATTTTCAAGGCTAGAGTGAATAGATATCTATAAAGATATCTATCAATCTTCTAGATCGACGAGCTCCATCCTCGGCCACACCGCCACATCAGGCGAGATGGTGGTCGATCGGTCGATCGTAGATCTATCTTGTATAAAAAAAAAGCCTCAGTGTGCGAGTGAAACTCGTACATTGCCGGGTTTATTTCAATAACTGCAACACAGGATAACATAAAAGAAATGCTAGAAATCTGTATCCGTATCGCATCATTAATACCTAATGTCAGTTCTAGGTATCTAGGCACCCACTGTCACCCGGTGTTTATGTGTAGGTACCTACTACGTGTGTATCGTGGTTTGCGACAAGACAAGACAAGTGCACAAAAGTGAACGTCGGTTCACTTGTCTTCGATTATTTATTTTTTACCCGACTGCGTTATAAAGAGTGTTATGTTTTTCGAGTGTATGTTTGTATGTATGAATGTATGTATCTATGTGTGTGAGTATGTATGTATGTTTCTATATAATCGGCTACAGCCTAAACGGCTCGACCGATTTTGATGTGCAAGATGTTAGATTTGTCTTCACTTCCAGAATGTCATCATAGGCTATTTTTTAATATAAAAATAAATATGAAAAATGCGTTTTATCGTAATCTCCAACGAACTTTTTCGTAGTAAACATTTGGGTTTACTAAAATTATTATAAAGAACGCACATTTATAATCTTTTACATGGATTTTTCGCATACTTTCTCATCTGTTTATCTTTTAACATAGATAGTTGTTAAAATAAAAATTATAAATAGAGTGTTTATTTCAGATAATATAATTATCCTTTTAACATTGGTATATTTATTTTCTAGCAAAACTATAAAATTGTGTTTTGGCAGATAAGCTTCCTCCTGTAATCGGTTTTTTATCGTATACATTTCGGTGTGTGTGCGTCTGCTTTGCATGATCTCATTCCCCCATGCCCATTTTTCTATCGGACAGTAAGAAGCACGAAACATCGTTACATGGTTGATATTCCGAAAACACGTACGAAACGCTTTGGCTCCACTTTCATAGTGCGTACCGCCAAAATGTGGAATGCGTTTCCTGAATGAGTCTTTCCGAATAGATAATAATCTCGGTGTCTTCAAATCGCGAGTGAATAGGTTTCTTCTAAGCAAGCGCACTCCATCGTAGACCGTAACTATAGGGTTGCCACCCGTACTTTATAATAGAGTATTGTACGTCATTTCAGGTAATTGTACACTATACTTTATTAGAACAATAAAGTTCTTTATTTCACATGATTTGATTTATTTAGTATTTTAAAAAGTTTAGTCTTATTTTTTCCGTAAACGTTTCGAAACTGCAAAAAGCAACAAAAACATGTTTTAAACGTAATAATAAAAAAAATGAATTGTACTTTATTTTAATACTATATACTTTTTATTTCTTACCTATAATAACCAATGTAATTTAACTGCAAGAAAAAAACGGTGGCAAGCCTAACCGTAACTGTCGCTTAACACCAGGTGAGTTGACGGTCAAGCGCAAGCCTATCGTTGATTTAAAAAAAACGGAAAATTTTAAATTTAAAAAATATTAAATACAGTGTCGCTTTCTTTTACCCGTGTAGTGATGAGAAACAGTAAATATGATGATCAAATGTACGCCCATGTCCGTCTCCAGATTTCTACATCTGTAGCAGATTTCACAAAAATCGGTTCAGCCGTTTGATCGTGACAAGATAACAAATAGACAGATAGACAGACAGTTATTTTCAATTAGGATTTATTTTGAATAATTTGAAGCTGTGCCCCCGATGTCACCCGCCTAGTGATGTAAAATGATGATGAGATAAGATATAGTTAATTTCCTTCTCCATGTCCTAAAGAAACTATATGCCAAATTTCATAATAATTAGGTCAGCCGTGAAATGGTAAAAACAGACAGAGCGACAGACATACTACATAGGAGTGCAAGCGAGTTAATTTAGCTTTTATAATATTAGCGGCGAATATAGAAAACTTACGAATAAATGAGCAATATCAAAATACATACCTATATTCTATTTTTTTTTATCAGCCCTGTTTGTACAAACTGTCCCACTGCTGGGAACGGGCCATCTTCTCATTGTGAGAAGGGTTAGGCCATAGTCTGCCACGCTGGCCAAGTGCAGGTTGGCAGACTTCACACATCTTCAAGATCATTGAGAACTCTCAGACATGTAGGTTTCCTCACGATGTTTTCCTTCACCGTTTGAAGTTGGCGGCAATCAACAATACGCACATAACTACGAAGACAGAGGTGCGTGCCGTGGGATTCGAACCCAGGACCTGCGGATCGCAAGTTAGACGATCTCCCGACTAGGCTGCCGGAAACTTAATTATATTCTATAATACTTACTAAATACTTTGAAGACATAGTGTCCAATCACAACATCACACATTTGCAAGTATGAATAAACTAGAAACAAAATCACCGCCAGGAAAAACAGAAACACAATCTCTTTTTCGTTTAAAAACATTGTTTTAACAAAAAAAACACTAATATTATATTTTTTTACGTTCGATCGTTCGTTTTCGTTTGAATTTTCACTCTTTCACTACCGATTTTCCAAAGAAAACTACAGTTTAATGTTTACCGTAGATAATCAAAGCTCAGAGACTAGATATATCACCTGTAGCTACTAAATTAAGATAGAGTCTGAGTCAATCTTTTCGAAAAACTTGCGTTTGAAACACTGTGTTTGAATTATAAAGATTATACAAGAAATATCGTAATTAATTGATTTATTTATTTTTTAAACTACAACAAATTGAAACACAATTTTTTATTCATATTTTAATTGTATTTCAATTGAAAAATACAATTGAAATGTCAATTGATTCGATGTAATTTTTGACACGGTGTCGTTAAAAATTTAGCTGGAAAACACTAAACACAGAATCCGTTTTACTGGTAATCTTACCTTAGTTTGTGCAATTTTATCACTTATTTCTTAAATCATAAAGCATATTTCCGCTGGCAAGCACCTGTGGAACAATTTTAGATAATCTGATAAGAGAAGACTAGAGATAACCATGACGCAGGTTAATAAAGGTATGTACCTATTGTAATAATAATTTGACTTATAAATTTATAGACAGTTTGTTTGTACCTCAAAACTCCGTCATTCCTTAAAAAAAATGAAAAAAAATCTCTTAGTTGAAAAGAATATTTTAATATAGAAGAAAATTTTAAATTATAAGAAATAAAAATAAATAAGAAATGAATAAAATAAAAAAATATTTTTATTTATCCTGTAGAAATTCCATCAAAATTGCTTCAGTAGTTTGATTTTTAAAACAAAATAAGTTAAATTAACTGAAAAAAAAATTACATCCAAGTAAACGAAATTACGAGTTTTAAAATCGGTTTCAGTTTTTTAAACTATAATATTTATTCAACTATAAATTTTATTGGAAGACCAGCCACAAAGTGGACAGAAGACCAGCCACAAAGTGGACAGAAGACCAGCCACAAAGTGGACAGAAGACCTCATAGAAGTGGCAGTCAGATGCTGGATGCAGCCCGCTTCCAGCTGGTCTTTTTGGGGCACCATGGATTTCCAAAGGTCTCCCGGCCTATGTCCAGCAGAAGGCTTCTTGTGGCTGAGATGATGATGATGATGATGACTAATTGTATACTATAATTATAAGCAAATATATTCAAAAGCAACTCGGTTCGCAAGTCAAAAGCAACTAAAAATATGCCAAGTAATTAGTTCTCAAACTGGTAGAGACAGAACGTCATGAATCATCGAAGCAATCTGTAAACATGAGGGAGAAAAACATGAAGACTTATTTTGTCGCCGGAGAATGGTGGGGTGTCAGTCAACTCATCGTCATGAATCTTAGACATGGTAGTTACTGGACCTTGGACTTGAACGCAATTTTTACTCACTAAGGGCGAGGCCACACGATTTGTTGGAATCGTTGCGTTGTTCGCCGCGATATGTCTGACGCAGTGACTCATACGAGAAAAAGAAGTAGGTTATCAATTCGGTCTGTATGTTTTTTTTTTGTATATTTGTTCACCAATTACTCGGCCCATTGTGCATTGATTTTGATGATTCTTTTTGTATTTGGTAGATCATACTTCAGAGGTTGCTTTACTATTTTTTTTAATAATTTCAAAAAATGGAAATATTTTCATTGGATTCCTGAGTGAAGTGCGTCAGATTATAGAATCGCAGAGTACCACTGACACGTTTTTCTTTGCAAAAGTGTCAAATGTTAAGGATTATCGTATACACATCTGCACATTTTTAATCTTCGAAAACGAAACATTTGACATTCAATGACAAAATCTCATTCTTGCCAAAAAAAAACGAGTGGATGAAGAGAGGTCTTTTTAAAAAGTATACAACCGTAAAGGATTTAGTAAAAGTAAAACCTTTACTCCTCATCCAATGTGTATGAGGTGAAAATATAAAAGTAAAGAAAATATGAAGTATGTACTTCAACTATTGAGCATTTTGTTTAATTATTACCCGACTGAGTAAGATGATATGAACATTATGTATCCTAATCCTTTCTAATATTACAAGTAACGAAGTAGCGTACTTTGAAGTCGGTTGTTTTTTAAACTTTAAAATTATATTGCGTAAAATTTAAATAGGTACACTGTTTTCAGTTTCGTATACTGAAAGGAAAAAAGGTCCGTCCGTCTGTTTGTATGCCAAGAGAAGACCCTTTATATCAGGAATATAGTGGTTACAATCCCACATAACTAGGGTCCATTCCTAACGTACAACGCAGACGGGTATCTTTTAAAGATTTCTCCTTCATAAAAAAAATATTATTACAGTTTAAAAAACTGAAAAAACCGACAATCACAATACGAAATTTGTTTACGTGGATGTCATTTTTTCCGTTATTTTGTTATATGGGACTACTTAGGAACCTACCAAGTACCAACCAAACAAAAAAAAAAAAACATCAAAAATAAAATTCATATTTGGCGGAGTAATCACGTAACAAATTCAAATTCCATTTATTTCGCCCATAAGTCATAGCATTACAAATTACAAATAAAGTACGAACGAACAAAAAAAAAAACAGTCTAATTGAGAGCCTCCTTCTTTTTGACAGTCGCTTAAAAAAGGTGTAAACAAGCCTTTAATTGCATCCAAAGGTAACAATCTACATTGTCACAGCAATATGGATGCATTTTTCGTTTTTTTTTTTTTTTAATTTTATAACTACTTGTCGCCATTTACCTGCGATAACTAGTTTGCGTGTAATCGAACTATTATTTGCCCTCAGGCTTCTTGTAAATTAATCGATAGCAAAATATCCTCGATTGTGTCATTTCTTTTTAGTTTTATCTCAAACAAGTGATAATTACAGGTGTGACATGTGAAGTTATTCTGGAATTCATCAACATTATCGTCAGCTTAACGCAGCCCATAATTTTAAAGCTTTTTTTCACCTGACTGCGCAAGAAAGATGGTTATGTTTTTCGAGTGTGTGTATGTATGTGTTATGTGTGTGTGTATGTATGTTTCTATATTACCTCCTATAGCCTAAACGTGCTAGGTGATGATGAAGATGACCGGTATAATTTAAACTAATAAAAAGTGTGTAAAAATAATTTTATTTATTCAGCAGCTGGCACAGTTGATGCTGTTGCATCTGTCAGACTGATCAAAAAATAAGATAGATAGATAGATGAACTCTTTATTGTACACACCTTAAAAGTAATAACAAAGGACTTAAATAGACAAGTGCAACAACAGGCGGCCTTATCGCTAAAAGCGATCTCTTCCAGGCAACCATGAAGTTAAGTGAATAAGTTTCATGGTTTGGTTACAGACCCAGGCACAATTGAAACTAATAAAACAATGAAGTGTTATGCGTAGATAGGTTATCCCGGCTTTGCGTGGTAAGCTTCAAGTAAGGTAATTGCCTGACTTGTCTTCAGTGTCGACACGTCGGGCAACGCTATGATATAAGAATACGTCATGTTAAGTGTTAGTTTTAAGTGTTCTCTCGTGCGTGTCGTTGCCTACCGGTCCCAGCGGAAGACCAGCGCTAGTTGTTTACAACTAGCATTATGCTGCGCTGGGGCCGGATTGTGACAAAAACATTATTTTGTGACCTATTTTGTGTGTATGATTATTTTATTTTCTGTGTGTTTTTGTCACAATAAATTATATCTAATTTATCCAACAACAGGAGTTGTGGATGCTGGATCTGTCGGGTTAATAAAGAAGTTCGGTGGTAAAGTGGCATTAGAGACAGGCAGCTCATGAACCGCCCCAGCCGTAAGCAGACCGTAAACTCTTATTTCCAGCAGAAATTTCTTCGCAAAAAGCACTTTTACATACAGCATCATGCTGTGAACGGTGTCATCGTCTACTGGATCATTCTTTACGTATACGTTCATTTTCGCATTTGGGTCTGGTTTCAAGGGGTCAACCAGTGGGCTGTACTTGAGGATTTCTTCAGGTGTCCAGGAGAAAACTGGACCACCGTCAGAGATTCCAACTGTGTATTGAAGAAATGCTTCTTGTGGTCGCCGAGCGATAGCCTGCGATTTAATAAGTTATTATTTTTGGTTTTTGGCCAGTATTAATAGCATTTTAGGGTCGACGATACATGATATATGTGTACAAATTTCTTCTGTATACCAAGGCTACCCTCCTTCCCTCCACTATATTAATTTCAATTTGAAACCCCAATGCGTTCCTGCGAAAATGAGTTTTGACAGACATACAGACTAATTGAAAATAGAATCCTCATTTTCTCGTTTGTTTGTCAGAATAACATGGATCAATTTGTTTACGATTCGTAGACTACCTTTTTCACAACATTTTCTTTTATTAGAGCCACATGTGGGGGGAAGACTAAGGTAAGCAAACCTCAATGTGCGATATGATACTCAATGTGAGATAAAATTTTATTTGGCCGGATTTTATCGTGGAAATTAAGTATAGTCAAGACCTTTATCGGTCTGGGGCTGGGGTAATCGATATGCTTTTTGTGTAGTAGTTTAGTAAGTTGAGTCTGTATATTGTTGTGTTGTAGTTAGTATAGTCAAACGTATAATAATGTACATATATAATAAATTAATACTTTCTGGGATATCACTATCCTCAACATGATAATTTTTAATATATTAAATTATATTATTTTTTCGTAACCGCCATTTAACAACAGATAAGTACACTAGAAAAACAGTACAGTAACAGTAGTTAATGTATGTATCTCTTACCTTGATGGTGACGCATGTGAAGTTCAGAAAGTAAAGGTCAAATAACGAAAGCTGAAAAGAAAGATTAGTCAATTTATGTATGTATGTGGGTACTGTGGCTAAGTATGAAGGTACCACTAAATTAATTAAAATGATCATTCTCACTAAAATTAAAAAAGGAACATAAATTGTATAGGAACGTAGTTTATTTTTTGAATTTAATTATTTATACATTTTAATTAGTTTTTTTTGCTTGATGATGGCATCATGGTTCCACATTTACCATTTGTCGAGTTAAATTAGTTGATTAGTTTAATTAGTTAATTGGTTCCTTCAGAATTGCTCTTCTTCTATTTTGTATTGGACCCCGCGATAAGCGATTTGCCAGTGTTAAGTATTAAAATATTTTCAAGTTTCTTGAATAATAGAAGTTATAACATATAGTGTTCTAGTCACAGTCTAAGTCACGTAAACAGTCATTTTCAAATTTGAGTCTTGCCTCAGTAAAGTGATAGCAACTTTACTAGAAGCTTCTATGGAGTTTTGCCGACAACGTAAAATGACACGTTTCACTACTTTATTTCATTTGCCCACACTCACTTTCCAAGCATGAGGTCGTCTTTCCACCTTGTAGCTGGTCTTCCTACGCTGCGCTTGCCGGTGCGTTGCCTCCACTTGAAATCTGTATGACTTAACTGCGAATATTATTTTTAATGACTACCTTGTATTGCACGGATCCAATCTTGTTAGTAATCATAGAATCATTAATAATATCCTTGTAGACGAGTCTGAGACCATGGTCGCTGCAGTCGCCATAGTGACCCCTGCCTGAAAATGAAACACATGTTTTATCAATGACATTATTTTATAATGGCCTATGGGGCTGAAAAGTTCTCGAGCGAAGACCATGCATCGGCAAACGCGGCGTAGGAAGACTAGCCACGAGATGGAGATGGACTTCATACAAGTGGCGAGAAGACGTTCGATACAAGCAGCTTCCAATTGGTATTTTTGGAAGTCATGTGTTCTATTGGGAGGCCTATGTCCAGCAGTGGACTTCTTATGGCTGTGACGATGAAAATGATGATGATTATTGTTTAAAAAATCTTCAAAAAATGTTTTAGACCTCACGACACGACCTCATGAGAACTTCATTATGATGCGTTGACTAAATTTCCCTCGCTCCATTAGTGGACTCGAGCCAACTTTACTCGTTACATAGCCGATGTTAAAATGAACGGATCTTCTTGAATATAAACATCTGCTTTGGCAAATATATTTATTTACAATAAAGAGACTATTTAACGTAACATATAAGGTAATTAGTTAAGTATGATTTAAAATAGATAGGACTTTACATATTTTACACCGAACGCTATGCGACATGACATCAAAGAGAGAGAATTAATCACGTAACGCAGTGTTGCCAGCCATGGAGATGAAGCCTGACAGTGACATATCTATCAGCCGAGCGTGACGGTTCAGTCTCATTCAATATGTAGAAAATAATTGCTAAACGATCCTACATGTAGTTCAAAAAATAACTTCAAATTAGGTCATATATTAAACACCTATTTTGTTTGATTATTTGGAACGAGAATCGAGTACTGAACAGCCTGTATCAAATTTGCTAGTGTTCAAACAGTCACCCTGTAGAGGTAATTCCCCTCACCATTAGTGATATTGATCTGTGCAGCGTTATCCCTGTCTATAGAGAAGATGTCTTCTCCCAGCTGGTAGTAGTGTGAGAGGTGCTCGCTCTTCGTGTTGTTGTCACCAGCTGGTGGAGGGGGCTGGATTGCTGGCGTAAGATCGAGTGGAGGGGGACGTACTTTATCTCGACAGAGGGTGGAGAATTCGTGTCTGGAAACCGTTTAATAGGGAATATGCATAATTTACTTTTGTTTGGTCATAAAAAGGCTAACTACAAATATATACATTCCACAAAAACAAAATTAAATCAAATCAAATGGAATTCTTCTGAGAGCTATACATCAGGTGTCTTGGTGTTCAATTTCAGATCTATCTAATTTATAAAAAGTCTTGGATTTTAAAAATACACATGTTGCGTTAATATTTTTTTATTCGAAAATAGGCTTGCGCTTGACCACTAGCTCGCCTGATGTTAAGCCACTGTTGCGATCTACGGTGGAGCACGCTGGTCTAGAAAGAAAAATATAAGAATATTTCTATCTATTCAGCCTGTATCCACCCACTGCTGATTTCAGGCCTTCTCTTGTTCACGCCGTCCTTTCCGGTCATATGCGAGTCTCATCCACTGACATCCGTCGTCATCTGACCATCGGTCTGCCTTGATGTCGTCATTTGCTTTGATCCACCTGTCGCTATCCCATCTAGCCAAGTGTCCTGTGCCCACCTCCACTTTAGCTTAGTGATGCGTGTGCTCGACTCTAGTGGATCGTTGAATTCCACGTTTGGATATAAGAATATAAAGATATATAGTCGCTCAATTACTTTGGCTTGTCAAATTATGCTTATTCGTTTTAAGTATGTTTTTGTAGTGTATAACATTTTGTTGTATTTATTATTATATTAAATTATAATATTTATTAGTCTAGTTTTCCTCTCTATATAAGTATTAGTATGTAATTAGTATTAGCATGTACATATTATTATATTATATTTCATTATTTAGTTTATAATGTTACTTGTTTAATATCCCGTTGCACGCTGCGTCTGATTTATATTTTATATTTTTTTCATCCTATGGTTGCCTGGAAGAGATCGCTTTTAGCGATGTTGTTGCACTAGTCTACTTAAGTACTTCGTTATTACTTTTAAGGTGTGTACAATAAAGAGTTTATCTATCTATCTATCTATAAATTTGGAGAGTCATCGGGTCGTAAGTAGAGCAAAGTGTCATAGACTCACATGGCTCGGCGTGCATAAGTGGATCTCGTTGGGGTCTGGTGAGCTTTTTGTAACCAACTACACCAAAACGACGTCTGTTTTCCCTGAAACCTGGAGAAAACAACTGCGTTTAAATCGACACTATTCAGAAGTTACATAAATACAATCAAGCCTGTTTTCCCTTACGGGGTAGGCAAAGCATCAAACAAAAAGCGGCCATTTGACCGTGGTTAGAGGGTTAGCTGGAAGAGAGAGGGTATTAGAGGGTAATATGTAATTATCCTGCAGTGACAAGGCCTATATAAACAAAAGTTTCCCTCAAATACCCTGACTTACAATATATCCAGGAAGAGAAGCAGCTGCCACATTTTATGTTGTTTGTTTTCTCCCGGTCCAGCGTGAAAGAAAGTTGCAGAAGGTCCACAATTATTGATACAGGTCCGAGACGAACCACAGCCACAGATCGCAGCCGGATACATCATCTATTTTCTAAGCTGCCTTCTACTATATGTAACAGAATAATTTAATAGTATACACCATACAAAATGGCCCCTCTCTGCTTCTCGTCAATTTAGGTTTATAACCCGCTGCCCGCGCTCGCCTTGTTGTTTACCGGAATTTAGCGACGCGGTTGTCGGTCGAGACGAGGAGATTGAAGCCCAAGCGTGTCATCACGAGCGAGCGGCTGTCAGAAGACAACCAGAACTTCATACATGTGTTTGTGTGTTTTATGCAGACGTCAACTTGGGTATGTGTAAAGACACATAAGTTGACGTTTGTGTCTGTCTCCACACAATGGCGCGCTAATCAGAGAAGCAACGCGCCATTGTGTAAATGTGACACTGAAAAACATGACGACGTATGGATTGTGTGACGTGTGGATATATTCTATGTATGTACCTTCTTTCCCAACTAAATTCATCACTTTGTCATTAGCGTTAGAGTGTATCCAGGGCCAGTAGTGGGCGAGGGTGATGAATCGTGACGCTGCCGCACACCCTGGACCGCCCACTCCGAGCCCTATCTGGAATAGTACAAACGGTACAAGGTTCTATTCTACAGACCACGCCACCACTGAAGTCAGACGGCGAAATTTGGGAACTAAATTTGACAGGAAAAAATCTACTTTCAAACAAAATTCATCCGTTTGAGAGCTACGATTTTGTTATTTTTTTAACATGAATAAGTCCGCGCTTGACCACCAACTCGCCTATTGGAAAGCGACGATGTGGTACGATGTCACAGACAGACATATACACACGTCAAACTTTTAACACCCCTCCTTTTTGGGGTATACAACCGAATTGAGAACCTTCTTTTTTGAAGTCGGTTAGAAAGTAAATACATACAAGAGCCCAACTGCCCGTGACGTTAGTTATGAGGGCCATGCCTTTGTCCCAGACGCAGTCTTCTTGGAGATTCCTGGCTTAGGCACATTTTGAGTTTCCGGGGGGTAAATTTTCATCTTGTAGCTGAAAATATTAAATATGTTTACAATTTAAACAATAACTAGTGAACATTAGAAGCTTTTAATTAATTTCACCTGTCCCGGTGTTTGTAATCAAATCTTGCAAGGTGAATTTGACCCGGTTCCCGGAGCTGAAATTTTCCATGACTACGAGTATAACGAGAGTGACTTTTGCACTGCTCCTTTGACTCAAAAGACCGTTGTATGCGTATGAAACTATAGTCGGAAATGTCGACTCAAAACAAGAGTGACTCATTGTTTGTGTTTTAAAAAGTTAGTTACAGTACTTTTATAAACAAAAAAAAACGTACTTACTTCTTCTAATTCATATATTTTTTTACATGAATTTGAATCTGCAAATTGCATTTTATATAAGAATTTCTCCAAAAATTCATTATCTGGAAAAATAAGTTTCCGATATAACTATATTTAGCATTAATATCTCCAGTGTTGCCCTGTTCGTACAAATTATCCCACTGCTGGGCGCGGGGCGGGCCATCTGATGACATAATTCAACTTTTGACTAAATAAAACGCATACGCATCCTGAGTGGGTCATGCGATAGATTTTATCTGGGTATCTTTAAATCGCGAGTGAATTGTTTTTTTTTTTGGGTAGCGCGCTCCATCGTTAACCGCAACGTCGCTGAACATCAGGTGGTCGACGGTCAAGCGCAAACCTAATCCTGCTAAAATGACAAGTTCTTACCTAAATACATATATATTGACAATAGCAAATAATTGTGTCCCTAATAGATCTACAGAAAGATTGCGTTTTCACTTACCATCTGTGAATCCAAGGATGTATAATTGGTTGGAAGTGATAAATTGATTTTTAGGGTAGCAAATCGGTAATATTGGAACTGAAACAATTAAAATTTAGATTAAAAAACCTTTACTCAACTACACAAAAAATAGTTATGGTTTTCGGGTGTAGGGTTTTGACATGAGAGGTGTAGTGATATGTAAGATTCATCTTAAAGATAAAGATAATTTATTAGCATACAAAACGAGAATTTTAAACAACAAGTGCATAAAAGATGTTACACTAAATTTAGTCGCTTAACTTCTTAACTTTTTAATACATACAGGTTGTTTTGTCTCCAGGGTACAGGTCGACGAGTGCTATTGTGCTGACAGCAGGGTACTCCGGGTGCGTGAGATAGCCTCTCAGACTGTAGTACCGGACTTTATTACCTCGCTGGAAGAACATGGCTTCACTGCTCTCTCTACAGTGAAAGTAAATCAAAACATTTAGATTAAAATCAAGTGTAAAATATCACACAACAAAATATTATAAAAAAATTGTCAAACTGTGTATGTTACAGAAACGTTTTATTATTATTTTTGAAATTGAATTGAATTGAGAGGGTCTTTTAATGTACAGGCGTGCGAGAAGTCCTTTTATGCCATGTATAGTAATTGTTGTAGGTTTATGTACATGAAAGTTGCTTTCTTCAGCTTTTGCTCTGCATATGTCTTGTACTCATAATATATTATGTGAGGGCTGGAGTGAGGCTTAAAATTTTCCATACTAATAACATAAATTATGCCTTATGCTCCTAGTCTGTGTTTCTGTTACAGTTGAGATGAATCCTTCTAGTTGAAAGGCTAGACGGTTAATCTGAGTTTTCCCACACACATACACACCCTTCGCGACTATCCTTTCACACAGACTCACACAAACTCCCCCACATGCATGCGCTTGCTTGTACACACAAATAAGATTCCGTAGTTCGACCACCGTCCGCCTCGCTCGCGCATACACACATTTTAGAAGATATTATAAAAAGATTGAATGAACTTATAAAAAAAATCATTTTTGCGTTAATAATTCCTAAAAATTATTTATATATATGAAAGTTAACTTGGATCAAATTGAAATTTTTGTCAAATATTTGTGATGTTGTTTTCTAGTTTTACAACCGACGATTTTTTTGTAAGTTCATACAGTCATTTCATATCTTTAAAAATGCGAGCGAGACGGATGAGCGACGATCGAACTACGGAGTCTTAGTAATGTGATTGTATTACTTACATAAATATAGTATTACTTACATAAATATTATATTACTTACATAAATATTGTATTACTTACATAAATATAGTATTACTTACA
Source organism: Lycia hirtaria (assembly GCA_947563715.1). Classification (NCBI taxonomy): domain Eukaryota; kingdom Metazoa; phylum Arthropoda; class Insecta; order Lepidoptera; family Geometridae; genus Lycia; species Lycia hirtaria. The sequence continues at coordinate 29,936,747 of OX387377.1, read as the reverse complement.
TAAATATTATATTACTTACATAAATATAGTATTACTTACATAAATATTTTCTCCGGTATTTTGGCGACATCATCCGCACTAGCGATAGCGTAGTGATCTTTTACCAGCACCAGACCTGTTAGAGCGACTGTCACGGAGTCCAGGTCACCTGGAAGCGGTGTGGAAACATTGTTTACAGGTGTGTTTGTCTGTACGTTTATATATTAAATCCCACAGTGTGACTGATTTTTAACTGACTTCCAATAAGAAGGAAGTTCTCAATTCGATTGTATGTTTTTTTTGTATATTTGTTCGGCGATTACTCCGCCAATTCTGAATTGATTTTAATGATTATTTTTGTTAGGTAGGTACTTACAGATACTTCAGAAGTGGTCCTATATAAGTTTTATCAAAATCGGTGCAGTAATTTGGTTTTTATAACAAAATAACTGAAAAAATGTTGTCCAAGTAAACGTTTACAAAATCCCCATTAAACTATTTACAGACATTTAACAACAAGAAAGTTTGCGAAACTTTGTGTTCGCGGGTTCTCCTGTTTATAGAACCACTAGTAATAATACAAATTTCGCAAAAACAGACATCCATTGACCCGAAAAACATATCCCATCTACGTGCAGTCGAGTAAATAAATAAAAAATACTCACGTAAATACACTTTGAGTAATCCATACCAAGGGAAGAGGCCTGTTCTTCCGATAGCTCCCTCATGCGTGATGTGAGAGAGAAATGAAGAACCGTCGCATTTGTCCCGTTTCAATATGGATACACAAAGTACACCTAGAAAGTAGAATGTTGTAGGTTAGTAACTGTCGCCCACGAAGTGATGAAAGATGGTGATGATGATGATGAAGAAATATAGTATGGTATACGGTTAAGAGCAGACAATATCTGTCTACCCTCTTTCTTTGTCTTTTACTGAGAGCGTTATCACCGGCACTCGAACTCGATCGATAGTCTCGACAAAACACACTCACAATATCACACATATTTTCTATTGGACACATTTTGGACGTGTATCTTTAAAAAATCCGAAAACTGGTCATTTTTTATTTAATCACAAAAAAATAGTGTCTCTATGCGAGGAATGAGGGCTGCCTCAAACGTTCGCTCGCTTGGATCCGAGTGGGAGGCTCCGCTACTATAGCCCCTACTCGGATCCGAGTGGTGAGCAAGGAAGGTGTTAAATATTTTTACGATGTATATTTTTCGGTTTATGAAGGAAAATATAAAAAAAATATATGATTTCGCCCTTTTATTTAGTTTGTACGGAACCCTCGGTGGGCGAGTCTGACTCGCACTTGTCCGGATGTTAAGCCTCGATGACACTGGGCTAGTTTACAAGCTACAAGCCAGCGAGTTCGCGAGCAGCTTGTAAACTCGCTCCGTGTCATTACAATCTGCTTTTGATTGTGTCATCGACACTCGCTAGATTTTAAACTCGCCTAGCAGCTAGTAAACTAGCCCAGTGTCATCGAGGCTTTAGACTATTGACCACCAACTCGCCTGATGTTAAGCGACGGTGTGGCCGAGGATGAAGCTCGTCGTTCTAGAAGATATTTATTCACTCTAGCCTTGAAGATTCCAAGATTGTAGCACTCAGGAAACAGATGACGGCAAAGAATTCCAATTTCCATTCCTGTACAGTATGTAATCAAGAACGTGGACCGATATCGTTGAGTATGGATTTTTGGAATTTCAATAAGAAATAGGTGGGTGGTAATGCGCCGATTTTCTGCTAGTCCTGGTACCCAAAATTATATCTATTTAGTGTAAAAAATGACTTACCATTCAAATAAATAAAAAAACTGATCATTATAATTGTTTTATTGTACATTATTAGTCTAATAATTAATTAATTAATTAATTAAAATATTTACAATGTATTCACGATAAATAAGAAATATTAATAAAAGTAATACTATTTTATTTTAAAAAATAATTAATAATTTCAAATAAAATCTGCGTTTGATAAAACTGTAGGTACTATGTATGATAGCAGATATTATAATGAACGTATTTATTTTATGAAAGAGAAATTTATACATACACATAAACATCTATTGTGTACTATTCTATATTTCTAAACATATCTTTGTGTTAGATTGTTTGTAAACTGTTTCTTTTACGTAAATATTTATTATTAAAGAACACTCATCAAATGTTTAAGGCGACGTAGTAACTCTTTTCTAGAATCTGTTTTTATTAAGAAATTTATTAAAAGCCTACCCATTATTATATTTTCTCCTTATTTTTTTTTCTGTATCTATTTGAAACCTCTTCCGATCTTCTTCAAACGCAATATCTTATTTTCTATTTACATATTTATCTTCATCAAGAGGAATATATTTTCTCATATTAGAGTTGAGTTCTTCATTTGTAATATGCGCAAACTTCTCAGGAAGTATATCATCAATTTCACGTCGAAACCTAGCATCTGGTGTGGTAGTTTCAACAACATCAGGCTCATCCCCCTCAGGTCCATAATACACGATCTCAAGCTCACATTTATCTTGAAACACCACTTTTAAATATAAATTAACGTTATACGCAGTAATGTTCTTTACTTCAGATTTGATGTAAGATGTTGTGTTTGTGTTAATATAGTCTTCTTTTGTGATGAGTCTACTCTGGTTGTAGAAGGGATACACTCTGATGATGTCTGCTGGTGCTTCAGGAAGGATGGTGCCGTCATGTAGTATCGTGTCGTAGTATAGATACGCGGAATCAGCTTCTTTTGCAAGGACCTGTGAAACAAGATATAAATAAATAATTATCGGTAAGAGCAGTGTCTTGTTATTTATGTAAATTGCATTCAGCATTGTACCTTTCCCGCAACCTGTCTGTTATTGGCCCTTAATTTCATACGTAATAATTTTTAACTGACCTCCAAAGAGAAAAAGGTTCTAAATTCTACTGTGTTTTTTTTTCTATGACTCCGCGAATTACTGGTGATTATTTATTATTTGATAGGCACTTCATAGCTAGGCCCGTATAGATTTTATCAAAATAGTTTCTACACTTTGTGTCTTATAACAAAATACCTGGAATATTTAAATTTTTAAAATAAATAAATATTTAAATATAAATGAATTTAAATATTCAGCCACGAGATGGACAGATGACCTCATACAAGTGGCGGGAAGACGCTGGATGCAAGCCGCTTCCAATCGGTCTTTGTGGAAATCCATGGGGGAGGCCTATGTCCAGCAGTGGATTTCTTATGGCTGAGATGATGATGATGAATTTAAATATTATGACTGTTTAAAAAATACTTACCTTTATAGTTACGCAGGTGTAGTTGGAATACCTCGGGTCATGCAGGGTCATCTGAAAAATTAAAATATTTTGTAACTATTTTAGTTTGTTTAGTTTGAAAACTGACGTGGTTGTTACACATATTTTGACCGAGCGAGCGAAGCGTCTCCGCATCAACTGGCCAAATTTTCTTTCGTCTGTCAGTTTGTTTGTGAATTTGTGAGTTTGTATGTTCGTGCTCGCGTACAGGGCGTAATTTTGAACCAATTTTGATGAAACTTGGCGTATAGGAACTATGTTTTTTTTGTCGTCGGCGATTTTTGATACGGACTAGGCATACTTTTCATCGTCATCATAATACCCGTTTGTCATTACTTTTTCTTATTCTTTTCAGCAATATGAAATCCACTGCTGGACATAGGCCTCCCTCATAGATTTCCAAAAAAAACCTGATGGAAGCGGCTTGCATCCAGCGTCTTCCCGCATCCATCCATCCATCCATCCATGGCTGGATCCATCTCGTGGCTGGTCTTCCAACGCTGCGCTTGCCACTGGCCATCAGTTCCGCGTTTTATGTGCTCTGCCCACTGACACTTCAACTTACTAATCCGCGGTGGTGACGTCGGCGACTTTCGTATGTCTACTGATCTCTTAATTTCTAATGCAATCTCGTAGGGAGACTCCGAGCATAGCCAACTCCATAGCTCGTTGCGTAACCTTGAGCTTCCTTATAAGGCCCAGATTTTATTAATAGGTGAGTGAAACTGCGGGGAGTAGCTAGTATATGACAAAATTCCTGAAGAACTAACTAGGTATTGTACGGAGCCCTCCTTTCCAGGTGCCTGTACTGTCATGGTGTCTCTGTAGACAAGTTTAATGTTGCTGTCACTGCAGTTTCCGTAGCTACTATGTGCGTAAGGATCCTCTGAAAATAACAAAATGGCTGTTAGAAAATAAATATGACAGCTTTCAGCAGTCGGGTATTTGGTTTTTATTTTAAGCCAGTACAAGCTTAGGACACTCAAAAACCACCTACAAAAAAGGCTGGATCGATTTTGATGAAACAGCTAAGTACACTCTCTATGAAATCTTCTTTCAAACAAGAAAAACTAAATCATAATCAGTCCATCCGTTTGAGAGCTACGACGCCACAGACATACTCACAGATACAGATACACATCTGTGTATAAGTTGAACATGTGTAGATACACACCTCTCTTTTTGGGTTGGGGCTTAAAAAGGACTTGTTTTATCATAATACCTAAAAAAATATATTTACAAAGTGATTCTACTGACATTAAAAAATTCGATCAATTTTTGTAACATTTGCAAAGCAACATTCAAAACTCAATTCTGAAAACATTAAAATTTTGTTACTCTATTCCGAATAAGAATTTAAAACACGGGCAGTAGAACTCGCGAGCGCAGATTTTTAAAGTCGTGGCAAAAACTCAGTGCTCGCGGGGTCTACTGTTCGTAGTAATATAACTAGACTAGTAATAAAATGTCCTCAGTTCAATGACTTTCCATCACGTGGACGTAAAGTCTAAAACAAATTTCACGAATATAGTGTCCTGGGTTGACCGATACGAATGAACTTAAAGATTTTGATATACTCCAAGTCACCGCGCTAAAGCCTAATTTAGATTGAGAAGTCTAGAGATGTCTATTTTGCGGCTTCAAATTATTTTGAAAATCTAATTTATTTTAATCGTGTATGGGTTCTAATTAGACCTCATTGAGCTCGGACGTTTTAGAGGACCTACGCTACATCCCGTTGATACTTATTATTTTAATCGTGTAAGGGTTCTAATTAGACCTCATTGAGTTCGGACGTTTTTGATGACCTACGCTACATCCCGTTGATACTTATTATTTTAGTCGTGTAAGGGTTCTAATTAGACCTCATTGAGCTCGGACGTTTTTGATGACCTACGCTATATCCCGTTGATACTTTAACAAAGCCTCAGTTACATACTTTTTGTGACGGCTGTCATGTCGATCAGTATCTCTGTGCCGTTGATCCTCTCGATGTGGAAGGGGTCGTCATGATGGATCAGGACATCGTACGGGTAATAGTACGACTTGTCGATCTTCTCGTTGGTATCATTCTGGTTTTGTCGAAGTAATTCGTGCGCCGGGACGTATTCCACCTCGTCTTTGTAACTCTTTTTGAATCCTGTTAATCGAAACACCGAATCTACATCTAAGAAACATGTGTCTATATTAAAAGAAAAAAATAAATGACTGACAGCATAAAAGCAGTTTTTAGTGTCTAACCCACGATTTCGTTACGCTTGATACGCTGTTTGGTGTACGTTTTTTGTGAGAAAGTATGCGTAAAATCGCTGTAAAAGATAATAAATGTGTATTCATTACCATAATTCTAGTAAAATCACTTATTTATTACGAAAAAACTTTTATTTTAATTTTTTTCGAGAGTTTTATTATTATTATAACAAAAATATAGCTTGACATCGCCTGATATTAAGCGACGTTGCGGTCTACGATGGAGCGCGCTTACCTAGAAGAAACCAATTCACTTGCGACTTAAAGACACCTAATTACTAGCACCTGTACGAGTCTTACCTTCGTAAAATGCTGATCTCCTGGCCTCCTCGTCCATATCCACGAAGATAGTGGCTGACTCGATCCATTGGTAGTAGTGTGTGAGGGAGATGAAACGGGCCGGAGCAGAGTATCCGGGGCCTTGGATGCCTAGCCCTATCTAAAAAACCGGACAAGAGCGAGTCAGACTCGCCCACCGAGAGTTCCGTACAAACTATAGATAAAATTACTACCGGGCGAAGCTAGTCATTGATAAAAGGTCAATTATATATTTTTTTACATTTTTGGTCATAATCCGAAAATTACACATCGTAAAAATGATTAATAAAAGTAATTTAAAAATAAATTAACTGAAAAGGGAGAAATAACCAAAAAAAAAAACAAAACACTAGCGCGTCTACGTGCGTAAATAGTTGGTGCACATACCTAAGTAGGTACGTGCACCAACTATTTTCTGAGGCCTGTGAAAATTTACCAATGGTAGATGGGGCAAACACGCACTGAGGCAACGGATGTTATGTTGGCCTCAGCGAAGTAGTCTTCATGTTAAGATGTTGAGAATAGACGGTGACTGACCAGCACCCAGGGTCCTGAGGAGTTGGAGACCAGCGCCATGCCGTTGTCCCACACGCAGCTGTCGTTGTTTTTGGCAGCGAACCCACACTCGTAATGTATCGGCGCCCTCATGCCTTCTGTCAGCTACGAGTAGAAAAATAAATCTGGATTGGTAATGTCACCCTTTGTACACGAAAATAGAAAATATGCATGATTTATATTTATTTAGTCTTAAAAAATAATAAAATAGATCCATTCCACAGAAACAAATTAAAATATCTTCAAATAGAAGAATGTTACAAGTATTTTAATTTCATAAAGGTAGAGATATATTTATTTGTCAAAACATGTGTACAGGTGCATGTTATCTTATGTTATGTTCTTATGTTAGGTTCATGTTAGACAGAGAGTAAGAGAGACTATATTTTATATATATACTTGGTGTGCTTATACTTACCCCCGCCCTGTTATAGAATTCTTTGCACATATCCTTTTGGACGTACTGGAGCTTATGAATGAACTTTTCCAGGAGTTGATTTTCTGAAATAAATAACATTTTTTTTTAAATGTAACATATTGATACGCCACTGCCAGCGAGGGATGGCATAGTTCCATATAGTTTCAACCGCATTCGGCAGTCTTTATCAAAAGGAGTAACGCTGACGTCACTGCCACATTACTGAGCGTTGTATTGCGAACTAAACAAGTCTGTACTGCATTTATGATGTCGGTTGCAAGAGGATTAAGGGTTGGATAGTTTAGTAACTAAATAATAATAAAAAACTTAAATTTAGTTGGTCGACCCGCGCCGCCGGTTCCACTGAAAGATCTTCCTCGCTGGAATCTTCTTACGTGACTGGATGGATGCAATTTGATTTACGCATAATTTCAAATTATTATGTATAAAATAATTAAAGTTTACAAAACAAAAAACAGACTTCAAAATACGCAATACAATATTTATGGACCTGTAAAAAAAGTGAACAGCAAGTCTATGTACTTGACTTGCTGTTCGCTTTTCTACAGGTACTTTGATGATATTTTACCAGTTATTTTGTCACAAAAATCAAAGCACCGCATTGATTTTGATAAAATTTATATTGGACTACGTCTAAAGTATAACCTACCAAACACAAAAAGAATCATCAAAATCAATGCACAATTGGCTGAACAAACATATAAAAAAAAACATATAGACCGAATTGATAATCTCTTTCTTTTTGGAAGTCTGTTAACAATTAAGTTATTTTCCATAGTAAAATGTTATGCCTATCTTACCGTCTGTGTATCCCACGGCATACAGATTGCTCTCAATGTTGTAAGAACTTGGCAGCCAGCAAGCCGGCTTCATCGGGTCTGAAAATGGAAAGGATTTATTCAATTAGATCAGAAATGAGGAGATACATACGAAACGACGTGCGAAAGTGCCAACATACCACAGCCAATAGCCTGTTGAAGTTGTAGCAGTGGGCAGGGCACACTTTAGATTTATTATAAACATTCTCGAGTGTAGACCGTGTACCGGCAAGCACAGCGTAGGAAGACCAGCTACAAAGTGGACAGACGACACAAGTAGCTGGAAGACGGTGGATACAAGTTGTTTGTTGTGGTCTGAACATAAATGGTCTACACCCAAGTGACCTGAACACAAATAACCTGATTATAAGTGGTCTGAACACAAGTATCCTGAACACAAGTGGAATTAACACAAGTAGCCTGAACTTAAATGGTCTAAACACAAATTGCTTGAACATAAGTGACAGAAAGTGGTCCTAACATGCTTACAATCTCCATCTTTCGGCTCAGCAAGCTCGACGACTGCGACTGAGTTGAGAGTGTCCAGGTCGTACTCAGGGTGTGTCATGTAGTCCACCAGGCGGCAGAACCAGGGCTCAGCGGAGGAGGGGATGAACATGGCTTGGGCGTCGTCTCTAAAACCAGTAATCATTTGTAAATGAAGCGTAAATGTACACTGTTCATGTACACAACTCATCAGGATCATTTAATGAAGATGAGTCCTCGCCAAGAGAAGGCTGGACATAGGCTTCGCCCATGGATTTCCTAAAAGACCGGTTGGAAACGGCTTGCATCCAAGTCTTCCTGTCACTTGTATGAGGTTTTCTGTCCACCTTATGGCTGGTCTGCTTCTAATGCTGCGCTTGCCGGTACGTGGTCTCCACTCGAGAACTGTTTGACCACATCGGCCATTAGTTCTTCCTGTTATGTGTCCTGCTCTCTCCCATTTCAACTTGCAAATTCGCTGTGCTATGTTGGTGACTTTCGTACGTATACGGATCTCTCCGTTTCTAATACGATTTCGCAGAGATCCCGAGCATAGCCCTCTCCATAGTTCATTGCGTGACATTGAGCTTCCATAAGGTAAGTGATCACGCTTTAGTGACTATGTCATCATTGGTAACACACACTGATTATAAGCTTTCGACTTGAGGCACTGCGGTATATTAGACGAAAAGACGCTTTTGAGTTTCCCGAACGCTGCCCAGGTGAATTGGATTTGACATCTCGTACTATATTATATAAACTAGCACGCATAAATCTCAATCTCAACAATAAAATTAGTTAATACAAACTTGAAGATACGTTTAGGTATTTTCGCGATGTCATCAGCGTTCCCGATGGCGAACTGTTCCTTCACCAGCACGATGCCCGTCAGGGCTATCTTGAATGTCGTCTCGTGGTCTGCAACCATGGGAGATAATAATGTAGTCTGTTTGAATAGAGAACTATGGTAGCACAAATGGAAACTAATGTTTCGATTAAACAAAATAAACATTAGCTATAGAACCTTACATGCTTTTTTAGGGTTCCGTACCTCAATAGGAAAAAACGGAACCCTTATAGGATCACTTTGTTGTCCGTCTGTCCGTCTGTCCGGGTGTCAAGACCTTTATCTCGGGAACGCGTGAAGGTATCGTGTTGAAATTAAAACCATATACGCAGATCCATAGTATCTTGCTGCGGAAAGAAAAATAAAATTTCTCAGTTTTCGTAAAAAAAGTTACAGCTGAATATGTCGTAAAAAACGCACATTTCGACACTCACAGAGGAATCAAAACCTATGGGGTACTTCCCGTTGACCTAGAACTCTGATATTTGGCAAGAAGCATTGTGTTAGAGTACACATATAGGAAGAAATCCGAAAACCGGATTTTTTTAATTTAATCACAAAATAATAGTGTCGTTATGCAAGGAATGAGGGTCGAAATTTTAAAGTGAATTAACCGTAGCATGTGGGGTATCTTATGAAAGAGCTTAAGTAGCATTAATTAAAACAGGTTTTTAAATACTTTTACGATATAATTTTTTTGGTATAAGAAGGAAAATAAAAAAATGATTTCCCCCTTTTATTTACTAGTTTGTACGGAACCCTCGGTGGGCGAGCCTGACTCGCACTTGTCCGGTTTTTTTTATACAAGATAGATCTATGTTATATGTTTATAATCAATCCAGCCATTTAAGCAGTAAGGTGTATCAAAAACCTCATGCATACATACGAACCATTGAAAAAAAGGCCAAATTCGTGATGTGAAACGCGCAAAGTAGGGTTCCGTAGTTGTACATCATAATTTAACTAAACTTAAAACAAAGTCTTCTGTTTGATACTACGAGCACAAACATTCGAGTTAACTTACGATAGTTTAAATGAAATTTGCACAAAATTATCATTTTTAGGGTTCCGTACCTCAAAAGGAAAAAACGGAAACCTTATAGAATTACTATGTTGTCCGTCTGTCCATCTGTCTGTCTGTCCGTCCGTCCGGGTGTAAAGACCTGTATCTCGGGAACACGTCAAGATATCGTGTTGACATTAAAACGATAAGTAATAAACAAGGATGTTTACTACGGAACCCTAAAAAGCTGAAAATGGGTTATGAACATCGGCATGACCCTTTTTGAAATGATTTATATAAGTGTACGTGTGTATTTACGTAAGTGTACTCTAAGCACGCCGAGCCATGGGAAAATGGGCACACTTCCCAGGACGCCCTCATTGACGGGGTCACGCCGCAATCGGTCGCACCGTGACGGCTGCAGACGCACGGCGCTGTCTGAAAACACCATGTATTGCAATGAGGCTAATACACACCAGACATATTTGAATTCTAAGTACATATTTTTTTTATCAGCCCTGTTTATACAAACTGTCTCACTGCTGGGCGCGGGCCATCTTCTCATTGTGAGAAGGGTTAGGCCATAGTCTGCCACGCTGGCCAAGTGCGGGTTGGCAGACTTCACACACTAAGTATTTAATTATGTGCAATAAGAATATTACACTATTTTAGAGGTGTATTTATAATCCGTTAAGAAATAACTATTTTTTTTTAACTTTTTCTTTTGTTCCGTTTATAAAGGAACCGCTTCGCGGTTACGGCCAGTGACGTCAGAACGTGACAGCACACTCACTCATACTACGTAAGTAGGTATGCGTCTGTGAGTTCAGAATACATTTACATTTTAAGCATGTGAGTAGAAATTAAAAAAAATATCAGCCCTATCGCCCATTAATTGTGCTTTCTATATACCCTGGCCACTGTTACTTCAACTTGCTAATCCGCTGTGTTATGTCGATGAGTTTTATTTTACATATCTTTATACTAAAGCAGTGGTTTTCTCTATATTCATTGACACGAATACTCTTTAAAGAATTAGTAAATTAAATCTTGAATTACCCACAAAATCGTTGATTATATACTTATTATTAATATTCTCACCTTCCAGCATCACAATAACAAAAAACAAACATATTAATTTCACCATAATTATTTCTATTGGCAACACTTAATTACTACTCAAGCACATTACTACACATCAACTTAATCTTTTCTAATGAGACGTACGCAATAACCGTGAAATTAATTTTAAAATGTCAAGTGTGTGTCGTGCCATACACATAATAAGATTCCGTATGCTCTCGATTTTCTATCAAAAATTTAATCTTGGTTTCAAGTTGAATCAAACTTGATATTTTTTTTATTAATAGTGGTGTTCACTGCTATGTTATACCTGGAATAAGCCGATTTTCAACTGACTTCATAAAAAGGAGAAGGTTCTCAATTCGACTGTATTTTTTATGTTTGTTACCTCATAACTTTCGACTGGGTGAACCGATTTTGATGATTCCTTTTTTTTATTTGAAAGCTGGTGCTTCCCGTGTGGTTTCATTTCAATTTAGTCCAGTTATGACAATGACATCCATGAGAAGTCGGTTGTTTCAGTTTTTTTTTAACTATAATTATATTAATCGACTTAAAAAAGAAGGTTATCAACTCGGTTGTATTTTTTCTCTATGTTTGTGACAGAGCTATGAGGTCATAGCTCTGTCATTTGTAAATCGAGTTGGAAAAATATTTTTAAAAAAGGATATACCTTCAGATTGGATCCGTAGAAATTTTATGAAAATCAGTTTAGTGGTTTGGTTTTGTAAAACTAAATAATTAGAAAAATTATTATTAACCTGCAAAATTTTAGTCAATATCCGTGTATCATATATTTTCTTTTAGCGATTATTCAAATTAAATGTAAACTAAACTCAAATTATATTTATTAGCATGTGTAGGTAGATAGTAATTAAATTCAGATAGTTTGAGGTCCACGAAAACATTTGAGAGTTCTATAGCTGACGGAACCCTAATAAACAGAAGATTGTTTGTAGGTGTTTGTAAATCGAATGAAGTATCTGGGGTATCTGGTTACTTTTCCCATTGTTACGACAAAACGTAGTTTACAATCAACATACTTGTGAGTATACTTCCTTTATCTTGTTGTTATTGTAGTCTTGAAACACGGAAGGTGGGGAGAGGCACAATATGTTTCATCTTTGTCTGGCACAAAGAAACGAGGCATAGTAATATAGTGATACTGCAGACATATCGGGACTTCGGGAGTTTTGCCGACACAAACACCCGCGCTCCTCAAAAATCTAATCCAGAATCGGGTTTTCTGAAGACAAAAACCCTAACTTGAATAGTTTTGCTTTTGGAAACAACAATACAATTGAGTTGTTTAATTTATGTCATTTGTCAAATAATAATCACTAAAATTGGCAACATCAAATGTGTGTCCAGTTTTTATTACTATGCATTATTTATTTGTGTCACGTCGGGCTGTATCTTGCGCACAATCCCAACCTTTGATGGCATATCCAGACAGGCCGGGGCAAATTGCGATGCGGTATTTGCCCCTTTTGCCTAAATAGTTAATTATTATTGCTTATATTTCATTTACTTTATAATTGTTTGTACTGGGAATAAAAAATATTGTATTATTATTATATCAAATAAGATACTCGTGTGGCTCCTGCGGCGTATCTCACGTTTACCACGTATACTCCTTTCTTTACATAAATGGGATGCCATTCCTAATTTTTAGTTATTTGATAATTTACATAGAACACATCTACTCGTATCTGCCAAGTTTAGTTTATTAAATTACTTATAGCCTCTGAGTAAAAAGGTACTCCTACTTATAGCCTCTGAGTAAAAAGGTACTCCTACTTATAGCCTCTGAGTAAAAGAGTACTCCTACTTATAGCCTCTGAGTAAAAGGGTACTACTACTTATAATATACCCTCTGAGTAAAAGAGTAAGTACCTTTTGTTACTTTAGGGGCAGACAAATGACATGGCGAATTCATAAGGATTCCTTGTACCATTAAGGAACCCTGAAAAGTGGCAGTAAACTCTACGAATAGAAATGTGCAAAGACATTTTGACTCAAAATAGACGTGAGTAAAAATTATTTTGCATAAAATGGTAACAAACAAATTGTTAATAAAATTTATCTCTGTTTCCTGAGACCTACAAACTTGGAATTTTCAAGGCTAGAGTGAATAGATATCTTCTAGATCGACGAGCTCCATCCTCGGTCACACCGTCGCTTAACATCAGGCGAGTTGGTGGTCAATCGTAGATCTATTTTGCATTTAAAAAAATAACAGTAAATATTTTGTAATCTATGGAACGTCCATTTATCATCGGGATAGCTCGATGGATACCATCGAGGTCATGCGCTAATGTTTCTAGATGCTGGATACATTGCATTGTGTCTGAACCGATGTGAAGTGGGGCGGATCTAGGACGGGGGGTAGATAATAGATAAATTCTTTATTGTACACCAAATTAACAAAAATGCGAAATGGAAGAAGTTATTATTTATTTTTAAAGATTTTCGTAATACAGAAATGTAAGTAAAACAAAATGATTCTAGTGGGTTTTTGATTTTCTTTTTAATTATGGAACCCTAACATGCTGGACTGGGAGGACATTTGAGTTGGATTCGACGATCTATCTCTCTCGCAAAGTTGGACCTGCTTACTCGGACTGTTTGTTCTAGGTAGACATAATCATCGATCAATTCAAAAGTAGAATTCCTAACAATTATTAGGGTGGGTACTACATCCAACAATGCAGAGCTCTTTTTACGAAATTAAAAATATCAGTGAACTAGCCCTTATAGGCCTACTTCGCTCCGGCCCTGCATACAGTCATTACCCGAGAGCTAAGCAGATAAGAATGCATGGTTCATCTTTATCCTGAGGAACTATTATTGCCCATTGAAAATCTTACTTGAGAAGCTCATCGTGACAGTTGCTATTCTATTTAACGAAGGCACTTTAAAGCACAAAGATGACTAGGTGCATTTATTTTTTTATTTTTAAGTAGGTACTTAAGCGAATCTTTGTCAAGCGATCTTTTGCCAGAAAATTACGCGTTATTCATACAACAGGACCGTACGCGCGTTATTCATACAACATTGTAATTTCCGGCAGCCTAGTGGTGAGACCGTCTGACTTGCGATCCGCAGGTCCTGGATTCGAATCCCACGGCACGCACCTCTGTCTTTTCGAAGTTATGTGGGTATTGTTGATTGCCGCCAACTTCAAACGGTAAAGGAAAACATCGTGAGGAATCCTACATGTCTGAGAGTTCTCAATGATCTTGAAGATGTGTGAAGTCTGCCAACCCGCACTTGGCCAGCGTGGAAGACTATGGCCTAACCCTTCTCACAATGAGAAGATGGCCCGTGCCCAGCAGTGGGACAGTTTGTACAAACAGGGCTGATAAAAAAAATACAACAGGAAAAATCTGTTTACCCCTAAATATAATCCGATTTCGATCATTGTTTTATTTAACCTCCGACGCGAAAACGACGGGGTGTTATAAGTTTGACGTGTCTGTGTGTGTCTGTCTGTGGCATCGTAGCTCCCGAACGGATGAACCGTTTTTGTTTCTTTTGTTTGAAAAGTGAATTAGTCGGGAGTGTTATTAGGTATGTTTCATCGGTTTGCTTTTTTAACACGCTTCTATTAGCTTCACCTGTATGCATGTTTGTTTGTTTGTTTGTAACCGACTCCTTTGGACTTGATTTTGACCCACTTCATACGGTCAGATTTCGATCAAACTTTGTAGAATTATCGAGGGCCGATGACTATAAGGTTCGGTTATCACACAAGTTATCAAATAAGCATTTGGGATTTTGAAAAAGCGTCTTTAAAAATCTTTTTCGAGGAAATGATATTCGATATTTCATAATTCGATCATAGATAGGTAACCATTTTCAGTACTCATATATTTTCCTAGTGGAAACGTCGAGTAAGTATATCCGCAGTTCCCATGGTTAACTCACAGAATTCGAGGCCCTATTATATAGGTTCATCCACAGAGTAATAATACGTAGAGTGCTAGTTTCATTCAAAATCACAGAAGACATAATTGCATTAGGTACATACAATGGATACTCCGCCTCCCTCCAATTTCGGGTTCCTCGCCCGCTCCCCGCGCTCGCCGTTTTTTGGCAGTTTGCGGAGCTTGACGGCGCAGTTGTCAGTCGAGACAAGCATTGCGGGCTTGAAAGGTACGAATTCCAATTGTCATCACGTGATAGTGGCTATCAAACGTCATCCATAACTTTATACATGTGTGTGTTGTGTGACTGTATATATACAGACGTCAACGTACGTATGTGTCACTGATTAGCGCGGCATCGTATGGAGTGTCCGACGTGTGTCGAAATTTCGTTAATAGTTGAAGACAAAGTTCTGTAAAAATATGTGCATGACCATTATGTAATTACTTTCTTTGATATGCACTTAAGCGTCTAAATTATGTTTTGATTTCAAGTGGGAGAAGTTTTCGTCAACAGATATAAATAAAAATAGAAAAACAAAATACCCGACTGCAGAAAAGCAGATTTGATTAGTCTTACTTACGATTTTGTTACGCTTTTTGGAAACTAACTTGGTTTTCACATATTTTAAATAAAAACTACGGGTCACTCACGACGGGAGTGCGAGGTGCGTCACCGACCTAGAGTGACCTTTGCGCTGATATTTTAAAAAAGTCCGCCGAATGTGGTTGAAACAATAGTTGGATTTTTCGGCCGTGAGTGACCCGTAGTTTTTATTTTAAATGCTTGATACGCTGTTGAGAGTACGTTTTTTTTGTGAGAAAGTATACGTAAAATCGCTGCAAAATATTATAAATGCGCATTCTTCAGAATAATTCTAGTAAAATCATATATATACAAATATACATACACTTGAAAACACAGTCGGGTAATAAGCTAGAATGTAAAATTGTGACAATACTCACCTGTCGTGTGTAGCGGTACCCAGCCTTATAAGGCTTGCTAAGAATAGCTTCACTGAGCTAGCGATACGCGCATTCTAAGCATATTATTTCTATGGGCTTAACTATTACCCCATTACCCTGTCTCGCGATACTTTGTAACGAGCCATGATCCCACCTTAGAAGGTGGTTACTGTACCTCTGGGAACTAACCACTGGCAATAAGAATGGGACTGGTTACACTGATGATAATGCTATTGAGAACGTCATTTTTTTCGGAAATCCGAAGTTCATTCATCAAATTTGTAGCAAAATAATTCTTCTAAATGAATATTATTTGTTATTTGAAACGCTACTGTGTACCCCTATGTTTTTTTTGTCAATAAATAAATTTTATTATTATTATATTTTAATCTCAAATTTTTTCCAAATATTTGCAAAATTGGTGAGTAACTGGTGCCAATGCAAATTACCTCCCCTTTTCATAGGAAATGCCCTCTTAATCAAAAATTCCCAAACATCTGAATACGAAATTCGTCAAGATTACTTTGAAAATACGACATATACGCGATTATTAACAAATATCCGGACAGAAGAAAGAAAATTTTGCTAGTTGATGTAGTTGACATTTGTTTGCTTTACTCACTCAGTCAAATATGAAATAGCCCTTCATTTAACAATAATCCCTTCATTTTTATCCAAAAAAAACATTATCATTGAAACAGAATATAAGACGTCATAATTTGTATACTAAACAAACCAAAATTATCACGCAGAAATAAAAAACTTCAAATGAATTAAAATTAAAAAAAACATAAGTCCACATCAGATAACTCACAAATATGAATCAAATCCCTTTGTGTAAAGTTAATTATGATATCGTGAATCAACCCTTGAAGACACCCTGTGCACTAGAATGTATTTAAATCATTAACCCTTAAGGGTGTCTATTATAATGTCGTTAATATTAAAAAGGGTCAAAAACATACACGTGGTCAAATATAATTTGGTCAAGTTCAGTGTCGTGGTGTTAAATGGTTCTGTAGATTTAAATATATTACAAGACACTTGCAAATCGAATCTTTTTACTTTCGGTTGTCGTATACTATTAACTGAGCCATTTGCCTAGCTGTTCTCTTTATAAAAAAATATAACAGTAATAACAATTTGGAAAACCAATGGTAAATATTAGTATGCAACACAAATTATTGCAATTGAACGCAGTAAGTTTAAAGTGTTAATAAACTAGTTGCAATAAGTTACTTAGTTTCGAGCATTACCATAAGCGAGGTAGCAAAACAGCAGAAGCAGAGACAAACAGAAAGTAAGCACAGTATTATACTAACGCCTAAACTTCACATTTTTTTAAATGCATATAGTGTGTATTGGATCTACCTGCGAACTTTTCTGTTCACACCAAACTACACCTTAGCATTTTCAGGGTTAGACTGCTAAGTAAATAGTACTTACTTAGTATTCTAGCCATGAAAATGCTACGATTGTATTGCATAATTTACTTAGCTGTTCGGCTAAGTAGAAAAATGCTCTATCTGTCGTCACCTTGTTTATCAACGAACGAATTGGAATTGTAATGTAATGGAACGAAACGATTAAACGTACTATATCTTATAAATAGAGTGATATTAAAAAAGTTTAATCATTTTAACATGTTTTTCTATTGCCAGTTGATAAATAAATAAAATCGATCAATTCTAAGTAAATTTAAGTTTTTCCGAGCCCGAGTCGGAACCCCAAACCCTAATAACGAAGGCCCGCGATAACTCACTCGTCCTGGAGGCATTATTCGACAGAGGAAGTATTAAGTGTCAAACATAATAGTTACGGCGGATGGGAGACGACGCTGTGGGCACATTGTATCACGATTTATTTCTCATATATTACTTTTTAAACGTCTTTTAAAATATAACAGATTATCCATTAAGAGTCCGTAGTTCGACCATCGTCCGTCTCGCTTGCGCATACCCACATTTTTGAAGATATAAAATGACTGAATGAACTCATAAATAAATCGTCGTTTGTAAAACTAGAAAACATCACAAATATTCGACAAAAATTTCAATTTGATTATGATATAAAAATCATTTACATCATGACTCTGCAGCCACACTTAACTCTTCCCCCGCACGTTTATTACCCATCCTGGTGGTAATCATGACTCTGCAGCCACACTTAACTCTTACCTCACATGCATAGCACCCGTCCTGACGGTAAGCATGATTCTGCAGCCACACTTGACTCTTGCCCCATACGCTTATCACCTATCCTGACGATAAGCAATACTCTACAACCACGCTTATCTCTTCCCCCGTACGCTTATCACCCGTACTAATGGTAAGCGTGATTTCAACTAACATTAAACTAGTTGTACAACGTAACCGCGCTCGAATACAATAGTCCATACAAAAGTACGGCGAGATGCGAAGGTAATCCCATTATCCTGCTATAATGATACCCCTGGAACGTAAACTGGGAGAGGAGATTACGTTACTGGCGATATGAGATCGGTCTTCTGTGCATTGTGTGAGATATTGTGTGTTACGTCATTCAAATTAACTAGTTTAGTGTTGAAAGTACGAGCACCTTCTAATCTAAAGATTTAAGGATCGGTGTGTTCTGTCCTAGATCGCAATCCTGATTATTACGAGACGTAATATCAATGACTTTCCATCACGTGGACGTGAAGTCTAAAACAAAATTTAAGAATATAAGAGTAGTATCCTGGGTTGACCGATACTCACATAACAACAATGACGACTTAAAGATTTTGATATAAAGACTCTATGTCACCGCGCTAAAGCCTAAATTGAAGAGTCTAGAGATGTCTATTTTGCCGCTTCGAATTATTTTGAAAATGGAAATTATTTTAGTAAAGTTGCATAAATGCCAAACAGATTTTTCTACTCGAGAAAATAGGTGAACTAAAAAAATTCCTCGCTACGAAATTTTGTATTGCACTCGGCTGTAAAGTTATTTTATCTCGTGTCTAAGTTAATATTATGGAGGATGAGAAAAATATGAATTGTAGGTACAGGTACAATTGCACGGCCTTAGAACTTTGGTTGCTTTGAAGTTGGCTACATTTTTTAAATCTCTAGGGCGGACAGCTATCCCCCATTGGCGACGCCCTTGGTTCGAGTTTTATAATAATTTAAATGATAAAAAGGTTGCATTTATTGATGATTAATAATTAAATTCATGTTTATAAGATTGAGGAAATAAAAGGCTATTTTATTTTATTTATTTAGATATAAAAATCAATTGCCTTTCGTTTGTCTCGCTAAAACTCGAGAACGGCTGGGCCGATTTAAGTAGCTGATTTTGGTTTTGAAATGTTTGTCGTAGTCCAGGGAAGGTTTAAACGTTGAGAAAATATCGGGTCCACTCATTGATAGGTGATACGAAGTACGCCGGGTCATCTAGTTATATATAATTGTGCGTATAATTCTTCTGAATAAAGTAGGTGCCAATATCGACCTCCATAAGTTCCAAAATATCACCTTCGGACTTTAGTGATGGCACGACTTCTAGATGTCCAACCATTTTAACCGACATCCAAAAAGAAAGAGGTTCTCAGTACTACTGTATGTTTTTTTTTGTATGTTTGTTCAACTATATTAAATTTAATTATAAATTTATTTTGATGCTTTTTTTTCATGTTTAGCAGGCCATAACTTCAGAGGTGGTCTCATATAAATGTTATTAAAATCACTGAATTAATTTTGATATTTTGGTTTTTATAACATAATAACCAAAATAATGTGTCATCCAAGTATACGAATTTGCGTATTTTGAAGTAGGTTTTTTCAGTTTTCTAAACTATACTTAGTCTGGCCATAAATAAAATTGAGTGGGGTGATAAAGAGAACCGAATCGCTGTGATTGCATTACACAAAGTTGGTATGGAGCCAAATGCAATTTTTAAAACTCTCCATACGCTTGGTATTAGTCAAATGTTTGTGTACCGGGCTATTAATAGGTACAATGAGACCTCCTCTGTTTGTGACAGAAAAAGATCTGGCCGTCCACGTAGTGTTCGTACGAAAAAGGTGGTCAAAGCAGTAAGGGAAAGAATTCGAAGAAATCCGGTCCGAAAGCAAAAGATTTTATCTCGGGAGATGAAGATAGCACCCAGAACCATGTCGCGTATTTTAAAAGATGACTTAGGACTTGCAGCCTATAAGAGACGCACTGGTCATTTTTTAACTGATAATTTAAAAAAGAATAAGGTGGTAAAATCGAAACAACTACTGAAGCGGTAC
This sequence comes from Lycia hirtaria, assembly GCA_947563715.1. Classification (NCBI taxonomy): domain Eukaryota; kingdom Metazoa; phylum Arthropoda; class Insecta; order Lepidoptera; family Geometridae; genus Lycia; species Lycia hirtaria. Next base: position 29,916,504 of record OX387377.1, on the reverse strand, counting down.
GCAAAGGGAGGTCACAGAAAAATTTTGTTTACGGATGAGAAAATCTTTACAATTGAGCAACATTTTAACAAACAAAATGACCATATTTATGCTCAAAGCTCTAAGGAAGCTTCCCAATTAGTCGACAGAGTGCAACGTGGGCATTATCCGACTTCAGTGATGGTTTGGTGGGGTGTTAGCTATGAAGGAGTGACTGAGTTATATTTTTGTGAAAAAGGTATCAAAACATCGGCACAAGTGTCTCAAAATACCATTCTTGAGAAGGTAGTTAAGCCCCTTAACAACACCATGTTCAATAACCAAGTATGGTCCTTCCAACAAGACTCGGCGCCAGGTCATAAAGCTCGGTCCACGCAGTCTTGGTTGGAAGTGAACGTTTCGGACTTCATCAGAGCTGAAGACTGGCCGTCGTCTAGTCCTGATCTTAATCCGCTGGATTATAATTTATGGTCAGTTTTAGAGAGTATGGCTTGCTCTAAACGCCATGATAATTTGGAGTCCCTAAAACAATCCATACGATTGGCAGTGAAGAATTTTCCCATGGAAAGAGTGCGTGCTTCTATTGATAACTGGCCTTAACGTTTAAAGGACTGTATTGCAGCCAATGGAGACCACTTCGAATAAGCTTTTATATTTTAAATTGTTTTATATTTATGTATTAAACTAACACACTGTAAAAGTAATAAATATTATTTGCAATAAAAAAATATTTTTTTCTTCGTGACAATATTTATGGCAAGACTAGGTATTTTTATGGAGTAGGTAATTTTGCGGTTGATCGCCAACTCGCTTGATGTTAAGCGAAGTTGCGGTCTACGAAGGAGCTCGCTTACCCAGAAGAAACCATTTCACTCGCGATTTAAAGACACCCAGATTATATCTATCGGGAGAGACCCACTCAGGAAGCGTATTCCACAATGTAGCAGTCCGCGCGATGAAAGTGGAATTAAAGCAATTCGTTATTCTCCCTTTTCTACAGCATTACTACAAGCTCGTTTCTTTTTTTTTTACCTTTTTTCCCAACAAAGTGGGCACATTACCAATATCCCGAGGGCAAAGGCAATAAACATGTCATCGCAACGATTGTGCCGGCACGGCGCGCGGCGCGGGCGCACGGCGCGGGCGGCCGACGCGACTCGGTGACCACAAATAAAACTAAGCTATTTTGATTTATTCCGGCTTGATAGGCGGCGTTGTTGCTTTTGATGTTTGTGTGTATTGTGTGACAGTTTTGTGTTGGGTTTGTGATTTGTGTGATGTGTAGAGGATTCTCATAAATGCCAATGATTATTTTTTTGAAGGGCAAGTGACTTTATTAAGTGTAACATAACAATTTGCAAACTACTTATTCTTAATAGGCCGTAGTTCGACCATCGTCAATCTCGTTCGCGCGCAGTTTTGAAGATATAAAATGACTAATCGAACTTATAAAAAAAATCATCGTTTGTAAAACTAGAAAACAACATCATAAATATTCGACAAAAATTTCAATTTGATCGAAGTTAATTTTCGTACATAAATATCATTTTTAGAAATTATTAACGCAATTTTTTTATGTATGAAAATTAACTTGGATCAAATTGATTTTTTTGTCGATTATTTGCGGTCGTTTTCTAATTTTACAAACGACGATTTTTATAAGTTCATTCGGTCATTTTATATCTTCAAAAAAAACAAAGAGGGTTTTAAAAAGGGTGTCTACAAGCACCTTTCCGGGCTAGCAAAGCAACAGTAATATAATATCACTGATGTTGCAGTTGTCCATAGGCGACGGTTAACACTTACCATCAGGCGAGCTGTCTGCCTTTTTCCTACACCTTTCTATAAAAATAAATGTGGGTATGCGCGAGCGAGACGGACGATGGGTGAACTACGGACTCCAAATGGAAACGTCGTGCGATCATCTATACGCGTACAAGTGAATTAAATTTCATTATAACTCCGAATTAAAAAAAAAATTAAAGGAAACCGTAAAAGCAATATCAAATTGCGCAAACTTGCGACTTCAAAATGCGCAATTTTGTTTTCAAAACCAAACTACTGAACCGACTTTGATAAAATTTCTTTATACTAGAAATATACATAAGCTTTCAATATAAAAATCTATATCTGTTAACAAATGATGGAATTATGCGGTAAACAAACAGTTTTTTTTACTGAATTGACGACCTTCTCCTATTAAGAACTCCTTATACTCATTGAAAACAAGTTTAAAGTAAAAGCATGGCGAATCTGAGTTCTCAGCACTTACGATGATAAGGCCTTTTAGTATCTTGGGCTTATACAACATGATGTTGCACTTTCTAAGCACACAGGATGGCATTGTCACTGTTCACAAGTAACGACACGCGTCTAACAACGTTGCCCGACGTGTCGAGACTGAAGACGAGTCGGGCAATTACCTTACTTGAAGCTTGCCACGCAGAGCCGGGGAAAACTCATCTACCTATAATACATCATCGCCTTCTCTTTTTTTTTAAGACGATTGAACAGATTTGTGCTCACGTGGTCTACTGTTCACAGACCTACTAGTTCTGTTAAAGGTGTGTATAATATCTATAAAATCTATAAATAGAAGAACCATTAAAGTCTGTTCACTTATAGTTCTATCGTGGCAAAAAGGAGGAACTAACGTATCGCAGTACATACTACTATGGTATTCTGTGGTCTCGACGGAACAATATAATGAAATTAGAACAGCAGCGCCCCCAATGCCACATTAGTTCTCTAACTAAACAGACTTTAAGTGTTGATTCCAGTTGGATTAGTTAGGATAATAATTATATATATAGATTCGTTCGGCATTTAGGTATCGCGAATGGCTACGATTTGTAGTCTTTTTTTTTTTTTTTTTTTATAAAATAGTTGAAGCAAAAAGGCAGACGGCTCGCCTGATGCTAAGCGATAACCGTCGCCTATGCGACGGTTATCTGCAACATCACTGACATTACTGTTGCTTTGCTAACCCGGAAAGGTGCTTGTAGATACCCTTTGAAAATAACTACTATTTGCGTAAATAGAGGATTATTGTAATGTGTTTAGTAAATTAAAGCGATTGGAGTGGTGGTATCGAGGGTCGTCACTGACCAGCTATGGTTGTCAGGCTATTGGACCACAGCTCATCTGATGTTAAAAGAACCGTTTACCGCACACTTGTTCATACAACTTTCAAATAGACGGACAACAAAGTGATCCTTTAAGGGTTCCGTTTTTTCCTTTTGAGGTACGGAACCCTAAACACTGAAAAAAAACGACTTCAAAATACGAAATTCGTTTACTTGGATGACATATTTTTCCAGTTATTTTGTTATAAAAAACATAGCACTGAATCGATTTTGATAAAAAAATTATGGGACTCTGACCTGACTCTGACCTCTGAAGGCCACCTACCAAAGAAAAAATAATCTTCAAAGACAATTCATAATTGCGGAGTGATCGCGTAACAAATATAAAAAAACATACAGCCGAATTGAGAACCTTCTTCTTTTTGGAAGTCGGCTAAAAAGTAGAAGCCTGAAAGTAGGATCCTGAAGCGATGATGTAGTCGTATAGGCATTATAGCTGGGAATATAATGCCTATACGACTACATCATCGCTTTCCAACAGGCAAGTTTACTTCTATTGTATGAAAATAAATAGCCAAGTGCGTATAGTGCCACGCACAACGTAGGGTTCCTTAGTTGCACATCATAATGTATGTGATCTTAAAACAGGGTCTTTTATTTTATACTATGAAAGTATGAACATGCGAGTTACCTTACATATGCTAGTTTAAATGAAATTTTCATTTCTTACTTTTCTAAGTACATTTTCAATTATAGCTCGTTGACTTTTAAGGTCGTGATAGTTTTCCTTTTAATTTCTTCATATAGTTATGCTACCAGTATACATTTTTCACATATCTAAAACCAACCGTTTAGCCAGTAGTAGAGGAGGGAAACACTTAGCTCTAGCAAAACGGGTCCTTAAATCTAAAAATGGTATTCGCATACTCCCTATGTCAATGATTACGAGGAGGTAGATGAGAAAAAAAAACATCCCCACTTTACATAAAACAGCTTTCTAGTACCTACTAATAGTCTTTGAGAAAAGCAGTGCACAGACAAACAGAATACGAACATGGCGAAACTATATGGGTTCCTTGTTTACTACGGAACCCTAAAAATGCTAATGAACGTGCTGGAAAGACTAATGTGCGGTGAAATATGATTGAATTTGAATGCTGATGTGAAACAAAATATTACTTGGAAAGGCAAACTCACAAAACGTGCTAGTCCAACGTCTCTTATAAAAAAATAAGTATGTAGTAAAATACCTGCTTATTATCAGCGCAGAAAGTACATAATTGATTCCTTCGGCCATTATCAGGCTGGATAAGCGATAATTCGCGATAATGGCGACGGTTATAGCTTATTAATATCAGCTTTCAACTCTCTGTCGATGGCGGGAATAGGGCTTAGGCGGGCTGTTCATGTGCAAGCATACAAACATGTCTGCCGAACTTGGAGTGAGACTTTGGTGAACATGAAAATGACGCTTATAATTAACCTAAGTATAGATATTAGTCCCTTATAGATGTACTTACATGAAAAAAATTGGAACTGGACACCAGAAAAGTTATATATAGCTTTGAATTCTGTCATGAATAGATCTAAGTAATAAGTAAGTATAGAATAAATGAGTAAAAAAATGCTGCTACTTATGGTTTTTATCTGTTTTCTAAAAAAGTATTCTCAAATTTTGTACTTATTTTTTAGTATATATTTCAAGTAATTGGATACGAGTATTTTGTTTTTAATACAATTATATTATATTATATTATAGACACGCGCTTGACCGCTAACTAACCTAGTTAAGTGACGTTGCGGCCTACGATAAATCGACATTGCCTAGAGAAAACTAAACTTAATTATATAATTTAGAAAACCCATTCAAGAAGCTAAATGTGAAGTATATACATTTTGACGGTCCATGTTATATTGCAAAGCACTCTCTTAATTTTCATTTTAACTTTTAATTTACATTTTTATGTCATTTATTTATTTATTTTTTCCATTTTCAGAAATCAAGTCCGTGCATGAATATCAATTTAATCCTACAATTTACGACCATCAGTCGGTTTCACTGTATTTGCATTGCTCGGCCACTGAGTATTGTTGTGAATAGTCGCCGCCGGTGCACTGACGTGAATGCCGTGATTTAAAGCCCTTACAACATGGCTTTATGGGGTTTCGCAAGGGTTAGTTAAAATGTTAGTTTAGTACCGTACTGGCAAGTATGGGCTAGATACAAGTTAGGATTTACTTTCTAAGAATGTGAATCCACAAGTATTTATATTAAAAATAATTACAGTTTAAAAAACTAAAAAACTATGCTTCAAATTATTGTATTGTCATCGTCCTCGATAAGCCTACAAAGTTTGAATGAAATCTGACCGTTTGAAGTGGGTCAAAATCGAGTCCAAATGAGTCGGTTACAAATAAACATGCATACAGGTGAAGCTAATAAAAGCGCGTTAAAAAAATACCCGACTTCATAAGACCGTGTTTGGTATTGTAATTTACTATTACTTTACGCTTGATATATTGTTGAGTGTTGAGTATATTGAAGAGTGCATACTTTCTCACATAGAAGATACATTATGTCAAAAACGTTAATGGATTATTTTTTCGAAAAAATGTCATTGTCACCGACATTTAAATCACAAAGAGTTCAAAGCTGGACAAAGATCGAATGTCACGCACCTTGCAACTATTGTCTTCCCGCCGCTTGTATGAGCTCTTCCATCCATCTCGTAGCTGGTCTGAATTTGGCATTTTACGTCTTTGGGGATTTGCGATTTTGCTATATTGCGTTAATTTGTTTTCAATGTCCGTTTCAAACATATTGTGTTTATGCTAATCCTAAATAATAAAAGCGAAAGTAGCTCTGTCTGTTTGTTACCTCTCCTCTCACGGCCAGGAGAAGGGCATAGGCTATATTTTATCGTCACCATCATCATCATCGCTTTTTAACCGACTTCATCAAAAGGAGGTTATCAATTCGCCCTGTATGTTTGTAATATTGTCAGAATTGCACGATTTTTGTATATTGTTAGTGCACAGCATGTGTGCACTAACAATATTAATACCAGCATGTGTGCCTAAATTAATAAGTGTATGTATGTTTGTCCACGCATTACGCAGAAACTGGAAGTCGTATTTTAAAAATTCTTTACTTATTGAATAAAGTATCTTTCAACTTAGGGGTCACTGTAAGTTTTATCAAAACCGGTTCAGTAGTTTTCAAGATATAGGCTTTTGAAGACACACTTCGTTCATCGCACCTGCAGAGCAGTGTATACACCTTAATTATGAACGAGTATTTCAATCTTTTGATAGACAGTGACATGAGCGGTGATGAGCTTTGACGACCGTTTTTAACCGTATTCAAAAAAAAGGAGGTTATCAATTCGCCCTGTATGTTTGTAATATTGTCAGAATTGTACAATTCGCCCTGTATGTTTGTAATATTGTCAGAATTGTATAATTCGCCCTGTATGTTTGTAATATTGTCAGAATTGTACAATTTTTATTCGATTTCAAAATTAATAAATACTATTAAAAATGAATAAATAAAACTAATTTAAGAAAATTTAACCGAATTCAAACTGAAAAGAAAGAAATAACTCGAAGAAAATCAATACTGGGCGTCTACCTAAGTAGGTACGTACACAACTATTTTTGAAGTCGGTGTCTGTATAGGACTTAGTTGATGATAGCTTAGGGCCTGACACCGACCTCAAAATTAGTTATTTCTTTCTTTCCAGTTCGAAGTCGGTTTTTTTTTTAATTACTTTTATCATCACTACGCGGGTGACACCGCGGGGCACAGCTTATTATATTTCACAATCACAATAACGCTATAAGTTAAGGTCTACAAGTGTGAATGAGTTTTCATTGCGTCGCAACGAAGCAACGAATAACAATTCCACGTTGTACGGTCAGCAAAAGAGTTCATTTGAGAAACAACTGAGTTAAGGCATTTCATACATTATGATAATTAAAAGAGATGCTTAGATTGCGCCAGTAAAATACTTAGGTATTCGCTACTCGGCACTCATACATTATGACTACTGAAAACAAAAAATGTCATTCCAATTTCGAATGTCGCCATTTTGCCGAGAGAGTGGAGTGAAGAGGAGACGCGACACACGCAGGTGACTGACGGCTTGTAGCTTCCCACTCTACCTCGATTAGTAAAAATAGAAATGATAGAAATTAAAGACAGAATTATTAATTAATTTGTCACACTCTGCATTATATTCATTACAAAAATAATACAAGTGTCACAGAATGGTCCAAAAATACAAAACAGAACGTTTATTAAAAGTAAACAGGGTTAACTAAGGTATCCTGAAATCGCGAAAAAACTAGCTCTTCTATAGAATAAATTTGACTTTTGTTGAACCCTGACAAAACGTCTGGAAAAGCTGAAGAAAAAGTATTGTGTATGAACGAGACAGATACGGTTTTCGCCTAAGACGGTTTTTTTTAACTGTCGTTGTTAAAAACACGAAAAAAACCGTCGACCTTTAAAAAAATATATTTGAAAAAGTTCGACGAATAAAAGACTTCGTTTTTTGTCGTAAATGAACATTATTTGTTGTGCTTGGCCAAAAATACTTTGTTAAAAAACGTTACTAATTTGCACAATCGTCATTTTTCTACAAATATGACGAATTGGTATTGTTCTTCCAACCGTACCTACTCTCTACTAAACTTCCATCTCGTTAGCTATATCGCTGTCAGTTCGACAGTCAAATGTCAAAATATTACGTCACCAGTCGAGATAACTGTCAGATCGTTAATTCGAACCGTCATTTATAGCGCTATAGCCAATTGTAGATGAATAAATTGTGATTTTTTAAATCTTTTTCTGATCGGATATTAGGTGTTATCTAAAGATCTCTGATGGCTAATCGTAACTGTTATAGAAGCTGTGGTTTTTGAAATTGAAAGTGAAGAAATATAACGAAAACACTCCTTTTTACCGACTTCAAAAAGAAGGAGGTTAACAATTCGGTTGTAGTTTTTTGTATATTTCTTACTCTGTATTATTTCGCATTACTCCGTCATTTATAAACCGATTAAAAAAAAAGTTTTTTGTTTGAAAGAATATAATATACCTATTTTCGGAAGCCCCATAGAAATTTCATAAAAATCTTCATTAGTTCAAAATCAAAATCATTAAAAGTTAATTAGTCCACAGACAGAGACACAGACGAAAGACTGAGTTACTTTTGATAATCAAACTTGACATCAAATTAAATAAAAACAGGACAAGTGTGAGTCAGACTCGCCCATGGAGGGTTTCGTACAAACTAGTAGATAAAGGGGGAAATTATATTTTTTTTTATATCTTCCTTCATAAACCGAAAAATATACATCGTAAAAACATTTAAAAACCTGTTTTAGCCTGTGCTAATAAAGCTCTTTCATATGATACTGCACATGATACGGTTAAAGCACTTTAAAATTTGGACCCTCACCCTCCTACCTTGCATAAAGACCCTATTTTTTGTGAATAAATTAAAAATAAGTATACAGTTTTCGGATATTTTCTTTTATGTATACTATATGACACTCACAGAATTTGCCCTATTTACAGATGACAATGTTTCTTGCCAAATTTCACAGCTATAGGTCAACAGGAGTACCCCATAGGTTTTGATTCCCTTGCGAGTGTCAATCGTTTTTTTCTTATAAAAACTGAGAAGTTTGAATTTACTTTCTAAGAGACTATGGATCTGCGTATATGGTTTTAATTTTCAACTCGATACCTTTACGCGTTCCCGAGATACAGGTCTTGGCAGACGGACAGACGGGCAACAAAGTGATCCTATAAGGGTTCCATTTTATCCTTTTGAGGTACCGAATCCTAAAAACAAAACTAGCTTTAAAACAATAATTTCACTATCAGCTACCATATCAATCTTGTCTACAAGTCACCCACATCAGTCGTCCGTCGCAAAAACTCCAATTAACTAAATAACCCATTAAAATAGAATGAGGCGTTTGTCTGTGAAAACTAATTAATGGGGGCTTGGCACTCCATTAGCAAGGTGACATGGGTGTAAGGTATAGGAGGTAGCGGGCATGTTATAAGCGGAACGATCAGCGGGAATATTTAACGGAATTTAAACAAGGTAAGCTAAGAAAACCGTTTAGATACTAGCTTTTACTAATGCAGTGAAAAATGCTTCATTATCATCATCTCAGCCACAAGAAGTCCACTGCTGAACATAGGCCTTGACCATAGATTTCCAAAAAGATCGATGGGCGCGCGGCTTGCATCCAGCGTCTTCCCGCCACTTGTATGAGGTCATCTGTCCATCTCGTGGCTGGTCTTCCTACGCTGCGCTTGCGGTGCATGCTCTCCACTCGAGAACTTTTCGGCCCCAAAGTGATTACGATGACTAAAATTCAATTTAAAAAAAAAATACCAAATAGTTTACAAAACGAAAACAACCAACTTCAAAATACACAAATTTCATTTACTTGAACGACATATTTTTCAGTTATTTTGTTTTATAAACCTCCATTTAGGAAGTCGGTTAAAAATGACTCGACTATCGCGGCAGTTTCCATCAGGGAGTTCCTCTGCCAATCTCCCGGCTCCATCTTCAGATCCTCATAATATTGCGTAATGGAAGCTATATATATTTTATGTATTTATCGTTGGAAAGCCAATGGAATCCACAATAGACTAATTTTTCCATCACGAAGTTTCAAAATTCTACATCTCGGTTCCATTATCAGATCAGCTCCATTCCACGACATAAGAGAATCAAATTTTACTTGCAATATTTGTTGAAATCAAACATTTATTTACCCGACCACGTAAGGAGTGTTATGTTTTTCGAGTGTGTATGTTTGTATGTATATATGTATGTATCTTTCTATGAGCCCCTACAGCCTAAACGGCTTGACCGATTTGATGTGTTAGGTGTCGTTAGATGAGAAATGCGAAATTTTCGTAATAACCTACGAACTTTTCGTGAAAAAAAACTGATTTTATTAAAATTATTTTAAATAATGCCCATTTATAACTGTTCACAGCGGCTTTGCGCATACTTTCTCTAAAAAAAAGTACACTCAACAGCGTATCAAGCGTAACGAAATCGTATGTTATACTACAAAAATCGCTCTTCTGCAGTCGGGTATTTTGTTTTTAACACGCTTTTATTATCTTCACCAGTATGCATGTTTGTTTGTTTGTAACCGACTCCTTTGGACTTGATTTTGACCCACTTCATACCGTCAGATTTCATTCAAACTTTGTAGACTTATTGAGGGCCGATGACAATACAATAATTTGATAAGTTTAAACGTGTTTTTTTAGTTTTTTAAACTATTATTATGCTTTTAAATTTAATGTGTATATTTGTTGGCCTGTCTTTCATCCAATACCTCTACAATTGGTCTCGATACGTCTCGTCATTCAAGGAAATAAAACTTTCGTTTTCGTTTATAGTTGACGCACAATTAGCCGAGCTAAGCGATAAACCCGTCAGCACGTCAGCACGATATCTCGCGCAGTAAACTCGCTGACGAATCGCTACCGGCGCGGGACAGGGGACCGAGCGGGTAGGGTTACGCGGGCACGGAACTGAAATCCACAAAAAAACTGTTTTTTTTTTTTTTGTTTTTTTTATTAGCCCTGATTGTACAAACTGTCCCACTGCTGGGAACGGGCCATCTTCTCATTGTGAGAAGGGGTGTGTTTTCTTTGGTGTACCCTAATGAGTTTATTTTTTTTATGGTCTACTGTATTGAAAAAATCTACAAAGAAATATAATATAATTTTCTGTTTTTACCCGACTACCAAAGGGTTATGTTTATCACGCATATCTTGTATTTTTGTAAATTTATTTTTTACTTCGTATCTTCCAAACAGCTTGACAGATATTTCGAGACTTAAAAGTATCATTAGATTTGTCTCAAAACCCAAATGTTTTAGATAGGTTTAAAAAATCTAAATTGCGAATTTTTGGCGCTAAATTGTAAGTCGTTAATATTTTTTAAAATAAACCTATTGAGTAAAGTATCAAAATAAAAAAGGAATTAAAAAGATATTACAAAAATACATATTTCATAAGTCTTTATGTTAAAATTTAATCAGGAATAAAAATATATCATAATCATTATTTTATGCAGTCGGGTGTTTTGTTTTTCTTTTAATATAATTACCTATATATTTGTTTACTGTATTTTCTTGGGTATACAATAAAGTTTTTTTTACTAAATTCATTGTAGTTTTTTAAAAGCAAGCGTAAATTTACGGCGTATCATTCGGACCCGAGATCTAAATTGTGACTGGTTATAAAATAATTTAATAAAAAGCGAGTTGCTTGTAACGTAATAATAAAATAAATTAGCTACAGTACAGTCATATTTCTTATATTAATATAAACTACTAGCCAAAATATTTATTAATGAAAATCTGAAATATATTGATTAGTTTGCTAAACATGCTATACTTGAAATATGTGGGTATAATTAAAATTTGTTTAATAAGAATTCTATTATTGTTTTCAAATATTCTCATTGCCAAGTATTTTTATTAAATTATTTACATCGCGTAGTTGTTTTCCAGTGAGTAAAAGTATCTTAGGTAGGTACTTATAATTTCTATAAATAAGGGCATGACGAATCTAAATAAGTACGTGTTTAGATACCGTCGCTAAAGTCATCATCAAAAGTAAGACTACATAGCAAGCATTATTAAGACCTTTTTCTAAAGATTCGAAGAATCTTGAATATGTTACACATTTATCGCAATATTTCTTGAAAAATTGTTTTCGCAGAAATATTCAAAGTAATTTAAAAAATTCAAAGAATTATATTCGAAGTAATTTTCAAAATTCAAAGAATTATATTCAAAGTAATTTTCAAAATTCAAAGAATTATATTCAAAGTAATTTTCAAAATTCAAAGAATTATATTCGAAGTAATTTTCATTGAATGTTTTAGTACATCCTATTACTAAAGTCACCACACACACAGTTACCTTTACATTTTATTAAGAGAACTAGATACGCGAAGATAGAGATACGCTGATAGCACGTAGAGCTGATAGCCGATGGGGCAGAAAAGTTCTTGAGTGGAGACTACGCCCCGGTAGCGTAGGAAAACCAGCCACGAGATGGACGACCTCATACAAGTGGCAGGAAGACGCTGGATGCAAGCCGCCTCTAATCGGTATTTTTGGAAGTCCATGGGGGAGGCCTATGTCCAGCAGTGGATTTCTTATGGCTGAGATAATGAAGGGAATTAACGTGGCTGTTACACTTTTTACAAGTCACAATCTTTTACTTAAATTGCAATGTGTGTTCGGTACGAATCTTGGAAGCTAAATTAGAACCACTTCCCTATGTTCGATTGGGCTCAATTTTGGTATACCTACATATGTATCATTGGTGACTATACAATAATATGGTACCATGGAGCTGTTCTGATGATGGAGCCGGAAGACGACCATAGGAACTGATAATCCCATCGAGTTCGGGCTCATTTGTTTTGTCTTGGAGATCATAATTGGTAAAATATGTTTGTATATATTGTACCACCTTAAAGCAGTTAGGTACATGAATCATCAGAACACCTGTGTTTCTCAAAATAATTTGCTATAAAAAAATTACAGCTGATCCTGTTGACAGACATTTACTGTACAATAATGAAATATCGGCACCAATTCTCAAAGTAGTTAATTTTACGACTGCTTATTGCGATAACTAATTACGTTATGATTTATAGATCAAGTTCATAATAAATTGATCCAAGTTATATTCTGATTATGATGTATTTTATTAATTGATTTATGTCACAACATGTCGAATTTATTGCTGGAACCGAATTAATCTATTAGGGTATGTAAAGTAATAAATAAATTGTAAGTTTATATTGGAAACTATTTTAAGAAAATCATTTTATTCTTTAGGTTATTTCCGCATTAAAATTTTCAAGCAAATTGATTTTTCATTTACAAAAGCAACTATCGTTGCCATTTTCCCATACCTCCGTCTAATCCCAAAAAACAAACTATGGCTTATTTTGGTCGTTTGGGACTTACTAAAAACCAGATAGCAAATAAGTAATAATATATAGTAATAAAACAATAATCATCTAACACAAGACGTCCACTACTGGATAAGCCTCCATCATAGAACAAGTCCTGATGAAAGATGTCCATCTCTTGACTGGTCTTCCCTTCCCACGCTGCGCTTGCCGGTGCGTGGTCTCCATAATAGAACTTTTCGACCCCACCGACCGTCAGTTCTACGTGCTATGTGATGTGCCCTGCCCATTGCCACTTCAACTTGCTATGTCGGTGACTTTGTACGTCTACGGATTTCTTCTCCGAAAATATTACCTATAATTTATAGCATTTTAGTCTGAAAGAATGGACACTAATTTTATTATAAAGCATAATAATTAGAAAATTAATAAGAAATATATATGTATAAAATTATACTGGTGGGAAAAATACAAGTAAAATATAATTAAACATATTAAACCATTTTAATTGCAAAAATATTCAAAACTATGTGTTAAAATAGCTTAAGAATCCCAATAAAAGTATAAAATTAATTTCTAAAATACCTAGTACTTTATCCATTCTTTTTAAATATCAGTAGCAAGTGTAATAAATTAACTATTTTATTATCTACAACTAGATTGTAGTAAATTATCATTTTTAACAGTTTTAAATGCAAATGCAGGTAGGTAAGTAATTAAAATCTTGACATATAACTCGATTATTTTAGCAACTGACATTAGTTTGACTTTTAACACACAAAAAATGATTAATTTTGACAATATTTATATAATTAACATGTTATTAGATAATAGTAACGTGTATTTGTATATTAGAAAATAATAATATATTTATCATAATTTATATTAAAACACCGAAACTAAAACTATATCCGTCTCTCTATATCAGTTTGTTACATTTTGTTTTTAAGATCAAACGCCGTTATGTAATAATAACTAATAATGATTGTTGGTAATGTTTCGCCCAGAGATAACTGAGAATTAGTTAAGGCGAGGATTCCCCAAAACATCAGGTATTTTACGCTACCTCAGCCCTCACTTCTTGAGCGCGGTGTTTTCATGTACGTAGCACAGCACATAAGTAGGTACGACGCCGTTAAGCCGCGGGACGGCTGCTTGCAAGAAAAATTATTGTAAAACAAATTACTATAAAATAGTGCACTAAACGTATCAAAAATGTATACTAGTAGAAAGTTAAAAAATGTAATAGCTACTTAACATGGAAACTTTGGTTTTGGTGGCTTTAAACAACTTGGAGATCAATTTATAAAATAAATAAATAGGCATATTTTTCAAAAACTAAAGTTATCGAGACTTTTTTCAGCAATCGTGTTTTTGAACTAGGAGAACCCTATCCAACGTTTTACATACAAAAAAAATTGAGCTTGAACTAATAGTACAAGTATTTTTTGTAAATTTTCAAAAAGCTGTTTTTTGCTGCTTTTGTGGGTAAGCGGGGCCTTAAATATTTATCGTCAATAGAATACTATTCCGCGAAAAACAAGTAATATACTTATAACTAACATAAACTTTTAATACTTCTAATTAACTTTTGTATGATTGATAAATAAAAATATATTATACATTTATGGGAAGTTTATTAGAAGATTCAATATATAGGTATTTCAAGTACGAGTACATTTATTACATTTTCGTGTAATATCCACTGCACTAATTATTTCTTTGAAATAAACATCATGCATATTTGTGACTGACCTTGTGGCTCAGTTGGTATGTTTACCTGCTAAGCTATAAGTCGTGGGTTCGATCCCCACCCAGGGCAAACATTTGTGTGATGAGCATGGATGTTTGTTCTGTGTCTGGGTGTTTCTATGTATCATATGTATATATTTACTACAAAAAAAAGTATATATGTATTCTATCAGCCATCTAGTTCCATAGTACAAGCTTTGTTTAGTTTAGGCTAGATGGTGTTGTGTGAAATGTCCACAAATATTTATTTATTTCCCATTTCCTACGGAACCTCTTGGCTAACCGTGCGACAGTCGTAAACCAGAGGTGTTCCAGTTTTTGTCAGCCGCCGGCGACATTAGTTCCCGAATTGATCGCGTCGGGCGAGGTAGCGGACAACGCTGCCGATAACCAGTCGATTGTCTTCGATACAAATTAGAGTGTGAAGTTTGGGACGCTTTTATGGGGGTTTTGTTTTTATGTTCTACAATAGAGGTTTACCTGACTGCAAAAGAAAGATTTTTAATTCAATGATAGGGTCGCATCAATGAGATTTTATCTATAGAGAGGTTATACTCATTAAATATGAAGTAAAAGCATGGCAAATCTCAGTTCTCGGCACTTTAAAGGATAAGAACACATTGTTAAGACCTTTTAGTCTTTTGGCCTTATATCTTGGGCACTTGGCCGCTTAGAAGTTCAAAACGCTTCGTTCGGTTTTTGCATATGAACCATGAAACGATGTCGCTTTCTAACCCGCGACCCAAAAAGAGGGGTAGTATAAATTTCTCACGTGTATCTGTGTGTCTGTCTGATACATCGTAGCTCTCAAACGTATGGACCGGTTTTAATCTAGTTTTTTTGAAGTGAAAAATTCTTTAGCGGCGTTGTGCATTTTTGGGATATCATATGAAAGAGCTTCATTAGCATAAGCTAAAACAGGTTTTTAAATATTTTTACGATGTATATTTTTCGGTTTATGAAGGAAAATATAAAAAATATATATGATTTCCCCTTTTATTTAGTTTTTACGGAACCCTCGGTGGGCGAGTCTGACTCGCACTTGTCCGGTTTTTAGTTTTTTGATTGGAAGACGATTTTGATCGAGAATGTTCTAAGCTATGTGTTATCAAAATCATATTTAGAATTCTTGTTTAAATTTTTAGTAACTCATAACGTAAATAAAACTCATAAATCATACGATGGTATAGATATTGTAAGCTATCTTCTATCAATAGAAACAAACACAAATTCCCTAACTCCATACATCACGGTGATCAGCGCAGCTCATTACCACACATAACAGACAGACGGACAGACAACACGACATCGTAATGAGGCTATAACGAGCCGCGCCGCGGGCGAGAGCTAGGCTCGTTTGTCTATAATGGTGGTATCATTTGTATAGGTTTGAAGCTTTTAGTGTACTGAAAAATATGATAAAAAATCGATGTTTTAGACTGGTTACATGTATGATGAAACTCTTTACCCGAGTGCAGAAGGAGCGTTATGTTTTTCGAGTGTATGTATGTTTGTATGCATGTATGTTCTTTGAATAAACAAGTCTACTCTAGTCTGTCTCAAACCGTATTAACGATTCCGGTCCACGTTCTTGATGCGTACTGTGCAGGAAAGGATCTCTTAGTTTCCTGATAACTACAGTCTTAAAATTTTCAAGCCTAGAGTGAATCGACGAGCTCCATCCTCGGCTACACTGTCGCGTAACATCCGGCGAATCGGTGTTGTTGTAAGAGTAAGTTGTTTGTAATATTGTATTTGTTCAATGGTGTATAATAAAGAGTTTTTCTACATTGAGCTATATGTACTTACGTATCAGAGGAGCTATCTGAAGCAACATTATTGTTACATTTTTTGGTAAAGTATACAAAACAGCGTTACAGCGCTTGAATAATAATTACATCGTTTATCTATGATTATACGATACGATTGATACTTGCAACGCAGAATTGCATCTATGGTGTGTTTTCTTGCCAGCAAAACGTCGATGCACTCACTTCACTAGTGAGCCACTGAGTGAGGTGCGGCGCTCTCGCCGCAGTTGAATGTGACAAAGTAGCTATGAGTGGTGTCTGCTCTCGTACGTAAGAACATACAGCTCAATGTTTATTTATCTGTCTAAATTCAGGAATCCCATCAATCATGGAATCATTAGAAATAGGTGTCATCGTGGTAGCCGATGACGTATACTTTTATCAGTGCGCTCCCGGACTAGAACAAAATGATGCAATAACTAGTGGACGTGTGTGACAGATATGGCATATCGAGTGGCGACACCGACTGCGTCGCGACGTGGTTAGGTGCGGGATTGATTACTGTCCAGTACTGACGGCACAAACACAACACGATGATAGAAAAATAGATAAAATTAAAAATATAACTTTAATAATTACTATAGCATAAAAAAACTGAAACAACCGGCTCATTTCGTTTACTAGGATGACATTTTTTCCAGTTATTTTGTTTTCAAACCAAACTCCGTACTGTCCTATGTAATAGGTCGAATTCTGTGCTCCGTACCATCTGCAACTCATAATTACCCCCTTAATTAAAAATGACCAACGACAAAAAAATCTACAAGAGCGTAAAACCTGTACACCAAGTTTTATAAAAATTGTTGAAAAATATGACCTGTATCAACAAAAATCCGGACAGATGAAAGAAAATTTTGCCAATTGTTGCAGAGATCTTTGTTCGTTTCGCTCATTTGATCGATTAATTTGTTCGAAAGTGTGCTGATTAATCTGGGTTGTTCAGTTTAAAAAAAAAAAAATCTACGATATAGCTCGTCGATCTAGGAGACGTCTGTTCATTCTAGCCTTGAAAATTCCAAGATTGTAGCTGCGGCAAAGAATTCTATTCCTGTGCACGCATATGTTTTCAACTGTAATATGCGTATCATTTTAATAAATATTTAGATTGCATCTTGACATGGAATTCCAGCTAAATCCGTGTAGGCTCTGATGCTGTAACCGCCGGCAGTTTCTTCATAATTTTACAATAAAATAAATAGATATGCGCATACTCGATACAAACTACTATTCGATTAGTCTATTCGATAAGCTACCGATAATTCTAGTGATATAATCGAGTTGCGACCGTGCCTTATCTCTAAGGTTGAATACATTATTGTGTCCATTTTGCTTATTTTTAATACAAGCTTCATAAATATTGATTTATCTTGTATTATTAGTAAGTACCTTGTAATTTACAACACAATGTAATGAACAATGAACTTTAAGGGCTACCTTGAATCTAAGGCTAAACTGGCTAATAAAAAGCTTGGCATCATTAATAAGGTTAGGCGATACTTCTCACCGGGACAACTGCTGCATCTATATCAAGCACAGCTCCGATCGTGTATGGAGTACTGCTGCCACCTTTTTGATGGATCAGCCAAGTATCAGCTGGAAGCTTTAGAATCAGTGGACCGGCGAGATGTGAGGTTAATCGGTGACGATAAACTAGCTGCCAAGAAGCTACTTAGTCTCGAGCACCGCCGTAAAGTAGCATGTCTGTCTATTTTCTACAGGATTCATTTCGGGGAATGTCCGCCCTCGCCATTTAACTACAGGACCAGCAGAAAGTCGGCGAATAACCACCCACTTCTCGTTGAAATGCCAAAAATCCGTACGCAGCGATATCGATCCACATTCCTGTTACGTACTGCACAAGAATGGAATTCGTTGCCGCCATCTCTGTTTCCTGAGACCTACAATCTTGGAATTTTCAAGGCTAGAGTGAATAGATATCTTCTAGATCGACGAGCTTCATCCTCGGCCACACCATCGCTTAACATCAGGCGAGTTGGTGGTCAATCGTAGATCTATCTTCTATAAAAAAAAATAAAAAAAAAGTACCTTGTAACTACCACTAACTAAACTGTGCCTTTTCTCATTACTTTATATATGTCGAATTAGTCGCACAAGTCCTTCCGAAACGTACCCATTATACTGACCGATATACACGTTTTTATACGCGTATAAGTTCTGGCATATTACAGTTTTTGCATGGTTATTATCTAAAATTGAAGTGCCACTCTATATGTATCCCACTTCTACACTTTATTAACTTAATATATTTATTAACTTAATATATTTATTTAACTGGCTTAAGTTAAATAAATATATTAAGTTAATAAAGTGTAGAAGTGGGATACAATACAACGCGAAGTGAAGTTAAAGAACAATTATAAGTTTAGTAAACTAAAAACCCCCTGAAAAAAACGGCTGAACAGATTTCGCTGAAACACCGCTAAGAACACTATCGATTAATCCATAAAAAAAACTGGATCAAAATCGGTCTATCCGTTTGAAAGCTACGATTCCACAGACAGACATAAATACACACATCATATTTATAACAACCCTCTTTTTGGGTCGAGGGTTAAATTTTTTTTTCTGGTCGAGCTCGTTGAAGTCTTTTACACGTAAGTTTTAACTTTTACAACTTAGTCGTACATTCAAAATCCATGAAGCAGTAGAAACACAAGTTGCTAATTTTAACTCTTATAACTTTTTTTTTTTTTTTTTTTTATTCGAAGATAGGCTTGCGCTTGACCGTCAACTCACCTGGTGTTTAGCGACAGTTACGGTCTACGATGGAGCGCGCTTGCCTAGAAGAAACCTATTCACTCGCGATTTGAAGACACCTAGATTATATCCGATCGGAAAGACCCATTCAGGAAGCGCATTCCACAGTTTGGCAGTACGTACAATGAAAGTGGAGCCAAAGCGTTTCGTACGTGTTTTCAGAATATCAACCATATAACGACGTCGCTTTTTCATGCTTCTTAAATTAAATACAAGTATAAGTTTAGAAAACCCAAAAACTACGACAAAAACGGCTGAATAGATTTTGATGAAACATGGCTAAGAACATTCTCGATGAAATCCTTTTTTAACGACTTCCAAAAAGGAGGAGGCTCTCAATTCGTCTGGATCCATTTTGTACGTGTGTTCCCCGATTACTCGAAGAACCTCCCCCGATTTGAAAAAATATTTTTTTGTTTAAAAGAATATACTTCCCAGTTAGTCCCTTAGAAATTTTATCAAAATCGGTTTAGTAGTTTTGGTTTTTATAACAAAATGACTGGAAAAATGGTAAGTGAATTAGTTTCTTCTAGGTAAACGCGCTTCATCGTACATAAAAAATGTCATCCAAGTATACAAATAGCGTATTTTGAAGTCATTTTTTTAGTTTTTTAAACGAATACTTGTTATTAAAACAACAAAAAAACTAGATCAAAAGCAGTCCACCCCATTAAGAGCCGTGTCCGCCTAAACTCAACTTCAGTTTTTCCCCAATGACACACACAGTACAGAACCCGCAATTCTTCGCCAAGCAATCACTGGTCAGACTGCAATCCCGCCATATCAGGCGTGTTGTACTGCCAGGCAGGTGTTTTTGTACTGAGACAGGTTTATTTCATACTTATAAAGGAAATAAGAATGTTTGTGTGTAAGCATTATTTGTGATACATGTGTAGAATCTTCATCACCTTCTCTGTTTCCTGGGAGCTACAATCTTGGAGTTTTCAAGGCTAGAGTGAATAGACATCTTCTACATTGATATACTTTATACATTCTCAGCTACACCACCATCAGGCAAATTGGTGGTCAAACGTAGATCTGTTTCATAAAAAAAGTAGTTTTTTTAAAACGCTTTTATTAGCTTCACCTGTATGCATGTTTGTTTGCTTGTAACCGACTCCTTTGGACTTGATTTTGACCCACTTCAAACTGTCAGATTTCATTTAAACTTTTGTAGACTTATCGAGGACCGATGACAATACAATAATTTGATAAGATTAAGCGTGTTTTTTTTGTTTTTAAAACTATTATTTCCCACAAGTAACCTTGTCATAGTCAAAAGTTTGTAAAATTTAAGTTCACTCCTCTTTTTCAATTTCACTCAGATATCATACAACGTTTTTCAATATATTTGTGAGAAAACTATAATTATAATAAATGAAAATCGAAATTTCGTCAACTTTGCAAATAGTTATAGTTAATATGAATATAAGAAAAATAGTTCGAACAACAACCTCAAAGGAAATCATTAATGTATTTCATCTCAGCCACAGGAAATCCACTGTTGAACATAGGCCTCCCCTATGGATTTACAAAAATACCATACGGAAGTGGCCTTCATCCAGTTTCTTTTTGCCACCTGTATGAGGTCATCTGTCCATCTCGTGGCTGGTCTTCCTACGCTGCGCTTGCCGGTACGTGGTCTCCACTCGAGAACCTTTCGGCCCCATCGGCCATCAGTTCTACGAGCTATGTGCCCTGCCCACTGCCACTTCAACTTGCTGTTTAATCCGCTGTGCTATGCCGGTATCTTTCGTACGTCTACGGATATCTTCATTTCTGGGAAACTTCGAGCATAGCTCTCTTCATTGCTCGTTGCGTGATCTTGAGCTTCCTTATGAGGTCCATAGTCGAATATAATTTATTTATTTACTTTATACTCGTATATAAGACTAACCGTGTCTGTAATATTGTCGCCAGAAACAAAAAGGGCACATAATTTGTTTTGCTATAATATAAAATAAAAAAACAGGCAGATGCGCCTTTTTCTCCTGATTCCAAATATGTATAAAACTCAATTGTGGAAAAAAAATGTTGTGGCTCTTTTGCTTCTGGCGGCAGAATACTAGAGCACCTTATCTTTATTAGAAGCTAATATTATTGGAGTGCCAGTTCCCGCAGATCAGGTGAAGCCGCGGGGCGCGGCTAGTCTACGTATAAATCTGTCGATAAATATATCGATATACTCAGGTCTGTTTGTCAGGCTGTCTGTCGAAGATTACTTACTAGCCTTTATTTTATATATAAAATACTCTGATAGGAAATGACTCTACTTGTACCTACAATCTACAAGTATCATTTATTAGTTATATGTAGTTAATCTAACGAGCGAAGCGAGCTAAGATCTATATTATTAACAGCCATAATTACAGTTTAAAAAACTGAAAAACCCGACTTCAAAATACGCAATTCGTTTACTTGGATGACATTTTTTCAGTTATTTTGTTATGAGAACCAAAGTACTGAACCGATTTTGATAAAATTTATATGGGATCACCTACCAAATAAAAAAGAATCATCAAAAGCAATTTATAATTGATGGAGTAATCGCTGAACAAACATACAGTCGAATTGAGCTTTTTGGAAGTCGGTTAACAATTAACTTTCGTCACTCGCATTTTACAATTAATTTTGATGAAAATTTAGTAAATAATTGTTTTCTTGTATCGCTTCATATACACCTTAAAGTAAAACACAAATTACTTTCTCACAAACGTGCACTCAACAGCGTATCAAGTAAGTTAGACTGCAAAACAGCTTTTCTGCAGTCGGGGACATTGTATTTCTTTTAATATAGATATTTATAAGTATTTGTCGCTACGCTGTAATTCAGCCTTTATGGGTAGCGCTCGTGGTCACCCATCCGAAAACTGTCCAGGTCGAAGGTTGCGCCGCGGTACCGGGACCGACCACTGGAGATCTGCCGACAGATACACATTTCAGTTGATTCTGAGCCTTGCATCCGAACGCACGTCTCACGAAGCTTTCATGCGATCTCACGCCCGCGCGTCGCGAAAACTTTTTCAAATTTCGAATTCAATTTTTCCATCTCGTTTTTGTGCCAGTGTTTGATTAATGTTGCCAGTGACAGTAATGTGATTTTGTAAAAATAAGGTTTGATTGATGATTAATTTTTTGGGTGTTGTAGTTTTGAAGTCGTCAAGAAAAAGCAATGTTTACAGAAAATTTTGAAATTTATTGTAAGCCTGACTTTTGTGAGTATTTGTAACTTTAAGATAAAACAAAATCAGAAATTAATCAAACGCAATTTATTTCGTTATTTTTATATAATGAAAAATTTACAATAAATACAATAAAATAAAATTATAGAAAAATATTTAAATATCTACCTAACTAAAATACAAAGGAAAATAATTAACAAAATAAAATTAAGATAATAAAAATAAAACTAAAGAATTTAACATTTAAACAGTTATTATTGTAATTTACCTACATATTAAGGAAAATGCTTAAAATAACATTTAAAACCGGGAAATAATTTAGATAAACGACTTGAGTTTTTTCACAAGTTTGCAGAGTTTTATTACGTCTAATAAATGTTTATAAACTCCAAAATACATATTCAAAAGCCAATAAAATTCTATAGATTGCATCTTACATACCTACTGCATGTTTATATTCAATAAAATCATTTAAACACCTCTCTAAATGCTATAAATTGTTAAATCTACCTATACCTATTAAACTTTACCATAGAATACGACGTAGTTCACATTTACGTGTGAAAAATATGAGAAAATCTGTCTGTACCTATTTTGAAAATTAAAAAAAAATTACGCATAAAAAACTTTTTGCCTATGGAAAAATGTGTTTTTAGCAGACTTCTAAAAAGAAGGAGATTCTCAATTCGACTGTATGTTCTTATTGTTTGTACAGCGATTTCGCCAATTATGAATTGATTTTGATGATGTATTTTTTCTTTGGTAGATTATTATACTTCAAAGGTAATCATGTATAAGTTTTATCAAAATCGGTTCAGTATTTTAGTTTTTATAACTGGAAAAATGTAATCTAAGTAAACAAATTGCGTATTTTGAAGTCAGTTTTTTTTTCAGTTTTTTTTAACTATAATTAATTACAATTAAAGATTATATTTTCATGCTTAATGTTTGTCTAAGTATTGATTCTGCAAGATGATTTGGAAAATTTTAGCTTGAAGTCACAAAAATCAAGAAGGAAGGAGAACCTATTTTTTTTTGCTGGTCTCTATAGTGAAGTTATCCATTCAAATTAGTTAAGACTCAGACAATACTAATAATATTACTAATAATAGAATGGGTCTTTTCCGATAAATTTAATCTGGGTGTCTTTAAATCGTGAGTGAATTGGTTTGTTAGTAAGCGCTCCATCGTAGACCGCAACGTCGATAACATCGTCTTAATGCCTATGTTTTTTGCAATTTATATACGACTTTATTTTGTATTTGCGTATGTTCCACTGAATAACGCTTAAATTATTGAGCCGCTTGTGATTTGTTATAAACAATGTTACAAAATATATACAATGTTACCGAAAATCCAATAAGGCTGAATTGTTTACCTAATTATAACGAGTGAATTTTTTAGGATATCATATTATTATGTTATATAATAAATAATATTATATATCATATTTAGTAAATATGCAATGTTTTACACATTTTACAAAGTCAATTATAAACATTAATGAAATAAATTCATTTATTTAATTATATATTATGTATTAATTATTATATTTTAAATATTTATGTCAAACGATCTCGAAAGATTCGACTCTGTGAAGACATTCTGAAAAAACATTTCAAACCCTAGTATATTTTTTGTATGCTAATAAACTTAAGTAGTAAATAGATACGCTTTTTGAAATACTTTTCACTGACTTCAAAAAGAGGAGGTTATATATTAGTACTCCAACATACAAAATACTTATATACAATTTTTTTTTATGTGGCAAGCGCCTTTATTAACTACAATACAACACAACAATATACAGACTCAACTAACTAAACTACTACACAAAAAGCACATCGATCACCCCAGACCGATAAAGGTCTAAAGATAATCCAAATGCTCAAACCCACTACCAGTTGGCAGCGTACCCAGCATGCTGACCGCATTGCCACGTTGAATGGCAATGCTTATGCGTTGGGCCAGATACGCCTTATATACATATATAATAATAATTGTTTTGTTTATTTCAATTCCGTAATCAAAGTGAGAGAAATCCCATCCACTAACTTATCACAGAATCTATTGATTTGTATGTTAATTCATACAGAAACTGTCGTAAGCCAACACCGACCAACACTCTCGAACGAGACAATATGCAAATCCGCGTGCAAGAGCTAGTTTTATCACAAACACACAATAATAGCGGAATTTATTATATGAATATGTATGAGGTAGAAGACAATCTGGCCAATTAGTAAAATACACAAACTTTGGCATTTACCTGTCTATTACTATTTATAAATTTGGACTATTAGTTATGAAAGTGGTTATGTTTGTTTGTAAGTATATTTTTTACTCCCGACGCAAAAACGAGGGGTGTTATACGTTTGAAGTATAGGTATGTGTGTGTGTCTGTCTGTGGAACCGTTTTTTTTTTGAAAGGTAAATTAGTCGGAAGTGTCCTTAGCTATGTTTAATCAAAATTGGCTTAGTCGTATTTTTTGTCGGAGGTTTTTAAGTTTTCTTAAATGGACCGATAAGGGCTGAAATGATGATGTTGATTTGCATGAACTGGTTAAATTTGCTTTCATTTGCACGGATGTTTGTATGTTGAGGAAATTATTCTTTACCCATAAATATTATGTGATTTCGATGATTATTTTGTATATTGTTAGATAAATAAATAAATAAGTACGTATCGGATAAAATCAATGAAATTTTGCCGTATAGATATAATCTAGGTGTCTTCAAATCGCGAGTGAATAGGTTTCTTCTAGGCAAGCGGTCAAGCGCAAGTATATTTTCGAATAAAAAAATAAATACCTAAATAAATATTTGTGGACATTTCACACAACACCATCTAGCCCAAACTAAGCAAAGCTTGTACTATGGAACTAGATGGCTGATAGAATACATATATACTTTTTTTTGTAAATATATACATATGATACATAGAAACACCCAGATACAGAACAAACATCCATGCTCATCACACACATGTTTGCCCTGGGTGGGGATCGAACCCACGACCTTTCAGTTCAGCAGGTAGACGTAGACACACTACCGAACTGAGCCACAAGGCCAGTCAAATACACAATACTATTTAGCCCCAAACTAAGCAAAGCTTGTATTATGGGAACTAGGTAGATGATAAAATACTTATATACTTTTTTTTAAACAAAATTGTGATAGAAATAAAATAAAATTTAACAAATCTAATAAAAATTCAAACATTTTTCATGTAAATGGTTGTAATGACTCAAAAACTGCTTACAGAAAATAAACTGTACATTTTCAATTTACGTAAAATCACAAAATACAGTTAATACAATAAATGAAATTAAGGAACTACCGAGTAACATGTTTGTCAGAAAACTTAAATTGTGGCTTATTGAAAAATGCTATTACTCTCTGTCAGAATTTATTAAATAAAAATATCATTATGAACACAAATAATAAATAAAGCAATATGAGACATGATCATTTAACATGATTTAATATAAGGTTGGTTGGAAATATTTTGTACTGAAAATGTGTAGCTTTATTACTTATTACTTTCTAATTACTATCTTATTGCTAATTACTTTCTACACTAGATGAGAGAATAAACTTTTCCACGCTAATATTAGCTCTGGAAACCCAACTTTATGAGTTGGTAAGTTGAAAAGATTATTCTTGGCCGTTTCCAACCGGTCTTGGAAATCCATGGTCCATGGATAGGCCTCCTCCCGGCGGTGGACTTCTTGTGGCTGAGATAATAGTGATGATGATGAATATTCTTGGAACGCTGCAGTGTTGTAAAAGGGACACAATTTTAGAGCATCAATAACTTGAGAAAACCCACAGAACACGGCTAGTTTCAACAATATTTAGTACATAAATCGTGTTCATAATGATATGTGATAGTTTTATGACGTACAATAATACTATATATGGTAATGCTGTCCTGTCCGACAGTTAGTTTAATATTTCTGACACATATTCGAGGACATAAGTTTTGTACTTAATTTTTATTGCTTCTATAAGAATATAAAATGTTTTAATTTGTAGGTTTTAAAAATTGCAGTTTTCACACTAATTAAAAACATTTTAACTACAGCGTCCTGCGGTTTTACCTGATCAAGAAATATTTTCTTACTTATATATCTACAATAATGTTTTATTGTTGTTGTTAATATATTGTCATGTTGTTGTTATGTAATGTACGCGATGAATCCAATTAAATTTGTTTAATTTCAATCAATAATTAACTAGTTCAAAAGGAAGTTACTCTCCAAATTTTATGCCTATAAGAGCTAATCTATATTTTTATCCAGGAATATAGGCATAGATAATATTTTTCCAACTTCTGAAAAGGAGGAGGTTCTTAATCTTTTTTATCTGATCCTTTTTTTATTTGGAAGGACATACTTACTCATTCGTTTCGATGCTTGGATATCAAATTTTTCCAGTTTTTTTGTTTGTTTTATAAACCAAACTACTGAACCGATTTTGATGATATTTCTATGGGAACAATCTGAAATCCGCATTCGGCGCCGCACCAAAGACCAAATAAAAAAACCGCCGAATGCGGTTGAAACTATAGTTGGATATTTCGGCCCAAAACAGACGTGAGTCACCCGTAGTTTTTATTAAAAAAATTGTGAAAACCACGTTAATTTCCATAGTACAATCTGAAAATATATAATTTCAAACAAAAAGGTTTTTCATATCGGCTAAATACTTAAATGACGAAGTTATGCGGTAATAAACTTTTAAAAAATACAACCGAATTGTTAACTTCCTTCTTTTTGAAGTCGGTGAAATGTAGATTATTTTCTTTCCGATTAAGCGAAGTATCCGAATTTATATAAAACAAGTATAACTTTAGAAAACTCAAAAATCCCCGACAAAAATCGGCTAAACCAATTTTGATGAAACATAGCTAGAACTCTCAATGAAATCTTCTTTCAAACAAAAAAACTAGAACGAAATCGCTATATCCGTTTGAATGTTACGATGCCACAGACGATATACAGAGATATACAGAGACACAGATTCATACTTATAATACCCCTCTTTTTAACCCCCGACGCAAAAACGACGTGTTATAAGTTTGACGTGTCTGTGTGTGTGTGTGTGTGTGTTTGTCTGTGGCATGGTAGCTCCCAAACGGATCAACCGAATTTGATTTTGTTTTTTTTCGTTTAAAAGTTGAATTAGTCAGGAGTATAGGAGCAATGTTTCATCAAAATCGGTTCAGCCGTTTTTTTCCGTCGGGGGTTTTTGAGTTTCCTAAAGTTATACTTGTTTATATTATATATCGTAAATAAATCTAATGCCACCTCGTAAATCGCAACAAGTCAAACGAGCCAAATTTTGAATACGAAAAGTAATTTAGAAATATACATAAACTCAAAAAATACGACTTTCTTTTGGGCAAGCGGGTAAAAACATTAAAAAGTTATTCACCTCCAATAATTACAGAATGCCATCAACAGATGTTAAATTTGCAATAAAATATTAAAAATAAAAACTTAAATAAAATTAACCCGTCAAGTGCGAGTTGACACGTATACCGAGGTTTCCGTACCTCTTAAGAGAAGGGTTTAAATGGCTTTTCGTTCGCTTTTCAAATGCAAGGTAAATTTGTAATCGCCAAAACAAATTGATATTTTTTTTTATTTTTATAGAACTCGATACCGACACTCGATATTCGATAGGTTTATCTACGATTGACCACCAACTCGCCTGATGTTAAGCGACGGTGTGGCCGAGGATGGAGCTCGTCGATCTAGAAGATATCTATTCACTCTAGCCTTGAAAATTCCAAGATTGTAGGTCTCAGGAAACAGAGATGGCGGCAACGAATTCCATTCTTGTGCAGTACGCAACAGGAATGTGGATCGATATCGCTGAGTACGGAGTTTTGGCATTTCAACGAGAAATGGGTGGTAATTCGCCGACTTTCTGCTAGTCCTGTAGTGAAATGGGGAGGGTGGAATTACGTCGTGAAGCTCTTGCGCACATTCCCCGAAATGAATCCTGTAGAAAATAGACAGACATGCTACTTTACGGCGGTGCTCGAGACTAAGTAGCTTCTTGGCAGCTAGTTTATCGTCACCGATTAACCTCACAGCTCGCCGGTCCACTGATTCTAAAGCTTCAAGCTGATACTTGGCTGATCCATCAAAAAGGTGGCAGCAGTACTCCATACACGATCGGACCTGTGCTTGATACAGATGAAGCAGTTGTCCCGGTGAGAAGTATCGCCTAACCTTATTAATGATGCCAAGCTTTTTACTAGCCAGTTTAGCCTTAGATTCAAGGTAGCCCTTAAAGTTCATTGTTGGGGTTAACGTGAGTCCCAGCAGTTCAAGACGGTCTGCCAATGATATGGATACGTTTCGGAAAGTAGGAAACAAAAGAAACTCACTCTTTTTGGCGGAGAAAAGGCAGGCTTGAGTCTTGTTGGCGTGGAATTTGACGAGATTTTCGTCACCCCAGTCGGACACAGCTTCTAGTGCTTTATTCATACGCACAACAATATCTTCTCTCAACGCCTCGATTTCCGCCTTTTTGGCTCTTGGACCAGAAGTGTATCTTTCCACAACTGTGCTGTCATCTGCATACCCTAAGATACCGCCTTTTTGGATCTGGCGGAGTATAAGACGATACAGACTTCACCAGACAGTGATCGGAACCACTACTATACTACTTCAAATTGGTGATATTTGGTTTATTTTCTTGTATTGATAAACCATCATTTCATATTTCGCCTATAATAGACCACCAATTGTTAAGCGTTGGTGTGGTCGAGGATGGAGCTCGTCGATCTAGAAGATATCTATTTACTCTAACCTTGAAAATTCCAAGATTGTATTTCTCAGAAAACAGATGCCGCTGAGCTGATGGAGGTAATAACATACATAGGTTTATTGCTTTAACTTAGAAACTTGATTTTTACAGCGTCATAGAACCGAAAAACTAGTATTTGACATTCGTTTCATCTATACCTCCAAGATTTCTTGAGAAAAATAGGCATACCAGGTAACAGACGGACATGGACGGAGTGATCCCATAAATCAAAGTATTCCTTCTTTCTTTCTGAGGTACGAAACCCTAAAAATCCAAATTTATTGGTCGTAAAACGTAGCAAATCAATTTGTGTCGTTTTAAAACTTGATTTACGAATGTTTTAACAGCCACTACTGCTTGATTGACTACTAATTTAATTCTACTTCGGCTGTTAAATTATTTTTGTGTCACAATAATCCATAATTACTTAGGTTGGGTTACGTAATTTTAGTGATTTAGTTTTGGAATATTTTGATAAAAAAGCATCGTAACTGGTATATTTTGATTATTTTAGAAACATTTTATTTATTTATCAATTCATCAATCACAAATAATATATTAACTCATATAAATATAATTAAAAATTCAGTCAAATGACCCACCCCACCTCTGTCTTTTCGAAGTTATGTGCGTATTCTTGATTGCCAACTTCCAACGATGAAGGAAAACATCGTGAGGAAACCTACATGTCTGAGAGTTCTCAATGATCTTGAAATATGTGTGAAGTCTGCCAACGCGCACTTGGCCAGCGTGGTACACTATGGCCTTACCCTTCTGACAATGAGAAGATGGCCCGCGCCCAGCAGTGGAACAGTTGGTACAAATAGGGCTGAGAGAAGTATATTCGAAAAATATTGTCCCCGTTTTGGCAAACAGGTACAAGTTATCGCCGAAGTTCTAAGCACTGCTTACTAGCCCTCCCGTCACCTTCGGCAGTTTAAAACCACAAAACACTTGGTTTTCATAATCACATAAAAATCTTCAAAACAAGATTTATCTTCGAAGCTTCATTAACCATCTATTAACGTCAAAATAGCAATAAAACCTTCTTCATGGCCGTTAACTTTTATGACATCTATATTAATAACCTATTAACTAAATATTATACTGGTTGTGTACTCTAAATTATCTATCAACTTATTATCATTATCTCAGCTGCAAGTCCAAAATATATCGAGGCTCAAAAAGCCTCGATATCTCGTAGTTTGCACCAGCGTCTTCCTGCCACTTGTATGAGGTCATCTTTGCACCTTGTAGCTGGTCTTTTTACACTTTGTGCGCCGATGTGTAGATACTGTCCATTTGATAACTTTTTGGCCACATCAGTTCAGTTCAGCTGCAAACGCCTATCACCAGGAGAACCAATTGCTTGTCATGCCAATCGGCTATATAATAAAATATTGGCGCTATCCACACTTAAGATCCGTCCAGACTGTCTGGGCATTCTGTCCCGTCAGGAAGGTGATCAGCTCTATGCCAATAAAAAAAAAACATAAAGGATTTGGTCCGTTGGTTATAAGAAAAATAGTCGCTAAAAATAGAAAAGAAATAGAATAAAATAAAAAAAGAATAGAATATTCATAATAATATTAATATTTATAATAAGAATAGAATAGTCGAAGTACGCTTTTTAGAATTTTTTAATTTTTTTACGGTTGTAGAACCGTACTTGGTATGTGGATCAGAAAACGGTACTTTGTTATTTTTCTGTACCAATTTTGTGCTTTCTTAAAAATTTTATGCAGTCTCTCAGTATTCACTTTTTTAGGTTAACATAACTACTGTCTACAGAAAAGTGTAAGTACCAAAAACACTTTGTCTCGGATACATAAAAATCGCAAAGCTCTGATAATGCGTGCGACCGTCAGGATACGTCAGGACGTGTCCTGACGGCCTGGACACGTCCTGACGTATCCTGACGGCCCGGACGCACTTGACCTGAGGCTTACACGGACATGTATGAATAGGTTTATGAAACATATCGGTTGTATTTTATCTAACCTGATTTTTTTAGGGTTCCGTACCTTAAAAGGAAAAAACGGAAACCTTATAGGATCACTTTGTTGTCCGTCTGTCCGTCTGTCCGGGTGTCAAGACCTATAACTCGGGGACGCGTGAAGGTATAGACTTGAAATTAAAACCATATACGCAGATCCATAGTCTCTTGGTGCAGAAAGAAAAATAAAATTTCTCATTTTTCGAAAAAAAAATTACAGCCGAATATGTCGTAAATAACGCACATTTCGACACTCACAAGGGAATCAAAACCTATGTGGTACTTCCCGTTGACCTAGAACTATGAAATTTGGCAAGAAGCATTGTATTAGAGTACACATATAGGAAAAAATCCGAAAACTGGACATTTTTAATTTAATCACAAAAAAATAGTGTCTTTATGCAAGGAATGAGGGCCCAAATTTTAAAGTAAATTAACCGTATCATGTAGGGTATCATATGAAAGAGCTTCATTAGAATAAGCTAAAACAGGTTATTGAATATTTTTACGATGTATATTTTTCGGTTTATGAAGGAAAATATGAAAGAAAAAAAATATGATTTCCCCCTTTCATTTAGTTTGTACGGAACCCTCGGTGGACGAGTCTGGCTCGCACTTGTCCAGTTTTTTTAAATTGTTTAAAGCAAACAAGATGACATGTACTGTTATAGATAGATAGATAGACAACATTCATTACTATTTTATTTTTATTTTATTTTGAATACATTTTTTTTTTGACATTGTGATTATTTTGTAAATTAATCGAACCATTTTTTCATTTGACATTGTTATTATTTTGTATTTTATTTTGATTATTATATGACTAGATTTTATTATTCTTTTGTATTTTAACTTAACTATTATTTGTTTTGATGTTATATTATTCTGTGTTCAACTGAATTCATATATATAATTTAATAATGAATACTGTAATTTCACATGTATCTTCTTAGATATAAATAAATTACTATGAACTATGATTTTACAACAATATTTGAGAGGCCATTGGCTCTGAAATATAATGTATACTAAATGAAGAGTCATTCGGTTCACAAGTAATCTATTACAATGTTTTTTACAACAAATAAAGTATTTCCAAACAGAATATATACAATGTGTTAAATATACAGAAGCGATATTTTCCCGTACGGTACGGAAACCCTGACCTTGATATGTGTGGATAGTGCCTATGTAGGAGTCGTGAATGGCCTCAAATAATGAACAACTTAAAGTTTTACTGTAATTGTGTCTGAGACAGGCTAATTATGTCCAAATATGTCTGTCTGAATGAACCACATGTATTTTATTGTTTTACAACGCAATCATTGGGACATTTGGTGAATGAAGCCAATTTGTGTAAAACAAGTAACAATTTAAATGTTTTATTTAACAAGGTTTCAACATGAGTTTTTCACTTCTTGGAGTTGGCATGGTGAGGTTTGCACATTTGCCATTTGTTAAGTTTTGGTGGTTAATTCACAGTTTGTTTAGGGTTCCGTACCGCAAAAGGAAAAAACGGAACCCTTATAGGATCACTTTGCTGTCCGTCTGTCTTTTTTATTTCGAAAATCGAAATTATTTTAATCGTGTTAAGGTCTAATTAGACTTCATTGAGCTCGGACGTTTTTGAGGACTGACGCTATATCCCGTTGATACTGTTACGGGAAGTGGGTATAGGGATTGGAAGGAAACAACGATGTTATTCAAGCCCGTTTAATTCACTGACACGTGGTATCTTTTACAGAGCACTCACAGTCTATAACACGAACACCGACAATAATTACAGAATCGACGCGCTACAAACACACAGAGACCGTGTTCCGATCAACACACTACTATTATAACGTCTCTTCACTATACTGTTCACTTCAACACTTCACTTTCACATGTAACTTTTTCTTCTTTCCTGCTATCTATGCTACTTGTATCTAAACTGCCCTCTGTCCTTTTTTTTTTTTTTTTTTTTTTTTTGTGAGATGACTTGAGCTGTTGGCCTCTAACGGCCTCTACAGCTTACCGGACTTTGGCGAGCGCAGAAGGCGCTGGGCCGCTTACAAACTAAAGGTTACGAGGGACTAGCTCAAGGGCACCTCGAGGGAGGTTCGGACCTCGGCTTGGGCCGTCGCCTGGGAGGGGGGAAGTCGAATTGCCGTGCGGCAACCCCGATGGGGTGTGCCCTGCGGCCCTATTGGGTTGAACTGGTTGACTATTTGGAGAGAATCTAACCGGTCTTCTACCAGACCTGGGGGTTCCTCGACCTCGCCGGCGAGGTCGGTGTGTCGTGTTTGTGTTCCTTTGGTAACCGACGCCTATACCAAAAACTGAGTATTTCCTGTTGCCTGGGGCTGTCGGATCGGGTGACCCCAACGCAGCAGCCGTGACTGCTGCGATGGGGTCATCCGGGTCGCCCAAGATGTTTCTTGGGCGGCGCCGGAGGGGAGGAGGGTCAGTCGTGTCTGTTGAGTAGTTGGATGCTTGGACTACAAGTGGGTTGGGATGATGGGGGGCCGCGTCAAAGTAACGCCGGGAAGCGTGCTTCATGTATTGAAGAATCGAGGGGAGTTCGAGGTCGCAGTGCAGATCGGAGTTCCGGACGAACCAGGGAGCTCCGACCGCTCTGCGGAGAAACCTATTCTGGATAACCTGGAGCTTTTCGAGGTCCAGGTGGGAGGCGTGGGCGAATGCCACGGACGCGTAGGTCATGACGGGGCGAATACAAGTTTTGTAAATTGTCATCTGGTTGCCAAGCGACAATTTACTCCGCTCGTTCAAGAGGGGGGAGAGGCGGCCTAGGAAGAAGGCCGCTCGATTACGGACTGTCTGGATGTGTTTGGAAAAGGTGAGTCGGCGGTCGAGAGTGACGCCGAGGTATTTGGTCGAGGTAACCCATGGAATGGGTTGACCGTGAAGTTGAATAGGCTTCATGGGGGGGCGTTTGAGAGTGGGATAAAAGTACATGGCTGCACTTTTATCGGGATTGAGCCCTCTGTCCGCGACTGAAGCTCCTTATATACCCCGCAGAACCTTCTAGAAGCTTTTATTTCGATAGTCATTTCGTTCGTCATTTGTTTCGTTCCAGAATGTTCAATTTCGATCGTCTTTTCGCTCGTCTTTTGTTTTTATCATTTGTTTCGAACTTTCTAGAATGTTGACGAGATTCTTTATTTAAATAGTCGAGGAGCATTTCCTTCTAGAAATTTCACCATCATCATCATCATCGTTACAATACTTTATCAAAGGTGCCATTGTTAATTTTATTTTGTATAAATGTTTTATTATTGTTAGCAAACGCAGCGTAGGGCGACCAGCCACAAGGTGGACAGACGACCTCATACAAGTGGCAGAAAGACGCTGGATACTCGTACAAGCCAGCATTAGGACTTTTTGCAAATCCACAGAGAAGCCTATCTCCAGAAGTGAACTTCATGTGGCCGAGATGATGATGACGATGACTTAATTTTTATACATGTTTTGTCACGAATAAAATTAGGTGTATAAGTTAGAGGAAATTCGAGAAGAACCGAACATAAAACCAGACATCTTCACGGTCATATAACATCACAAATTAATTACAACTACCACATACAAAGATGGCTTTGTTCCAATAAACTACGTCCAGGAATTCATTTTATTGTCATTTTATAGTTATTTAAAAGGTATTTAATGAATGTTGTGTAACAACCAATAGGAAGTATGTCCGTGGGCGCAGCGGCTATGTGGACTCGATGGGTGGGGCCCTCGCGATTGATTTTATATAGAAATCAATTAAAAATGTTAATTATATTGGTTTTATGGAGTTATGAAACTACTGGTAATATTGTTCTTTTGTTTATTAATGTGTTTAAGGTGTAGAAGCGTCTGCGTTTCGAGTTAAGTTTATTGACTTAACGCATATCGAAAACGTACAATAGTTAAAAATATAAATATTTAAGTAATGTCATAGTACTGGTTAGGAATATTAGAAAAGTAAGGAATGAATTTGTTTATATAGATATCAGAAATATTAAAAAAAGTTTTATTTAATTTGTTTTATCTTGACTGAAGAGTAGGAAAACGTGAAAGTGATATGTTAATAAAACTTTTTATTCGGCCACACCGTCGCTTAACATCAGGCGAGTTGGTGGTCAATCGTAAACCTATCTTGCATTAAAAAAATCCTATCTAAATAAACAAATTAATTTCTAACTATTCTAATATCCCTAAACAGTGATTTTGTATGTACGAGAGAAATACTCGTTGCTGCATACGTTGAGCTCTATCTGAAGCTAAAATACTCGTAGCTGCATACGTTGAGCTCTATCTGAAGCTAAAATACTCGTAGCTGCATACGTTGAGCTCTATCTGAAGCTAAAATACTCGTAGCTGCATACGTTGAAATCTATCTGAAGCTAAAATACTCGTAGCTGCATACGTTGAGCTCTATCTGAAGCTAAAATACTCGTAGCTGCATACGTTGAGCTCTATCTGAAGCTAAAATACTCGTAGCGGCATACGTTGAGCTCTATCTGAAGCTAAAATACTCGTAGCTGCATACGTTGAGCTCTATCTGAAGCTAAAATACTCGTAGCTGCATACGTTGAGCTCTATCTGAAGCTAAAATACTCGTAGCGGCATACGTCGAGCTCTATCTGAAGCTAAAATACTCGTATATATTTTTGATATTCTTTGTCAACTTTTGTCACTCGCGAAAATGGAATGAAAATGAAAGCTTTTTAACTAAAATGCGCATATTTTGAGCGGTTTATCTATTATTCTAGACAGTACGAATAAATTTTACGCAGGATATTTTTAAGTGTTGAATATTTATTCTTTCTCCAAAATATGATTAAATAGTTGCGCAGTAAATTTCACCAATTATTAAAGGAAGTTCTCCCTCAGTAACAGCCTATTACCGAAAAAAACAAATCCTAATACCCAAACAGTCAGTTCAGATTCCCCACTCGCTTATGTTAAATTGCGTCTTAAATTGTATGTTATTTTGTATAAACATATTTTCTTATAAAATATTATGAATGAACAAGCTAACACAAATAAATAAAAAAATTAACTTTTAAATGCAACAATTTATAAGCAAATTCCACACTAAGGTCGACCTTTGGCGACCATCTCGGTAGACGTAAATGCACATTTTTATAAGAAAAAGCATGAATACGACAAACTTATGTAAAACGTTCGGATTGGCGCTGATATCCTATATTTAGTAAGATGTAAGATCTGCGCAAACCATGCAGCTATCTCTCTCGCGCATCACAACATTTTTAAACATTATAAATGACTGAGTCCCTCACTGTAGCTCTTCTTTCTAAAAAAAAACGATTTCTCACTTTTTTTTATGGGCAAGTGCCTTTATTAACTACAGCAAAACAATATACAGACTCAACTACTACACAAAAAGCATATCGATTACCCCAGACCGATAAAGGTCTAAAGATAAACCAAATGCTCAAACCCATAACCAGTTGGCAGCGTACCCAGCATGCTAGCCTTATGCGTTGGGCCAGATGTACACACCAGCATTTTGGTCACGCGTCGCATCGATCAGGCGCTCAGATAAATTTCTCACTTTTTTAATATCCCCATAATATAAAAGTAAAAGTAAAGTTTATTTAGAAAGGAGAACTAAGTACAATGTTTTCTGATTAAGAAGAAAATATAAGGAAGGAGAAGTATAATGGTTTTTGTTTAATTTCAAGAAGTATTTCAAAAACAGGATTTATTCAAATATCATTTGTGTAAAATGTCCACAAATATTTATTTATTTATTTATTTTATATTGGCGACTTAGTTTTGAAAAACATATATTTTGGAACTCCTCAGCTAAGTTGAAAGATATCGAGAGAAAAAACCTTTTTTAAAAACATTTCTCCTATCTGAACAAAACTATCTCTCACTTCTATAATATCTCCACTCAGCACTTTTATATGTTTAAAAATGTTGTGATGTGCGAGAGAGATAGCTGCGAGAAAGGCGGAGAACGTGTCAAATATATTATAGTTGAATAGATGGAGTGTGAGTAGTATATTCACACATAGAAGTAACGCAATGTCTAGTAAAGTGAAGTTTCCGGCAGCCTAGTCGGGAGACCGTCTGACTTGCGATCCGCAGGTCCTGGGTTCGAATCCCGCGGCACGCACCTCTGTCTTTTCGAAGTGATGTGCGTATGGTTGATTGCCGCCAACTTCAAACGGTGAAGGAAAACATCGTGAGGAAACCTACGTGTCTGAGAGTTCTCAATGATCTTGAAAGATGTGTGAAGTCTGCCAACCCGCACTTGGCCAGCATGGTAGACTATGGCCTTACCCTTCTCACAATGAGAAGATGCCCCGCGCCCAGCAGTGGGACAGTTTGTAACAAACAGGGCTGATAAAAAAATGTTTGGTATACGCGTCCGAACACACAAGAGAGTCGAGAACGGTATCGTAGTCTATACGTAAAGGCATGATAGAGCGTCATGGGTCATGCCAGTTTCCGTCACGGCATACGAGTTAGTTTCACTGCTATAACGCGCACATAGATGATAATGATTTTCACTGATTTGTCCGGCCGCACGAACAAGTTGGTAGAACACAGTTTATTTACTTAAGTGAAGGTAATGTTCAGTCAAGGTTTGATCCAGACTAATAGGTTTCTCATGTACCACCATGTGATTACTAATATACTATAAATAACGGCTGGTACGTAGATAAGAATACACGCTTCATGAGCACAAATAACAAAATAAACAATGCCGGTTTTAAAAAGATATTTTACGAAATGTATTTAAAGGTTAACTTTACGTAAGAATCCAAAGAATCAAATTGAACAAACTTTTTCAAAAAAAAAACGATTGTCAACCGTTCTCTTTTTCTTATGTAAATAATGAGAATTATCACCGATTATTAAATACTTAATCTTCGAAGATCATAAATAAGAAAATAAATATACGCTACGAATTGATTACATCTTCCTTTTTTAAAGTCGGTTAAAAGCAGATGTTAAAAGTTTAAGAGGTTAAAAGTTTCCGGCAGCCTAGTGGTGAGACCGTCTGACTTGCGATCCGCAGGTCCTGGGTTCGAATCCCGCGGCACGCACCTCTGTCTTTTCGAAGTTATGTGCGTATTGTTGATTGCCAACTTCAAACGGTGAAGGAAAACATCGTGAGGAAACCTACATGTCTGAGAGTTCTCAATGATCTTGAAGATGTGTGAAGTCGGCCAACCCGCACTTGGCCAGCGTAGCAGACTATGACCTAACCCTTCTCACAATGAGAAGATGGCCCGTTCCCAGCAGTGGGAAAGTTTGTACAAACGGGGCTGACAAAAAAAAAAGCAGATGATCTGCAACATTTGTAACTTTTGCAACGAGAAAAGTATCAAATTGACATCTACAGCTCTATAATCTGAAATACTTCACATTAAGGATAGATTGAGAAATTTTCGCTACAAACAAAATATTCATATTTCTAGAGATTATTTATAAGCTAATAAAGTTAATAAAACTAATACGGGACCATCTCGAGAGCTTCCTCTGTATAACGATTTAAGAAACACAGAAATTTGTTCAAGATCAACGGAGTAATCGATGAACATACTTAAACAAAAACTTCAACAAAACATTCAAATGAACATAAAACCTCTCCCTTTCTTGAAGTCAGTCAAAAATAGAATAATATATCGCTTGACATCAGGCGAGTTGGTGGTCAATCGTAGATCTATTTAGTATATTTAAAAAAAAGATAGACCCTAATTCTGAAGAAAAATAAAATCATAACATCCTCCTCCTTTTTTGAAGTCGGTTAAAAAGAAGAATCGACTAAAACAGCCGTTCGCAGCTATCAAACAACTTTTTGTTCGTCAGGTTGTCGATATCGATAACATGTCAAAACAAAAAGTCGGCCCGTGAACAGGCTCGTACAAACCTTCACATAAATGCGGGAGAAAGTCGCTCCACGCATTTGTATTTATTTATTGCTCAATTCTTTTGATATTTTATTTTATCTCTATAGCTAGTACAGCAATGAAATGTGAACAGTTTTTAGAGATAGCAAGGATAAGCTTAGAAAACTCAAAAACCCTCGTAAAAACGACTGAACCGATTTTGGTGAAACATAGCTAAGAACACTCGATCAAATCTTCTTTCAAACAAAAAAAACTAGATCAAAATCGGTCCATCCGCTTAAGAGCTACTATGCTACAGTTATCAATACTGTTGTATTTGTTTTTTATCTTTGTTTAATACATAATTATATTTAGAAATAGATTTAGAAAATTATTTTTTTGTTTGAAATGATATACTTTCAGATTAACCCCATAGAAATTTTATTAAATTAGTTTCAGTAAAACTTTTTAAAACAAAACATAAAAAATATTTAAGTAGTTAAAACATATATTCGTTTATAAAAGGCACGGACCCCGGAGCCTGTGAAGATTAATTTTGTCAAATAAAAAAAAACAGCATTTTAAAGTTGGTTGTTCCAATCTTTTCACTATAATTATCTACAAACATAATACAGTCATAGAAAATTGTAACAATACAGAATCTACGCAAAAAAATCAACAAAAAAAACATGCGAAAAACGTAATAACCTATTTTTATTTCGGCATCTAACTTATCTTATCTAAAAATAGTTTCATTTTAGAAATATCATCTTCAACAAGCATCTTCTCCATGACACGTTTTATATTATTGTAAACTGATACCACCACACTCAGTAGCTATAATTCAATATATCGACAATAAATCAATCAGTTACCAACTCGCCAATAACGTAATACGTATAACACGGTAAGTGATATATACTTGACGTCGGCAGTAAACGCCGCGCGCGCGCGCTAGTTAAACCGGAGACCTCTGTGTCGGGGATGATGATTGATTCGCGAACGATTTACGACGGCGAAACACATGGAGGAATACAGCGTTGGACATGGCAACTAGACGGTAGTAGCGGGGCTTGCGGGGGCGGGCGGTGTCCCGGTCATTCAGGACAAAACATTTTATACAAATACAAATAATTTATTGATAGCACCATTGTTACATGTAATATGACGTGATATTAAAAATATTTAAAAACCTGTTTTAGCTTCTGCTAATTCATATAATACCTCACATGATACGGTTAAAGCACTTTAAAATTTGGACCCTCCTTCTTTGCATAAAGACCCTATGTTATGTGATTAAATTAAAAATGTACAGTTTTCGGAATTTTCCCTTTATGTGTACTATATGACAATGCTTCTTGTCAAATTTCAAAGTTGTAGGTCAACGCGGCGGGACGTACCCCATAGGTTTTGATTTCCTTGCGAGTATCGAAATATGCGTTTTTACGACATATTCGGCTAATTTTATGTGATTAAATAAAAAAAATACAGTTTTCGGAATTTTCCCTTTATGTGTTTGTGTACTATATGACAATGCTTCTTGCCAAATTTCATAGTTCTAGGTCAACGGGAAGTACCCCATAGGTTTTGATTCCCTTGCGTCTTGACAGACAACAAAGTGATCCTATATGGGTTATTTTTTTCCTTTTGAGGTACGGAACCCCAAAAATTTATAATATTGTATAAAGAATTACTTATTAAATAAGATTCATAAAAACGTA
This sequence comes from Lycia hirtaria, assembly GCA_947563715.1. NCBI lineage: Eukaryota > Metazoa > Arthropoda > Insecta > Lepidoptera > Geometridae > Lycia > Lycia hirtaria. The sequence goes on along the minus strand of OX387377.1, from coordinate 29,875,525 downwards.
CATTAAATGTACATTAAAAGAAAAACAAAATATCTGACTGCAGAAAAGCAGTTTTTGCAGTCTAACTTACGATTTCGTTACGTTTGACTGTGTAAAATCGCTATAAAAAAAATATTGGTTGTCTGTAAAGTCGGTTTACGGGCGATAGTTTAACGTGACAATGTCATAACAAAACATTGATGAAATGATGATGATGATGATGTAACGGAACTATGAGCGTAACGGGACAATGAGTCATACTTTTTCGTGCGTGCAGCAGTCGTTCATCGATTTATTAAACATTGTCACGTCAAAAATTATAAATTCGTATTCTTTAGAATAATTCTGCTAAAATCACTTGTTTTATTGACAGATACTCATTTACCAACAATGACGAACTTAAAGATGTTGGTATAAAGACTATGTCGCCGCGCTAAAGCCTAATTTAGATTGAGAAGTCTAGAGACGTCTATTTTGCCGCTTCGAATTGTTTTGAAAATCGAAATTATTTTAATCGTGTAAGAGTCTAATTAGATCTCAAACTCAGACGTTTTTGAGGACTGACGCTACATACCGTTGATACTATATCATTAACGCCCAGTAATTTAGTGCTATAGTATTAAATCATGAATTAAAATTATATATAAATTCCTGTCTATATAAAAAAAGGAAAATATGTTAAGAACACAGAATTCACCCTATTTACATAAGACTTTGGTTAAGAACATGTTTTTTGTCATAATAAATTCTATGTCTGTCTGAGAACCTGAAACCTGAAACCCACGACAGAGATCACCCTAGTGTGGATTTCAGTGCACACCATTGTTACTGTAATTTTATTTAGTTGTAATTCTCATATTGTTTGTTCCTCGGTGTCTGTAATTAGCCCTAGCGTTTTTTCCAATAAATTTCATTTTATTTCATATGTATGATCATAGTTGATCCACTTTTATAAAGCAAGAACTCAACATGTTTCTCGTTGTTTAAAACAAGTTTGAACCAAATATCATTTAGGTAAATGTTCTTACTTTCATCCTCCAAAAACAAAGCCATCCGTTTAAACTGGTCCACTCACGGTGACCAGTGTCGTTGTTACATTTTTTACTCTTTGTGGCAATTTCGTAGCGGAACTGTTGGGAAACTAGTTTTATTTCTACTTTTAGACGAGTTTTCGCCAAGTTACATTTATCACACAATAATTTAAAATTCATAATTTATAAATACCACATACTTTATATAAGTTAGTACCTTAAACGTATAATAGAAGACTTACGTAGTATTCTGTAATTCTGTGCCAATAATAAAATTAGAGCCTTGGTTTTGATAAAAATAATAATTATAAAAAAAAAACAGCCATGTAACACTTTTTAATACTACCTAATATTGTCTGATATCCATAACTAATATTAACAATAATGTAGAAAAATAATACATTTGTTTTATAATGAAAACTAACTTGGTTGTTACACATTTTTATTTTGAACGAACGGGCTACTCACGTCTATTTTTGAGCCGATTTCTCCGAGTACAGTTTCAACCGCATACGGCGATCTTTTTCAAAAGGAGCAGCGCAGACGTCGTTCCCGAAAGACGCCTCGCCTTGTTTTGTTCAAAATCACATAAATAATGTATTACAAAAAATTGTTAAGACTTCCTGGTGAATTTCATAGGACACTACCCAGTTAGTAGTTATTAAACCTTTAAGTAGTAATGTGCAAGCATTACTGTGTTCCGGCTTGAAGGGCAATGTTTTAGCGGAATTTCTATAAATATAATGAGTTTTAAAATCGAATGTGACGAGCACAGTGCATTGCCACACAATTTTTCAAACTGATCAAATTTCTGGATAGCATTGAATTACTTAGGGAAAGTTAACGCCTCATATCAGACGAGCGCCTTGCTCGTTTTGACACAAAAAATAAACAATATGAAATACTGCTATTTTCAATAAGGCATTTTCCTAAAAACTGTAGTCTTCACTTCACTAAATTTTAGCGCTATTTATGTTTTATAAAATCAGTATCAATGTTTCTTTATAGTGAAATAGGGCGCCACTATCGCAGTTTTTACACAAACAAAAAACTTACCACATAAGTCTATGGGTAACGATTCAATTAGACAGATACTTTTTGTGCAGAATATTATAACGCCATCTATTTTCAAAAACTAAACTCATTCCCTTACAAGAAAAAGACGCATTCGTTATAAAACGTTTCATGTCCTCTGATTTATTAATTCGAGGCGCTTCGAACTTAGCTAACTAACTTGGAATGGAAGATCTGACTGGTAGAAGTTGTAAATGTTAATAAGTCATCCGTCACAATACTTACAACACAGGGGATGTTGAAGATTGAGATAGCTTCATTGCGAAATATATAAGAACTAGTAAGTATTTCGCCCGACCGCGAAAAAACGACAGGATCTCGTAATTATTGAAGGCGTTATGTCTTGTAGTATCTGTGCGAAATACTTATAGATTAGTTGATGCTCGAAGCGAACTAAGTTCTCTGCATCTGGCAAAATTTGGTTTCATCTGTCCGGATGTTTGGATGTTAGTGCTTGCGTACTGGTTTTCAATAAATTTTGATGATACTTGACATACTCGAGTGGAGACCACGTACCGGCAAGCGCAGCGTAGGAAGACCAGCCACGAGATGGACAGACGACCTCATACAAGTGGCGGGAAGACGCTGGATGCAAGCCGCTTCCAATCGGTCTTTTTGGAAATCCATGGGGGAGGCCTATGTCCAACAGTGGACTTCTTATGGCTGAGATGATGATGATGATGATACAAGTTCTACAATTTTATACAATTTTTTTGAAAACTGACTATTTCGTTGTCGGTTTTTTTTATTGGGGCGTATTTCTTTTAAGGCTATAGAGGTGTCCCATGATGACTTTACATCTTACTTTTCTAGTAGTAAGATTCTTTAAAATAAGAGTACGAATCAATATGACGAATCTTTCCTTTCTTGTTAATTACCGAACCCAAAAAAAAAACTTAACTGTAACTTCGATAAATAACGTAAACCGAAATCCGAAATATTCCGTTCCCGAGCCCAAAGTCCCCCGTGTGCGCAGGCCATAACTAGCTAAGTGCGGGTGTAAACGTCTCCACCCACACGCACGTCGGAAGCGGCCAATCTGCATGTAATTATTGTATAAATAAACCTGTATATTTTGATATCTTGTTCAATTAAGACAGATATGTTTATTGTCTAGAGTTTTACGTCCCAATGTTGATTGTGACTGAATGGTGATATATTGTCGGGTACAAATAGATTTATGAGCAGATGCAGCCTGTGGTTATATGACTTCATCATCATCATCTCATTATCTTTTTGGCTTCTCCGATGGATATCTAAACAGATCAGTTGGAACAGCGTCTTCCCGCCACTTGTATGAGGTCATCTGTAAGTACATCTTCTGGCTGGTCTTCTTACGCTGCACTTGCCGGTGCGTGGTCTCCTTTAAAGTATTTTTCAGCCTCATCGGCCATCAGTGCTATGTCGGTGATTTTGTTACGTCGTGTATCCGTTTTTTTTTATTTTTTATTCGATCTCGCAGAGGCACTCTGAGCATATGCCTTTCCATAGTTCGTTGTGTTAGTTTTATTATTTATTTTATGGAGAACACCGGCATTACCAGCAAGCGTGGCGACCAGTGACAAGGTACTTAAGACGACCAGCGACAAGGTGGACAGCAAACCTCATCCAAGTGGTACGAAGACGCTGGATGCAGGCCGCTTCCAACCAGTCTTTTAGGAAAACCATGCGAGCCCTAAGCACAGCAGTGGAATTCTTGTGGCTGAGACGATGATGATGAAATCTATGGCAGAGAACTTAATATAAATGTATGTATACCTAAGTATATATAGCTATACACTCATGACCTATCCACCAGCGACCATCAATCTACAAGACACCGTGAGTCATCCGCGGAACTGGCAATTAACGCGCGGCAGTCAAGGGCGAGTCTAATAGACCAGCTTACAATTATATCGCGGGTTATTTATAGCAGACGGCCTGCTTGATGGTAAGTCTGATGAAGTAGACGCAGCGACTATATCCTCGCAGTTCGTAGGCCAACATAATTATAGTTAAGGAAACTGAAAAACCCGACTACAAAATACGCAATATGAGACTTGCTGTTCACTTTTCTACAAGCAATTGGATGATATTTTACCAGTTATTTTGTTAAAAAACCAAAGTACTGCATCGATGTTGATAAAATTTGTATGGGACCACCTCTGAAGTATGATCTAGCAAATGCAAAAATAATCATCAAAATTAATGCACATTTGGCTGAGTAATTGGTGAATAAACCGAATTGATAAGCTCCTTATTTTTGGAAGTCGGTCAAAATTGTCTCTCAGAGAAGTTCGCGAGCGTCTGCCGCTAACTGGGACCCGACTAAATATAGCTTTGGCGCAAATTGCATAATATTTGCAGTGCAATTATCTAACGCTATGACTCGACGCGAATGGACGACGTCCCTCAAAACAATGTATTACTTTGTCAATAAACTTGACGTGTCTTCGAATAATTTAAGCTTTTTGTAAGTTTTTATTTAATTTCAACTCGTTACGTTTTTCAGTCAATAATAAACTACAGAAAGTGTTTCGCAAAATTAAATAGAAACTATAGTATAGAAAACGACTCTTCGTTTGCTGGCGGCGGTACTTGCACCTTTAATATGAAAGAACCTGGGCGGCCGAGCTCCACTCGGATTTTTTATGACTGAAAATACGAGCGAACCCGGGTTCACTAAAAATTTTACCTAGAAAGATCGATTTATCGTCCCCTAATCTACCTACAAACCAAATTTCATTGAAATCATTGAAGCCATATTCGAGATTCAGATTATATATATATGTATACATACATATATACAAGAATTGCTCTTTAAAGGTATTAGATATAATATATTCGTTAAAAAATATTTAATTTCTCAGTGTGGCATTCTCTTCCATGCTGGACAGGGAGAAAAAGAAAAACATAGAATGTACAAGCTGCTTCTCTTCCCGGGCATCCTGTAAAAGCCAGTTAAGAGAAATTATGCCAATGCAAGCCAATATTACATCTTACCCTCTAATCCCTTCTACCTTCCATCTAACCCTCTAACCACGGTCAAATGCGGCGTCAAACGACCTCGTGGTCACTAATGTATGTATGTATTTATAAAAGCATTTTTTCCGTCCAAGAAGGCGTCCAGTCCAAGATATGTGTGGATACTGCTACTCATTAAGGTCTAGATTAAACCGCGCAGCTATCTCTCTCGCGCATCACAACATTTTTAAACATTCAAATCATTGAGTAGGGATATTAGAAAAGTTAGAGATAAATTTGTTTATTTGGAAAGAAACATTAAAAAAAGTTTTAATCAGATATAATTTATACTGGCGACGGAATTAGAAAAAAAAACATATATTTTCTTATATCTCAGCTAATTTAAAAGATATCGAAGAAAAACCTTGTTTTTAAATATTTCTATTGTCTAAATAAACAAATTCTTCTCTCACTTTTCTAATATACCTATTCAATGATTTTATATGTTTAAAAAGGTTGAAATGCGCGAGAGAGACAGCTGCGCGCGTTGAGCGAATTCTTAAGAATACTCGGTATTAGGTATAGTTTATTAGTGGCAGTTAAAAGCAGCTGCCAGTAATGTATTTGCAGCATTCCAGCGGTCCAGTTCCTTAGAATAGTTCTGCTCTAGAGAGCGCTTTCCGCATCTAATCCGGTCGGTTATACTTGTTTTACTGAGACTGGGTTTTTCTACATCTTGTATTATTATCTAGCAACCATAAACGTAACGTAAAGTCATGTCTGTTAAGCCCCCTTATATATTAGTTTTATTTTAATTCAATTATTTATTTTTAAAGTGAATAGTATAACTCAATATTCTGTGAATATTTCAAGCGTCTACCTGTTGCCGTTATCAATATTGAGCAAAAACGAGCATAAAACAAAATCACGTTTGTTGTATGGGAGCCCCCTTAAATATTTATTTTATTCTGTTTTTTTTTTGTATTTCTTGTTATAGCGGCAACAGAAATACATCATCTGTGAAAATTTCAATTTTCTAATTATCACGGTTCATGAGATACAGCCTGGTGACTGACGGACAGACAGCGGAGTCTTAGTAATAGGGTCCCGTTTTATCCTTTGGGTACGGAAACCTAAAACTATCATAAACAACCTCAGCACATACATAAACTGTTCCCGTCAGAACTATATATTAATAGATACTTTGTAAATGATCCAAAAACCACAGTATAATGCAAAATAATGAAATCAGGCAAACCTCACCGCAACCACAACTGCAGCTTACTACCAGAGTTCCGTATGCCACTGTTCAGGACACAATATAGCTTATATGAAGATATATTTAAGTATATAAAGATAGCTTTCATACATTTTTGACCGACTACAAAATGTAGTCACACGCATAATGTAATCACATTAGTCGCTGCCTCTATTTTATTTTTACCCGACTGCGTAATTGGACTGGAGGGTTATTGTTTTTCAGTGTATGTACGTTATGTATGTATTTTTCGTTACGATCGTCTACAGCCTAAACGGGTTGACAGATTTTGATGTGCAAGGTGTCATTAGATTTGTCTTCACTTCCTAAGTGTTATAGGCTATATTTTTTTGTAATAATAATAATACATCTCTCGCAAAAATTATAAAATACATTTTTTTGTAACCTACAACGAACTTTTACGTTATAACCGTGTGATTTTATTAGAATTATTGTAATCATGCATCTATAATCTTTTACAACGATTTAACGCATACTTTCTCACAAAAACGCACTCTCAACAGCATATCAAGCGTAATGAAATCGTAAGTTTGAGTGCAAAAACTACTTTTCTGCAGTCGGGTATTTTGTTTTTCTTTTAATATAGATACTTATTGGCGATCAATTTATTAAACTGACTCTAAAGCTTTCAGCTGATACTTGGCTGATCCATCAAAAAGGTAGCAGCAGTACTCCATACACGATCGGACCTGTGCCTGACACAAATGAATCAGCTTTCCCGATGAGAACTAAAAAATATCAAATATCAAAATTAATAAATAAAAATATTGGTGGACATTTCACACGACGCCATCTAGCCCAAACTAAGCAGAGCTTGTACTATGGAAACTAGATGGTTGATAGAATACATATATAATTATTTTATTTCGTAAATACAATCTTATGGTACATAGAAACGCCTAAAAAGAATAAACATCCATGCTCATCACACAAAAGTTTGTCATGGGTGGGGATCGAACCCACTACCTACAGCTTAGCAGGCAGACATACTACCAACTGAGCTACGAGATCAGTCAAAAAGTAAATCTTAAATAAAGTCCGATAACTTTTCGAGATCGCGAATAATAACATGAAAATTCAACCTAAAGTTACGTAACATATTTTTGCTACGTATACCTAATTGCACTTACAGCGGGCAATTTCCTCTTGATGTGTGTGTCCAAGGTCGCTGGAGACGTACTTAAATAAATAAATGAAATATAACAAATATAACGTATTTTAATACCGGATAATTACAATATTAAGAAAGTGTAACGTAATGAAGGGTAAAAACAATATATGTACATATAAAATACCTACACATACTAAATATATTAATAAATAAGAACATATCTCGTCCAAATCATAAGCATTATTGTTCAATGTGACTATGCTGCAGCATTATGGGTACCTCTAATTTTTAGATTTGAGGGATCCAAATCTAAAAATTAGAGGTACCCAAAATGCTGTGTACGCATACGTAAACCAACTATTCTTTCGGAGATTTTAGTTGATGATAGTTTAGGGTCTGACACCAATCTCAAAAATAGTTGGTTTACATACCTACTTAGGTAGACGCCCACTTTTGATTGTTTTCGTGTTATTTCTCCCTTTTCAGTTAATTAGATTGTTTTGAAGCCGGCTTAATTTTTTTTAATTACTTTTATTCAACCAGTTTTGACGAAACTTTGTAGACATGTTTCATAATTTTGTAGATTTTTTGTCGTCGGCCAATTTTAAATGGAAGGTTTTCCTCAAAAAGTTCACCATTTACTGGTCAATTTTCATAATACCTATACCTATATTTGTTCGAAACATTGGTACTATGGTACCTACTCAATTCTAAATAAGAATTCAAATATGAACAAAAGCGGTGAAAAGATAGTTTTAGCGCTATATTTTGGCAAGAAGGGAAAAGACTTATTCTTATTCTGAAATGGACAATGATGTATGGAAACTGATAGTGCATGATGCATGGTTATTTGTTTGAACTAGGTCGGCCCTGCATTTAGTTTACTAACTGGTAATAAGAAAAATTTGCGTAGGTATTAGACCCGTGTAGATACGAGTATATTCGAACAGTGCCCTATCCGTCTTACTTATAAACGCACTTTAACAGTCAAAGTCAAAGTAATTTATTGATAAATATAAATTTACAAGTCTTGTACACAATAGTATACAACTAAAACAACAATAAATACTTTTTCATTGATATTCATAGAATATATACCTAATGATACCATTAGAAATTACAACATCTAAAATGAAAAACAATCTAAAATCTTATTCACTGAATAAGAACTTGTCACTTTCTGTCAGACGGGAACTGTCACGCGCGAAAACGGAACAAAACACTGTTTAACTAAAATGTGCTTATTCATATATATCTTTTTACTAACATTATGATTACTCAAGCTACTACACAAAAAGTAATCAAATTACCCCAGAAGCTCTAAGATAACCCAAATGCACAAATCTACTGCCATTTGGCCATGTATCCAGCATGTTCAATAAATTTCCTGCTTTGCTTAGGATTCTACTGAAAGATCTTTTGTTTATTTATTAGTAGAATCCCGAGAGTAGTGAAGTAACATACGCGAGGTATGTGTTTAGTAGACTCCTTTGCTACGCTAAGGAGTCTACTAAAAGCGTACTTTGTTACCTAGCTACGCTCGGGATTCTACTTCAGAATTCTTACTACATACGCTCTGAATTCAATCAAATGAACTCGCCGTAAAAATACAATTGTCCTCTTTTACTCCACAATTGATGTTTTCGTGAATTCAGAATTGGTCCCATATTAAAGTTCTTTATAGTAATAAGTAAAATGACGCCTTAAAATAAAATATTGGAATATAGATACTTATCCAAGTAAACACTAAGATCGCTTGTGCTCGCCGCTATATAAGTAGTTATATAATACAATTATATCGATTGACATTGAAATGACTTAATTTGACTAGTTTTTTGTGCAACCAATTTGTATGAGCGAACCATCAAATTACTTTTTGACAGACAAAGTACCGACGTCGAGACTGATAATGCGTTTCTAATACGCGACCGTTTATAAATTAAATACAGATTAGTAGAATGTAATCACTACGGCTGCAATCTAGACTGGGTGTGTTCTAAGTTATGAGAGATAGAGATGCTAAAATTGAACAAGATAATATTTAGAAAAAACTTTTAAGATATTAGGCTTTATTAATGTATATATATACGTAAGCCAATTTTTGCCAGTTTTTGACCCCCTCCCCCTATATAAGAAATCTCCCCCTGCGTAATATTTAAATATTTATTACTTAAGAATCTAAAGGAAAAAATTGATAAGTACACGTTTGGTTTATTGTAATGTTTATTTTTCAAAGTAACAATTTTAAGGAATGTTTATTTGTACTTTTATACACATCCGAGCGCATTTAGGCACTCGAGCGGTTGCCCGCGCTTTGTCAAAGTATAATTTTAAGTTTTATTTTAATTTTTGTGATCTTATGTAAGAACTATCAAGACTCCCTTCCACCCCCTTGTAAGAAAAAATAAGACATGGTCGACATAAATCGTCTTACGTAATAAATGCATGGCCGCTTAGGTCGATCGTGCCTCTCTATCGCTTGTTCCGTGCACGCTCGGCTCAGGCGGAACGTGACACTTTTTCGTGCGTGCAGCCGGTGTTCATCGATTTATAAGACGTTATCACGTCAAAATACTTTCGAGGACTAAAATAAAATAAGAATAGTTTAAAACCCTGATATAATAACAACAGAAATCTTCCGTAGTTTTTACTTTAGTTCCTCGTGCTATGTCTCCTGCCCACTGACATTTAAACTTGCTAATCCGCTCTGCTAAGTCAGTGACTTTCGTTCATCTACTGATCTCTTCATTTCTGATTCGATCTCGCAGAGAGACTCCGAGCATAGCCCTCTCCATAGCTCGTTGCGTGACTTAATTATGAGGCCCTTAGTAAATCAGTGTCATATGTTAACACACTAGTAATATAAGTAGTTTCAACTTTGGGCATTGAACATAAAAACGCTTATAACTTAGACCACCTATGTTCATAACCTAATTTAATGATAGGGCGATCAGTATACAATAAAAAGTGACATTTACTGATAACTATTTGTCGGAAGAATTGGCACGGCCAACCAATAACTATATGATACGAATTAAAACGTAACTACCTTTTTTCATGCATAATTATTTTTAATAAGTATATTATGTTAAAAGAAAAACAAAATACCCGACTGCATAAAAACGACTTTGATAGTGCAACTTACCCATATATTACGTATATATGTCGTTGAGTGTACGTTTTTGTGAGAAAGTATCCACAAAGCGTACAATGTACTTATTTTAAAGAACTTTCTGGACAATATTTTTGTAAAACCGCTTACTTATTTGTTACGATAAAGCTCGTTGAAGGTTATGAAAAAGTTAATTGTTTTTAAACGACTTCAAAAAAGATGGAGGTTATCAATTAGTAGCGTATTTTTTTTAATGTATGTACACGAATTACTCCGTCATTCCTGGATCATATTTTATGTTTCTTGAATTGGTGTATAAAGGAAGCTTTCAAGTTTGTCCCATAATTATTTTATAAACATTGCTTTATTACTTTTCGAATAATATCGAATATAAAAATGTTAATATTTTCATTGTATTCCTGAGTGAAGTGCGTCAGATTATAGAATCGCAGAGTTCCACCGACACGTTGTTTCTTTGCAAAAGTGTCAAATATTGAGGATTATCGTATAAATATCTGTACGTTTTCTAATCTTCGAAGACGAAGCATTTGACATTCAATGACAAATCTCATTCTTGACAAAAGAAAAAAAAATCGGCAAAGTGCGACTCGGGCTCGAGCATGAAAGGTTCCATACCATTATCTATACGGCAAAAAATCACGTTTGGAACCCTAAAAAGAAAGAGTGAAGAGAGATCTCTTTAAAAAGTATACAATCGTGAAAGATTTAGTAACTTTGCGTTTGAAGTTGTAATTTTTACAAGTACTACTACTACAAGGCTTTGTAGTGTATGGCTTGCTATTTATATTAACAGACATGTATGTAAAGACACTCGTCTCGCAGTTACATGACTACAACTAGATTTTTTAGGTTATACCTAGACTTTCTAAACTATAGTGAAACGTACCTACTTAGTAACTGAGCTACTAATTTTGCTAATAACTACGTCAAACATCTAATAAAATACTTGATAGTTAAGCGATAGACTCACGTGACGGTTGAATTTCCAGACATTACATATGTACGTAAAAATGACAAATGTTGATTTGGTTAAAATATTGACGTATTTATTGGATTAAATATACTAAAAAATGAAATCCAATATATTAGACAATGATTATTGTCTTAGAGGATTTCAAAAGATTGTTGTACTGACTCTAAGCAGCATGCAATTATTGCACAATTAAAAAAAAACAATCATTTTTACACGCCATATTGCAACAAGTATTTTATTAAAATACATATATTCAGCCCTTTGAAATGATTTCAAATACGCCAAATATAATCAATCGCGCCTTGAGAATCACCAAAAAAGGCAAAGTGAAAAACACCAGCGAATTAGTCGTCGTGAGGTGTCTATTACGCATACGTACTCATGTTCTACATATCGTCACAGTAACAAGCGTACGTAACACGTTGTGTGACAATTCTATCACGACTCGCAAACACTGTAACTGTTATGAAATGACATGAAACGATGACGCAGACACCGGCGCCGGCGCCGGCGATTAGATCGTGACAATGAAATGTATAAAATAAAATTATGAAAATCGTAATTGAATATTATATATTTTTATTTGTTAAATAAAACAGGTCTGTATTTACTCAAAATAACAAAGTAATAAAGTTAAATAGTAAAAAAAAAGTTATATTTACACTAATTTTAAAATTATTTACGTAGGTATCTAACCGTAAAAAACCGGACAAGAGCGAGTCAGACTCGCCCACCAAGGGTTCCGTACAAACTAGTAGATAAAAGGGCGAATTGAACGTCGTAAAGCAGAAGGCGACCATCCTCGATTTTTGGCAAAATGAGTTTTTGTGCCCTAGGCTTAGGGTTTAGTATTAGCTACATTATCCAAAGACAGTTAACTTGACATCATATTCAGAAGCCGAGATATTAAAATGTCAAATGCGACCATCTGCCATAATCGCTCATTTTATTGTGTAAAATGATGTGAAATGGTCGCTACCATTGGAGGCGATGGCTGTGCAAAATCCTTAAAAACCATGAAAATGCATTAAGCAGAATGCGACCATCGCGATGGGCTGGGAGATTTTAGTGAAAAAGTACATTTTATTAATATGCAGAAACAGACCATCGCAAATGGTCTCGTTCTGCAAAATGTGTTATAGCAAATAACTGTACATTTACAGAATGCGACCATTGTTCACGCGGGGATGGTCTAGTATTGCGATACGATATTTGACATAAATATCTGTGATTCTTTGTTTATCAGAAAGCGACCATCCCCATAAAAGGTAGTAGTCAAAAAAGTGGAACAGAACATCTTTAGCGTGTTTTATTCTAAGCATTGCTGGGCGGCGCAGGTGATAACTTTTATCGTAACCGTATTTAACCTTTTTCTGAAGTTTGTTATGATTATTCCAATTATTGTTTAGATATTTTATATGATTTTCAGTCATTTTCATCTGTGATTCATTAAGTAGTTTTTCATTGTGATCTCAATAAATATGCCTAAATTACTATTGTTTCGTTTTATTTTTATCGTGACTTACAAACAAAAGATAGATACAAAAAAAAACATCAGAATCATCATAAATTATATTGTGAAACATTAATAATATGAGTAAAACACTTCAACCTATGCAACATAATTATTATTACTTGGGGGCTGAGCTGCCCGCGTCCGCAGGAGAATACCCATTAACACTGATTCCCTACACGCGGCCCCTGGGTGGTGCAAATCAGGCAGCAAAGCTCCGGTGGGAGGCTTCGGCCGCGGTTGGTTACCACCCACCGGACTGTCATCTCGTGTTTGTACACTGGACTATGTGACTGGTGCCTCACCAAACTACCGTTCTCCACACATCAATTCACTCTATATAATCATGAACAAAAAGAACAAAAATAGTAAGTTGTGCAATCAGCGGAAGCACGCCCTCTCGCTCCACGTGCACCTCTGCAACATTCGAGGTCTGCACGCAAATATCGAACCAGTCCGATACCACCTTGAGACTGAGAGCCCGCACTTGCTATTCCTCACGGAGACGCAAATCAGATGTCCTGCTGACGCAGCCTATCTCTCTTACCAAGGCTATGTACTGGAGCACAGGTTCAAGTCGCGCGCCGGTATCTGCGTCTACGCGCGCGATGACATCTGCTATAGGCGTCTCCGTGACCTTGAAAGTTCCAGATTCTCCGTTCTGTGGATTTTGGTCGACACCGGCTTCGAGAAGATACTCTATCGCTCGCACACCGGGGACGAAGAGACAACTCAGCTATTTCAACAACTCAGTGAGACGGCAGATCTGGCTCAACGGCGATATACTACAGCTCAGCTAGTTATTCTGGGGGATCTTAATGGTCATCACCAGGAGTGGCTATTCCCATACCAGAAGACAGACCATGCAGGCAGAGAGGCGTATAACCTAGCGGTGTCGCTAAATCTCACCCAGATGGTCAAGGAAGCTACGCGAGTGCCAGACGTTGACAGGCACACAGCCAACTGCTTTGACCTTTTGCTGACGAATGATCCGGACAGATATTCCATTTCGGTGTCTGCACCACTTGGTGGTTCCGATCACTGTCTGGTGAAGTCTGTATCGTCTTATACTCCGCCTGATCCTAGCCCTAGAGGCAAACGGCGGGCATGGCGGTACAAGTCAGCAAAATGGGAAGAGATGGGGGATTTCTTTGCATCTTACCCTTGGCGGCAAGTATGCTTCTCTTCTTGTGACCCAACAGACTGCGCAAATGCCATTACGGAGGTGATAAATCAGGCAATGGAATATTTCATTCCATTTTCTGATGGTTCACCTTCTGGCGCAGCTCGCCCATGGTTTAATGCTGCATGTGACAGCGCTGTAGCGTGTAAGCATGACGCATATTTGGCCTGGGCTGACGCTCGAATGCGCAAGTCCTTGGATGCACGTGAAAAGAAAAGAGCCTTTAACAAAGCCGCCAAATCCAGCAGAAAAGCAATTCGAAGAGCTCGATTTGAGCATATAAGCCGGATTGGGGCTAAATTAGCTTCTCACCCGACGGGTAGCAAAACTTTTTGGTCCCTGGCTAAGTCTATCGAATCGAATTTCTGTCGAACATCTTTGCCTCCACTGTTGAAACCGGACGGCTCACACCGTAGTAGAAAAAGCGAATCTATTCGCAGGTCTATTTGCGGACAACTCACGTTTAGATACCTCAGAAGAAACGCCTCCAAGTATACCTCATTGCGGCGCAACTATGCAGGACATACGCATCAATCAAAAGGAGGTGCTTAAGACACTTAGAGGTCTAGACGTGAACAAAGCTAGTAGTCCTGATGGTATACCAGCTATTGTGTTGAAAACCTGCGCACCTGAGTTGTCCCCGATTCTGACTCGTCTTTTCCGTCTTTCTTTGGAGACTGGTATAGTCCCTAAGTGCTGGAAGCTTGCGAACGTTCAACTTGTTCCAAAAAAGGGTAGTCGTGCCGATCCTAATAACTATCGGCCTATCTCGGTTACGTCCATTTTGTGTAAAATTATGGAGCGTGTACTGAATAGGAAGCTCATGGCATACCTTGAAGACAATAACCTCCTCAGTGACCGACAGTACGGATTTCACCGAAATCGGTCGACTGGGGATCTTCTCGTGTATGCCACACACATTCTGAGCGAGGCCATCGAGAACAACGGTGAGGCCTTGGCTGTGTCTCTCGACATCTCGAAGGCCTTTGATAGGGTTTGGCACGACAGTCTCCTTAACAAGCTCCCTTCTTATGGACTACCAGCCTCCTTTTGCTCTTGGATTAAAGACTTCTTGAGAGAACGATCGATTCGAGTGGGTTGACGGGTGCTCGTCCGATCAAATGGCAATAAACGCCGGAGTACCTCAAGGGTCTGTACTTTCTGCTACTCTCTTCCTGCTGCATATTAATGACCTGCTGAAACCTGGTATCTTAGGGTATGCAGATGACAGCACAGTCGTGGAAAGATACACTTCTGGTCCAAGAGCCAAAAAGGCTGAAATCGAGGCGTTGAGAGAAGATATGGTTGTGCATATGAATAAAGCTCTAAAAGCTGTGTCCGACTGGGGTGACCAAAATCTCGTCAAATTCAACGCCAACAAGACTCAAGCCTGCCTTTTCTCCGCCAAAAAGAGCGAGTTTCTTTTGTCTCCTACTTTCCAAAATATATTCTTATCATTGACAGACCGTCTTGAACTGCTTGGACTCACGTTAACCCCAACAATGAACTTTAAGGGCTACCTTGAATCTAAGGCTAAACTGGCTAGTAAAAAGCTTGGCATCATTAATAAGGTTAGGCGATACTTCTCACCGGGACAACTGCTTCATCTGTATTAAGCACAGGTCCGATCGTGTATGGAGTACTGCTGCTACCTTGTTGATGGATCAGGCAAGTATCAGCTGGAAGCTTTAGAATCAGTGGACCGGCGAGCTGTGAGGTTAATCGGTGACGATAAACTAGCTGCCAAGAAGCTACTTAGTCTCGAGCACCGCCGTAAAGTAGCATGTCTGTCTATTTTCTACAGGATTCATTTCGGGGAATGTGCGCAAGAGCTTCACGACCTAATTCCACCCTCCCCATTTCACGACAGGACTAGCAGAAAATCGGCGAATTACCACCCATTTCTCGTTGAAATGCCAAAAATCCGTACTCAGCGATATCGATCCACATTCCTGTTGCGTACTGCACAAGAATGGAATTCGTTGCCGCCGTCTCTGTTTCCTGAGACCTACAATCTTGGAATTTTCAAGGCTAGAGTGAATAGATATCTTCTAGATTGAAGAGCTCCATCCTCGGCCACACCGTCGCTTAACATCAGGCGAGTTGGTGGTCAATCGTAGATCTATAGTGTATAAAAAAAAAAAAACTATTAAAGATGTTCCTAAAATTAAGTAATTCTTATTTTTATTTAAAGAAAAATTGGTTAGTAAGTTTAAAAGATATTTATTTTTTATTAAAATATTTATCAGCCGTTTTTACTATAGACTGTTTTGCATTATTCAGAACACGACCATTTGTTTGGCTGTTTCTATTTTTTAAACTATTACAAACAATTCATTAAGCTGAAAGAGACCACATCGTATAGATGTGTTCTGCTAATTACAATATGACGAATTTTAGCAATAAGCAGAAGACGACCACAACTTTAACTGCAAAAAAATATAATAAAATTAATGATTTTCTGAGTTTTTATTACCTTAATCTCTAGCCACTGAAATATACTTTCATATAAACTAAATACTTAAATCATAACACTAAGTGGGAAATTAGCAGCAGCAAAATACTTTGAAATGGCCGTATCTCAAAATGCATTTTTCGTCGATGGTCGCTTTCTGTTTTACGACGTACAATTTATATTTTTTTTAAGTGAAAACTTCCTTAGCAGCGTTGTGCATTTTTGGGATGGGTAAAAAATGTTAAACTCGCGTCAGATCGTCAGATCGCAAGACGGACAGTCAGAAACCTTCTGCATTTAAAGTTCATTATTGTATGTACAAGCTTGTCCTTCTATCATGACGTCATTTCGTTGCGCCGAATGCTTATTTTTGACACATGCATGTAAGACTCGTTAGCTCACTAAGTTAGAGCACCGATATACATTTCAATTTGTCAATCGGAGGGCGGAGGTTCAAATCCTTCACGAGTCAGTCTTTTTGCTATTTTATTTTTTAGTTTTCACTTCTGTCGCACTCCCGGAATGCAACGCCTTGAAAAGCCTGCTCAGAAATTCTATAGACATTGTTTGAAAGTGAAACTTAAATTTCTTGAAAACTCTTTTCTGAAACTGCAAACATCTCTGGTTTTTATTGCGACATACGTATATAGAAAAATCTTAATTACAGAACCTTTAAAATATTTTTTATTGAATTGCTATTTCTAGGTCTACTTTAAAGGGAGGCAGGCACAATTTCAAAATGGGATAAAAATGGGTTTAACCCCAGGTTATCCCTCGTTGACCCCCAAAATAACAAAATCCTAATTATAGTCGCAAAATATGCAAAAAAAAACGTAACAAACCTATTATCATTTCTAAACGTTCCAATTCGATTATTATCATTTTAGTATTATTTAGTGTGTAATCACAAAACTTTCCTGTATCCTTGCATCTCGCAAATTGTCTTAAAATGTTTGACAAACATCACACCAGATGTTCGAAGATTCCTACAATGCCGTGTATAGGTATTTGAATATCAAAACGTTATATTTTTGTTTAATTTTTACATAAAAAATACGTCATGTTTCTGGAAAATGTTATATTTCATTCGGCTGTAAAGTTATTTTCTCACAAGCCTTCTTGAATCCAACGCTACGCTCAGGATTCTACTACCTACTAGAACCAAGTACTATATTTTGTTCGTGGATCGTTCACACAATCTTAGAATCCTTCGCTTGCTCGAATCTGGCTACGACCTTCAGGTACTTCACGGCAAAACTCAATTTCCCAGCTTAATATAACAATTACGAAGTATTCCATATCTTTTATATGTTTTTTCATTACTCATACTCTGAAAGTAGGTCTGAAGTTGCCTGAGGAGCGGGTTGAAAGTAATACTTTCAGCCCTAGGGAGAATCACTTTCAACTGCCAGCTGTCAAATAAAAAAAAAACTAGTTCTATTTTCACGTTTCTATTGAGCCATGTCCAACTTTCTTTAAAGCCACTCAATTACAGCGCGATGTAAAATTGAAATAACATAAAGATAAGTATTGATTAAAGAATATATATTTTTTAAATAACTATTATAATTTAGTTTCAACAATTTCTTTAAAACCTTTCACTAACTTTAACTAATTGTTCTAATTTAACCATAAACTTTAAATAAAATTATCTTACCAAAGTTTTTGATCTATGTAAATTAAAATTTAGTAATTTTTTCTGTAGCTAATCCGTGTTTTTATTTTTACTTTCCTTGTATTCGTAATGAAAAGCACAGTGTTTACCTCGGGTTAAAGACTTATTTAGTCCCTCGAACTATTGGCGCCCTCACTTCGTTCATGCGCCAAACCCCGTCTCGGGACTAAATAAGTTACTTTCACCCCTAGGGTAACAATGTACTATTCCACACTTCTCTTCTCTTCTTCTTAATCGTAATCTTCATTGCTGAAGGTCGTGTCCGTCTTGAAATGCTCTGACAGAGTCGATGACGAGCTGTTTCCACGCCTCCTTTCCTCGGCTTTCCTTAAGGCAGTGGCAATAGGAAGTCCCGTTAGAGTTTTTACTAGATCAGACCAGCAGGTAGGTGATCGCGCACGTAGTCTTTTACCATCCACTTTCCCTACCACCATCAGTTTGTCAAAATTATCAGGTTGTTTTCGGGCAATGTGGCCAAAGTAACTTAAGACTAGTTGGTAACACATTGTGGAGAGTCTGGTCTTAATCTTAAGTTGGTCAAGAATGGATTTGTTGGTACGCCTCGCTGTCCATGGCATGTGGTTTTCCACACTTAAGTATCTACAAACTTGGTCACAGTATGAAACACTTACTTGGTTTTTCAAGCACTGGCGCAATAACTAAATTAATCCTAATTTATTGTTATAAAAAGTGAGTGAAAAAGATATCAATAACAAAGTGAACTAAAACATACGCCCAAAAATTATGAAAGCTAAAGTAACCGAAAATATTAAAACAACGTAGAGTAAGTTCTTGGTTTAAAACTTACTATAATTAGAGTTGAGAAAAATAGTGAACCAAACCACAGTGATTCAAATTACAACAATATGTTTGTTCATAGTGTGCGTGTATGTGTGTGATGTGTGATCCCCACACAACTAGGATGTGAAGGATGCGGGGATGTGAGCGCGGCGCGGGCTCTGCGAACCGCGCGCCGGCGCATGCGCACACCATAACTGATCACAGTGGACAAGACATAACTGATCAAAGTGAACAAGATATAACTTATCACGGTCATGATGCCATAACTGATCATAGTGAACAAGATATAACTCATCATAGTGATGAGGCCATAACTGATCACAGTGAACATGCCATATTTATACCCAATAGACATAACACACTGAAATATAGCCTCTGTGAAAAGACAACCAGGCTTGGTAAAGAAGCTATACTCAGTCACAGTGGTAAGACTAAAATATGGCACAGTGATAAATCTATATTTAATTACAATACAAGAAAGATAACGACGGATACAGATGACGCCATAGTTTGGCACAGTGATAAATCTGACCCTAGTTATAACAAATTCAGAACCAGGCATACAGAATCAAAAATTTCTAAGAAGCAATGCAGGTGTACTATTGAAGGAATCGAAGTATCACGCAGGAGTTCTGGTACAGCCATATCGAAGCATAGTGGTGAAACCATACTGCCGCGCAGGACTCGTGGTGGAGCCATATTGCTTTGTGTGCTTCTACTACTGACGCTCAGGTGAGTTGCTTCTATTTTTCTATATAATAGTCTTGCGCTTGACCTTTAAGTCAGCTGATGTTAAGCAATGCTACGGTCTACGATGGAGCTCGCTTTTATAACGTAACAAACTCAATTTACATAAGTAAATATTTCTAGAAATCTAGACACTTTATATTCATGTTAAAAGAGACCAAAAGAAAAACACAGCCACAAAATGGACGGACGACCTTATACAAGTAGCAGGAAGACGATAGATGCAAGCTACTCCAACCGGTCTTGGGAGACCTAATATGTCCAGCAATTTGTACTTGTGGCTGAAATGATGATGATGAATTCCAAAGAGTCTAAATCAAAGTTTATATAAAGATTAAATTGTGTACAGCAATAATTCACTTCCATAGTGTCTATTTGATAATCCCCACACTGCAAGTTAAATTCAATTCAATTCCGCAGTATTGAATCGTCGGCTCGATATTTATTGATATTTATTTGCGCACACGCAGCGTAATGCTGATTGGATTAGTCTGGAACTGGTTAGCGGTTGTTGAGGACTGGGTGAATAGATGTACCGTTGGAGCGCTTTCACACAAGATATTTAGCAGCGCGGCAAAGGAGCGCGGCTAGGATGCTGCTTAGTTGCATGACTAGTGACCATGCTATCGTTGCTCCTGCGCCGCTGTAAATAGTCACGTACCTAGTTACTAGTATTTCACCCTAAACTGGAGCTGCGCCCATTTCTTTATTGATATTTAAGAGACACATTTAACATTTTTGGAAGATCTTGTTTATATAATAATTAGAGTGTAAAAAATTAAAACAACCGACTTAACAAGTATAAGCTTAGAAAACTCAAAAATCCGTGACAAAAAAATAGATGAATTGATTTTGTTGTAATATATCGAAAAAATATCTCGATAAACACTCTTTTAAACATAAAAACTAGATCAAAATCGGTCTATCCGTTTGAGAGCTACGATGCCATAGACAGACACACACATATACAAATACACACGTTAAACTTATAATACCCCTCTAATTGGGTCGGTGGTAAAAAATATACGTAATTTAGTTTACCTGGATAACATATTTTTTCAGGTAACATATTTTGTTTTAATAAAGTAAATTTAGAAAATATACCATATCAAATAAAAAAAAAAACTGTTTATAAATTTATAAATGACACATTAAAAAACGAGTTATGCGGTATGACACATTAAAAAACTACAAACGAATTCAGAACTATCTCCTTTTTAAAATCGGTTGAAAAAGACGTTACCAGTCATGGGGAAACGTCGCTCATTCCGTGCTGTCGTAAAGCGACTAGGTCGTGCTATATTGCAGTGACGTGTGTAAAACATCTGCTGCACGCTGCTACCGCTCGGCTGAATCACCTAATGTGAAAGGGGCTTAATAGCTGCTATTTTAGGAATAGTCTCTGCTGCAATGCAAGTAATATTTAATAGTAATAAATAAAGTATACTGATTGTTTGTTTTAGTAAGTTAAATAGACAGCAGGAAATTTAGAAAATGACTAACTTAATGATTTCTAAGGGTTTTTTGCAATTATTTAAATGAAACAGTTTATAACGTATTTATCACATCTATTTAATATAAGTACCTGGGCGATCGAGCTTCGCTCGGATTTTTTATGACTGAAAATACGAGCAAACCCAGGTTCACTAAAACTGAAACCTAGCAAGATCGATTTATCGTCCCCTAATCTACCTACAAACTAAATTTCATTAAAATCTTTGGAGCCGTTTCCGAGATCAGATTATATACGAGTACATCTTACAGCGTACGACAAAATAAATACACGCGAAAATAAAAACGCTTTTTACGGGTTTATGTTTTTATACGCGATAAATTCATTAAAAGTTGTTTAATTTCAACGACCAACATTTCTAAATACGTGTCGTGCCACGCGCAAAGTAGGGTTCCGTACATCATAATTTATGTGAACTCAAAATAACGATACTATTAACATGCATACGAGTTAACTTACATATGTTAATTTAAATGGAATTTGCATGAAATTTTCATTTTTTACTTCTTTATAAGTATATTACTATATTTCTTAATTAATCGACTATTACTGGTTAGCTTGTAGGTAAAGCCTACATGTAAAGTAGGGATGATTTTTTTTTATCTGCCCCGTCGTGTTGGGTACTTGGGTGTCGTTGGGTAGGTGGTTAAAGTATATTAGGGGTGTGCGGAAATCATTTTTCAATTTAAGGATTGCGAAATAAGTGATATTTTTTGTTAGAATCAAGTGTCGTCCTCTACCGGTTAAACGGTTAACATTGGAGATATGAAAAGAATCATGCTATTAACACATATGATAAAAATAAAAAGAAAACTATCACGGCTAAATATATACCCTTTATAAGTTAACAAGTAATATTCGATCAACTTAAAAAATGTACTTATAGAAGTAAAATGTGAAATTTTGTATAAATTTCATGAATACTAACATAGGTTTATATGTTCATAACATCAAATAGAAGACCCTGTTTTAAGTTCACATAAATTATGAACTACGGAACCCAAATTTTTATACGCATGCCACGACACGCACTTAACCATATATTTATTTATGTATTGGGTTTTAACTCTTCTAAACTTATACTTGTCTACCATGATTGTATCCATACATCAGCTCGTATTAAGGCATCGACAGCAAGTTGACGGCAAGAAACCGGTGCGCCTTAATAGCGCCCTACCCTACAATTACGTACTATAAATCCGAGACGGTTCGCAAACTTGCAATAAAACAAATATAGCGAGCCCACTGTAATCATTAAAATACGTCAATACTTTTTTAAACCCTTTTTTATATGATAAGTGCCTTTATTAAATATAAAATTATATACAAACTACACAATAGCTACCTAACTACACAAAAAAGTAGTCACGTTATTTCAAATTCAAATTATTTTTTATTGTCAGCTGTGTTAAATTAATGTCTTATAATTAAAATTGTATCAACAGTTGCGTCCGAACAGAACAGTTGAGTTGTGTTGTGTTGTCACGTGGTGTATTTGTACATCGATGAAGATTTTTTACAACAAATTAGGCGTGCGTTTGACCACAATCTAACATTATGGGAAGCGATGATTGTTTTACTAGGTAAACTAACGTTTTTTCATACTTTTTCTGAATGAATAATTATAGTTTTAAAAAAACTGAAAATAACGACTTCAAAATATGCAATTCGTTTACTTGGATGACATATATTTCCAGTTATTTTGTTATAAAAAACAAAGTACTGAACCGATTTTGATAAAATTAATATGAGCTAAAGTATAAAGCAAGTAATAATACAAGTCAGTATTTTTTTATAATTAGTTATCTAAATACTTATAATATATTGTACCTATCAAGAACAGTATCATTAAATTTCAATCATATAAAATACTAAAAAAAAAAAAAACAAGTACCTGCCAAAGATTAAAAATATCAACATACAATTGAATTTAGAACCTCCTTCATTTTGGAAGTCGGTTAAAAACTACGAGTCACTCACGTCTGCTTTGAGTCGACATATCCGACTGTAGCTTCAAAAGATCAAACGCATTCGGCGGCCAAAAGTAGGTATTTCTAAAGTAGGTACTCTGAAGTTAATTTCTAAAATACCTACTATAGTAGACTACTAATGAGAAACACTGGAATGAGTGGATAACCACAGAAGGGCTCCATCACTCCAAGGCCTTCATTGGCAAAAACACTGCTACCACTGCAAAGTTTATTTTGCGTGGGAGCAGACGCCGGGCAAGGGCACTTACAGGCGCCCTGACGGGGCACTTTACCACAGCAAAACAACTATGCAGACTAGGACTAAGTCTAGATGACAGATGCAGAGCTTGTGGGAATGAAGTGGAAACGATGTCACACCTATTATGTGACTGTGATGTCCTTGCTGGTAAAAGGATGAGCATCCTCGGAATAGCTTATCCTAAGCCGGAGGACTACAGACATACTCCTTTGCACGGTGTATTCGACTTAATCGAGTACATTTTCCGCTAAGGGTGTGGTAGGGTCTAGGGGTGTACACAAAAGATCCCCATGGGTCGAAGTGTCGCCAACCAGTTTGTTGGCCCCCGCTGTGACTATACAAGATAAGATAAGACTACTAATACTAATATAGTAGACAATTGACTGGCCTTGTGGCTCAGTTGGTAGTGTGTTTACGTCTACCTGGTGAACTGAAAGGTCGTGGGTTCAATCCCCACCCAGGGCAAACATTTGTGTGATGAGCATGGATGTTTGTTCTGTGTCTGGGTATTTCTATGTATCATATGTATATATTTACAAAAAAATAGGATATATGTATTCTATCAGCCATCTAGTTCCATAGTACAAGCTTTGCTTAGTTTGGGCTAGATGGCGTTGTGTGAAATGTCCTCCAATATTTATTTATTTATTTATAATTATAACATTTTCAATAATATTGTGATTATTGAAAATGTTATAATTGTCTACTATGTATATTACTAGTAGTCCTACCAACAGTAGACCTCGCATGCACAGGTTTTTTGCAACAATACTGGTTGCAGAAATATAGAGACTGTAATCTAAACTATTCTATTTCCGGCACTCAATATCGTAGAAAAAACCACGCACCGTACCATAATAGAGCTATGGTTTTTGGGGTTCCGTACATTAAAACTTCCGTACCTACAATTTTTTTTATCAGCCCTGTTTGTACAAACTGTCCCACTGCTGGGAACGGGCCATCTTCTCATTGTGAAAAGGGTTAGGCCATAGTCTGTTACGCTGGCCAAGTGCGGGTTGGCAGACTTCACACATCTTCAAGATCATTGAGAACTCTCATACATGTAGGTTTCCTCACGATGTTTTCCTTCACCGTTTGAAGTTGGCGGCAATCAACAATACGCACATAACTTCGAAAAGACAGAGGTGCGTGCCGTGGGATTCGAACCCAGGACCTGCGGATCGCAAGTCAGACGGTCTCACCACTAGGCTGCCGGAAACTTCCATAAAAATTACAAAAAAATAGTAGTTACCAAACATTGCTGGTAAATATAACAAATCGGTCAGTAAATGGTACCACTGCAAACCGGGGAGACCCATTTTAGGAGAAATTAAAAATCCCCGACGACGTTTTTTTATCTAAGTAATGTTATCAAGCCTGTGTACCAATTTTCGCCAAGATTAATTGAAAAGTACGACCGGTACGCGAGTACTAACCAACAACCGGACATAATAAAGAAAAATATTAATTAATTATTCTCTAGTGGGAGTACGGAACCTTCCGTACACAAGTCAAACTCGGCCTTGGCCAGTTCCAAATAGAAGCGCTCTAAGATATCAGCCAATTATGTCTGTATAGAGCTTGTTAAACCATAAAGCACCCACTTGTATGCATTGAGCGCGTTCCGTTTTATAACAAAAACGTATAAAAACACATTTATTGTATGTCCGTATGTATGTACCTGTTACTGCATCTCGGGAGCTCGAGATGGGATCTTTGACCGTTACATTCTGAATGAATCCGAATAATATTTAAGTAAACATCAATAATTATAGTTTAAAAAACTGAAGCAACCGACTTCTCATGGATGCCATTGTCTGAACTGGACCAAATTGAAATGGGACCACACGGGAAGCACCCGCTTTAAAATAAATAAATCCGGACAAGTGCGAGTAAGACTCGACCACCGAGGGTTCCGTACAAACTAAATAAAAGGGGGAAATCATATATTTTTTCTTTCATAAGCCGAAAAATATACATCGTAAAAATATTTAACACATTCCTTGCTCACCACTCGGATCCGAGTAGGGGCTATAGTAGGGGCGCCTCCCACTCGGATCCGAGCGAGCGAACGTTTGAGGCAGCCCTCATTCCTTGCATAGAGACACTATTTTTTTGTGATTAAATAAAAGATGTCCAGTTTTTAGATTTTTTCCTATATGTGTACTCTAACACAATACTTCTTGCCAAATTTCAGAGTTCTAGGTCAACGGGAAGTAATAGGTTTTGATTCCTCTGTGAGTGTCGAAATGTGCGTTTTTTACGACATATTCGGCTGTAACTTTTTTTTACGAAAATTGAGAAATTTTATTTTTCTTTTTGCAACAAGATACTATGGATCTGCGTATATGGTTTTAATTTCAACTCGATACCTTCACGCGTTCCCGAGATAAAGGTCTTGACACCCGGACAGACGGACAGACGGACAACAAAGTGATCCTATAAGGGTTCCATTTTTTCCTATTGAGGTATGGAACCCTAAAAAATAATCATCAAAATCGGTTCACCCAGTCGAAAGTTATGAGGTAACAATTTTTTTTTTAAATACAGTCAATTGAGAACCTTCTCCTTTTTCGAAGTCTGTTGAAAATTTGCGCAAATCATCTAAAAATACATAACTGCAGGGCTTCTTGATCGTATCGAAGATACGTTCCAGAATCGACTTGAATAATTCGACTGGCCTCACCACCAACTGAGCTGTAGGTTTACCGTTTACCTGAGTTTGTTCCTGAGGTATGGGAGCGGCACGGGAGGGGTGTGTTTCTGGTACATCAAATGATACGTGACTACAGTCGGGCGTCAGCATTGCTAATTACATGACAACCTTCCCGTACCGCTCTCATATCTCAGGAACTGACTCAGTTAAGCGCTAGACTTGATAGAATGCCTGTTTCTAAGCTGTAGGGTACTAGATTCCAACCATATAGAAAAAGAATCATCCCAAATTGAAAAAAAAACTCTGGTCTCGATATTTTTTTTAACTATACAGCATACCTTTTACAGCTTTTTCGTAATAAGCAACAACTACAAATAATTCAAATTTAAAAAATGTTAGCGCACATGAAACATCTGCTTGATAGC
The DNA here is from genome assembly GCA_947563715.1 of Lycia hirtaria. Classification (NCBI taxonomy): domain Eukaryota; kingdom Metazoa; phylum Arthropoda; class Insecta; order Lepidoptera; family Geometridae; genus Lycia; species Lycia hirtaria. The sequence goes on along the minus strand of OX387377.1, from coordinate 29,848,805 downwards.
TGCACGCATATTTAACTCATCGTCATCATCATCATTATCATGATCACCATCATCATCATCGCAGCCCCAAGAAGTCCACTGCCGGACATAGTCCTCCCCATGGATTCCCAAAAAGATCGGTTGGAAGCGGCCTGCATCTAGCGTCTTCCTGCCACTTGTATAAGGTCTTCATCATCATATTTAACTACTATACAAAATTTGTTGCCTGGTAATTATTTCTGATGTACAATAAATTATAATACCCCATAGAAAATATATTACACCATTATAGAGTTGATCACTGTAGGGTCATGTGCCGAGACTTGCCCTCAAAACACATTTATACCCGTCATTTGTATGATTCCTGACAAGACTTGACGAGACTAACCCATCATTACTGCCAATCCATGAGAACCGAAGGGACACTGAAATCACTTCACACATCACAGTACAATTTCAAACTCTATTCCTAGAAAAATATGGTTTAATTTCGCTTTTTGTTATATGACAGTTGATCATTATTGTACTTCACTACGACTCCGCCTTTTCGCCCACTATTCTATTACGCCTTTTGTGATTTCGTATATTGTGTATGGTTTTGGACGGTTATCGATTTTCAATATTACATAATCATAACAAAAGGAGATTGCTTAATAAGAGAGCAAAATAGTATTTTCACAGCGAGATAACGATCTCGATGTGAAAATACTGAACGAGATGTATGAACGAAATAATGAACGAGTCATTTGAATTTAGAATGTAGCGGAGGATTTCGACGTGGGCTCCTTCGCGTAGTCAGGGATTCTTTAGTAGAATCCTGAGCGCAAAATAATTCTTAGAATTTCTTACTCATGATATACTTGACTATGGACCGCTATTAAAAATTTGTTTAAAACTATTTCTAAATAGATAAAAGCAATTTTGTGCACTCGTATGTTAAGCCTTAAGGGAGTTCAATCGTGTATGAGAACATTTCAGGCCCAATTCAGTTATTCAAGACCGCTCCATAGTCGAACCATATGTGGAGCGTTTCCCGTCGGCCGCCATCGTTTTTTTTTATTCAGTCACTTTTATGTCATACATTTGACACATTTAATGAAACGTAACACGTTCTTCGCTCGTTACTAAATCAAAAAAAGATAGCAGCCGACAGGAAATGCTTCGCACAAGGTTCAGTTACGGATCGGTTTTGAATAACTGAATTGTCCCCCTGGATAGATCGCATAGTACAGCAACCTCACTTGAAACTCAGTTCATATCTTATAAGTGTACATTAGATAAGCTGTAGCCAACCACCTAGCTTGTCGATCATAAAATTCTTGACAATAGACCTAGCGGTCAATTTATATAATTTGATTTTTAAGCAATACAAAATTATGATAGATTTTTTGTCGAATAGAATTAAAATAGAGCACTCGTATTAGCGAATGATTGATATCTTCGAAATCATTCGAAACATAATAGGTTGATAAACTAAACACAGACTTGAAATAATTGTACTAAAGCTTCCGACAACCGACTTGAAAATACGCAATTCGTTTACTTGGACATTTTTTTAGTTATTTCGCTATAAAAACCTACCAAACATAAAATAATCATCAAAAACGAATTCAGAATTGGCGCAGTAATCGCTGAACAAACATACAAAAAAAACTTTTAAGAACTCGGTTAAAAATATAAAATCCGTGCAATTAGTTTCCAAAATTGAACTCTAGTCCTAATCTTATTCGGTTCGGCTGTACCGTGTGTGATGTAATGTTCGTGTGAAAATGATTCATCGAGCAGCGCTCGAGACTCGGATGTATTGGAACGAGATTGACGTGTAATATTCACGCATACTTAATTACAACTCCAATCTCATTATACTTACTATTGTGACGAATTAATTAACTAAATACAGATTTCTAGTAATTTTGTTCAGTATTTTTAACCGACTTCCAAAAAAAGAGGGTCTCAATTCGACTGTAAGTTGTTTTTTTTTTTGTTCAACTATTACTCCACCAATAAAATTATGAATTGTATTTGATGACTATTTTTCATTTTGTATGCGTGCCGTGTCCAGAACCACTGCCTTTTGTAACTGACCCTTGACCCAACCATCTAGCGAGAACTTCTTAAGATGTCTATGAATCCATATTATTAGATTTTTTTATACAGCTGTTTACTGTTACTTTCTAAATTAAAAAAAATTAGTGGCAGCAGTACTCCACTCACGATCGGACCTGTGCCTGATACAAATGTAGTTTAACACCAGGTGAGTTGACGGTCGCGCAAGCCTATTTTCGAATAAAAAAGAGCTTCTGACCAGATTTTTGAAAACCATCTACTTCGGAAGTAAATCCGAATGTAACGAATCCTCAAATATGAAAATAATCTATGTAGATACGTATCCATATCCAACCTATCTATCCACCACGAAACGATGACGCATTTTCACTTAAATCATCAGTTTAATCAAAACATTGGCTAGCTAAAAACTGAGCGCCGCTAACGGTGTCTTTAATTTGGCGTTTAACGCAAACATAAATCCAAACTGTTTTATCAAATAAAAAGTAAAGTTCGTCGACCAATCGACACAGAATAACCGGTAGTTCGCGCCGTATTATAGAATAGACTAGTTTTATTTATCTTTGAAACTAGGCAAAAAACCTAGCTCTAACATAGTGATTTATTAGTCTCTAATAGGAAAGAGTAGAACATTGATAAAGAAACGACTACGCTTAATTATTCAGCATGCGTTGTGTTTTTAATCGCGAGTAAATACATTTATTTTAGGCCTTCGATCGGGCAAGTTGACGGTGAAAAAAGTTCTGTTTTTATTTGAACAATCGGGTTACTAACGTCTATTTCTGAGCCGATTCTCTGACTATAGTTTCAACCGCATACGGCGGTCTTTTTCAAAAGGAACAGCGCAGACGTCACTCTCGAAGGACGTCTCGTCTGGTACTGGTTCATAATGGAAAAAGTTCTGATTACTAATGATGAGTTACGGAGTAAAATTTTGTTTGAAGTAAAATGAAAAATAAACTAAAACTTATAGTCATACTTAAAGCTACAAATAAGGTTTATCGCTCGTTAGAAGCTTCTGCAAGTGTCGTGGATTTCTATGAATGCAGATGTAAAACATAGAAATTAAATTGATAGAATAGAATAAAAAACGTAATGTATAATATCTATTGTGTACATATTGCCTTATATATTTCTGCCAAAAAATAGCATTTTCATTTTTGTACATCATAAGAAAAACTAAATTATAGGTAAGCAAGATATACAATATTATGAAATTGAATACTACATTTTAAGCTTATTTTATGTAGTTAAAATATTATCTTAATTGTCCAAGATTAATCTCAAAACACATTGCCTTTTGGTTTTGCACTATACTAAGTTATCTTTCTGTAAATATTCTACTCTATTCTTATAGTATTTAACAAAAACTCCGCACGCTAGCCCAATAGAGCGCTAGTCTATATTTTGTTCGACGATTTGCCAACCCGCTCAGGATTCCATTCTGGGAACCGATTATACTAAATCGTTAAGGGGTTTCTATACTTTTTGGTTGTCGAAACGTTTTACATGATTTAGTTTGAGAGAAATAACTTTGGGACCACTTTTGAACATGGTTTGTGTCCATAACGTTTGCCCCCAGCATGCATTTTGTGTCTTTAGGTTAGATGTGGTCAAGTGTATAGCCGATCACCCGTTATAAAATCATTATCAACAATACAGTATGTCTGCCTTATGAATTTCCAAAAAGACTGGTTGTTGCACGGCTTGCATCCAGCGTCTTCCTGCCTCGTTTGTAACTATTGTTTCGTAACTAGTTTCGTACGAAACATAATTAATTATTCTTGGTACGAAACTGGTGTCGATCGGAGAAGTTTTTTCCGTATTCGTGACCACGGTTTCGTAGCAAGAATAAATTCATTTTTCAAAGTACACAGTTCCAAAAGCGGAATTAAAGAAGACCAGCCACGAGATGGACGGATGACCTCTACAAGTGGCGGAAGACGCAAGCCGCTTCCAATCTTTTTGGAGATACATGGGGGAAGCCTATGTCCAGCAGTGGACTTCTTATTGCTGAGAGATGATTATGATGATGACTAGCATAAATAACTGAACATATTTGACAAGATTTTTACAAAACTCGGTATACAGTTTCTAGAATTTCATTTATTTGTCGTCGGCAATTTTAGATTGGGGGATATTTTTCACAAAAAATGGGGTAATATTGCTGTGGTGCAAGTAACCGTATGGTTTTGATAATAAATATAATCACGCCTATTTTGCCTTACGGGGTAATACGAGGTCATACGAGGATCACGAGTTTGATACCACATTTGACCGAGATTAGAGGGTTAGGTAGGAGAAAGAGGGCGTTAGAGGATTAGAGGGTAAGATGTAATATGATGGTTTACAGTGATAGAGGGTCAGCCCATTGCCTACATAAACGCCAATTTCCCTCAAGTCCCTTTAACTGACTTTTACAGTATGCCCGGGAAATTAAGTAGCTGGTACATTCTGTTTTTCTTATTCTCCCAGACCAGCATGGAATATTTTGATAATATTAAAATTTCTAACAAGAACTTCGAATATAAATAAAAGCGGTCAACTGGTTGTTAAAACTGAACCGAATTGGTCACCTCTTCGTTTTTTGAAGTCAGTCAATACGTTTGTGATCGCCAAGCGACGCGGTGTGATGTGCGACTTTAAATATCTAAAAAGTTAATATTTAAGTCTAAATTATCGTAAGTATATCAGTGGAAATGCTCCCCAATTGTCTGTTTTACGACTTATTCTCTCCAAAACGAAGCGTCAAGTTAAACGAACCTCTTTATACATCTTCTTTTGTATACATTTTGTGTGAGTTTACTGCTAACTGCGCCTACTAACTGCTGTGTAAACTGGGGCTTAATAGCTTTCACGCCTCCAACAACTTATAAACACCTGGTACTTTCGCCTCATTGAAGATGACTATATTAGAAAAAATGTACTTAGTTTTTTTGATCGTCAAGCTACACTTACTGATGTTTTGTGACGTGGTACATTTGAAAAATTCTTGATCTATTTGGTACATACACCTTTTTAGGCTTCCGTATTAAGGGTGGGGGAACCTAATTGTCAAGCTACGGTGTCTATCCGTCTGTTTGTCCTACACTTAAAACGCCACCATTTTGATAATATTAACATTCGAAATCACAAAAGTTTAGAAAAATAAAACAAAGCTACATGATGTTTCCATGACGTTCCCGCCAAATCTCGTCTTGTTAAATTTGGAGCGCATATTTATCAAGCTTGACAGTGACAATTAGTGACACTTTCCATAGAACGGACTTGCCAATCTAAAAAAATAAAATGTCAAAGTCAAAAATAAGTAAAGTAAGTAAAATAACCTGAACCGTAGATGAAGAATCGCTACGCTCAATAGATGGAGGGTATAGCTATAGTATTTCACACCGTGTCCACTATTTGTTGCCAAACCTATATTTTGAAAAACAAAATTGCTGACAGTGGTTATAAAAATATGTCCATATTTTTGTACGTGCGTTTTAGTCCATCACTAGTTAGGTGGTATAAACTAATGCATAAAATTATCGCGTATTTTTGGAATTAATTTTTCTTCACGTGACGCCCACTTGACGCAATATATGACCGAAGAGTAGGAATGAAGCGGACACGTTTTACAAAGATAAATAGTGACAAGCAAAGTTTATGGCTCCTTCCATTCTGATTCCATTTCCTTGACCTGAACAGACTATAATTCTATAACTTTCTAGTTTGTCGACAGAGTTACCATATTATCGGAACTTATCTGTTCCTAAACATGGGTATGAAGCTATATATTATCCATTAAAGAGATTACCCGCGTCTCCAAGACGTCGTGTAACGTATTAGTATAATGTGCGACCGTATTATGTCGTTATTTATTGTCTCTATTAAGTAATATTACATTAAGAAATGAGTTATGGAGCTTAGAGGTCACTGTAATACGATATACTTGCTAAACTTGAATATAATTATGTTAGACTATTGTGTTACGTACGTACTATTTAAGGGCGTATTAAGAGTCCGTAGTACGACCATCGTCCGTCTCGCTCGCGCATACTCAGCTTTTTGAAGATATAAAATGACTGAATGAACTTATAAAAAACCGGCCAAGTGCGAGTTGGGCTCGCGCACGAAGGGTTCCGTACCATTATCTATAAAAACGGCAAAATAATCATATCTGATGTATGGGAGCCCCCCTTAGATATTAATTTTATTTTAATTATTTATTTTTAATGTGAATAATATAACTCAATATTCTGTGAATATTTCAAGCGTCTACCTGTTGCCGTTATCAATATTGAGCAAAAACGAGCAAAAAAAATCACGTTTGTTGTATGGAAGCCACCTCTGTTTTTAGTATTTGTTGTTATAGCAGCTACAGAAATACATTGTCTGTGAAAATTTCAACTGTCTAACTATCACGGTTCCTGAGATATAGCCTGATGACAGACGGACAGACTGACAGCGAAGTCTTAGTAATAGGATCCCGTTTTACCCTTTGGTACGGAACCCTAAAAAATCTTTTGTAAAACTAGAAAACAACATAACAAATATTCGACAAAAAATCAATTTGATCCAAGTTAATTTTCATACATAAAAATAATTTTAAGAAATTATTAATTCCATAATGATTTTTACCTATATATAAAAATTAACTTGGATAATAACTTTAGTTACGGGACCCTAGTATATACCTACATGTCTCAACACGGTCTTGGCCACTTATTTTATTGTTTATGAGACAACCGCTATGGATTCTTGTCTTAAAAATCTGTCAATAGTATTCCGCCACCCATGTGCAATGCTCCAGCCTCACTAATGGGCATTCCATGCATTTCAACAAACCAACGACGGCGTCTAGCATTCTTGTGTTAGGATAGACCAGTTAAGTTGAATACCGAGGAATGTATTCCAGTAACTATTCGTTAACATTGCAATAATTGTTTATTTCCTTGATGATGAAGCCGGTTACGGAGAATTGGCTGGTCTTCTTGGATGTTAACATTATTATTAAAGTAAAACACATGTTAGGTATTCTGAAATTTAAAAATCTGTAACATAAATATAGTTAAAATTAAGTGGCCAAGACCGTGACACGCAATTGGGTTCCGTACTATAAGTGTTTTACATATTTATCGCTATATTTCGAAAAAATGAAATCACAGAGTGTTCAAAACAATGTTCATTTAAAGTATTTAATATGGTCTATTGCTGGTTAATCCTGATTAACCATAGAAATTTTCTACGCCTAATAGTTTAGAAATTCAGGGGAGGGGACACAATTTTTTCACCCTTGGCGGCCTATATCACGGAACGCATCTACTTGCCAAATTTCGTTCTTACAGAGCTGATAGTCTCTGAGTGAAATAACTATGACATACGGACAGACAGACATGGCGAAATTATAAGGGTCCCTCGTACTTACTGCGAAACCCTAAAAACAAATATTTGTACATTTTATACAGTACTTAATTTGTTAATTCTGAATTAAATTTAAAATTTATGAAACTAAATGAAGACATTTATAGAACAATTCCAATTTGTTATCTATGTAAGATTCCTTTTAAAGATTCGATCCCAACACGCGTCTCGTTGACGATATAATCCAACACAAATCGCCTTCTAATTCCGATAACAAGGTGATTATTTACTGATTATTATCGAGTGCTCTATAACCTTCTCAAATTACCACAGGGCTGTCACATGTAGTGCTAAGAACTCACGAAATGAATTATTTATACATATATACATAAAATCACGCCTGTTTTACCTTGCGAGGTAGGCAGAGCGTCAAAGACAAGTCATAGAGCTGTGAGGTTAATCGGTGACGATAAACTAGCTGCCAAGAAGCTACTTAGTCTCGAGCACTGCCGTAAAGTAGCATGTCTGTCTATATTATACAGGATTCATTTCAGGGAATGTGCGCAAGAGCTTCACGACCTAATTCCACCCTCCCCATTTCACTACAGGACCTAGGAGAAAATCGGCGAATTACCACACATTTCTCGTTGAAATGCCAAAAATCCATACTCAGCGATATCGATCCACATTCCTGTTGCGTACAAGAATGGAATTCTTTGCCGTCATCTCTGTCTCCTGAGACCTACAATCTTGGAATTTTCAAGGCTAGAGTGAATAGATATCTTCTAGATCGATGAGCTCCATCTTCGGCCACACCTTCGCTTAACATCAGGCGAGTTGGTGGTCAATCGTAGATCTATCTTGTATAAAAAAGACCATAAGGCCGTTTAACGTCACTCTTGACCGTGTTTAGAAGGTTAGATGAAAAGGAGAGGGTATTAGACGATTAGAGGGAATAAGAATAAGAATATTTATTAACCGTGAAAAAATGTTACAGGTAAGTCAGAATTACAAATATGATAAATTAACTAAACTAATACAATGTAATGTTACATTTAAAACCGACTTCTAAATACGCAATTCGCTTACTTAGATGATATATTATTCCAGATATTTTGACAAACCAAAGTACTACCCAAAGTATAAGATTTTGTTAAATTTCTAAGGGACCACCTACAAAATGAAAAAGAAGCATCGAAATCAATTCATAATTGGCGAAATGATCGCCAAAAAAACATACAATTGAATTGAGAATCTCCTCATTGTCGGTAAGTCGCTTAAAACAGAATCCTAGTAGGTAAGTATATTATACCCGATAAAACGAACACAGTTCTACTTATTCTAGAGCTCGAAGCTAATATTTGTCAGCACCATCCCAAGTTTCCGGCAGCCTAGTGGTGAAACCGTCTGACTGTCGCAGGTCCTGGGTTCGAATCCCACGGCACGCACCCCTGTCTTTTCGAAGTTATGTGCGTATTGTTGATTGCCGCCAACTTCAAACGGTGAAGGAAAACATCGTGAGGAAACCTACATGTCTGAGAGTTCTCTTGATCTGAGATCTTGAAGATGTGTGAAGTCTGACAACCTGCACTTGGCCAGCGTGGTAGACTATAGCCTAACCCTTCTCACAATGAGAATATGGCACGTTCCCAGCAGTGGGACAGTTTGTAAAAAAAAAAAAAAAACATTCCAAAGTTCTGTTCGTATGCTAACCCTAATATTGATAAAATATCAGTAATACCAATAAGTAATCGTAGTCTCGGTAATGGGTCTACAATAATAAATACCTGACACTATACAAAGAGAGCCGCCTGACCGTCGCTACATCTCTATCTGAGGGTCATTATCATTCAAGATTACATCGGGTCACGACCGTGACCACTAATCATATCAGATGCTAAGTTATACTGGTATTAATATATACTGGAAAATTGGTAGTAATTCTAGCCGAAAATAATATATTAGGTACTTTATATGGTGTCATCAAATTTGGTATCCTCTATAAAGTTAGGTTAGAGATATAGTTGCTTTATCTGTATAAAGCACAAGTCCGATTGTGTATAAAGTAGGTACTGTTTCCACCTTTTTAACGGATCAGCCAAGTATCAGCTTAGAGTTGATTGACCGGTGAGCTGTGAGGTTAATCAGTTATAAAACTTGTTGTTAAGAAGCTACTTATTCTCGAGCATCGCATGCGACATTCTGTCAGAATCATTCAACTTTTTTTAACAACTATTGGTTAAAAAAAAACTCAAAAACTGCCGACAATAAAAAACGGCTGAATTGATTTTGATGGAACATAGCTAAGAACGATGAAATCCTCTTCAAACAAAAAAAAACTAGATCAAAATCGGTCCATCCGTTTGAGAACTACAATGCCACAGATACACAGATACACACTTCAAACTTATAACACCCCCTTTTTGCAACCAAAATGTGGTTGGGAAACCCTGAGCTAACACATTCTATGTTTTTCTTTTCCTCTCAACCCAGCATGAAGATACGCTCGAAAAACATTATCCACCTCTGACAGTCGGGTACACAAGTCTGATTCAGAAACTCGCACCCAACATGTATGTAGGTATATATTTACTGTAAAATTCTGAATGAAAACCCATGCAATCACCAACAAAGTGCCGGTAACGAGGCATTCACATAATGATGCCATTTCCTCGCGACCTCCAAACTCACTCAACTAAGATAATCAGCATTGTCGCGTACAAATCACACAGACAGACGAGCGGACATGAGGGCACATTGTATGCAGTACAATGTGTCGCGCGCGGTAGACCGTGGAACATTGTCTGGCATACTGGACCGGACGGACCGGATATGCTGCTGTTTTTTTAATAACAAGTATAAGTTTAATTCAAAACCTCCCGACAAAAAGGCTGAACTGATTTTGTTGAAATATAGCTAAGAACACTCTCAATAAAATCCTCTTTGGAACAAAAAACCGGCCAAGTCGGACTCGCGCACGAAGGGTTCCGTACCATTATCTATAAAAACGGCAAAAAAATCACGTTTGTTGTGGGAGCCCCCTTAAATATTTATTTTAATCTGTTTTTTAGTATTTGTTATTATAGCGGCAACAGAAATACATCATCTGTGAAAATTTCAACATGAACCGTGATAGTTATCACGGTTAATGAGATACAGCCTGGTGACAGACGGACGGACGGACAGACAGCGGAGTCTCAGTAACAGGGTCCCGATTTTACCCTTTGGGTAGGGGACCCTAAAAATGGATGTCCCTATCCACCAATGGCGGACAACGGGAACAATGTAGAAAATTGTGACGTTGTACCCCACTGGTGGACATCAGCACATTTTTTTTAATAGGTGTCGATGTCCACTAGTTGTGACACGGAAGTGGGGGACAACGGGAATCAACGAAGCCGTTATGGCTGTAGGCGACGATATAGAAACATACATACACAAACTCGAAAAACATGACCCTCCTTACGCAATCGGGTAAAAATAGGTGTGATTGTATGTATAGCTAATACCAAAACATTGTTTTATCATGGTAGTTAGTAGCTTGTCGTTTCCCTAAGTAGCGTGCAGTGTAGAGTTTCATCGGTTTCGGTCGAGCCGCTCGCGACATTGTTTCGTGTTGGTGTAATATGACACTAGGGGCCTCCTGTTACACTCTGATGCCTTCGTTCTAGAACAGTGAGTTTAAGTATTGTGGTGAGAGTACATTTGCCAAAATATAATTCCTGTGTACTAACTGCGAACTTTTGCTATGAATTCATTGGTTCTAATTCCACTTCAACTTTTGCTATGAATTCATTGGTTCTAATTCCACTTCAAATTTTGCTATGAATTTATTGGTTCTAATTCCACTTCAACTTTTGCTATAATTCATTGGTTCTAATTCCACTTCAACTTTTTCTATGAATTCATTGGTTCTAATTCCACTTCAACTTTTGCTATGAATTCATTGGTTCTAATTCCACTTCAACTTTTGCTATGAATTCATTGGTTCTAATTCCACTTCAACTTTTGCTATGAATTCATTGGTTATAATTCCACTTCAACTTTTGCTATGAATTCATTGGTTCTAATTCCACTTCAACTTTTTTTCTATCGGATAGATAAGACGAAAGAGCGTCATTTTTAGGGTTCCGTACCCAAAGAGTAAAAACGGGACCCTATTACCGAGACTCCGCTGTCTGTTCGTTCGTCCGTCCGTCTGTCTGTCACCAGGCTCTATCTCATGAACCGTGATAGTTAGGCAGTAGAAAATTTCACAGATTATGTATTCTAATGCCGCTATAACAATAAATACTAAAAAACAGAATAAATAAATATTTAAGGGGGCTCCCATACAACAAACGTGATTTTTTTGCTTGATATTGTTAACGGCAACAGGTAGACGCTTGAAATATTCACTGAATATTGAGTTATATTATTCACTTTAAAAATAAATAATTAAATGAATTTAAAATTAATATTTAAAGGGGGCTCCCATATAACCGATTTTGATAAAGTTTCTATGGGAACAATTTGAAAGAGTATTAATTTGAATGAAAACAACATTGTCTCCCTTTTTCAGTTCATTTCTTATGAATATTTAATTATTTTTTAAACATCTAATTGAGAACCGCCTTCTTTTATGAAGTCATATATGATATGACATAAGTATTTAATAATTAATTTAATTTTACTATATTGACGTTTATATTTAAAATAATTTTGAATTCATTGTAATTAATTATGGTTTTGACGTATTGATAAATGTATATGTAATGTATAATGACGTATCATTAGTGTAATTCGCATCAGCGGTGCTAATTGAATAAAAAAAAAAATATATACGAGAAAAATATTATTTCCGAAAGCTTATTCAATATTTTGTCGGTCGGCGACACAAAACCAAACGAGTAAATCTCCGAAATAAAGCCGCTACAGACACAAACTCCATTAAAATAACCGAATCAATTTGTCCGAGTATTCACATAAATAAACAATTTATCTGTTTTGTTTATCGGAATGCTTTCAATGAACTTTTACCGGCGCTTGGTCATGTTAAAGCCGGCGGTACAGTACAGGGCCGAGCCAGCCAACGCAATATGTAAATACTAGAAAAATGTTACAATGTACCATCTAGAAATTGATTACAATGTAATATATAATAAAAAATGCACTTTTTCTTAGCTTCCTCTGACAAATATAGGAAGCTAAGAATGTATATTATGGTGCGGAGCTATACGGCAGAGCGGCGGACTGGAAGCGAGCGTTCACCATACAAAAACGAGCTATTCGTGCCATTGCGAGTATACCACAGGATGTCTCGGCACGCCCGCACTTTAAGAGGCTTGGGATCTTAACATTGCCAGCACTAGTCATATTCCAAGTCGCGGTATATGTACGATTAAACCAAGCCTCCTACAAGACCCTGAACAGCACTCGTAACAGGAACAGACTCGCGGAAGTCCCTCGTACGCTGGGGAAGTCAGCGAAGTCGACTCACGTTATGGGCACTACGGTTTATAATAAACTGCCGGAGGATATCATCTCGGCACCAACTATGGGTAGGTTTAAAGCAACACTTGGGCGCTGGCTTGTTGAACAGACGTTCTACAGCTTTGATGAATTTATGACATATAAAATGTAATATAATTGGATTGACATTGTTTCACTATTTAATTTGATTTAATTTTGACATGTTGTTTAATTATATTGATAAACTTAATATAATCTTTTATGGAATCAGTTGTAACTGATTAGTACAAAACTGTACTCATGTATGTATTGTAATTTATCTCTTATTTTTTGACTTGTAACATGTGTTATTAATAAAATGATTATGATTATGATTATTATTATAAATATATAGCTAAAATTGTATTTTTTTCATTTTATGAGATAGTTTCCGTTGACAAATAAGTTGTTTTAAAAGAACTATTCTAAAAAAACTAATTTAAATGAACTGTACAGCAGTTCTGATTATACTTAAATAATTAAAGTAGGTATCACACTAACCGTCTTTCGGTCTAACCCCACATAACGAAAATATTACACTTGATTCAAACAAAAATAATGTCTGGTCTGTAATTAGTTCTCTGTATGGTACCTACCTACAACACTTGGGGCATCGGGACTTTGGACTGGGGGTCCAAGGAGTCCAGATCCTTTGGGTACTGCCTTGATCATGTATTAGCAAGGGCTTTAGGGCGGAAGTTTCATCTCATCAAATATAATTTGGTGGGCTCCAAAGTGTCGGTTTTTAGTTACTTTTTATGCTTCTGATGTTTATGTTATTAATAATATTTGGTAGAAATTTTCAATACTCACTCGTAAGATTAATTAACGATTGGGATAGTAGCCTCGGCGTCCAGAATGGCTGTCGACACGTCACTTCTTTTCTCTCGGCCACATACAGCCGACATGTGTAGCCGGCTTTAGCAACAATAAATGTAATCTGTAATGACATATTACATGAACATTACCGTAATTTTTATGGCTTTTATTTTACGTGTTTATTGTTCGGTTTATGAGCTTTTAACGGTAATTTTAGTGTCCTTACAAATATCATCAAAACAGAATAAGATAAAAACGAATTTAAGTAATATAATTTTGATTACTACATGGGTATTGATTATTACGTACCTTAAAAACAGACAGAAATTGATAGGCTAGCTCTTTTCAAAAGCTATAGCACAGACGTTTTTCATCTAAGGTGTTGGGTGATAGTAAAATTTTATACATTTTTATAACGTAGCCATGCTTTATTCCATCGCTTTGGTATGACTAATACAGAATCGCATTCACGGTATTACGTATATCATAATTGTATCCTTTGTATAAATACTCTTTTTATAATTAAAACTATTCTTTAAGAAAAACCACGCAAGGCACGAAACCTGCGATAGTGGCGATAGACAGGCCGCATTCTTCTTCTTTTTTGTATTGGACCCGCATTAAAGCATTTGCCAGTGTCAAGGATTAGGATTATATCCGCAGACCGCACGGTAAGTGCGGCTCATGTGTTTTAGGCATTTGCCGATAATGTTGGTAACATGATAATCTCTATTTATTTTAACATTAAACGTTTTACTTTTTTTCTGAGAAATAATTTTAAAAGTTAATTATAATTAATATGGCCAAAGTGGGTGTAAAGCCTTTCCGTAACCTAAAATCAATGCATTTACAATCATCATCATCAGCATCATCTCAGCCACAAGAAGTCCACTTCTGAATATAGATCTTTCCCGTGGATTCACAAAAAACCTAGTTATCGTTCGTCCTGCAACCATTGTCTTCCTGCCACTTGTATGAGGTCATCTGTCCATCTCGTGGCTGGTCTTCCTACGCTGCGCTTGCCGGTGCGTGGTCTCCACTCGAGAACTTTTCGGCTCCACCAGCCATCAGTTCTGCCTGCTATGTGTATGCACTGCCACTTCATCTTGCTAATCCGCTGTACTATATCGGTGATTTTCCGTAATTTTGTACGTCTACTTCTACTTCTACTGATTTCCTCGTCTCTGATTCGATTGATTTGATTGAAAAAAAAAAAAACAGAATAAAATAAATATTTAAGGGGGCTCCCATACAACAAACGTGTTTTTTTTTTCTATCTATAAAAATATTTTTCTAGTACGGAACCCTTCGTGCGCGAGTCCGACTCGCACTTGGCCGGTTTTTTCTTATCTTAAGAATGCGATTTGTCATTGAATGTCAAATGCTCATCTTCGAAGATGCAATGAAGAGCAAATGTGCAGATGTTTATACGATAATCCTCAATATTTGACACTTTTGGAAAGAAAAACGTATAGGTGGAACTCTGCGATTCTATAATTTGACGCACTTCACTCAGGAATACAATGAAAATAATTTCATTTTTAGAGATTATTTAAAAAGTAATAAAGTGATGTTTACAAAATAATTATGGGACCAACTTGGGAGCTTACTCTATACACCAATTTAGGAAACACAAAAATTAGTCGTCGAATGACGGAGTAATTCGTGTACATACATAAAAAAAATACCCTACGAATTGATAACCTCCTCCTTTTTCGAAGTCGGTTAACAAGTTGAAACAAACACGTCCCGGCCGCCCGCGCTAGTTCAACTTTATAAATAAGTCCTACTAATAATAACATATATTAGTACTTAAGATATTATCTAAGAAGCGTTAGTGGAGAGACATGAATAAGGCTGTATCTACACCGTAATGTGTGATAAGGGCCGCGGTACACTAGCGGAGATACTACATCACAGATTAAAATTTAATATTAGCAGAGATTCTAGAAAGGACGTCGCTTACAAATTATAGAAGAAGGTGTGACGAAGTCGCTTTTTAACCGACTTCCAAAAAGAAGGAGGTTTTCAATTCGACTGTATGTTTTTGTATGTTTGTTAAGCGATTACTATGCCAATTATGACTTGATTTGATTATTTTTTGTTCGGTAGGTGTTACTTTAGAGGTGGAACTGAAAAAAAACAATTTCAAAATACAAATTCGTTTACTTGGATGTAATTTATTCAGTCATTTTGTTATAAAAACCCAAGGTCCTGAACCGATTTTGTTAAATATTATATGGGACCACCACTGATCAACCAAACAACACAATCTACCAACCAAAAAATCATCAAAAGCAATAATTCATAATTGGCGGAGTAATCGCTGAACAAACATACAAAAAAACATACAGATGAATTAAGAACCTCCTCTTTTTTGGAAGTCGGTTAAAAAACTAGATTAAATCGATCCATACGTTTAAGAGCAACGATGCCACAGACACACACGTCAAACTTATGACACCCCTCTTTTAGAGCAACGATGCCACAGACTGACACCCCTCTTTTTGGTTGGGGGTTAAAAAGATTCGAGTTTGGCAGAATGTTAGCAACCTGCTTGTGGCTCCACTGTCGTCCCCACCCTTACTGTTCCTATCTGCGTGAAAGCATACATAGTTAACCCGTAGTAAAGTGGTGTCTCGATAACCTCTGAACTGTGATTTTATTAGTAGCGGTGGTCGAGGATCGCCATTGGTCCTATCATAGCACTTTAGACTTGTAACGGGATTTATTTTTGTCGTGACGTCTAATAAATTGATGATCGATGAACTGCACGCACGAAAAAGTATGACTCATTGTCCCGTTACACTCATTGTCCCGCTACGCTCATTGTAACGCTTGCATTTGTTATGTTGCAATGTTTTGTTATGACGTTGTCACGTTCAACTATCGTCTTTTTTAATTATGGTGTATTGGAAAAACTATTTTTAGAGCCCTAACTTCCTCTTCACTTCTTCGGTATCTAAAGGAAATTGGTTCTAAGTTCGAATGCGAATGTCTAATATAATTGGTCGTTTTGCGTCATCAAGATAGAAAAACATTAGTGAAGTGACCAATACGTCTAATTGATTTTTGTAATTTGCGTACTTATTGGTTATTTTGTGTATTCGATTAGCATATTGGTCATTTTGCATGCTGGACATTTTGCGTATTGGTTATTTTGCTTCTTGATCTTTTCCAATACATTCTATATCCCCAATACGTATTGTTTATTGATGGTTTGAATTGATGGCTTATTGATACAAATTAACAAATTCTTGATGGTAATCTCCTTGCAAGTGCCTGTAGTGGGTTGTAGATTGTAGTATAGTTGTATAAAAGTGTTCCATCCTACACCCACACGTCTTCACACGCTCCGTATTGTCAGACGGTGTTCCACAATTATTGCGGTCACTTATCAATACTTTACATTGTCTTGTACATTCTAATAAACAGATACGTGTATGTTACCAGACTACAGAAAACCAAAAGGAGGGTTATCATTTTACCAGTTTATGTAGGTACGTTTGGTTTGTATTTACACATGTTAATTCTCATATTTACTTTATATGTATCGAATATTTTTGCCAAATTAATCAAAACTGGCCGAAAAATAGCCACATTGCAAACTTCTTCAGCTTATAACTACGGAACTTTGCGACCTTTTCTCATCTCATCTCAATACCCTCTAGCCCGATTTTACTCTCTGACCGCCAAAATGCTCACCCCACATTTTACATAACTGTACATACAGTCAGATTATCCTGCGTACACGAAAAAGGTGAAAAGTTCTTTCTCAGGTTTTCCCGTAGTTTCTTGAAACTCTCAAAGAAAAGAAAAGCACATAAATATGTCCATAGAAGCTGGTTATCGCTTACCATCAGGCGAGCCCTCTGCCTCTGTAAAGATGCTCTTTCTAGAAAAAAAACTTCCGAGTCAAAAATCAACAATGACAAATAAATCGTAGAACAAGTACCACCTTTTCTTAAGATTGGTTGAAAAATACGACCTGTACTCGAGTACCGACAAATATCCAGACAGGTGAAAGAAAATCTTGCCAGTTTGCCCAGAGACTTTAGCTCTCCTCGCTTGATCGGTTATACTCCTTCAAATTTAACAATTAGATAGATAGATAACCACTTTATTGTACACATCTTAAAAGTATGTAATAACAAAGGACTTAAATAGATTAATGCAATAACAGGCGACCTTATAGCTAAAAGCTATCTCTTCCAGGCAACCATGGTATGGAGAAAAATATAAAATATAAATCAGACGGGGCGTCCAACACGTGCAAAACGGGATATTATAATATATTTCAATTTTATTTTTATGTGAATAAATCTACTTGAAAGACTAAACTCTATATGCAGTCGCAATAAAACTTAATATCATAAAAATTCCACCATATTTTTAACTATATAAAACCTTTACTACAATATTTCCATTCAGACAGGCAAATATTTATTCAAATTCCACTAAAGCAAGTATAAAATGAATAGCAATTTAGTCTATGGTAAATAAATATAAATTAATTGACGGTGGAGAAGCGCGTAGGAGACCGGCGCAGGCGCAGGTACCATCTGTCATCATTATAGAGATTTATACATTGCGCACTTTATTAAAAAGATATCATAATAAATTAAACAACTACCTACATAGACGTGTATTTAGTTTCCCTTGCAGTGGGAATTTGTATTAAGGTTCATACACACATGTCAGTCACGGCAACGTCACAAATTAGTCACGATAAATAAAGACGTAGGACATTGGCTCCACGTCAGTACTGCGTGTATCAATTATTCCCATCGAGTAACAGTGTTATTTAAAAAGTTTATATTACTCTTTAGGAACAAACGAGTTGAAATGTCCTATCACGAATTAAACATGTTGCGTTGACGTTACTGTACTGACCATTTGTTCATATTCATATATTTATTGGTAAAATATTTTACACGTCAATTAGCAATACAAAAAAATATACAACCATGGTGATAGCACTCTACAAATAATAATAATAAATTAATTAGATATAAAACATCGATGTCAATACAACTAGTAATTCAAAATTAATAATTAAATCAGTATTAATTCTCAATGTCAGCTTTAAGCAATTCGTGAAAGTCATAAAAGGACTGCTCGATAAACAATGTATTTAAACTTTTTTTTTCAAATAATTGAAAAGTACCGGCTTCGGTGACGTCATCTGGTAAATGATTGTACACATATTCACTACGTCACGTCCCTGAAGATAACGTAACTGATCGGCGACTTGACGTTGCCGTGACTGACGTGTGTGCATAGGGCTTTAATCCTAAGATATATATATGGGCGTACTAACGCACACTGGTACCTACATAATGAAACAACCGACTTCAAAATACACAATATCGTTTACTTGGATGACATATTTTTCCAGTTATTTTGTTATAAAAACCAAAGTACTGAACCGATTTTGATCAAATTTATACGGAACTACCTCTGAAGTATGACCTACTCAATAAAAAAGAATTATCAAAATCAATTCACGATTGGCGGAATAATAGGTGAAAAAAAACAAAAAAAAAACAGTCGAATTGAGAATCTCTTCTTTTTGGAAGTCTTTTAAAAATAATCCAAATAGTATTTACAAATAATGAAGTTATGCGGTATCGATAACCTCCTTCTCTTTGTTCGATTGTTTATTTTATTTTAATTGAAGAATAGGCGAAAGGATCGAAAGTTCTCGAATGTAGGCCACCCATAGCGTAGGAAGACCAGACACAAGGTGGACATATGACTTCATACAAGTGGCAGGAAGACGCTGAATACATGTAATATCCGTAGGGAAGGCCTGTGTCCAGCAGTGGACTTCTTGTAGTTGAGATGACGGTGATGAATAAGATTTTTTTCTACGAAATATGTATCATATCATATCCTTCCATTAATCATTTTCCGTAAGTCATTATTTTTAAATTGCTCAGTTTCTCAGAATTTGTTTTCCTTGTAAGGCTTTGATTGGTCCAATTACTCATTTGTACATTACCCTCATATTGCAATATTCTGTCAAATTATTACTCCATAAGTATGTGAGAAATTGCCTTAAGTACATAGAATAATTAACTAATTACTTTAAGTATGTATCAGTGTTTATTTTAGGTACAGACCTCGAACCTAACATGTTTTTTGGGATCGAACATTTTTTTTATTAGCATTATGTTGTTTAATAAATAGGCTACTTTTCAAAATAAAAACTACGGGTCACTCACGGATCGGTTTTGAGCCGAAAAATCCGACTATAGTTTTAACCGTATTCGGCGGTCTTTTTCAAAGAAGCAGCGCACACGTCACTCTCGGTCGGTGACGCCGATGCAAGGCGCGTTTTTTTAATGTGTGAAAACCACGTTAGCTTCCATACGATACTTTTTATCTCCTTCGATACAATTTATGAAAAACAGCGAGTAACACCGCGGGGCGCGGCTAGTATGTATTGTTTTTTTTTATCAGCCCTGTTTGTACAAACTGTCCCACTGCTGGGAACGGGCCATCTTCTCATTGTAAGAAGGGTTAGGCCATAGTCTGCCACGCTGGCCAAGTGCGGGTTGGCAGACTTCACATATCTTCAAGATCATTGAGAACTCTCAGACATGTAGGCTTCCTCACGATGTTTTCCTTCACCGTTTGAAGTTTGCGGCAATCAACAATACGCACATAACCTGGAAAAGACAGAGGTGCGTATGTATATATATTTAGAATATTTCTATTAGTTACAACATATTAATTGTAATGTATGTACGTAGAGCTTTGTTCCAATAATTACCTATAGGTCACCCATCCTTATTTTGTCCGCGGGTTGCGTTGCTTCACTACTGGAACAACTTTTACTGCTAGCTAGTCCTCCTACCCCGGTAGAGAACACAAATCACGCAATTATACGAAACAGACAGACGGACACGCCGAGTACTGAGTGGGCACACCCGATACTAAGTAAGAGATACTGTGGACCCAACCGGGTTCACTTCCTACCATTGGTTTGTTTTGCTTTTCATTTTCTTAAAGGTAAATAAAACTTTTTATTTGACAAACTTCAAAACTCTTTTGGAAATCTGTGTTTCAAAAAAAAGGTTATCAGTTCGATTGTATTATTTTTTGTTATAATATAATATGTTTGTTACCTTATGACTCTACTATTTTTTAAACGATTTGGATTTTTGACGTGATAACGTCTAATAAATCGATGAACGCCGGCTGCACGCACGAAAAAGGATGACTCATTGTCCCGTTACGCTCATTGTAACGTTTGCATTTCATCAATGTTTTGTTATGACGTTGTCACGTTAAACTATCGTCCGTAAACCGACTTTACAGACAAAAATGTTTTTTTTTAACACGCTTTTATTAGGTCGACCTGTATGTAATGAAATCTAAGGTAACTAATTTAACCATCTTCCAAGGATCGTAGCGTCATGAAAATTGGCAGCTGTATGTAGTTCTGATGACAATACAATAATATGGTACTGTCGAACTGATCTGATGATGAAGCCGGAAGATATGAACTAGAACTTCTAGCTGTGTTTGGATTTGTTAGTGTTGTAATGAACTTTGATCACAATAATTTGTAGCGTGTTTTTTAAACTTTAATTTATTATTTGAAAGGATATGCTTACAGATTTGATTTATTTCAATTTCATCAATATCGGTATTTGGGTTTTTAAAACAAAATAAGTGGAAAAAATGCTATATAAATCAACGATTTGATGTCGGTTGTTACAATTTTTTAACCCCTGACTCAAAAAGAGGGGTGTTATGAGTTTGATCTGTGTTCTGCTTCGTGTGTCTGTCTGTGGCATCGTAGCTTCCAAACAGATGGCCGATTTTGATCTATTTGTTTTTTGTTTGAAGGAAGATTTCATTGAGATTGTTCTTAGCTATGTTTCATCAAAATCGGTTCAGCCGTTTTATGCTCAGGAGTTTTTGAGCTTAGACTTAGAGCTATCTAAACTATAATAATGTATTGGTAATTGGTATCCATTTCAACTTGTTATCTTTAGACGTTCCTCAGAATCTGGAACTTAATAGACAACGAAATGATCCTGTAAGGGTTCCGGTTTTCATTTTGAAATAGGGAATCCTAAAAAAGGCTTAACATTGCTTGAAAAGCCAAAAATCTATTTGTGACATAAACACACAAATCGAGCTATTTGTTGAGTATTTGTAGAACGCAAGGAGAGATTGGTAAATGTCGATAGCCGCGACTTATGTATCCGGGAGTTCACTCGATAGCGCGGACATTACTTTGTTATGTTTGTTACAGATAGGCTATATAAACCTGTATATAATTATCAAATATATATATTTAACTTGACATTTTGTAATTAATTTTATTATATATTGAAACCACCAGATTATTATGTTTTGCATTTTTTTTTGTTGTGTTTAATGTTAGAATTTTTGCACGAGACACATTTAATTATGTGTAATAATTGCTTGAAGCAAAGAATGAAATATTTTTTGTGTAATAATTGCTTGAAGCAAAGAATGAAATATTTTTTGTGTAATAATTGCTTGAAGCAAAGAATGAAATATTTTTTGTGTAATAATTGCTTGAAGCAAAGAATGAAATATTTTTTGTGTAATAATTGCTTGAAGCAAAGAATGAAATATTTTTTTGTGTAATAATTGCTTGAAGCAAAGAATGAAATATTTTTTGTGTAATAATTGCTTGAAGCAAAGAATGAAATATTTTTGTATAATAATTGCTTGAAGCAAAGAATGAAATATTTTTTGTGTAATAATTGCTTGAAGCAAAGAATGAAATATTGTTTAGATAGATACTTCCTTGTTTATCATGAGTAAATATGAATATAGGACGGTATATATTTATAGCTCGATTATAGGTAAAGAAAATTAGTATCTAGGGAGTTGAGGGAAATTGGCGATTATTAAGGCGATGGGCTAACCCTAACCCCTTGTCACTGCAAGCCAACGTTTTATACATCTCACCCTCTAATACGCTCTCCCTCTACCAACCCTCTAACCACAGTCAAATGTGGCGTCAAACGGCAACAAGTATCTGTGTTAAAAGAAAAACAAAATACTCGACTGCAGAAAAGTTGTGTTTGCAGTCTAACTTACGATTTTGTTACGCTTGACACGCTGTTGAGTGTATGATTTTTGCGAGAAAGTATGCGTAAAATCGCTGTAAAAAGTTCTTAGGGTAAATCTAGTAAAATTACTTGTTTATTATGAAAAAGTTCTTTGGATGTTACGAAAAAACGCAGTTTTTTATTTTTGCGAGATATTTATTTTTATTATTAACAAATGTAATATGGATGAAAATAATGTGATATTTGTTTTCAGAGAATGGCTTTATTTGTATATGTACTGTAAGTAGTGTTAGGTTATGTTATTACCACAGTTTTATTACACAGATCATTTTACTGTTGACAAGACACTTAGACTTTATAAAATTCAGTTCTTTAGTTTAGTTATTAACATATTCTTAAATTGTGCATGGCGTTAGGCGGAATATGGCGTTCTAGTTCGTTATTTTTTTCCAACTCTGTACACCCATGTTCGCAATAAAATTATTTGAATTTGAATTTGAAAAATATAGCGTATGATACTCAGGAAGTGAAGATGAATCTAATCGCTTATCAAAATCGGTCAAGCTGTTTAGGCTGTAAGCGAACATATAAAAACATACATATACTCGAAAAACATAACCCCCTTCTTACGCAGTAAGGAAAAATGGGCGCGATTTTATGTATGTACGTAAAGCAAATTAGTTTAGAGGTTAGAGTAAAGTAGAGAGTAGAGTTAGAGTTAGGAGGGTTAGTCAGAGTGGCATTTGAAATTCTTGAACTAGTAGAATGGAAAATAAATGTATGGGATTGACATTAGCTAACGGAATGTCACGTGACGGCACGTCACAGTTTCTTAGCACTTCGAAGCGTGAGCGTTTGTAGAAATCATAGACTTCTATAGATACCCCAAGTGTATGTACCTAGCGTGTCAACAGTAAGATGAAAAATCACAGTTGACGACCTAAGATATATTCAATTTCAGGCGATATATACTTCCGATTCGATATTTTGTCAACTAGTCACTAGCGTACAAGCGCGCGGATGCATTGAGCTGAATAGATTTCGCGCGGATGGAATATTCCATCACATAATCGTTTGTGTGACGAAAAAAAAAATGTGGCATGCAAGGTTTTCATATAAATGAAGTCGCATGCTTCATCTGCGTCATAGCGTTCTCAATGATGTTGAAGATGTGTGAAGTCTGCCAACCCGCACTTGGCCAGCGTGGTAGACTATAGCCTTACCCTTCTCACAATGAAAAGATGGCCCGCGCCCAGCAGTAAGACAGTTGGTAGAAACAGGGCTGATATAAAAAATGCTTCATCTATTATATCTGTGGTAGAAATAGAAACGTTTGTCACTTGTCTAACCCAGTAGATACCACTTTTCATTGACTGGCGAGCCGTCGTATTTCATACTTTTTTATAAAAATAGTACACAATGCGCATGCCATCATAAATAATATTCCCTATGGCAAAACAACCCATACACCGGAAGTGATATTGTCACATGTTTGTATGGTATGAACATTGTGCAAGGCGGAATTATGGGTTTACTTCTATGCAGTATGAATGGGTAATTGTTTCGTTTGTAATAGGTAAGCTGTGATCACTGGACATTCATGGCAATTATCCTAACATGTACGCTTATTTTAACTGCTGCGTTGCTGATTTCAACGCACACATGGCACACATACTGATTAGCATTAGACTAATGAAAGCGCCGTACCGCCAAAGTCCGGCAAACGACAGGGCGAGCGCGGGGAGGTGAGGAACCCGAAGTTAGCGGGAGGCGGAGAGCGTCCGTTCTTTATGTAACACTATTAATGTCTTCTGTGCTTGAGTTTAAAAAAAACTATTAGTTTCCTGTAATCCAAAGTCTATGGATCAGTGTACCACAGAGTACTGTCTTGCAGGACTATATTGCGCGCCGCGATAAAACTACCTCTACACGTTTTATCGAGAAGAAAAGACGAAAAAGAGATAAACGAGAGAAAAGAGATAGACTTATAGAACTCCGTAACTTTGTCACGTTCTCGCACGAAAAAAGAATAGGGAAAATTTTGTGGCGGTGCGCATTTTAGGCCTCCAGATGTCATTATGTTGTCTTAAAACCATAGACTATGGTCCTAAGACAATATAGTGCATCTATACGGTCTTGGTTATAATGGACTGTATGTAGACGCGTCGGTTCATTACTGCATGTCCGTTAATGAGACTTGCAATTATCATGTGTGTGTGAGCCGCGACACGGTCGCCACACATCCACACAACAACATCATATACGGACATACATAGCAAAGAGATTTAATCTATAGAGAGGTTATGGTTTTATTTATATCCGTCGAAATTCGTAATTGGACATGTTTTGTTTATTGTTAATAACTAGAATAAAATTTAGCTATAAATTTCCCGAAAAGTATTTTTTTTTTAATTCGAAAATAGGCTTGCGCTTGACCGAGAACTCACCTGGTGTTAAGCGACAGTTGCGGTCTACAATGGAGCGCGCTTGCCTAGAAGAAAGCTATTCACTCGCGATTTGAAGACACCTAGATTATATCCAGTCGGAAAGACCCATTGATAGCTAAATGAATTCTTTATTGTACACACCTTAAAAGTAATAACAAAAAACTTAAATAGACTAGTGCAACAAAAGGCGGCCTTATCGCTAAAAGCGATCTCTTCCAGGGAACCATTGAAGAACCAAGAACCATTATTGTTATATTGACGTAAAATAATTAATTGAATATGAAGTAAAAGCATGTCAAATCTCAATGCTCAACACTTTCGAGGATAAGACACATTAACTTGGCCTCATTTGGTGTTGCACTTTGCAAGCACACAGTATGGCATTGTCACTGTTCACAAGTCACGACACGCTTCTAACAGCATTGTCCGACGTGCCGTGACTGAAGACAAGTCGGGCGATTACCTTACTTGAGGCTTACACAGAACTGGGGAAAACCTATTTACGTATAATACATCATTGATACATAACAACTAGCAGGAGAAGTGTTATGAGTTGGGTTTAATTGACTGAGCGAGCGAAGCCTCTCCATTTTATAAATGACCTATTTGTTCCTCTGTACAAGTTTTTTCCAACCAGTCTTTATATCTTTGTTAATTTTGTTCACCGATTCGCTTGCTGGTAAGTGGCAATATGGGTGAGGATGCAGCACTTGATCTATAAGACTATTAACTCTCTAAAATTCAATTTAACTTAAATTCTATAAATCATAAATATTACAAAATCTTATTATTCATTGTGTAGTTTGTTCAGCGATGTGAATTGTTTTTGATGTTTCTTTTTTGCTATGAAAAATAACGTATTTTTTTTTAACAAACTCACGTCTGTTTTTGAGCCGAATTCACCAACTATAGTTTCAACCGCACACGGCGGTCTTTTTCGAAAAGAGCAGCGCAGACGTCACTCTCGAAGGACGTCTCGTCTGGTACTGCTGGTAGAATCTTTTTTATTTAGTAGGTGGTCCCCAGAGGTGGTCCTATATGTATTTAATTAAAATGAATTCTTTAGTTTGATTTTTAACTAAAAAAAAAAATTGCCAACCAAGTAAACGTTGCGTATTTTGAACTCGGTTCTTTCAGTTTTTTAAACTATAATTATTTTATTACATCCATCCTTAGCCGTGACAAATATATACGTAGGATGTCCCGACTAGTTGCAATAAAATCAAATAATGTTTAGAAAGTGGGCAGGTTTTAATTGAATCGATGATGAGTGTCCCGCCGCGGGCAGCCGCTAGTTAATTATGACTTATGACAGCTATAAACTAACTAAACTAAATAAATTTCTATTGATTAGTTCATAATAACTATGTACTGTGTTTTCTTGTTAGTTTTTCTATCATGTCCTCTTAATAAGTTGATGTACTTAATAAATAAAACAGGACAAGTGCAAATCAGACTCGCCCATCGAGGATTTTGTACAAACTAGTAGATAAAAGGGGGAAGCTAGTAGATAAAATAATCATATATTTTTTTTTTAATTTTCCTTCATAAACCGAAGAAATTTATTTCATCGTAAAAATATTTAAAAACCTGGTTTAGCTTATGCTAATGAGGCTATTTTATATGATACCCCACATGATACGGTTAATTCACTTTAAAATTTGGGCCGTCATTCCTTGCATAAAGACACTATTGTTTTGTGATTAAATTAAAAATGTCCAGTTTTTGGATTTTTTCCTATAAATTATGTGTACTATAACACAATGCTTCTTGCCAAATTTCATAGTTCTAGGTCAACGGGAAGTACCCCATAGGATTTGATTCCCTTGTGAGTGTCGAAATGTGCGTTTTTACGACATATTCGGCTTTATTTTTTTTATGAAAACTGAGAAATGTTATTTTTCTTTCTGTAGCAAGAGACTATGGATACTTATATGGTTTTAATTTCAACACGATACCTTCACGCGTTCTCGAGATCGTCTTGACACCCGGACGGACGGACGGACAGACGGACAACAAAGTGATAAGAGTTCCATTTTTTCCTTTTGAGGTACGGAAACCTAAAAAACGCCAGCAAAATCTCGTAATTTTAATCATTCCCTAAATTTCTAAATAAGTATTTCATATTTCCAGTCAAAGTACGGTTGTTAATTTAGCGTGGAATCCGAAATATCAAAATTCTAATTCAAAATATTCAAAATTCCTGACATTTTTAATTCTAATGCAATTTTAATATTATTATATGCTACTCTTAAGACCTATATATTTATACGCTACTCTTAAGACCATTTCGACATAGCTGACAATAAAAAAAATTGAATTTGAATTTGAATTTGAAATAAATAAATTTATTATAGAATTTGTCAGAATATATATAATTTTTACAGAATCAGAATATTTACATTTATACAATTAATATAAGTTACCTAAATCAAATTCCATCCCCTCCCCAGTTATACGTATAAAAACTCTAGACGCTCCATCCTCGCCCACCTGCTAATATCCATAACCAATTATAAATCTCCTCATTACTGTTATCACATTGTTAGAAACGTGAGTTTTTAATTATTATGATTTATATAGCCATCGGCACATCTAGATTTACTGTTATGTTTATGGTTTTGGGACATCTCTTAATGATTGTTTTTTGTGTATTTCATCTGCTCCATACAGTCCATATAGTCATTTGTTTATAAATAAATACGTTATATTTATTTTTAAACAAATGACTGAAAAATATGTCATCCAAGTGAACGAATTGCTCATTTAGAAGTAATTTTTTTAGTTTTTTAAACGATTACTTTTTACTAAACCCGTAACAGTGAGTAACAGTCCGATTTGTTCCAGGGGTAGCAGCGGGTCTGCCTCTCTGGGTGCCCAGCTTGTGTGCGCACGCGCACCTCTCACGGAGAAGCAGCGCGCGCTGTGCCGCGCTTCACCCGCGGCCATGGCGGCCATCGCTACTGGACTCAGGTGACTCTCAATGACATCTATTTCTTCTTCTTTTTTGTATTCGACCCACGCGATTAGCGATTTGCTAGTGTCAAGTATCGAGATTTCTTCAAGTTTTATGAATAATTCAAAACTCAAATAATTTTATTTCAGGTTAATTGTACCCATAGAATAAAACAGTCCTATTAAATATACAATTAATACAGTCATATAAAATCATACAGTCAAATTACAATCTATAATTAAAATACAAAAACATGTCAATAAACAATTTAAAAATGTCATAAAATTATCACTTATAAATAAAATAAAATAATAATAATAATAATTCGAAGACCGCAAAGACGTATGGAAGAGTAAGGAGTTGCACGGGCGATTCTACAGGGTGTTATCAGGACCCGATGTAGACCTGCTTGCGTCGGTGAACTGGCTGCGCTTCGGTGACCTCTTTGGGGAAACTGAAGGGTTTGCCTGTGCAATTGCAGATGAAGTTATCAAGACGAACAACTATCGGAAATATATCATGAAGGACGGTACGGTCGACATCTGTCGAGCATGTCACCATCCCGGGGAGTCTCTCCGACATATTATTTCCGGTTGTTCGCATCTTGCCAACGGCGAGTATTTGCACAGACATAACCAAGTAGCCAGGATCATCCACCAGCAGCTTGCTCTTCAATACGGGCTTGTCGAGTCAGAGGTGCCGTACTATCAGTACGCGCCAGCGCCAGTTCTTGAAAATAGCCGTGCATTGCTCTACTGGGATCGTTCTATAATCACGGACAGGACTATTGTTGCCAATAAACCTGATATCGTGATCGTAGATCGGTCTCAGCGTCGGGCAGTGCTCGTCGACATCACCATCCCACATGATGAGAATCTCGTGAAGGCCGAGAAGGACAAGCTCAGCAAGTACCTTGACTTGGCTCACGAGATAACCGCCATGTGGGATGTTGACTCGACGATCATTGTCCCGATAGTCGTTTCGGTGAACGGTGTTATAGCGAAGAGCCTCGACCAACATCTCAAGAGGCTCTCGCTCGATGGTTGGGTCAAGGGTCAGATACAGAAGGCAGTCATCCTGGACACGGCACGTATTGTCAGGAGGTTCCTCTCTCTGTAGCCCCTACTACCGGCAGCTTGAGCCCCGCCCCGCTGCCGGCGGCACCCTAGTTTTAAGTTTTTTACAATATTTATGTTTATTTTTTATAAGTTTATATTTGTGTTGTAAAAAATTTAAAATTAAGAATGTAAATAAATAAATGAGATAATAATAATAATGTTTATTTCCTGAATAACCAGTCAATATTCCACAGTCAAAATAAAAATAAAATATATAATAATTCAGATTAACAATCAAACATAACACAAATTGTGTATGTTCCAGTCACAATATAAGTCACGTATACAGTCATTTTTAAGATCGAGTCCTGCTTTAGTAAATTGGTGGTGACTTTACTGGAAGCATCTATGGAGTTTTCCCGACAAAACGTGAAAACTCACGCACTTCATCAAACACTTAACCATAATTTTATACCATTAACATTTGAAATAACACTAATTTTAGAAAATAAAACGACAACGTGATTCCATGACATTCCCGGCAAAAACTAGATATCTACTTCTTTTTGAAATTAAATAAATGTTGTTGCACGATATTTTCCCAGTATATTACACGTTTTTCATACAACAGGGAAAAACAATTTTCTATCCTTAAATAAAAAAACGGTTTGTTTTCCCGAAATTTTTACTTCGGAATCATAATGAAATTTGAAAAAAATTTAACCATAGAGGCATACACATCTATGATTAAATAAGATTAAAAAGAGCATCGAAATCGGTTAATGTTTAGGGATAGAAAACAGTTCTTCCCTTTTTATGGAATATCGTGCATAATTTTATACTTATCAAAAATATCACATCTGACGGAACTTGAACCCGCATATTCCAATCAGTACTTGGAAGTTCAATTCCGATTTGATATATGTATTTGAACTATCAATTTGTTAATTTGTCAATACTTTATCCAATTTGTTAATACTTTAAGTGTAGAAAATCAAAAAATATCGAATATTTAGCAGTGATGTCGTTGTCGCAGGATGGCGTACGAGGAATGTCGCTCGCAGCTGAGCGGCAGACGTTGGAATTGCAGCGGCGTCGGCGACGGCACGCACTTCGGACACGTCATGCCGCTGGGTTAGTATACGACACGCTTATCTTTCAGAGGTTTCAGAAGTTAATGCTATAGGGGCTGCGCATGCGCTGTAAGCATAGTTCATCCGCCCTCTCGCCCCGCACCGCTTCCCCACGCTCGTCTGCTAACATTAGTGCAAATTCTGCATTTTTAACCGTGCAATCCGAGTAATACGCGAGCGCGTCTTGTGCTTGCATTCAGAGTATAAAAGAAAAAGTAGGTAACTCTGGCTGTCTGTCCGTTTGTTCCCTTTTCATCCAACGGCTAAACCAATTGTTATGAAATTTGGTGGAAATATAGCTGAAAACCTGGACACGGACATAAGAATATTTTATCTTTATCATCGGGGAAACCGCGGGGTGTATCTAGTATCGATATAAAATACTTTATCCTGACAGTGAAAGTGACTGACTGACTGACAAACGTACAACTTTAACCGGTACTCCTAGAGGCATAAAATGTATAGGTTTCTTGTAAATGTATTCACAAATCTCGATCGTGTGTAAAACCGGATATGCAACTAGTTTACGACAAATATTATGTACAACAATAATTTTGCAGAATAATTATAGGTTAAAAACTGAAGCAACCGACTTTTCATAGATGCCATTGACAGAACAGGACCAAATTGAAATGGAACCACACGGGAAGCACCAGCTTTCAAATAAAAAAAGAATCATCAAAATCGGTTCACGCAGTCGAAAGTTATGAGGAAACAAACATTAAAAAATACAGTCGAATTAAGAGAACCTCCTCCTTTTTTGAAGTCGGTTGAAAGTAATTACTATTACAATGTTATGAAATAAAAATAAATGCTTATTATGCTAGGCAGATGTATATAGACATCATGTATAGAAATGTAAATTTGCAGGTACATTACGCATTTTTCCATACAACCAGAGATGATTGCTTTACGCCCCTAAATATTATCAATTTCAATTTTTTTTTTTTCTTTTTAATTTCAAAGTTAAGTATAATACAATATCTAAAACAAAACAAAACATGGCTCAAAGTATAAGTTTAGAAAACTCAAACCATAACAAAAATAAACGGCTCAACCAATTTTGTTGAAACACAGCTAAGAACACTTTCAATAAAATCCTCTTTCAAACAAAAAAAAACTAGATCAAAATCGGTCCATGCGTTTGAGTGCTACGATGCCACAGACAGACACACAGATACACACGTCAAACTTATAACACCCTTCTTTTTGAGTCGGGGGTTAAAAACAGATACACACGTCAAACTTATAACTCCACTTTTTGAGTCGGGGGTTAAAAAATTAAACGTTAAAATCGGATAGCGTTTAAGGGTAGAGATCAGTTTTTCATTATCTACGAGTATGGATGAGTGCACGGTAAAGTCCAAATTTTTTAACCGACGAAAAAACGGAGGAGGTTCTCAAGTCGACGCGTTTTTTTTTTTAAGATTGATGTTACATTACTTTAAGATTCATTGAACGGACTCGTACCTCTATTTTATAATTGGTACCTAATAATTATTATACCCACTTAGCAATAGGCAATGTTAATTAACAGTAGAATTTAATAATTTAAATTACAATAATTAGACTTTGACATGATAAGAATATTTTCTAATTGATAATAAATTAGTTTGATACTGTATTAATCATAATATTGATAAGATAATGTGTACAAATCTCAGCGTATAACCAGCTGGTACAGGCAAACGTGTTTCAGGGCGCCCAAGATACAGGCTTCGCCTAGTTTGGGGCCCGTTGTTATATTCTATCTTGTTTTTTTTTTTTTTTTATATCAGTCCTGTTTGTACAAACTGTCCCACTGCTGGGAACGGGCCATCTTCTCATTGTGAGAAGGGTTAGGCCATAGTCTGCCACGCTGGCCAAGTGCGGGTTGGCAGACTTCACACATCTTCAAGATCATTGGGAACTCTCAGACATGTAGGTTTCCTCACGATGTTTTCCTTCACCGTTTGAAGTTGGCGGCAATCAACAATACGCACATAACCTCGAAAATATCTTGTATTGATAATCAGTAAATATGTATTATGGACCTTTTGTTAGTTAGAATATTAAGCTTTTTTGGTAAAATAAAAGTCAAGACCTTATCCCTGCTTCTCTTTTCCACCACGGAGAAAACACAATAATACTATCCCGTCATGGTAGATATGCCATCAGCTCGAACTAGGCGGTTCGCTTCCACCTTCCTAATGCGAACCGCTCGGAAATGGAATGCCTTATCACCATCCTTGCTTTCTCAAAAACTGTAACCCGGGTAACTTCAAGTCTAGAGGAAATAAGTACCTTCTAGGTCTACGTGCTTCATCTTCGGCCACATCATCGCTTTCTATCAGGCGAGCTGGTGGTTAAACGTAGACCTCTTCTGTATAAAAAACCGGCCTAGTGCCAGTCGGACTCGCACACGAAGGGTTCCATACCATTATCTATAAAAACGGCAAAAAAAACACGTTTCTTTTATGGGAAAATTAAATATAAATTTAATTTAATTATTTATTTTTAAAGTGAGTATAGGTAACTCAATATTCTGTGAATATTTCAAACGTCTGCCTGTTGCCGTTATAATATTGAGCAAAAATGAGCAAAAAATCACGTTTGTTGTATGCGGAGTCTTAGTAATAGGGTCCCGTTTTTACCCTTTGGGTACGGAACTAAAAATTTAAAAAGTCTATATACAACAAACAAAGTAATAAACCCAAACCACACTAAGTACAATAAAACTCCAAGTTTGTTTGTAATTTCTATCTGAACAAAGAAATAAGTAAGTAGTTTTAACAAAGAAGTGAAAAGCCAACATCAATTACTTTATATTTTTATTGAGGTGTTAATTTTATGCGTTTATTTTCGGTTTGATTTTAGAATTAGAGAAAATAACGGTGTAAAACCACGGAGCGCAACTAGTACATTATATTGTAAGCCCACATCAGGTCCTCAGTGTACAAACTCTTTTGTTTGTCCTTTATAAAAGAGTTCAACGCGTGACTGAATTTTCACGAGTCATTGCTATACGCGTATTTTTTTACCTAACTGTTCAAGAAGGATGGTTATGTTTTTCGAGTGTATGTATGTATATATGTGTGTATGTATCTATATACAAAAAATCATAAAAAAAACTTAATTGGCGGAGTAATCGCTGAACAAACATCCAAAAACAAAATACAACATACTCATACAGTAGAATTGAGAACCTCTTCTTTTTGGAAGTTAGTTAAAAATAACTCTGTCTCTCTGTCTATTTACTATCTTTACACGACCAAACAGTTGAATGGATTGTTATCAAATTTGCTATAGAGATAGCAGAAAACTTGAAGATTAACATAGACTACATTTTATCACCATCATCATCATCGTTAACCATCACTTCTCATCACTACGCGGCTGAACAGCACAACTTACTAATTAAATCAATAAATAAGACAAGAAAGAAATGAACGAACTTTAGTTTTATTGACTCAGTATGTTATCCAAACAAACAATTAATCTACAGAACTAGACTCATATAATTATTTGCTTTCGAATATTGAAAGCTCGCATTCCTCCGTCGCCGGTCCGGGCCGCAACACGAAGTCTTAAGGCGCCAGGGTACGTGCTGCAACTTTATCGCTCTATGAATTTTTGATATTTCAATCGTTCTGTTTTTTCAATCGTGGACAATTTGATACAATTTTTTAACTTCATTGATCTTCATGTCACTATGAATACAATGCAAATATTTGTGTGTGTGGGTGGGGGTGTATTTGTCACTTGTTTATACCCTAAGTAAAATATTATCCTAATAATAAATAAATAAAAGTATGTTTGTATAGCTAAATTTGTATACGACGCTGTCCAGGCCGACCTAGGAAACGCTGGCGTGTTGATCTTAACAAATTCCAAAAAGATTGGCAGCAGATGGCACGGCACCGTGACTTTTGGAGGGAAATAGGGAAGACTTTTGCCCAACAGTGGCACAGTATAGGTTAATTTAAAAAAAAGTTTGTATGGACTAAAGGGCCAACCCCAATATCAGTGGTATTAAGCCGTCGAAAGTCTTCTGACCTAGATTGACGATTACTGTTTTTAAGAATAAACAACAGAGACCAACAATTTCACGTGTCATTCGCACGGTAGCGTTTAGAAAGAAATGCCACTCTCGGTCACCCATCCGAAGACTGGCCGGTCCGTCCGTTGCTTCACATCGGTGATCGTTCGAGAAAACTTATTCAAGCTACGCCACAAGAATTACTAATAAATATGCGATTTTATGATCTGAAATACATTTATTTGAATCCTACTTTCCCGAATTCGTATTCCATAAGTTTGTTAGTCATAACTTTCGTTTGCTCAAACAATTACTTGGTTAAGTTTCTGTTTATTTAACGTTTTTTTTATTTATTACAAAGATTCGGTTATTACTCGAGTTGTCAAATGATCTTATAGGATTTTAATTAAGTGTGTTATAATAAAGTGTTTAAATAACGTTTAAAGAAAATTATTTTCTTTTTCAAGGTAATGATATTCGACAATTCACAAGACGCATCATAGATACATAAGTAACCCTCAATAACTTTATCTCTAAAATGTGGGGGTGTGAGCGAGACGCCTCTGGCCAGCGCCCGGCGCCTTAATATACTGCTGCCTACGAATAGGAGAAAGGTCGTATCTCTCATAGGAACCGTGACTGTACAGTGTACATCATAGTTACTACGATACTCACCACCTTACGATCTAGAAATATTTAAGAGTCCGTACTACACTTTTCCGTCTCGCTCGCGCATACACACATTTTCGAACATATAAAATGACTGAATGAACTTATAAAAAAATCGTCATTTGTAAAACTAGAAAACAACATCACAAATATTTGACAAAAAATTCAACTCGATCCAAGTTAATTTTCATATGTACATAAAAATCATTTTTAGAATTAACGCAAAAATAAGTTTATATTTATATACCGTTCTCCAGTTAGCACCGTTCCTTGTAACGACATACGATGAAAGCCCATAATGTTCAGCATTAACACAGTTACCGGACGACACGACACGACGCCTGCTCGGTACTACAACTGCGGGGGGTTCTCATCATCTATTATTTATATGAACATAACATACTTTCTAATTTCAAACTAGCTATATTTTAAGGATTTATTTGTAGGGAAAAAAAAATTACTTACTTTTTTATACTTGCTGTAATTTTTTTTGGTTTACATGAAAACTGTGTTATTATCGCCCTCATTTACCTACACAAATAAGTAACTTTGAAATTAACATTTTGACATGAAGTAACAGTATTTTTGACATGAAGTAACATTACTTTGACATGAAGTAACATTATTTTTGACATGACAACATTGTTTTACTATGGAAATTAACGTGGTTTTCACACATTTTTAAACAAAAACTACGGGTCACAACTTTTTTGAAGTCGAATTATACATACAATAACAAAAAAATGCATATATAATTTCTATAACGAGGGATAGAAATGTAAAAATTTGATCACTTTTCTTGTTAAACGTATATTCATTAATTTTTTATCTAGTGTTACGTGGGAGCGAGACAGCTGCGCCATTCCATTCCATATCAAAGTTGAATAATCAAAGCCCGACTCCAATTTTTAAATAACAAACTCCTTCGACCTAGGCAAGCTAAAATAAAGAAACGTAGCCAGCAATAAGAAAAAGTCTATTGGACTTTTTCATTATATTTCTTATCACACACACGATAATAATAAACCAATTTAATTCAGACTTACCTACACTCAGTAGCACGTCAAGGTGTCGAAACTCCGCGGAGAGTGCGTGTTAATCCATCGAACCGCCAGGCAGCTGTCAGCTGTCAATGTCAATGTCACTTCGACACGCCGCAGTCTTTACGACTACACAATAACAAACTTAACTTTACACTCGAGCGAGTAAGGAACTTACAATATTCTACAGACCTCTGTTTGATTTATTTTCTAAATTCGATTGTGGCGCTTCTTTTCAGCGTCATGTTATTTATTCTGTTGGTAGCACTGATTGGACATGTTTTATACCGCAATTCGGATGCATTCTTTAATTTTGACAGCTCGTAAATTCAACAATGGCGTCAGATTGTGGAAGTTTTGACGCGGTTGTATTTTTTGTGGTTTTATTGTTATGGTTGTTTGATTACTTGATCGGTACTACGGCGATGTTTTTCTAACTATACTGCGCATAAGACATTTTCATGAGAGCGTTTTTTTATTTTTAAATGTACATAAGAGACACTAGCGTTACCCGCGACTTAATACCTAAAGGAAGAACTAACTACTTACCCGCTGAACTTACAAGAAAATACAAAACTATGGAAGTTTCCCGAAAACATTACACTCTCCTTCTTGAGTAGTCGAGTAAAAGCAGTAAAGAATCGAGTCATTTATACAGTAGCTATAATCAGATTCCACTAAGATAAATATATCGATTCAAGTATCAAAACCGCATAAACAGTAAGCAGTGGTAATCAAGTATCATGACTACTTAGTTGGTAGATAAGCAACTATTGCTAATTGACTTATGGTATGGCCGAGACTTTGACGGCGGGAGATAAACTAACTCACTGTCCGAGTTTAGACATATTTAGTCAGTCTGTCCATACAATAACAGAAAACTGATTTGTACCCTAAATATTATCCAGTTTCCTGGTAAATTTTGATAATTATGGTAAAAAAATTGACTTGTTAAAACTTTGTAGGTACTGAATTCTAAATTAGTAATTAAGTAATTTCTGTTTAATGTAATTAATTAGGTACCAAAAGAGTTTTGTTATTGTTCGCTTATCTATCATAATCTATCTAGAATCTAGAGGTGGTACTTATTTAGTCCGATGGTGAAATTTTGGAACTAAATTTAACAGGCCCGCTAATACCTGCCTGTATGACCGGAATGCGATTTAAACGCCGCGTATATCTAGACTAAGAGCGGACCGTATGTTTACCCACCTCATCGGGTAACAAGATGTGAGCTATCTAGGATGACGCACATTAGTAAGGTGTCTCTAAATGTACAGGGTTGCCTAGGCTAAATCTGCAGCGTTTTGTACAGTAAGCAAAAATGTGACCATTTTTGTGTCCGCCACCCTATCAGGTAACAAGTAGTACATTCTAAAGTACCTATCTAGAAGTGCCAAAATTAATATGGTTGCATAAGTCTCATATTGTTATATGATGACGTGATTGGTATTATTTTTGGCACCCTAAAATTAGACTGAGTCATGAAAGCTCCAGGATTAAGCAAAACAACCATATTGATTTTGGCACTTCTCGACAGGCACTTTCGAATGTACTACTTGCTACTCGATGGTGGTGGACACCCCAAAAAATGGTCACATTTTTGCTAACTGTACAAAACGCTGCAGATTTAGCCTAGGCAACCCTGTACATTTAGAGACACCTTACTAATGTGCGTCATCCTAGATAGGTCACATCTTGTTACCCGATGAGGTGGGTAAACATGCGGCCCGCTCTTAGTCTAATGGGACTTGTGTGGCGGCGTGGACTCTAGTTCTCTTTCCAAACACACTACGCCAATTCACACATACGCATATTATACGTGTAAATAGTCATTTAACGACTAATTCAAGTATTTACGACGTGAAATCAGACCGGAAGTGACAAATTGAGTGTCGAATTTAATTAATTAGTCGAGAGGTCAATTAGTTTATTAATTGGTATGATATGCTAAACTATTGGCTTTTCTGGT
Organism: Lycia hirtaria; assembly: GCA_947563715.1. Taxonomy (NCBI): domain Eukaryota; kingdom Metazoa; phylum Arthropoda; class Insecta; order Lepidoptera; family Geometridae; genus Lycia; species Lycia hirtaria. The sequence goes on along the minus strand of OX387377.1, from coordinate 29,810,749 downwards.
GGAGATTTTGTTTAAGAGGACCGCTGTGCGCCATAAAGGAGTAGAATTGTCAGTAAAAAAGGAGAAATCTGAATTTTTTACCGTTCGCGATATCAGTAGTAAATCCTCTTAAATAAAAAATATTAAATTCTCATGCTCGCGCACACTTACCTACATTTATGAAAATGTTAAATAAAAAAAATGAATGTCTGAATGAATATATAAATGTTAAATGTAAATGTAAAATTACTAAATAGACTTACGAAGAATCAGATGTACGTAAATTATGAAACTAGGGTTTTACAGTAATTTTATATTACCAAAAATAATAATAACTATAGATACGCGACAGTTTTATAATAGTTTGATACCATATTCTGTATTGTAGTCAAGAATTAAGTTTTCTTTTTGTTTCAGCGACGCGTGAAGCAGCTTTCACATACGCTATAACTTCAGCAGGCGTGACACACGCGCTAAGCGCCGCGTGCGCACGTGGCGAACTACCCGCATGCGGCTGCGCGCATAGGTAATCTCTCTCTATCTCTCTCTCTCTCCCTCTCTTTTAAGAGAAGTGTTATCGCTCGATCTGCCATACAAATAAGAGAAAATGTTTTCTATGATTTAAATTATCGAAATCAGATAACATTTAGGAATAGAAACATTCTCTGTTATGTCATGTTGTAAGAAAAACCGGCCAAGTGCGAGTCAGACTCGCGCACGAACGCGTTCCGTACCATTATCTATAAAAATGGCAAAACATTACGTTTGTTGTATGGGAGGCCTTCTTTAAAACCTTTAAATATTAATTTTATTTTAATTATTTATTCTTAAAGTGAATAATATAACTCAATATTCTGTGAATATTTCAAGCGTCTGTTGCCGTAATCAATATCGAGCAAAACATCACGTTTTTTGTATGGAAGCCCCCTTAAATATTTATTTTATTCTGTTTTTTAGTATTTGTTGTTATAGCGGCAACAGAAATACATCATCTGTGAAAATTTCAATTGTATAACTATCACGGTTCATGAGATACAGCCTGGTGACAGACGGACAGACAGACAGACAGCAGTCTTAGTAATAGTGTCCCGTTTTACTCTTTGGGTACGGAACCCTAAAAACACGTAATTTAGGGGCAAAAGATTGTGTGATAACTCTTAACGTTTCTCGCCCTTGGTAAAAAAAAAACATTTTTTGTTTCCTAGACGTCGATCGGTACCAGGAGAGCAGTGGGAGTGGAGCGGTGTCGGCGCGGCGCGGTGCGGTGAGGCCGCGTATGGCGCCCGTCTCGCTCGCCGCTTTCTCGACGCCAGGGAGTTGGAGCGGGACGCACGAGCCGTCATGAACCTGCACAACAATCGACTCGGGAGGAAGGTTAGACTTGTTGAAACCATAAAATACTTCATAGTACAGACAGAGACTCTATGATGATATGAAATCCAAGTCAGCTTGCATTGGCGCTTACATACAAGACACAAAGTGTATCTATCTCTTTCTATCGTGTAATTCTTAACTGTTCTGTCGCGCGGCAAAGCACGGAAGTGTCCGGTCGAGCCGGCAGTTTGTATGTAACTTTATGCGTAAGCTATAGAATGTAACTTCAAGATACAGTTTGCTTAGTGATACGCTTATAGAAATTACAAATGGTAAAGAACTTGAAAACGGTTAGCGTTCAAACTACAATTACAGTGGAAACAGACATTTAAAGGGAACACAACTTACAATCATAAGTACCTACTACTTAGTATTAGCACTGAGTAAGAAATTATCAGAGATATAATTTGATATAAATGTATATAGTTCAATATCAGGAGCGTAGATTGGCGGACTTTAACAACGTGTATAGAAGTTGAATCAACTTGACGAAGCTGACCTTTCACAAAAATGGCTTTGATTTGTTTATGACAAGTTCTTCTATATTACTAACTTCTCCATTCACAGTCGCTATATAAATCTAATTATAAATAAATAAAAATATCTGTTGTTATTTATCTTTTATCAATTCCACATGTCCAAACCATCTAATTCAGCTTAAATCTTTATCTATTTTTGTTCACTATAAAACTTTTAAGTTTTTTTTTTACACGTGTAATTCCGCGTTTGACCACCAACTCGCCTGTTGGAAAGCAAAGATGTGGTCGGAGATGAAGCACGCAGACTTAGAAGATACCTATTCACACTGACGATCTTGAAAAAAAACAACTTTTAAGTTTTTAGCTGTTGTCGCCTTCTTTCATATAAATAGGAAAAACTGTTTCCAACCCGTAATGGTTAACCGACTTCAGTGCTTCATTTTTAATCTGATATAAATCTTAAATGTGTATACCCCTTCAGTTTTTTTTATTTCTAATTTTGGAATAGACCCGAAACTCAAAAATAAAAGTGTAAATTTTGAAAAAATCAAACCGTAAAGGCATGGCCATGAATAGTTCCAACCAAATAAAAAAAGAATGATCGAAATCTGATAACATTTTGGGGTAGAAAACAGTTTTCCCCTTTTGAAAAAAAAACGCATAATTTGCTGGCAAAAGATTGCTCACGATTCTCTTAATACGACATTTATACCGATTTCCAGAAGGTATGACGTATGTATGTATGTATTTTTCTTTGACACGCCCTAGAGCCCAAACGGCTTGACTGATTTTGATGCGAGTGGTGTCAATAGATTCGTCTTAGTTGTGAGAGTGACACTGGGTACATCAAAATTTAAAAAAATCATAAGTTAGGCTCCAAAAACCTCTTTTCTGCAGTCGGGTATTTTGTTTTTCTTTTAACATTGATACTTGTTTATGTTTGTTACTTCAAAACTCCATCATTTATAAACCGATTTGGATATTTCTTTTTTTATTATAAATTTTATACTATCAGATAGGTCCCATAGAAGTTTCACTAAAATCGGTTCAATAGTTTAATTAAAACAAAAAACTACAATACCTCACAGGTAACCCATATTTTTATCAAAATCGATTTAGTACTTTGGTTTTTATAACGAAATAACTGAAAAAATGACATCCAAATAAACAAATTGCGAACGAACGAATTTTGAAGTCAGTTTTTTTAAAACTATAATTATGAAGTCTGGTTGTTTCAGTTTTTTTTTATTTAACAATAATTTCTTTACACATTTTCTATTCAGCAGCAGCGAGTACACGTCCGTTGGTCAGTAATCAGCGATCAGCAATCATTGGCTAATATTTCCGTCGTGTTGCCGCCGCGGGCGCATCATTATGTATTGTACTAAATTATCTGTTTACACGTCTACTTACATATTACACTTTATCGTAAGGGAATAGAGTTGATATTGCTTGGAACGGGTCGAGATGCGTCGAAGGCTCCCCAAGGGCAATACGTGACTCGAGACAAGGTTTTTGAAATTTTAGGGTTCAGTAGATGATGTGTGAAGACATGTCACTGAGCAATATGTAGATCAACAAAGGGTCGTTCTTAGCAATATAATCTAGGTGTCTTCAAATAAATGGGCGTTGGTTTCTTCTATGTATGCGTGTTCCTAAGCGGCTTGACCGATTTGAATGTGCGAGATGCTAGATTTATCTTCACTCCGTAAGTGTCATAGGCTATTTTTTTTGTAATAATGAAAAAAAATGAAAAAAGATGAAAAAATATTTATTTCCAAAAGCAAAAGCATACAAATTGAGTTAATAGTGATTTCTGCACTAGGCCGAGCCTGTGAATAATAATACAACTCTCGTAAAAATAAAAATAAAAGTTTTTTCGTAACTCCAACGATCTTTTATAATCTGACATATATCCGACACCGAGATATATAATCTGGGTGTCTTTAAATCGCGAGTGAATTGGTTTCTTCTAGGTAAGCGCGCTCCATCGTAGACCGCAACGTTGCTTAACATCAGGCGAGTTGGCGGTCAAGAGCAAACCTATTTATACATTAAAAAAAATATATAAAAGCGGCTGAATCGATTTTCATAAAACTTAGCTAAGAACACTCGATCAACCCCTCTTTCAAACAAAAAAACTAGATCAAAATTGGTCCTTCCGTTTGAGAGCTACGATGCCACAGACCTACACTAATACACAGATATACAGTTCAAACTTTTAACACCCCTCTTTTTCACACTAACAACAATACTTAATTGTGATTATAATTATATTTCAACAAAACAATATACAAACTCAACTAACTAAACATAAAAATAAAACTACTCTAAAAGACCGTTAGCAGCGGGAATTGTTCCCAGGATGCTGGCCCCATTACCTCGTTGTATAGCGATACTTATCTTTGAGCAAAGTAGAGGCCAGCATTCTGGTCACGTGTTGCGTCGATCAGACGAGACGAGAGCTCTCTATATATTTTTTTTGCTGCTGGTCCCCACGGTCCTAAAGTTTCAACCCCAAAAGGCTCAAATATATATCCACTATCGAGCGAACTATATTTGCGCCTTTTGAGGTCTTCTGCAAATTCAGCCGCAGCACCAGCCTTATTTTGGGTTCTGGGAAGATGTGACGGTGCAAAGGTGTCAACGCAAGTGGCGTCCCATACTAAGGGCCGCCCCATCTTCCACGGAATCAAGGTCATTCCATCCGGTCTTTTACCATCACTACGTACGAGACCACTTGGTTCTAGAATGGCCGTGCAGTTAGCGCTGGTAAAAGCCCGGCGAATAACGTCATTAAGACTGGCGTGACGCGGAATTCTACCGGCGCTTCTACTGCAGGAAAGACCGTGATGACCGAGCTGACTGACCACAACTCCACACTGGCAACGATGTGAAGCACAACACGGTGCGCCCAATCTTACCCCTCTTTTTTGATTCTCTTTTTTGATCAGGGGTTAAAACTGGCAAATGCACAAAGCACAAATCTTTAATATCACCGATCAAACAAAAAGTTGGTTGTTTGTTCTTAAAAAACAGTAATTGTCAAGCCAGGTCAGAGGCCTTTTAGCGGCTTAATAGCTCTGACACTAGGGCTGGCCACTCAGTCTATACGAACTTTTTTTATTGTTAGAATACATCTTGCCTTGAGACACTACTTATGTACTTGCCTACTTAAATGAACCAACTTAAATATGACTCACCCTTCGCCTAATGATGGTAAAAACGTTTGGAAATTAGATTTTTATCATAATTACCTCTCAGAGGAAAAAACATCATTGCATACGGCTTTTTTGCTTGTTATAATGAACAGATTTGGCCAATTTGGAGATTCTTCGACGAATCGCGAGCGGGTGGGTGATTATTTCGGGAGAACGAGCCATATTTTATTAAGTTGAAGCGAATTTTATTATGACAGGATGTCTTTAATATAACAACGAAATTATGGAGGAATACATACCTAATCTGGACAATCTGCGATGTTTTATTTAAAAATTTCCGAGGGTTCAGTTTAAATCCAGTAAATTAGGTACTTAAACATAGACATAGACAGAAATTTATTGTGACAAAAAAAATATAACACAAAATAAATATTATTCAATAAATATAAATCATACACAAAATACTTATATAACATATTTTTGTCACAATCCGGTCCCAGCTCAGCATAGTACTAATGTAGTAATGTAGCCTAGTACGTAATGTACAGATAAGAAAGAAAAACAATTTTAATAAGTTTTTTTTTACAGTTTTATTCTAATTCAAATTTTATAAATTTCAACATTAAAAAGTAATTAACGAAAAATCGGGGTAATCGATTTATTTACCTTTAGACTATTGTTTGGTTAGTTAAGTATGTGTAGTTTGTATATTATTTTGTTTTAGTTAATAAAGGCACTTGCACATTAAACAATATTTTTGATAGAGTTGTCATTTTGCACATTTGAGCAATTTTTAACACGCTTTTATTAGGTCGACCTGTTTACATGTAACTAACTATGTAATGAAATTTAACTAATTTAACTATCTTCCAAGGATCGTAGCGTTATGAAAATTGGCAGTACTGTAAATATATTATATATTATATTGTAACTAATAATATGGTACTGTCGAACTGATCTGATGATGGAGCCGGAAGATTTGAACTAGAACTTCTGTGTTTGGATTTGTTAGAAAAGTCTTGTAATGAACTTTGACCACAATAATTTGTAGCGTGTTTTTTAGTTTTTTAAACTGTAATTAATTATTATTCTTTACATAATTCAAAGAAATCTGCAAATTATTGTTTTTTTCATCAGCCCTGGTTGTACAAACTGTCCCACTGCTGGGAACGGGCCATCTTCTCATTGTGAGAAGGGTTAGGCCATAGTCTGCCACGCTGGCCAAGTGCGGGTTGGCAGACTTCACACATCTTACAAATCTACTGAAACTGAATTTTTACTTAGAATAGAATATAACTTTATTGTACATCCATACAATGAAACCTTAAAGTAAACAATAAACTTAAACGACAGTACAAAGGCGGCCTTATCGCATAGAACGATTTCTTCCAGGCAACCTTAGAGTGGATAGAAATAGTATAATTTAGAATAAGGAGGTTTGTGGTTAAATTACAAATTCAACAATAAAATGCGTATGACACTATAATATGTACTAATAAAGACTACATAATATTAGTACATAAATACTTAATAAATGAATAATGATAAGCCTAATGATTATAGAAATTTATTTATACAGTTCAAAAATTACAAAAACATCCGACGGGACTTGGACCCGCATTATCCATTTACCCTTTACATTGGAGCCTTTACCATTTAAGCAGTCTATAAATTTGTGATTGTTGTATAATTATCTTAGGATATCTCCTATTTACTACAGAACCACAGAAAGAATAGTCCAAAGTCAGCTCCTCAGCGACAGGTTATAATTGGCACCGAGCACTGGTTTGGTTAGTTGTACAGACAGACCGTCTCATTACCCGCCGTATTAACATTTTGTTTTAGTCGCGCCTCCGCTTGCAATGTTTTGTTTATTTTTGAGTAATCATCAGTTGCACGCAATGTTTTCTTACTTGTATTATTTATAGGGTTACCTATCTATAAACCGAATTATGGAATATCGAACATCATTTCCCCGAGAATGTTTTTTTTTAAATACTTTATATCAAAATCCCGAAAGCTCATTTGACAACTCGTCTGATAACCGAACCTTAATTAAGAACTCTCTGAAGTAAGAAAGTTTCTGTGCTTAATGAACAGACACCTAACGAACCTTACATAATCATTGTTCGGACAAACGAAACTTATGGATAATTCATATTTGCGGAATCAGAAACTTGCTTCAATTAGAACATCTGAAGCCAGACAGTTCTATGGAACGGATTCGGGCAAACAAGATTCAAGCAAATGTATTTCGGATCACAGACATATTACCATTTATAGTTTTATTGTGTTATTAAATTGTTGCCTGTAAAGAGTTTTTATCGATTTTTTATCGTTGTTTTGTTGATTCAATTTTTAAATTAAATTGGATCATTTATTTGCAACGGTCAAGGGTATATTTTATTTTTATTTATTTAGATACGCCAACAGTGAACATTTATTATACATTCTTAATTTTCTAGTTCTACTCTATTACTCTACTCTCTACTCTTATTGGGTTTTACTCTATTTCTATGGGAATATGATGAAAAGATAAGTTTTCGGTCAGTTCCTAAATACTTTTCCATCTATATATTTTGCATTAATCACATATTTTAACCGACTTCCAAAAAGGACGAGGTTCTCAATTCGTCGGAATCTTTTTTTATATTTTGTATGTGTTCCCCGATTACTCGAAGACACCTGGACCGATTAAAAAAAAACCTTTTTTTCTTTGAAAGATCCCATAGAAATTTTATCAAAATAACTGGAAAAATATGTCATCCAAGTAAAGCAATTGTGTATTTTAAAGTCGTTTTTTTAAAAGCTTTTATTTAATTGTTTTTAAACAATTACTTGTTAATTTTGTAATTATTTTAATTCAGTCTCAAATATCCTGTTTCGCAGCAAACATACAAAACGAGTCACTCACGTGTGTCCGCCATGTATGGAAGTAGTTGAGTGACAGCTGTCATTGGACAACTTGTCAGATTGACAGGTGATGAGAGAAAGCGGGCGGCCGGGCGGTCTGTCGGTCGCGGGTGGTCACACGTCGCATGATATTTTTTTACCCGACTACGGACTACCGAAATAATTTTATACCTAGTTTAAAAAACTGAAGCAACCGACTTCTCATGGATGCCACTGTCAGAACTGGACCAAATTGAAATGAGACCACACGGGAAGCACCAGCTTTCAAATAAAAAAATAATCATCAAAATCGGTTCACCCAGTCGAATGTTCTGTGGTAACAAACCAAAAATATACGGTCGAATTGAGAACCTCCTCTTTTTTTTTAAGTCGGTTGAAAAGGTGATGTTTTTCGATATGAATGTGGCTAATATTTTCGCATTCTTAGTGTACAATTATTGACGTATTTGAAAATATGAGGTATCATTAGATTCGTCTTAGTAGTGGATGTGACACAGGATATAGTTTGTATTATTTCCGCCAAAGACTGTTAATAAGGCGAATTCTGTGATTTCCGCGAATAAAAAAATGAAAGGATATATTAAATACATATATTGCCTACAATATCTGTAAAGTTTCCGCGATGCTTGCTCAATGAAAATAAACAAAGTTAAACGGAATTAACGCGTATATTACCCTTCTCACAATGAGAAGATGGCCCGTTCCCAGCAGTGGGACAGTTTGTACAAACAGGGCTGTTAAAAAAAAAAAAAAAAAAAAACGCGTATATTTGTACATAATTTTATGAACTGACGTTTCGACCACTTTGCAGCGTCAATTTGCGTCGTTTATATTGTCTGCATTTTGCAGTCGATTATTTTGTTTTTTTTTAAACGTTTTTAAAATGGCCTCTTTAGTTAATGTCAAGCTAGAGTTTGAAATAAATATGCGATGATGCGCGTACACGTCACATTTTATCATTTTATGTCTAGCAATCCAAATATTATGATTATATGGTACAGCATCAGAGAGTACTTAAATACTTTTACTAACGTATTACGAGTACATACCAACATGGTAAGTTAGGAGAAGGGAGTGAAAAATACATATTTTTCGTCACCAAAAATATGGTTGCAATATTTTATTTATCCAGTGTGGGTTGGAAATCTCGACTTAATATGAATTAAGCGAACTCGGTTGATAAGTTGATTCATAGGTACAGGCAGTATGGACACAGTCGGGTTAGTGCAGAGTAAGTTAGTGTCGTTTTATTGCAGTGTTATCGATTTATGTTTGTCTGTAATATGACAAATCAACATAATTTGGAGTGCTTATAGAGATATATTGATACTAACTTACTTACTTGGCTATGTCCATACTGCATGTATGAATCAACTTATCAACTGAGTTTGGTCGTTAAATAAAGTCGAATTTAGTCGAGACTTCTAGCCCTGTCCACCTTGTGGCTGGTCTTCCTACGCTGCACTTGCCGGTGCGTGGTCTCCATTTGGGAACTTTTAGACCCTATCAGCCAGTCTACGTGCTATAGCAAGTTGAAAAAGGCGCTGCACACTGCCAATTCAACTTGCTAATCAGCTGTGCTCGTTGACTTTCGTACGTCTACTGATCTCTTCATTTCTGATTTAACTGTAGATTGAGCTAAAAATAATATAATAATATGTCTTGTTTAAGATGGTGAAAGAGCTGGTGCGGCGTGAGTGCAAGTGTCATGGGGTTTCTGGGTCCTGCGCCGTGCGCACTTGCTGGCGAGCCTTGCCCCCCTTCCATGCGCTCGGCGTCGCGCTGCGGGACAAGTACCAGCGAGCCAAGCTGGTACGTCACATTCATACATTCTCGACATCAGAATCATGGACATAGAGTCGGATGTTCCACTTTCGATGAATAGGATAATCGACCTTGTGGTTATGATTATATAAGGTCGAATGTCTCTATTTTGATGAAGGAGACATCCAATATTATGGTTCTGATATCGAGCATTTTGTGTCGCATTTAGCTCCTTTATTAGTAGTTCTACGAACAGTAGTTTGTGTGCACAAACTATTGCAAAATTACTTTAAGCAAAAAAGTTTATGGTCGCGGTTTCTACTAAGTATTCACATTCGAAATTCTTATTTATAATTCTGTATCAATGTTGTATGCGAATATTATCAAATCTGTCGAAAAATAGCCTCGTAGCAAACTTCTTACCTTTTCAACTGATATTTCATAACCTTTTATCTCGACAACTTCTTGGCCGAATTTGCTTATATTTAAAATTCTTGTTTAGAATTAGGTAACAAACATGTTCAGCAAAAAATACTAAAATCGGTCTGTAAATGCAAGCAAACTTTCACCATTTTGGGGGGAAATACCGTACATACGAAAAATTCCCAACGACAAAAAATAATATAAAATTTAGGAACTTGTATACCAAGTTTCGTCAAGATTGGTAGAAAAATACGATCTGTACGCGAGTATCAACAAACATCCGGACAGAAGAACGAGAACCTTTCTAGTTGATGCAGAGATTTTCGTTTGCTTCGCTCACTCGACATTGTAAAGATTCTCAGGCATGAATTCTCTTTTTAAAATTGAATGCATGAACCAACATCGAATCCTTCAATAACATCCTCATAAAGACGAGATGGCATTTTAGATCTGAAACTCATACGATTTAGACTATTATAACAGAAAAAAAAACATTTAAACAATATATTTTCAGGTGACCCCAGTAGAGCGTGGAACGTCAGTCGATGGACGAGTCAATATACAACTAATTGTAAAAAGGTAAGATATTAAAATTTGGCAACATTACATCCAACTTGGAATCGTCATCTCTAACCACTAAAATACTGGTGTTAATCCTGCTTTGCTTGTCACTCAGGCCTCGACACCCGGGTGCCAGCGGGCGGTTGGCTCGTAAAAGTGAGATGGTGTTCCTGGCTCCATCGCCGACGTACTGTGAGCCAGACGCCGCCGCCGGCTCATTCGGCACGCACGCAAGGATCTGCAATAACACTTCTAAAGGTTGCATACATTTACATCCCATTTTTAGCCTGTAATATTAGCAGAAGTATGTTATTGTCTATCAAATCGAACGCTTTACTGAAATCTGTGCGAATAAGTTTGTTCATACAGGTTTCGGCACAGCGATCGATTTGATAAATTATTTTTCCAGAAGCTGAACAGCAAGGTGGATAACATCAGTACTCTGCTGTAATGTTTTGAATCTTATATATGAAATAGATAGCAGATAATTGCTTCAAAGAATTGCAGATCAGACATCATACTGTTACTATTTGGTGTTCCGCAACAAATCATATCTGATTCCTCCCTTCTTTCCAATTTATACATTTATGTAATATATATATTTAGGTATATGTCACCGAAAAATAACAAGATCCGCAAGTTTATAAATTTCCTAAAATTTTCTAGGAAATTTATAAACTTTCGTAGGATTCTAAACGAGAGATAAATTGTATTATTTTACGGTTAGGTTAGGTTAGGTTTTTTTTTTAACCTAACCTAACCTAACCTAAACATATAAATTTACCACGAGATGTCGCAAATTGATAAATTTACGAAAATGTGGGCGTAAAATAATACAATCTTATCTCTCGTTTATAATCCTACGAAAGTTTATAAATTTCCTAGGAAATTTTAGGAAATTTATAAGCTTGCGGATCTTGTTATCTTCCGGTGACATATACATACTATTTCACATACAAGTATATATTTAGCTCATGATAACCTAAATAATATTAGAGCGGTATTGTTTATATAAGTATATTTTTTACTCCCGACTTGTCATAAAGAGATATTTTCAATCAGACAATTATTTTTGTTTCCATAATGATTTTGTGTATGTTCTGTACGTATTACGTATTATTCCTCAGGTGAAGATGGATGTGAGAGTTTGTGCTGTGGTCGAGGATACAGCACGGTGCGGCGCACTGAGCGCGTGCAGTGTCGCTGTCAGTTCCAGTGGTGCTGCCGCGTGCGGTGTCACTCCTGTCTTACTCGCACTGAACACCATATCTGCAACTGAATATAATACACTAGCGATATGTACTTTTATAAGCAGCAGAATAATCATAATGATCTTTATCTGTAGCAGCTAACCCTTTGGTTTGTTTTAAAGTGACATAGATACCTACCTACTGACATATTACAGATAGATCTAAATTGTCCAGTCCGATATCTCATTTTCAATTTTCCTTATCACAGAATAATCAAATATGATTCTATTTATAATATATTTTCTTTTGCACTACACAATAAATTATAGTATTTTACTGACACATTCCTGACGCACAAAACTGTACTTAATTTTCTTGTATCTACTTTTGTAAATTACTTATTTAAATGATCTTCCATTAAATGTAATTTCAAATATTAGTTAATAGCGAACTACTTATTCGTGGTGCCGTACAAAAAAAGGCAGTTGTCATACATACATAATAATATGTACTAAAACGCTTGTTTCTAATTCTTAATTCTTGTAAATACGATATCTGTAAGCTTGAACATACAAATAAATTAGTAATAATGCATTTAATGTAAGAACAAGGCTTTAAAAAGTATTAACGATAGTGTACCTACATAAAAGAAGATAGAGTTTGCTAAGATGTAAGATCTGTCGCATTAATTTGATCTGTGAAATGGTCTGTAAGTTATTTCACATTGGTTTGATCTATGAAATGGTGGAAAGGAATATATATAAATAAGAAATGAATTCGTGCAAAAGAATAATGCGATATATTCATTTCATAGTAATATATGTTCATTCCTTCATCTAGTTCAGAATTTTTAGTTCTTGTTTGTGGTGTGAGTCTTTTGCCGTGATTTCTATCTCCTTTAATGAAGTGTTATGCGCCTACTCCTTTATTTGCTCGATGAATTTGAATGTTCTTAGATACAGTCCATCCACAGTTTTATTGCCTCTGATATTTCTCATTTTATTTCTGTAAAACGTAAAGCAGTCTTCGGTCTCTCACGTCTCAGTCTAGAAAAAATCTCTTCTGCAGGCCGCGCGGCTCAAATATCTAGATACTGTAAATGGTCTTTACAGTCCTTTCTTTCTTTTGAATTTTTTGTTTTTCATAAAGGTTTCATCTAATTCAAGTAAAAAATTTAATTGGTATTTTAAATAACATTGAAACTTGCTGAATTAGCCCTTTCTTTTTACACAAATCACGATATATGTGTATATTTTAAAAAAAAATAATTAATGTAACATCCGCCATGTTGATTTCTTTTGTACAAAATGTACATTTCACTTATTTAACTATAGACTTTTGTATTCTGCGACGTGTATTTTGTGTAAGTTAGCAAACTCTATTTTCTTGATGAGCGAGATGTGTCGACATTCCGTTAGCTTATTATTTAACTTATTCACGTCTACATGAACACTGTTATTGAATAAATTTTTCACAATACAAAGATTCTGTTTTATTTCAAATGCGTAATAAATATTAAAGCTAAGTTGGATCCACATGTGAAGCCGATCTGTGGAACTAGTGATCGGAGGCAGATTCCATTATTCTAAGATTCCATAGCAACTTACACAGTCAGGTAAATTATTTATTACCTGACTGTGTAAGAAGGAGGGTTGGGTTTTTCAAATGTAAGTGTGTATTGTTTGTTTGCATGTATGTATGTTTCTATATGACCACTAAAGTCTAAACGTCTTAACAGATTTCCACTTACAGCCGACCGGCTTGACCGATTTTGATATGCGAGGTGTCGATAGGGTTTTCTTCACTTCTTGAGTGTTATAGTCATAGGCTATATGTTTTCGTAACAATAACAATGCCTCTCGCAAAAATAAAAAAATGCGTTCTTTCGTTACCTCCAACAAACTTTTTTGTAATAAACAAGTGATATTACATACTAGAATAATTATTCTAAAGAGTAAAATCACTTATTTATTACGAAAAAGTTCGTACGAGGTTACGGGAAAGCGCATATTTTACACATTTTTTAAAACAATGAATGGCCAATTTATAAGTTTACAAAATCACGACAGTTGTTTCAGGTTTTTAGACTACAGTTAGGTTACAGGTAGGTACTTGGCTGTGAAAGAAGGAATTTGGCGGAGTTTATTCTCATACTGGCATTCTTAGCTTCAATTATTTTAGATTTTGTCCAATTAAGATAATATTTCCTCGACAACATTTTCCTTTTATTTTATCGACAATATACCTCTTAAGGTGAAGATCAACGCGCGCAGCTATATCTCTCGCGCATCACAACCTTTTTAAACATATAAAATCATTGGTTAGGGATATTAGAAAGTTAAAAATGAATTTGCTTACTAAAACTTTGTAAATTATTTCTCCTATTCGAATAGGAGAAATAATCTTAAAAAAAAAATATTTAGATATCACTCTTACTAGCGACGGAATAGTGATAAAACTTAAAATTATATTCATAGGTACTCTTCAGCCAATTAAATATATTTCCTATCAAAATAAACTAATTCATTTCTCAATTTTCTAATATCCCTAACCAATGATTTCATATGTTTAAAAATGTTATGATGCGCGAAAGAGATAGCGTGTATTGAGCGCAGCCTTAATACAGATTCAATCCACACATCATGACAATACAAAAAACTATATCTAAGCAAAAACTTTATAAAATAGATTCAGCTCATTAAAATGTCTGCGAAATCCGATCCTCCGAACTAGGAAGGACTAGCAGACGGTAGCCTATTAAAACTTGAACGGAGGCATCATTAAAACTTACTTAAATATCGAACGAACATAGACGCTTTAAGCCGGATCCACAGTGTCATTCCCGAGCAACTCAGCCGCGAGAAGTATACTTGACATAATATTAGACATACTCGTAGACTTCCATAAAATCTGGTTGTTGTGCGTCTTACCATACGGGATTCGGCTAGTCACTCATATTTGAATCAAGACTGAGACAGAAGAAATATTTGAAACTTTTATGTATGTAATTAAAAGCTCTATTTATTTCTTTATCTATAAGTATAAAAAGTGGTTACAAATAAAGTTCACTTAGGTTTTCGTGATTATTATTAATAAATAGTAATTAATTGCGACTAATTAATTAAAAGTTGTTTAATTTCAATAGTTGCAAATTGTTCTACATCGGTCACGCTTCACTAAGGATTCTGTAAAATAATCTCCTACGTTCACAATTAATCCAGTAAAAATATAATCCCTATTTAATAACATAATCGCTATTTACGCTCCGTATTCTATTATAGAATCATTCGCTCTACGCTCCACGTTCTACTTTAGAATCCTTCGCTATGCTCTGAATTCAAACTCTTCGCCGTAAAAATATAACTTTGCCGCCTTGTGGCTTTGTCAAAATGTATTTTTGTTTACGTAGGTAGCAATATAAGCCAGACTATTTATAAAAGGAGCTAACATGAGCAATTATATTAATGCGTTTATGCTCACTCCTTTATTAGGTTTATCGTTTAATTGCTACCAGCTCCGATACCGGATATGGTGCTATTTACCAATATTGGGTTATGTGTCATGGTGAAACTGGGCTGTCAACGATATAACTAGTATTTCTATTTAGCTTATCCTATAAATATACCGTCTTATTTATGGCTGAGATTATGATGATGATGACCATGTCCAAGAGAGACATGGGTAGTGACAAAGTTGCTTTCACTTTTTACCGACTTTAAAAAGGAGGAAGTTCTCAATTCGTTGTATTGTTATGTTTGCTACTGCATAACTCTATCAAAAACTAATTAGAAAAAAAATCTTTCAGATTTTTTCAGATGTGGAATTTTTGAACTGTCCATAAATTAGTAGATTATTTTTTAAAGGATATCCTTCAGATTGGTACCAATAATATAAAAAAATATATCAAAATCTATTTAGTAATTTGGTTCTTAAAACAAAATATCAGGAAAATATGTGTCATTCAAGTAAACGAAATGGCGTATTTTGAAGTCGGTTGTTTCAGTTTTTTTATATAACAATTATTATTATAATACAAGAAAAGGCAGTCATCGCGTATTGTCAGGAGCTTTATTTTTATTTTCATCCCACGCCGTAAAGCTATCAGTGTCCTGAGTTCGAGCCTGCGTTAAACTAGAACGGGCCGCATTAAGGCCGTGTAACACGACACTTGACTCCCGACCTCAGCCTGGAGACAATACATCACAGTGAAGGATGCTGCAAGATTTTAACTTGTTGAAGATAAATTTAACTTTGGATTTATACGAGTTTTATACCGGCAGCCACGATCATTTAACGCTAAGCCAGCATTAAAATAAAAGTACAAGTATCTAAATAAACTAGTAGTTCTACGAACAGTAGACCTCGCGAGAGAGCTTATTTGCAGCTCACCTTGGGTCATCTGTACATAATACCTACATAAAGTTGGCTTAGGAAGCCGTATATAAAAACGAAACAAAATTTGGCTAGTTGATGAAGAAACGCTACGCTCGCTCGATCATCAAATAATAATTTTATAAATAGAGAAAATATAAAATCAAGAAAATTATTCAGCGCTAAAATACATCAAGCACATCCACGCGCCCTCACTGTTAGGGCTCTTTTATTGTCATGTGGGTTTGCGCCCGCGTGCGGGCCAGTTCCGCATACGTGCCGCCCGCATATCCTTTCATACATTTTTTTATTGTCATGCGTGCCACACGCATCCAGGGCGAGCGAAAAATATCTGCTCTGCGTGCGGCCCGCAGCACGTATGCGGAGCTGGCCCACACGCGGGCGCAAGCCCGCATGACAATAATGTAATAATTGTGTACTTTATCTACCTATCAAATATCATTTAAATCGGTTGGTAATTAGCGCCGCACTAAACTTCCCCTCTTTTTATGGGAACCAACCCTCCTATCAAAAATTGCCGACGACAAAAAAAAACTATACGCCAAGTTTCATCAAAATTGGTTCAAAATTACGCCCTGTATGCGAGTATGAACATACAAACAAACCCACAAATCACAAACATTCTGACAGACGAAAGAAAATTTGGACAGTTGATGCAGAGACTGACCGAGCCAGCTTCGCTGGCTCGGTCAGTCAATAATTATTATTATCATATATTTCTGTCTATGTCTAAATTAAAAGAAAAACAAAATAGCCGACTATTCGATATTTTTTTGTGTTTTACACATTGAATGTATCTATAAATTTACAGACAGTTGAAAAATTACACACATCCTATAAAGGTCTGCCTGAGTAATTCCACTTGAAGTATATTGTGTTACGAGTGGCGCCACCAACGCTTGATTGTCCAAAAAGACTTTCCGAGAGTTTCGACCATCGCACATGACACGTCCGTTGCCAAAATGGTAAAGGCTCTCAGGTACAGATCGGGATAATGCGGGTTCAAATCCCGTCAGATGTGTGTAATTTTTGAACTGTTTATAAATTTGAAAATACTCGACTGCAGAAAAGCAGTTTTGCAGTCTAACTTACGATTGCATTACGTTTGATACGCTATTGAGTGTGCGCTTTTTGTGAGAAAGTATAAGTAAAATCGTTGTAAAAGGTTATAAATGCGCATTCTTTAGAATAATTCCAGTAAAATATCTTGTTTATTACGAAAAAATTCGGTGGAGGTTACGAAAAAAATACGTTTTTTGTATTTTTGTAAAAGATGTATTATTATTATTACAAAAAAATATAGTCTATGACACTTAGGGAGTGAAGACGAATCTAACGACATCTCGCACATCAAAATAGTTCAAGCCGTTTAAGCTTTAAGTGGTCACAGGGCCGTAGCCAGGAATTCATTTCGGGGGGGTTTCAGCAATGGACATGCAGAGTCTGCGGCCATGTTGTCCCATATCTTACGTATAATGTGCGAGCGTAAAAAAATGAGCACTTTAATGTCCCAAATGAATACCAAGTTTGTCATAGCAAATTTTTTGTAGTGTTTTATAGTAATATGATAAATTTCTCGTATTTGTGAACTCACAGTACTTCTATGTCAAAATGTACATAGTAATAGACATAGTACTTCTATGTCTATTTTAAATTATTCAATAATTGTTATCTATATATATTTTGTTTAAAAATAAATTACCTTTTGTACATTTGCTCACCTACATCAAGGTTAAAACATGGCGATTCAATGTAACTAAAAGTTTTAACACCTGTAAACACCCCATGTTTTGCGAAATAAATAATTTTGAATTTTGAATTTTGAAAATAGTAATAGTGCGCGAGCGCGAAAATTTTAGTGTTTTTTTTATAGTAATATGCTTTGTTTCTTGTATTAATGAACCCACAGTACTTCCATGTCAAAATAATTATTTTAGGCTTCCGTATTAAGGGTGAAGGTGCCTATTCGTGAAGCTTCGGTGCCTGTCTGTCTGTCCTACACTTTAACGGCTGTATCTTTTGAACGGTACACGTCTCAAAATTTCTGAAAGACTGTAAGGTTTTCTTTGATATAAATGTACAAATACTGAAATTTGACAGGCTTGCGTTTATAGCCTTAATAGCACAAGAATATGCGTCCGCACGCTATATCTACGGAAGCCTAATTATAATATCTGACTGCAGATAAGCGGTTTTTGCAGTCTGACTTACGATGTCGTTACGTTTGATACGCTGTTGAGTGTACCTACGTACGACTACGTAAGGAAGGTTATGTATTTCAAGTGTATGCACTATGTATGTTTGTACGTATGTATGTTTCTATATGACCACTCATGGCCGTAGGCAGGGGGGGGGGATTTGGGGGGTTCAAACCCCCCCGAAATCCTGGCCATTATAAAAATTCTTCCAGGCTTCAATAATTTTATAAAATGCTTCATAAAGTTTCGCGCTCGCTTCGCTCGCGCATGATTGTTCCATATTGATCTTTATTTGTATTGATCATTAAACTGCCGTGAAATTTCTAATACGAGCAAATAATTCACTAAAAATAGCCACTAACCAAAAATTTTTGCCCGTTCTTGTAGGTATGTTTGTAATTTTCTATAAAGTCATATATTTATATTTAGGATTATTAAATTGGCAATCAATGCATTCAAATGGTTGTATTTATAATTTTTGATAGCGTTAAGTCGCTCTTTACCAGTCGGGTATTTCCTTTTAACACAGTTGTTTGATTCATCTGGTCTACGAAAATCTAGGACTCGCTAACACGCTCAATGAATCAAAACACTTCCATGATTTAATATTAAATACCTTTAAAAAAATCTTTTATAGTTTAAAAACTGAAAAAACTGACTTTACTGAAATACCTACGCCATTTGCTTACTTCGATGATATTGCTCCAGTTATTTTGTTATAAAAACCAAAGTACTGAACCGATATTAATAAAATTTATATGGGACTATTTCTGAAGTATGACCTTCCAAACAAAAAAGAACCATCAAAATCAATTCACAATTTGGCGGAGTAATCGGTGAAGAAACATACAAAAATAACATACAGTTGAATTGAGAACCTGCTTCTTGTTGGAAGTCGGTTAAAAATGAAAGGCGTCCCATAAGATCCGAGACAGTTGGCAACGCTAGTCGAAATCTGCAACAGTTCTGTGCGATTGCATCAATAACAATGGTCATCAATTAAATCGGCAATTTGTTTCCCAAACGACCGCGCGGCGCCCGCCGACCTGATAATCCGCCATTTTCGCTACTCTCTATGGTTTAACAATCAAGTTATATGTACACTTCAATAGTGGCGCCACTAACGCGTTTCACTGAACGAAATAGATAAATGTCAACAGAGAAAATTTTGTTCAGTAATAGCACCAGCTGCACGTATAATTTTGTTTTTGAGTACAATAAATTGTAGTTTATCCGTGCCTAACCGCTGGCTAATGTATTTGCGTGGTTACACGCAACGCCCGCGATACTGACTGTAACTCACTGAAATGGTGTTCGCATGATAATTCGAGCGATTTCAATGATTGATAGAACCATTTAATTAAATGTACCTAAATATTTAGCTGCTGTTATTCGTCTTATACCGTACTGTAATTGTTGTTTTTTCTCTATGGATTTTCACAAGTATATATGTACACTACTATCCAAATAAATTATAGTTTATTTTAATTTTTATCATTTTCTGTGTGTAACATAATAATTATCTGTTATCACCACCTAGAGAAGACTTTTAGAACCAAAATTATTGCTACTCGTCAACAGATGGCAGGACAAACTATAATTTTAACGTTCCATTTTACAAAAACTAACTAATCGTTTGGCCATTTTAAATAGGTAGATATATTCAAAAATGTCAAATAAATCACAAATGAAGAACATTTATATAATTCTTCTTCTTTTTTGTATTGGACCCGCATTAAAGCATTTGCCAGTGTCAAGTATTAGGATTTTTTCAAGTTTCTTGAATAAAACAAGTTGTAAATGTTCTAGTCACAAAAAAACCACAGGTTTTTAATAGTGAATTTTGGGGAGTGACATCTACATAAAAACCGACTTTACAGACGGTTTACGGAAGATAATTATTTTAAGTGTTAACGATGCGTCACAAGCCAGACTAGTAAGAGAACGCTACGCTACGTGTTGTCACAAGCCGAACGCCTAAGCCGATCGTGTCTATCTATCGCTTGTTCCGCGGTCTCACTTGCACGCTCGGCTCAGGCGGAACGTGACACTTTTTCATTCGTGCAGCCGGCGTTCATCGATTTATAAGACGTTAACACGTCAAAAACTATTTATGGTAGGTATAACTCGACAGCTTAACAGATTTTCTATCCGTAATACGAAACCCACGTCTCGCTCCTCTTGTCATTTGTCAGAGTTTTAGCGGGAACGTCCTTGACAACGACATGTCGTTGCTGTGTTTTATTTTCTTAAACTTATATTATTTTGAATATTAATGCGATAAAAATGGTGGTGTTTTGTTCATTAATTGTTCGATCAAGTGCGTGAGTGTAGACAAATGAAATAAAGCAGTAAATCATGTCATGTAACGTTGTCGGCAAAAGTCCATAGAAACTTCTAGTAAAGTTGCCATCACTTTACTGAGATTTATAATGAGATACCATAGTCCATACGGTTTGTTGCCCGTGCTACTACCAATCTTACTACTAGTGGTAACACCGGTAATTGACTTACCTTTCTTACTACTTTAGTTGAAAGTTGTTAGAACAGCAATAAAAAATTGCCCGTGTTACTACCGTAAAACTAAAACAACAAAAACAAAACAAAATATGACGAATTTGTATTTTAAACAAAATGTAAGTAGGTATTATGACATAAGACAAGGCAGTATGGCCAAACGGTCTTAGCCTGCCTGTAGGGCAAATTAAAAAAAAAAATACATTTGTCAAAATTCATCAATAGGTGTCAAATCAAAATTGTTGTGTTGTTGTGTTGACGTTGTTGTGATCTTTCTTTGCAATGCAATGTTTACTTAATGAATGAGAGTTTAGTTTAATTTTCACGTTTATCTTAACTAAAATGCCTAAACCGATTTGCATCCAGTGCAGCACCAACGACTCCCTCCTCTGGCGCAACCAGGAAAGTGGACAAATATGCAACGAATGCTACCTCGCCAACACTGTCAGCAAGGAGGCGAAAGCAGACGTTAAAACAGAAAGTGAGGTGAAAGAAGACGAAGACTGCAGAAACGGGGAAGCGACACCAGCGAAGGCAACAGGAAAAGGGACAAGAAAGAGTACACGAGCAACTCGCTACAAACCGAAGACACCAGCCGTGGTGGTCCCTCCGCGGCCGCCCGCGCCTCGCGGTCGTGGCAGACGTTCCATCTTCAAGCGGCCTCCACTGAAAGCCCCGACAGCCACAGCGACAGTTGTCTCGAGTGATTCTATATTTTATAAGGTAGATAAAGTCTACTCCACTCGTTATAAAATATTCTAATTAACTAACATTTTTTGATGATAAATAAAATATAGAATTTACTTGATAATGCAATTAGAGAATAGACATTTTTATTTGTCTATCGGGTAACACAAATACATCGCATCAAGTAAGTGTTTCCATTATCTATTTGATACTTGACCTCCTGATGTGTTATTTGTTTGTAGTTGTTTGCATTAATCTAATCAATTTATGTCCTGACACTCCTTGATTAAGTCCCTTTATTCACTGCACAATATTTGTAAGCATAACCACTGCTTTACTTGTGCACCTTTCTCTAATTTTGGACAGACTTCAAAATGAGGTTATTTTGGACAACTCTCTTTATATGGGTATTTCTTCGAGCTCGAGTTTCCTTTTGATTCATCTGGCAGGTTACCTACCATCATACTATGATATGTTAAAAGAAAAACGTACCAGATAAATCTGTTAAAGCTATGACTCCTATGATAAGTTGCTTCAATCATATTACATTACTATGATGGAAGGAAACCTGCCAGACGAATCAGAAAGAAACTCGAATTCTAAGAAATACCTATATTACTTGAAATCTTCACTGATTGAAAACTAATTTTGATGATTTTTATTTAACTTAGAAAAAGAAGACTTCTGAGGTAGTGATCAAAATATTAATGTAATACCCATATGTTAAAATGTACATTTTTATGAAATATATTTGACTTTTTTGTGAAATAGTTGGACCAACTCGTTTTTTTTTTTTTTTTTCTGTAGAAATTGGTTTTTTATACAAGATAGATCTACGATTGACCACAAAACTGCACTTGATGTTAAGCGATGTTGCTGTCTATGATGGAGCGCGCTTAGCTTGAAGAAACCAATTCACTTGCGATTTAAAGACACCCAGATTATATCTATCGGAAAAGATCCACTCAGGAAGCGTATTCCACAATCTAGCAGTTTGCACAATGAAAGTGGAATTTAAGCATTTTGTTCGGGTTTTTGGAATGTCCACCATGAATTTAGATATATTTAGATATTTTTTTTCCATTTAAATATCGTTTTGTAAAATAATTACTAGGTAAAAAAACCTCATGAGCCCTCACAAAGTTGTGTTTCAACCGACTTTCAAAAAAAAGAGTTTCTCAATTCATCTGTTTTTTTTTATGTTTGCCATGTATGCATGAGGGTCCTAAACATGATGTTAAGCAGTAAGGCCGGGAAAGGGAGACCTAAGAAAGTGTGGATAGACTGTGTGAAAGATGATATGAGTGGGAAGAGTGTGAGTGTAGAGACAATGTCTGATAGAGGGAAGTGGCGAAAAGAAACATGCTGTGTCGACCCCACCTAGTGGGAAAAGGGCAAGACAATTATGATGATGTTGATGTTAACACAATTACTCTGCCAATTATGATACCTCAGTAATACTTCAGAGGTGGTCCCATATGAATTTTACTAATATCGGTCCAGTACTTTGGTTTTTACAACAAAATGACTGAAACGTCATCGAAGTAAAATAATTGCGTATTCAGAGTCGGATTTTCTAGTTTTTTAAACTATAGTTATTTGCTAGTACAGTTTAGAAGCGATAGAAAGAGTTGTGACCCAGATTTATAATGATTTCCAGGGCACATACATGCAAGTGGGCGACATAGTCTCTCTGCTGGACATAGACGGAGGCACGTACTATGCACAGATCAGGGGTTTCCTCACAGACCAGTACTGCGAGAAGAGTGCCGTGATCACATGGTTACTGCCAACTAAAGCCAGCCCTCCACCAGAGAAGTGCTTCGACCCAGCCACTTATATTATTGGTCTGTCTTCTCTTCTTTTATTGTTTTGTTCTTTATCATGTCATATGCATTATCCTTGAGTACTTTGTAATTTGACTACTTTGTAGTTTGACACTATTTTGTAGTTTGACTACTTTGTACATAGACACTATTTTGTAGTTTGACTACTTTGTACATTGACACTATTTTGTAGTTTGACTGCTTTGTACTTTGACTACTTCTTATTCTATTAAGGAATATTAAAATTGTATGAAAAACCCAGGAGTTTTAAAAATTGGTTGTCTCTTAGATTTCGATGTGTTATTTTCGAATTTTTACTTTGCTACCTCGTGCTCGTATGTTTGCCGCTTACGCCTCCATAGTATTGGAAAATGTGAAACTATTTTTAAGCATCACATTTGCGGCGCGAGCGGAAAAATACTTGGTAGCAATGTAAGAATTCCAAAAGAGCATATTATTATAAAAATCTGCAAAATCGCCAATTTTAAAACTTAAAAAAAAAAATGTTGTCTGTAAAGTTGGTTTACGGACGATGATTTTACGTGATAACGATGCGTCACGAACGCTTAGGCCGATCGTGCCTCTCTATCGCTTGTTCCGCGCTCTCGCTTGCACGCTCGGTTTAGGCGGAACGTGACACTTTTTCGTGCGTACGTCGGCGTTCAACGATTTATAGATACTTTTTATAGTTTCACTGTAGGGACAACCTAATTATGGCATATGCTTCATGAGTGTAACAGCCGAGTTGCCAGTAAAACGCAAGCTTGTCAACCATCTGTATATTAAAAGAAAAACAATATACCCGACTGCCGAAGAACATTTTTACCAGTCTAAACTTTGATTTTGTTACGCTTGATATGCTTTGACTTTCACGTTTTTCGTGAGAACGTATGCGCAAAGTTGCTGTAAAAGTTATAAATGCGCATTCTTTAGAACAATTCTAGTAAAGTTTTATTAAAAAGTCCAATTTTTATGTTTTGTGAGAGTTATTATTACAAAAAAATACAGCCTATGACACTCAGGGAGTAAAGATGAATCTAACGACACCTCGCACATCAAAATAGGTCAAGCCGTTAAGGCTGTAAAAGGTAATATAGAAACATACATACACTCGAAAAACATAACCCTCCTTCTTACGCAGTCGGGTAAAAAGTATAATTAAGTTAATTTTACTACTATAATTATTCCCACGCGTACAAACTCTAAAGTAACAACTATTTATATTATGTAATTTGTATTCCAGGTCCAGAAGAGAGTCTTCCGCGCAAGCTAGACTATATGGAATTCGTGATGCACGCTCCCTCCGACTATTACAAGTCGAGTAGTACTCCTTTCCCCCCCACTGAACCCGCGTTGCGTGACTACAGCGGGTTTATATGGACCAGCATGGATGCTAAAGAACGGACATAGTGATATTGCATGAAGGCTGCTATTTCAATAGTCTTTATATTGCCTTTGAATGACACCATAACCACACCATTTTGACGTATCGGTAGTCTGCAAACCATATTTAATATCGCCGTAACAATGATCGTGGCCATTGGAATTTGGTTAGGTATGTAGGAAATTTGATTTTAGCAATTTTGCGGCCATCGTTTTAGTACGATCGATGTTATTTTATAATCTGTATTAACAACAACAACAACATTTAACAATGGTCTGGCAACCAATACTTGCTCTTGTTTTCGAAGATACGATCTCTCATTGGTCGCCAATCAGCGAAACAAGAACAAAACGTAAGATTATTTTTTCCGGCTGCAAAAGAAAGAGAGTTATGTTTTTCAGGTGTATGTATGTTTGTTTAAATGCATGTGGGTATGCATGTATGTTTCTATATTACCTTATCTAGCAAAAAATACGTGCCCGTTGTGTCATAGGCTACATTATTAACCCCCGACCTTTGGGTCTTTGGGTAAGAGGGGTGTTATAAGTTTGATGTATGTATGTGTCTGTCTGTGGCATCGTAGCTCTCAAACGGATGGACCGATTTTGTACTAGTGTTCTTAGATATATTTCATAAAAATTGGTTCAGCCGTTTTTTTGTCTAGGGTTTATTGTGTTTTCTAAACTTATACTTGTTTGTTATAACATTTTACGTAAGGTAAGTATGAGTTGTTCTATGAAAATTGCTATTATGCAGTCGGGTTTTTCTTTTATTATAGTTAGTGTTCTCACTTTATGTATGGACTAAGGATTAATTTTGAATAAATAATCATTTTAAAACTATACATATGAAAATAGAAATGTGAAATATTGTGAGTAAATGTGTGTGTGTGTGATGATGAGAGTGCTTGTATGCGGGTTTATGTGTAGAGTGAATGTGATGAATCCTTTGTTCTAAAACCGATAAATGGGATTTTAATGAAGCTTGGAATTATTGCGTTCCGAAAAAAAGTAACCTTCTGTTACTCTTCTATTAATCTGTGTTTGTCATAAAAAATAACTCATTGCTTTTATGTTGGTAAATTTTTTTTGTAATAATAATTAGTGGTGGTCATTTCACACAAAAATGTTTCTTTCTTATAAGTGTTCGAGTGTTCCAATACCAGAGATTACTCAAACATAAATAAATAATTAATGTCTAAGACTACTGTGTAGTTTAATATTAAATTTTTTGGTTGAACTGTTTTGCTAACAAATCTGTATTAAATACATACATAAATATATTCAACCCTAATAAAGCCGATTTTATTAACTTATCTCGAACTTAACTTTCTTATTAATCTATAATAAATAATAATAATAATAAAAACGTTTATTTCAGGGTGTAAATACCTGTTAGTAATCTGTTAGATAATTATATATTATTGCTTGTTAACAACTATATATGTTTGTATTACTAAAACTATGTTTTTATTAGGCTGTCTGATGGTGTGTCAAAATTAAATAAGTTATAAATTGTGTAACCCGTTACTCTCAGCATAAGGTAGGGATATAGTATTATTTTATAGTGTATTAAAGTTAAGGATTTCAATCTTAGAACGCCTTTTATTTCTTTTGCTGGGAGGACAGAATGAGAGTAATATTAAAAATAATATTGGGGGTCGAGTTTGCAATTTTGTTAATCAATGGCAAATATCCATTGTAAATCCTATTTAAAATCTAAGGCTGCTGTTGGATAACATTTGCTATTGATTGAAGATTGATTAACGATTTAAATAACAGCCTCGGCGCCCTGTGCTGCTAATCCGCTATTCACATTGCTTCGGAATTGAGTCAGAAATATGAATAAGATTATTGATGAGTTGGGGTGGACTTACAATCAAAATACGATCTAATAATAATTATAATTTAAAAAACTGAAGCAACCGATTTCTCGTGGATGCCATTGTCAGAACTGGACCAAATTGGAATGGGACCACACGGAAAGCACCAGCTTTTAACACCAGATTTAATTTGATTTTATTTTTTATTTGATATTATTGATTTTATTTGATATTATTTGATTCAATTTGTTTTAATTTGATTTTATTTAATTTAATTGAATGTAATTTAATAACTTTATGTGTAATTTGTAATGCTATGACTTATGGTCGAAATAAATGGAATTTGATTTTGATTTAAATAAAAATCGGTTCACCCGGTCGAAAGTTATGAGGTAACAAACATTAAAAAAATACAGTCGAATTGAGAACCTCCTCCTTTTTTGAAGTCGGTTGAAAACAGTCTAAATACAAAGCATTTTCGTTACACATTTAACATACAAACTTGTGCCTGAAATAGATATCATCATCTCAGCCATAAAAGGTCCACTGCTTGACATAGGCCTCCTCCATAGATTCCCAAAAAGACCGGTAAGAAGCGGCTTGCATTCAGCGTCTTCCAATCACTTGTATGAGGTCATCTGTCCGTCTCGTGGCTGGTCTTCCTACGCTGCGCTCCCCATCGGCCATCATTTCTACATGCTATGTGCCCTTCCCACTGCCACTTCAACTTTTTAATCCGCTGTGATAATTATGTCGGTGACTTTCATACGAACCGATCTCTTCTTATCTGATAGTGTGTTGTATGAATGTTTTTTTTTTCTAATAAGGTTGTATTTTTTGTTTGTTCCCTCAAAGCTCTGTCATTTAAAATCGTTTTTTTTTTAAAACGTTTGTTTTATTTGAAAAGATATACTTTCAGATTAGTCCCATAAAAAGTTCATCAAAATTGATTAATTGGTTTGATTTTAAAACAAACGAACTAGAAATAATATAGTTTAAAAAATAGAAAAAACCGACTACAAAATGCTCAATACGATACATATGTACGCGACTTGCTGGTCACTTTTCTACAGGCACTTGGATAATATTTTACCAGTTATTTTGTTGTAAAAACCAAAGTACTACATCGTTTTTGATAAAATTTATAGGGACTAGCTCTGAAGTATGACCTACCAAATACAAAAATAATAATCAAAATCAAGGCTCAATTGGGCGAGTAATCGGTGAACAAACATTAAAAAAAAAACATACCGAATTGATAACCTCCTTCTTTTTAGAAGTCGGTTAACAACGTAGATGTTTTGTTTTTCTTTTAGTAAAGATAATAATAAAGTCAGTATTCTACGCTGACCATGCTCTATAAATCGCGCTTTCACTCTGACATAAAAAATATAGGTATTTATTTATTTTTTGTAAAAAAAGATTGTTTTAATTCCGGACTTTAGCTTCTATTTTGTTACACGGGTATTAGTAATTAAAGACTCTTCTCTAACCGGTGATCCCATCAGTCTAACCCAGCTGAACTCGCAGTCGCCAACTTCACAACTTCTGCGCCGATTTTTCTAATTCTATTTTTTTCTTGTAAATAAATCCTAGCCTATAGTCATATTGTTATTATTATGTAGCATTTAATTACTCTGTTTTTAATCTCCTAGCTAGTTTTTAAGTTCGCATGCCAATAAGGTTAAAATTGTGTACTGTAACAATAATATAAGATCTTGTATCCACAATTTATAGCGAATAAATAACTTTGAACTTTCTTTTACGGCAATAAGAATAATTTATCCTAAGATAGTTATCGTTGTTTTATGGACGTATTTGTACAGTTCGGAATAAGCCCATTTTCCACTTTCACCCACTCGTATAATATGAATTTTTCATTATACCTACATAATATGTACCTCAGTAGCAGTAGATGGAATTTATGGTATTTTACACCATGTCCACTATTTATTGCCAAAAATATATGGAAGTCTCCTACATATTTCTGACAGCTGCGGTTATAAAAATATCGACATATATTTTTGTACGTATGTTTCAGTAGCCTCAGTAGGTACCTGCATCACTAGTTAAGTGGCGTAAAACAATGCATTTATCATGCATTTAACTTCACAAGACGCTTGATGTAATGACGGTAATGTATGACCGGAAAGCCGAAGCCGAAGGATATGTTTTATAAGCTGGTAGTGAACAGGCGAAGTTTATGGCTCTTTCCATTGTAATAAAACTTTTTATGTTATTACTCGATAAATAAATAAATGGCAAATGTATATGCATAATGCCAACATCAAGAAAAAAACGTTCAATGGAAATAGTGTCATACATACAAATCATATCTGTCAATGTCAATCATATTTTTGTTGATTGTGTACCGGTTGGCTTTTCTCTTTCTATGCACTTTCGTTTGCAATTTTTTCATTTATTTTCATAAAATTAATCACAATGAGTCGCAAAGAAGCCTTGTCCTCTTTTATCCAACAAATCCACGGACGCCCTGTCGTCGTGAAACTCAATAGTGGCGTAGATTATAGAGGTTAGTTCTTGCAGTGTTTTCTTGCTTTAGTTACATATTTCGATGGATATCAGATAAACTAATCGCAAGTTGCTTGTAGTTTATTTAACTGCCTTTTGCTGTTTCGGTTATAACGGAGTTACAAGTTCTTATATCTAAAACATTTTAGAGGTTATGTTAAGATTCCGTAACATAAAAAGAAAAGAACTCTGGTTTGTTCGTAAACGCGAACAAACCAGAGTTCTTTTTACGTGACAGGAACTATACCCATAATAAAGTATATCTTATTCATAGAATAGAATTTAACTTATTTTTTTTTATTTTCTGCATGGATATACATGCAGAAACTTAAACGTTAACAACAGTACAAAGGCAGCCTTATTACATAGATAGTCATAATATTGTGGTACCGGGTTCCAGGTGTACTGGCCTGCCTGGATGGATACATGAACATAGCTCTCGAGCAGACTGAAGAGTATGTCAACGGACAGCTCAAGAACAAGTATGGAGATGCCTTCCTCCGAGGAAACAATGTTCTCTACATCTCTACTCAGAAACGTAGGATATAGGACTCTGCGTATATTACCTTAAGGTATATTACATTATTGTAGCTCATTTGCTTTTGAAAGGTTCAGTATAATAAGTAAAGGTAATAAGATTCAGTTTTATTTGTATCGCAGTAAAGCATAGTATTGATTATGCTAGTAATATAGGCCGAGTAGTGACTTTTGTATGCCTTCCAAGGGATGGGTTTTCTAAGACATGCTAGGAAACATTAAAAATTTTAAATTTATTTACAGTTATACTGCTATTTCCTTTCAAAATGTGAATGTAATATGGTTTATATGGTAAAGTAATATTTAAGTTATCTGCTAGAACTAAGCTAAATTTAAGGTAAGGTATAAAATAAAAGTAAGGTTTTAAGTTTTATATTTTATTTAAATTGGTTGTAGGCTCCAGGATATGTGTAGTAAAACTTCACATCACCATACACCTGGAAATTAACTTTTATGTAATAGAATCTTTACACAGCAGAGAAGCTAGGCTGTCTGACCACAGATCTCCAAATTTAAGTGCCAATAGGGAATATGCATAGCTGTTTTTAGTTGCTCATAAAAAAGCTAACCACAAATAGATCCATTCCATATGAACCAAATTAAAATATCTTCAAAAATAAGACAGTTACAAGCATTACAATTTCATGTTAGACAGTGAACACACCATTCCGGAAAATGACATTATGCATCATGTGTGCCGTACAAATTCAATACAAACTCATTTCACGAGAAAAAGACAGTCTACCCCCCACCAAAACCTTTAAATATTTATATCTCAGAAGTTTATTGCTTCATTTGATTAATTTTTTTTAGTTTGTGTATAATTTTTTTATATATTCACTAAAATTATGATGACTATGATAAACTCATAGGAATAAATTCATGCATATTTCATAAACTTGCTGTATCTCAGACTGATATCATACTAGCAGCCAAGCTTAGCCATTTGTCGAAAGGGGAGTGTAATGGGATATCTCATGTATTAACTTTTTTAAACTGAAAAGTGGCGTGAGTCAAGTCATGACAATCTAAATCATCACCACATATAACCAAGGGGGTGAAGGGAATTACTAAAAAGGGGTTTTTCATTAAACTGGTGATCAATGGATGACCCCTATGTAACTTTATTAAGATAATAATATGTCATCTTCACATTTTAAGAGAACTGTTGTCATGTGATCTCCCATAAAAATAGGAGGAAACTGTCACCTAACTATGAAAACTTCTACCCCTAGACATTAACCAATTCTTCTAAAGCTGGCTTAAAAAAAAGTTTTGAAAAAGCAGACCGTACAGGTTACTGGTTATTAGGTTGGTTATATTCTAACTATTTAAAAAATAATTCTCGAAATCTGATAATATTTAAGGGTGAAAACAGTTTACTCCTGTTCTATGAAAAATGCGTGACAACACTTCTTTTAATCTCTATAATTTACTTAAAGAACTTCATCTTATACAAATACAGATGGCCCACCTTATCATCTCTTTGCACATTTCCAGGCCCTCTACCATTGCCGAGGTCTTCAATAAGGTTCTCCCCTCGGTATCCGTATATCCTCTGATACTGCTCTCTTGCCCGCTGTCCCGAATTCTCATTAAACCTGTACATGTCAGATGATAGGCTGACTTGAACTCATTCAGTCAAAACTTTGAATTCTGTTGTACAAGGAACCTATATAATTTATTCATGCCAGTGTGAATGTCACACTCAGCCATATTATTTAGCCAAGCAAAAAATTCTTCATCTTTGATTCAAACTATCAGCCTGTCCATTCTCTAAACAAAGTGACCGCGCAAGTGAAGTGAGGCTCTAAGTGAACTTGCATTTTTCTTATTTTTTACTGGATATGATACCAAAATATATAGTATAAAATGGAATTGGCGGCTACCTACATATATTATACTCGATATTTTTACGTTTATCCGCAGTTTCAGCTTCAAAAATGGAAATTCGCCTAGGGCCTCACTTCACTTGAGCTTCGTTTATCTTAGAGAATCGACAGGCAGTACTGTAGACGCGGGCTAGTTTAGCTCTAGAGGGTAACCTTAGCTCAAAATGAAAAAGTTTTTTAACTTCCTGCTTCTTTATCGCAGTGATTTATAGTAAGTGATAAATGGCATCACTGTTATCTTGCATAAACAATTTTTCGGCGTGTTAAATTTCTTTTCATTTTGAGGTGAAGGGCTGTAGCTGTAGATTCATGTTTGGATATAAAACTGTTACTTAACAGATAACAGTTCCCCTTATTATTCACGGGAACGAATATTATATATTATTTCATCTCTGTCATACTATATGGAAATAACATATTACTTTAATATGTATCAAAGATTCCGAACGGAAACTATATTTCCTTCTTTGTGATTCTGTGTGGAAATGACAGAGATGGAGATATAGTTTTCGAATCTACCGAATGAGTTGTGATTAGGGCTACTGCCCCCGTATTCTGCCCCCTGATTCAGTACTCATTCGGACCGGAATCTATATCTCCATCTCTGTTATTCTCTTTGGAAATGACAGAGACGGAGATATGCATTCCGAATTGATTCAGAGCCCCGATAGGTTCAGACTACGGGGGAAGATCAACCATAAAATAAAATGGTGTGGCAACCAATGACAGCTCGTACGTTCAAAAATTAGATCAGTCACTAGCTCGTTCATTGTTCATTCATTTTAAGACAAGATGGCACACCAGACTATGCACTATCATAGTTAAGGGTGACCATACCTGGCATCCAAGCGCCAAGCACAGCGTAGGAAGACCAGCCACAAGGTGGACAGACTACATTACAAGTGGCAGGAAGACGCTGGATACACTGGGCCGCTTCTAACCGGTCTTTTTGGAAACCCAATGGGGGAACCAAATGTCCAACAGTGGCCTTCTTGTGTGGCCTCTGGTGAGATGATTATGGTGACCATACCTGGCATCCACTCTGTAGCCCAGGATGCGTGGGTCGACCAGCGGCGCGTAGAAGCTGGAGTATACAGACACAGCCTCGCAGTTCGCCACATATAGTACCAGCAGTAGTGCGGGGAACATCCTCCTCATCTGCAGGTAGTGCTATTTAAGAGTTTGTTGCGACAATTTTCTCTAGTACGCGTTCTTTAACTGACTTCAATATGGGTAATTTTGTTTTAGTAACTATAAGTTAGGAAACTCAAAAAACCTCGAAAAAAAACCAGCTGAAACGATTTTGATAAACAGCATTTTTTTTTCAAATCGCATATGACACAACATTTGTGTCACCAGCCATACAATGAAAGCTATCGATGACACATGTGTTGTGTCATTAGCACTGGGTAGGGGACAATTCAGTTATTCAAAACCGATCCGTAACTGAACCTTGTGCGAAGCATTTCATGTCGGCTGCTATCTTTTTTTGATTTAGTAACTAGTGAAGGACGTGTTACGTTTCATCAAATGTGTCAAATGTATGACATAAAAGTGATTGAATCAAAAAAACTACGGCGGCCGACGGGAAACGCTCCACATTTGGTTCGGCTATGGAGCGGTCTTGAATAACTGAATTCTGAAAGGGTTACTACGAAGATATGCTATACCTACCTTCAACGATATAAATCTGATCCTCACACCACTTATTCAATTCACGCGCACTCAGATAAATAAATAACTAGATTTATATCACTTACTATATTGTGTTTATGTGATTTTTCACTGAAAATTATAACAAAACTACTATTACTAATGACAGATATAGAGATATATCTATCACTCTCGCACTTTAAATACAAAAATCACTCAATAAAAAGTTTTTTTAGTTAGGAGACTTATTTTGTAAGTACAAATGTTTGATATTCAAATTCATTTTCCATTTCTAGTGTAATAACCAATTTTTATATTATACCCACTCAGTGATTTTTTATCTTAAAAAAAATTAAGTGCGAGAGAAATAACTGCGTGCCCTGAGTTTCCTTGATTAGGAAAAATAGGGTTTTCGTAAAAAAAATACCAGGAGTACATGAACAAAAGGAACCTCGACTACACCTCGTGAACTAATGGAAGTATCGCGTTGTATACGAGAACCACAGACGGCACTAGGAAGCAAATTAATGCCATAAACAACGCATGGACATCATCTTAAAATGTCACCAAGTTATTTGTAAAACTGACTGACGGCGCCGCTATTGCAAGTTCCGAACTAAGTGACCAATTTTGCAAAGAGCGTGATTAGTTCTAGTATTTGTCCGCGCGTAAAGATGATCTGGCCGTTGTCTTTGTATATAGTATGTGAACAAATAGATTCTGTTTGTAGAGCTACTCTAGCCGTGTGGTGCTAAATACTCAAGGATTATTATAACGCCGTCATCTTCAGTTAAGACCTGTTTAAATAAGAACTAGTTGCGTATTGCGGTTTTACTTATTGCACTTACATTTATACCGTTCTATATGTTAAATTTTTCTAGATATTCTATAGCGACGTAGAACAGAATAATTATGCACACAGAATCTATGGCTGTGGGATTTATTTCAGCGAGGATACGGCAGTGCTTTACGACCTTATTCCACCCTCCACTATAGGACAAGCAGACAGACTCAATTCATCTGAATTCGCCCATGAAAAATCTTAAATTTAATTTAATAACAGGTATTCTTATATTTTTTTTAGCATTTGTTTTACACTACAGTACTCTCGATATAAATTTACATGATTGGGGCTATTTGATTTGATTAGGAATTGATAACACCTGTTTGAAGGATTTGATCGAGTGTTCTTAGCTGTTTCACCAAAATTAGTTCAACCATTTTTATCACGGAGGTTTTTAAGTTTTCTAAACCTTACTTGTAAGTATCACAGTTTCTTATACGTGCGTAGGTACTACTGTGATTTCTGTTTTACGTCGTCACTTATTCAAGACAAAGTCCTAGGGGTTACCACAATCGTTCAAGTTTAAATTACATTGACTTTTTTCTCGTTCTGTCTACAGTTGAGAGAGCAAGACAAAGGTCATAATTTAATTGAATTATGACTGGTAACCCCCTGTATAATATGTATTAAATATAGGTAGTTTTATAAACGGCCTTCGTTAAAGTATCCATTGAATTTACTTCAATATCGGTCAAGCTATAAACAAGCCGAGAATATCCGAGAGTAGTGTGTAAATACACACTACATAGAGTCCGCGCCAGCATTCAAGCACAGAACATAGGTAATTATAATAATACTACTCAAGAACTATAGGACTCAAGTCCTATAGACGCGGCCAAAGAGTACCTTTTTATGTACAGGACGCAGCCGCAGCGTTTCAATCGCATTCCGGCCGTACATAGATACTATTATGGTATTCTGTGTCCTCGTGGCCAATGGTGAGTTACCAAGTTTCGCCATTGGACTTTAGTGGTAGCGTGGACTCTATTCTGTACCTACTAGAACCAGTAGAACCCATTGCATATCACCTTAGTAAATTAGTAGAGTAAGGGTTGACTTGGATGAGTGCGTTTCCAAAGCGCGCAAGGGATACATCATGATGATCATTGTTGTTGTAAAAAAATTACGGCAATTGGATAAAGGTCCTGTCAATTTTTTTTCTCCTCTCTTATTTTCGTCAATAAAGTCAAAGTCAAGTAGAAGAAGTCACGGTCAAGTCCTCGTCACTTTTCAGTTAAGACTTTTTTGTCTATCTTTTTAACCGACTTCCAAAAAGGAGGAAATTCTCCATTCGTCTAGCCTTATAGCGATATTTTATAGATCGACGAGCTCCATCCTCGGCCACACCGCCACAGTTGGCGGTCAATCTTAAAGCTAACATTTAAAAAAAACTATGACTGGAAAACGCAGACAAATAGTTACTTACTAATTCGTAAAAGAAATGAAGAACAAAATGTTACAAAACATTTATTAGAATAAATTGTTACAAAGTCACTAGAAATCACACAACACTAATAAAATTAACCATCACAAAAATCTTACGATTATACTTATTATTATTAGTTTATTACCTACTCAAATAATATTCCCGCCACTCTTGTTGATCTTGTTTTATGTTTATTTTATTTCGAAGAGCTTGAAGTGTCAATTCTAGTATAAAAATTACAGTC
The DNA here is from genome assembly GCA_947563715.1 of Lycia hirtaria. Classification (NCBI taxonomy): domain Eukaryota; kingdom Metazoa; phylum Arthropoda; class Insecta; order Lepidoptera; family Geometridae; genus Lycia; species Lycia hirtaria. The sequence goes on along the minus strand of OX387377.1, from coordinate 29,774,951 downwards.
AGCAGAGGCTTTTTACTCTTCAATTAATAATTATTAACATGCAATATATTCCCGAACCCGCAGAGTTCTGCGCTCAACGTCCAAAGGTCAGTGTTAGTGTGGCCATCTCTAAATTGCAAATTCTGCCCCCACTCAAATCTAGAATGTGACACGAAATATACTCGATAGCCTCTTACATTGTAATAGATTTCTTAATTTGGTATATAAAAATTACTTTATTTAAAAAATTAAGTGAATACATTTTGTTTTAAGCTATAGTCCGAAATACAACTAGCAAGTTAGGTTCTTTAGGTTTCTTTTATTGAATCCAAAAATCTTATTTTTCACCAAAAATCTATTATCAGATTTATCGTCAAACGAGCCTACGAGATTTCGAAAAAGTTTCTTGAAAAATGATTAGATTCCGGGAAATAAAAAAGACGTGTGGCACTCTGAGACTGCCGCGGTAAAGCTATTGCATAATAGCTTTACGCGCGGTGTGTTAGGTTATTTTCGTTACGGAATTTCTGGATTCGGTCTCTACGCTCAAGGCCCGCGATAGAAGCTATGCAATAGCTTAATAATATTTCGGATTAGATTGCTAACCAATCAAATATTTAAAAAAAATGTCCCGCATATTGCACAGAATTCTAAAAATAAAACTCTGTAGGAATGGCTCCTCAGAGCAATCCACAAGTAATTTTTAAAACGTAAATCACCGCCATACAATTGAATATGCGATAGTGCCTCTGCGTACGTACACGGCTTAGATTATTTAATATAAGTTAGTGTATGCCCTCTAGCGGCGAGTAGGAGCGGTATTGAAAGAGGTCGGGGCCGCCATACCCATACAGTAGCTTGCCCTTGCCGCTACTGTCGTAGTACGGGTAACGGTAGTTTGGCCTGCAACAACATTAAATTTCTACACTTAGTTCAAATTAATTTGTCTTGCTATTTTTATAGGAAACTAACTTGTCTGTTATAAGTTATTGCGATAGATTTGATCGCAATGAGACCTAATATGAAAAACTAAGGAAGTGAAAAACAGGAAAATTCTTAATACTTGACACTGGCAAATGCGTTTAGCGGATCCAAATTCAATTAAAAAAACCTACTGCTGACGCTGCGCTGTTGTCAAGTGTTATACAAAATTTGCGATTATAGCGCTACTTGTAAGAGACAAGTTAATTTTAACATGAAGAAGTACAAAAATATTAATTCATTGATTGACAAAAAATGATAACTCAATTATGTTTGTAAAATGAATTTATTTTGTTTTTGTTTGTTCAGGAATTGTCATCGAGATTTTGAAAAAATCCTACACCATAATGGTAAATATTAATATAGGTACCATTTAACACATTCCCTATGAGATTCCCGACCTAGCCAAATTATTAATACTGTTCTTATAACAAAAATCAACTGACAAAATTTTCTTTCCTCTGTCCGGATGTTTCATTGTTGAAATTCTTTAAAAAAAAAATAAGTTAGGTATGAGGCTATTTGTCGGCGGATTGTGATAATATATATTTGGTAGAAACATCCAATACTTATTCTGAACAAGGATTTTCATTCTAACATTCTGACCTCACGAGCGCACACATTTTGCAACAAGTTTAGTAGCAAAAAGTTTATGCTCTCGAAATGTACCTACTGTTTTGTAGAACTACTAGTTCGCAGTTCCCCCTTTAGCCACTTCTATGGGTTGCTGGGGACTGCGGTTTATGGTTACCGCCGCTATATTAAAGTTCTCCTATAATTCCTGTATGTTTAATATATACATATAATGAGTTGGACTCATTATAATGTAGTTTTCTTGGAAAAGACATGTTTAACCTCATCTGGCTCCAGAAATATGTTTTCCCAGACATTTGTGCTTAAGAGGTCAGTATTAGTGTTAAAGAGACATGAATTAGAATGCTTTCTGAACCGGTGCAATAGTCTGGTTTGAAGAACGATATGAATAACATAATTTGGCGCATAAGGGTTGTAAAACTGACCTTTCAAAGTACTGGAAATTGGGCGCACGTGGCTGCACTGTACTCTCCGCTGGCAGTACGACACTTAGCACAAGCGCTATCTGTGAAGAGACACCACAATCCGATTATAAAGACGGTGCGTAGGAAATACCAATGAGAGGTCGTGATTTCAAAAATAAGAACTCTCATTAGCCGTCTGTCCGCCATTTTACGGTATATCCACAATTTCACATGTTTCCACTTATCATAGACTAGGTATAATTCGTAAATTATGAACTCAGTTTCATAAACAATAAACGCAGATTGGAAATTATTGGCTTCAGTCTGCAAAGTTTACGTTATTGAACATGTAAAAGGGAACAGCTTTTAATTGACCGAGTAAGGAATGAGTTAAAAAAGCAATAAAACTTTCTTTCTTTTGTCCGGAAGTTTGTTGGTACTTGACAAGTCGTATTTTTCATCTAATCTTCCCCAAAAGGGGGGCAGTATGCTGTGGCGCTATTTGCCGACAGATTTTGATAATATTTCATATAAAATTAGTACTCACTTTTAAACAGAATTTAAAAATATGAATAAAATCGGTCAAGAGGTTGTCGAGACAAACGAGCAGACTTGTTTGTGTTCGCGAGTTCTAGTGTCCGTAGGACTACTGCTTATATCAATACTACAGTACATATCAGTCCTCTTATCAAAAGCGAATTTATACGCCATAATTAGTTTTTTATAGCTCTAGCACCTATATTGCTAAGAGTTTTGCAATATTACTTGTTTTCATCTTAAACATTTTTTAATTTATGATGTGACATACAAAAACACAGGGACAAAGTAACTTTCAAAAGAGTTACTTGTTCTTTGCTTACGCTGTTTTCAGTGTTCAGTGTCTCTCTACACAAATTGCATTTATTTATTATTGAAATTATTTACTGCCTCACTGAAGCTACAATCTTCACAAACTCAAATTCAGAAATATGCCGCGGATAGAATTGCAAACAATTCTATTTTATTTTATTATTTTTATTTGATTTTTTTTTTCTTTAAAATACCTACGTTTTGATGAGGCGATTTCGAAGAAACCAGTGTGGGAACTTAACCTAGAAGTACACCGGGGTGATTTGTATGGCAAAACAAGTTCACTTTGGTTTCACTGTTTATTTGTAATCTCAAGCTTCCACTATATTATAATTACAGTTCACACGTAATTTGGAAGCTATAAAATTATCCACAACACAAATATAAACGAGATTTTACAATATTTTTAACGTAAACAATCAAGTCTGTTAGCGAGCGACTACTGACTGAGACACTGTGTCGACTCTGTGTTAGCTCCCTGCGACGCACGGTGCATCGCATTCCTAGCGCTTGCGCAGCGGCTCAGCTATAAGCGGCGAGCGATTTATTTGATAGTATGAATTTATGTATTATATTTATTTTGAATTTAAGTTTTAATATTTTATTAATTATATTTATATATGATACACCACATTACTCCCTTCCAGAGACCGTTTCTACGGGCGATAATAATCTGGAAATCTAACGGTACGTCCCGATCTTGTTTTTCTAGGTACATTTTCAGGTGGAGGTGTATCATCAGGAGATTTATCTGACGTTTTAATGCTGTTGTCCAATATGTAGGCTGGTTTCAAGCGGTCTACTGATACTGTGACAGGTTTTCCTTTTATTACTAATTTGTAAACTTTTTCAGATCTCTCCAGAACTGTGTGTGGACCTGTATATGCAGGTTGCAAGGAAGCTCGTATTGCGTCTTCTCTCAAGAATACATGCGTGGCAGTTGGCAAGTCCTTGAAAATAAATATGGATGGCTTGGCGTGCCTCGAAGCAGGCGTAGGTTTCAGATTACTAGCGAACGAGCGTAATCGAGCAGTGTATTCTGTGACATCTGTTGTTCCAGCTGTGCTGGGATCAAAGAATTCTCCCGGCAAGCGTAGCGGTTCTCCATACACAAGTTCTGCAGCGCTCGCTTTTATGTCCTCTTTGTACGCGCTTCGGATTCCAAGTAGCACTAAAGGTAAGGCTTCCATCCAATTTTCTGTTGCATGACAGGTTATTGCGGTTTTCAGTTGTCTGTGGAATCTCTCGATAGCTCCATTGCATGAAGGGTGATATGCATTAGTCTTTTTGTGCTGAAATCCCGATATTTTTGATAGATGCTGGAATAGTGATGATTCGAATTGTTTGCCGCGGTCTGTTACTATGTCTGCGGGGGATCCGAACCTCGATATCCATCCAGTAAGTAGGGCTTTAGCTACTGTTTCAGCTGTTGCATCGGGTATTGGCATTACCTCAGGCCATCGAGTAAAACGATCGATAGCGGTAAGGCAATATTTATTTCCATTACATATTGGAAGTGGTCCGATCAGGTCAATATGCACGTGCATAAAGCGTGCTTTTGGTAGCTGGTAGGTGCCCAATGGAGATGATACATGTCTAGTTATCTTTGAGCGTTGACAAGGTAGGCATGTACGTGTCCATTCTCTGCAATCTTTCTTTATTCCGGGCCACACATAGCGTTCTGCTACTAACTTTATAGTTGCGTTGGCACCGGGATGACTTAATGCGTGCAAGCTATCAAAAACCTGCTTGCGCATAAGCTTCGTAACGTAAGGTCTTGAAACGGGTGTGCTGACGTCGCAATATAATTCAGCACGCGTTCCTGGAATCTTCACCTTCTCCAATCGTAATGAGGTTCCATGTTCTAGCATCTCTTTCAATTCTGAGTCTGATGCCTGTGACTTGGCAAGCTGAGGAAAGTCTATCGCCAATTCTAGTTCTTCCACTCTGCTTAAAGTGTCCGCGACCAGGTTGTCTTTCCCCGAGATGTGTCTCAAGTCAGTCGTAAATTGGGAAATGAAATCCAAATGACGAAACTGTCTCGGCGAACATTTGTCCTTACGCTGGTGAAAAGCAAAACAGAGGGGTTTATGGTCTGTGTATATTGTGAACTCTCTAGCTTCAACCATGTGTCTGAAGTACTTCAATGCTTCGTATATTGCGAGGAGTTCTCGGTCATAGGGAGAGTATTTCTTCTGCGCTGGACTCAACTTGCGTGAGAAGAAGGCAAGGGGTTGCCAGCCACCATCTTTGTACTGTTGTAAGGCAGCGCCAATTGCAGTATCTGACGCATCTGTGACTAGACCCAATTTGCACTGGCAATCCGGATGTGCAAGGAGTGCTGCACGACAGAGGCTTTCTTTGCATTCCTCAAAAGCTTTTACCGTGTCTTCACAAAAGTTGATAGGGTGGGAACCTTTTATAGAGCCGGTCATGAGAGCATGTAGCGGTGCTTGGACTTCCGCTGCATTAGGAATAAAACGCCTATAGAAATTTAGCATTCCTAAAAACCTACGGAGCTCTCGTACTGTCTTAGGAGCAGGGAATGACTTGATAGCTTCAACTTTCTCATCCAGAGGCTTAATTCCGTTGGCCGATATATGGTAGCCTAGGAATTTTACTTCAGACCGACCAAAGCTGCACTTAGAAGTGTTGACAATGATTCCATGGTCTTTCAGTCTGCTGAAGAGAATACGAAGGTGTTCTTCATGTTGGACCTCATTTTTTGAAAATATCAAAAAATCGTCGATGTACGGGTAGACGAAGTCCAAACCACGAGTCATTTCGTCAACAAATCGCTGGAACGTCTGTCCAGCATTTCGCAATCCGAACGTCATGAACGGAAATTCATATAATCCGAATGGTGTCGTGATGGCGGTCTTGTGGATATCTTCAGGGTTTACGGGAATTTGATGAAACGCTTTGACGAGATCGATAGTTGAGAAAATCGAACAGCCTGAAATGCTTTGTGTGAAATCGTGCACATGTCTGATTGGGTACCTATCAGGTATGGTACGAGCATTCAGCATTCGATAATCTCCACAAGGCCGCCACCCGTTGTCTTTCTTCGGTGCGAGATGTAACGGTGACGCCCAGGAGCTTTCTGAAGGTCGTGCGATACCAGATTTCAGCATTGATTCGATTTCAGCTTTGGCAATTTTTAATTTGTCTGGTGCTAAACGGCGTGGGTTGCATGATATCGGTGGTCCTGATGTAGTTCTGATATAGTGTACAGTATTGTGTTTAACTTCAGCTTGATTCCCAGATGGTGTAGTAACTTCTGGAAATTCTTTCAAGATTTGATCGTAGCGTGACTCGCCAATAGGTATCTTGATTGAAGAAATCGCAATTGACGAGTGTGCAGGTAAGCAAACGACGGAGAGTGTAGTCGTATTGTCTAGTAATCGTTGGTTGCGAATATCCACTAGAAGGCCATAGAACTTCAAGAAGTCAGCTCCTATTATTGCCTTAGTGACGTCACCAACAATAAAACGCCATGGGAAATCGCGACGTAATCCGAGGTCTAAATCCAGGTGAGTATATCCGTAAGTGCTGATTGATGTACCATTTGCGGCAGAAAGTTCGAAGTTTGATTTATGACGACGCTCATGTAGTGACCGGCGTGGGAAGACGCAAACGTCGCTTCCTGTATCGACAAGAAATTGCATCTTCGACCGACGATCTACGACGAACAGGCGACCAGACGAGTTAGGACAGTCGTTCGTCGCCATTACCGACCGCCCTGAGAGTTTCCCGCTTGAAAGTTGCAAGGTTTCATGCAGCGTGTTGATTTATCTCCAAACTTCCAATGGTACCAACAGTTGGGGAACTTCCTGTAGTTAGAGTTGGATCTTGTTTTAGAGCGGCTGCGGCTTCTCTGGCGGGTATGTGAGCGAGATTCACGATCTAGCAGTGTCTTCATTTGTCTACGGAGTTCGGCTATCTCGTTGGCCATAGCTTCCAGTGACGAACCAGGTGTGGATGCAGCTGATACTTGAGGTGTGGCAGGAGCAATGTCTTGTATACGATCCGCCAGGTCTGACAGTACCTCCAGTGACGCCGTAGGCTGAGCGGCTATCACTGTCTGTATGCTACGTGGCAGTCTGCTCGTCCAAATTGTCTTGATGAAATCTTCGGGCACATCAGGTCCCGCTAGACTTTGTAAGTGTCTTAAGAACTGTGACGGACGACGGTCTCCTAGCTCTTCGTGCATCAGAAGCTGCTTTACTTGTTTTTCTCGCGAGGCACTTAGGCGCTTAATGAGCTCAGACTTTAGTTTCTCATATTTATCAGTTGCTGGAGGGGATATAATTATGTCTTTTACTTCCTTGGAGAATTGATGGTCAAGCTGTCCAATGACGTAATTAAATTTCGTAACGTCTGAAGTAATGTTCGACACTGAAAACTGCCCTTCAACTTGCGCGAACCAAATCTCTGGTTCATCTGGCCAGAAGGGGGGAACTCGTACTCCCACTCTAAATAACTCAGAAGAGGGTGCTGGAACACGTTCTTCGTTTTTGTTTTGCATCGACATAGTTGTTGTTAGTGGAAATGCAAAAATCTCTATCAGCTTGTGACTTGTACCAAAGAAGTTTTTAAAGTACCCACAGTGACTTCGGTTATTTCGCCGAATTAATTTATTTGTAATGTTTATATTTTTAATAAAATATGCACTTCACAGGACACTATAAGTTCAGTATCTTCCTTGACTCACAATTCTGTCCATGAGAGGGGTCACCAGTGTGGGAACTTAACCTAGAAGTACACCGGGGTGATTTGTATGGCAAAACAAGTTCACTTTGGTTTCACTGTTTATTTGTAATCTCAAGCTTCCACTATATTATAATTACAGTTCACACGTAATTTGGAAGCTATAAAATTATCCACAACACAAATATAAACGAGATTTTACAATATTTTTAACGTAAACAATCAAGTCTGTTAGCGAGCGACTACTGACTGAGACACTGTGTCGACTCTGTGTTAGCTCCCTGCGACGCACGGTGCATCGCATTCCTAGCGCTTGCGCAGCGGCTCAGCTATAAGCGGCGAGCGATTTATTTGATAGTATGAATTTATGTATTATATTTATTTTGAATTTAAGTTTTAATATTTTATTAATTATATTTATATATGATACACCACACCAGTATTTTGGAAAATAGTGAGGTTAGCCATTTAGCGCCAAAATGCCAGGTATCGTTTTGGACTCAATACCTGAAATTAATGGTGGTTTAAAACGTATACAGGCTTCGGCATATTATTTTATAAGAGGCAAGATGCCTATGGATATTTTGAATGAATTATAATGTTACTTACATTTTTAATTTTAGTTTTTTTTTAATATTTTGTTCTTGTTTCCTAATGTTGTTGTTACCTACTTAATCGATAAGATTATAAAAGAGTGACAAAGATATTTTTGTTTGGATTTCTTAGAGTTTTTAAATTTAAATGAAAGAGTTTTTTTTTGCTCAAGTGGCAAAAATTTGCCACAAATGGTCACACTAGCTGAACCCGAGAACTCCATAATCCACAGATTTTTTATCTAAAGGGTAACGTGTAGCGTTCTCTTATTAGTCTGTGATCAAAGGAAAACTCTCTTTACATACGGCAACATATTGTAAAATCGTAGCAAATTCAGAATTAATGTTTTCAAACCAAACTCGATACGTGTGTTATATCACGTAGTCCTGACCCACAGCCACAGACAGCACTTTCGTAACACCACACATTCTAAATAAGTATTTACACAATCACAATTTTATATTTAGAAAAATAACACAAACCATTAAAACGATATATTTGATGAACGCCATTTTATTTTCCCGCCGAAACTGCAATCAATTTTGATTTGACGAAACAAATAGAAAACAAAATCGAAACAGAACGTGCGCAAGCGACGGAACCAAACTTAACACTAAAAAAGTTTGCTTGTAGTTGTGTGTGTGTGTGGTGGAAGGGAAAGCTGAGGAGAATGTTAATGATGTCGCTTTACCAATATCTGTAGCTGATCAGTGGCGTCACTATCGTAAGTTACAAACAAAAACTAAAGAAACTCGAGTAGTTCTATCATTTAACCTCAGGTAATATTAAAATGTTGAAGAAACAGCTTAGTTATCGAACAATGCAATAATATAATGTTTTTAGTTTAATGAGAATGCGTCATTACAACATAAGTTTAAGTTTTAGTTGCCCCTTACAACCTTTAGCACTTGGTCAAGTTAATTGCAGCCTTGCAGATATTTATGTTACTACGACCCCTATGATGTTATTCTTATTTAGCCACGGACAAATAGTCTTGGTCTTAATTAAGTGCAATTTAATTAATAAAGTGGCCACGACAGAGTCGAGATACGAATAGGTATGCGAGTTTAATGCTGTAATTTTTGACGTGACAACGTCTAATAAATCGATGAATGCCGGCTGCACGCACGAAAAAGTATGACTCGTTTGTCCCGTTACATCATCATCATTTCATCAATGTTTTGTTATGACGTTGTCACGTTAATATGTCGTCCGTAAACCGACTTTACAGACAACCAATTTTTTGGTCCACGCGTCGCTCGCCCGTTCTCAAATCACTCTAACCTAAAGCGTGTAAATAATCGTCATTTTACGCTCTAACGTAACTCTTAACTTAGTAATCTTATTGATATATTCTGCCATATTTTGTGGGTCGCATATGCGTCAACTTAAGAGTTCTCACTGATGCAGTGCAGCTTCATTCGGAAATAGATAACTTCTAGATCGACGAGCTCTATCCTCGGCCACACCGTCGCTTAACATCAGGCGAGTTGGTGGTCAATCGTAGATCTATCTTCTATAAAAAAAACATAACACTCAGGGAGTCCATAATGTTTCTCAATAAGAGTTTTAAAAAAAAAATTTTTTCGCTCCACAGGCACCAGGGTCCGTGACAAAGATCATAATTACAAACTATTGTTTACTACTTATCGTTACGGGAAAATTATTTTGTTTTACTTTAAGTACTTATTACTATGTTGCGTGCATACCACGAGCAAACCAGCGACTCGCAAGCAGCACCCGATCACGAGTATGATGCATGTCCCAGCCATCGCCCTCCTCAACCTATATTATATTATGTTAGGGAAGAGGGCGACCCGCCGCAAGAATACCTACAACTCTTAACTACAGTACTGAAATACTCGTACTAGTATTTCTGTGAATGCAGTCACTGGTAAAGCCCGGTTTTAGACGGGGTTTCCAGATTATCTGTTTGCCCCCGGTTGATCGGACTTTATCAGCGACTGTACTCACATGGTCTAATTACATTTTTTTTTACAAATTTGTCGCCTACTCTCGGCCCATGGCCTCCATCACCGCCGCGTTCCGATCTTTAATGGCCATCTGTAAATTGTGAGTGAATAAATGAGTTTCCGTATTCAAGTATCAAGACCGGTTAGTCGGCGTAAAGAAGCTCTTTAGGAGGTCGAGTGAAAGTGTGTTACTGTATTACGGCACTACGCTTCGCCTGCCGTGTCATTGGCGTCATTACTGCTACGATCATGCGATCTCTTTCGCACGAGGCACACTCTGCGTGCGGCTATCTCGCTCGCTTAAGATTTATCTAGCCAGCTAGATTTTAGAAAAAAAAACTGAGTTTTATTTAACTAATACGGCCTAAGAAGAGTAAGTAGTAAGTTTTTTTAGAGTAGGATGCAGTTTTTCGACTCCTTTTTTTATTAACAGCAACGTTATGAACAAGCTTTTTATTACTTTCAATTGTTCCGTTGTCTATAATCCAACCTTGCAAGTTTGAGCCACTTTTCCGATTGGCTGAAATTTAGTAAATCCTTTAACAATGTATGTATTATTATTACGATATGGGTCAGTAGGGAACTCTTATAGCGATGCAAAGTTAGCTCGAGCCCATTTTTATCTTACTTTTTCTGCAATTAGAGTGACACAATATATTGTCATATTAAAAAAAAAACAATAATTTTCATTGACATTTAATTTAATATATTATTATTAATTTTGGTTTTGTACTATTTCGAAATTTATGTTATGTATTAATAATGTCTATAAACCTTTTAAGGTAGGAACTAGCTGATCTTTTCTCTTAAATATGTATAACATCTATCTATTTAACCTAGTTTCATAGACAAATAAAATCAGTGTATCATCATTGCATCACAAAAGTAGAAGATACTGTAAAAAATATCACAATTTAAAATATACTCATTTGAACTTTTGTCTCACATTCTTAGTTAAGTACATAAATAAACAACAGTATTTATGGAACTAGTATGTCTGTTAGTATAGTTCTTTAGATTCTGGTATGAGTGTTCAATGAATAATAAATATTCTTCACTTATGTACATATTACTAATTTATTTATAGTGAAAAATACATTGAATTTAAGGTAAATTTTAAGGGAATACACCGCTAAAGGGCACAATGAGTTTAGAAAAGTCAAAAACCCCGAAAAAACGACTGAACCTATTTTGATGAAACAGCTAAGAACACTCTCGACGAAAACCGACTCTTTGATGAAAACCGAAAAAAAAAATGATCAAAATCGGTCCATCCCTTTGAGAGCTACGATGCCACAGACAAGACACACAGATACACACGTCAAACTTATAACACCCCTCTTCTTGGGCCGTAAGTTAAAAATAGACGTGATTTTATGGTACGGCGTTGGTGGTATATAAGAAGAAAAAAACTTGTTATTTTTATTAAGTATATCTTATTTAAGTATATCACAATGGTAGTTACCAAAACATGTAAAAGCTTTACACATTACAAAATATGCTACAACCTGCATAAAGACTAGCCTACTCATTCTATACAGTATTTTATCTAAATCTAACCGGCAATCAAACGAGTTGTAACTTTCGAAATACGAGCTCTAATTGCTCACCAGCCCGCCATTATTGCTTGCATTGTAAGGCATGTTAAAAAACACAGAATTTATTATTTATAACAAACATCTACAACAATAATTGGAATCTCAAGTTTGTCGCGATCTATATAGGGTTATTGTAAAACGGCTTCTCGTTGTCGTGATTATTTTCGCCAGTACTTTAAGAGTTTTTTTCAAAAAACAGGCGAAAACAGTCTACCCTTAAATATTATCAGATTTCCGATATTTTTTACCCGACTACGTAAGGAGGGTAATGTTTTTCAAGTGTATGTATGTATGTTTCTATATGACACCCTACAGCCTAAACGGCTTGACCGATTTTGATGTGCGAGGTGTCATTAGATTCGTTTCCGCTCCCAGAGTGTCATATGCTATATTTTTTGTAATAATAATAATACATCGCTTGCAAAAATATTTAATTTATATTTTTTTTAAACTTGGAATTATACGTAGACGCATCATTTATGAATCAAACGCGATGCCTTGTATAGAAATGAAAGCAGTTGAAACCGTAGTTGGACATCAACTTAACTAATTAGTTAAGTGTCGGGCATGACAGTTTTGCGACACCTTTGGGGAAGCTAAGCTTTGGGTAATTACAGATAACCCTGTATATGTAAAACAGTGATCCCCTCAAGAGATCCCTGTTTCGATATATATATATATATATATATATATATATATATATATATATATATATATATATATATATATATATATTATAAATAACAATAAAACATTAAATACATTTAATGTTGCATCGGCCGAAACTCGCGGAACACTAGTTAGATTTGTAAAATCGCTCCTTCAGTAAGCAACGAAACATGACTAGATTCTACAATAACATAACATTTTTACAATATTTATACAACAAATAACCTTATATTTATTTCAGCTATATTTTTCTATAAAATTAAACCAACTAAATATCTACATAAATTATAAATCATAACGATGAGGGCTTAAAAAAATTGCCGATAGATGGCACTAAAAACATGACATGACACAGATATAACTCTATATGAAAGGTGAGTTCCAAACCTTACATTATATTTTTTAAATGCATTTTGTTCCATTAGTATATGATAAAAAAAAAAACTGCAAATTTCAGTATTCAAACATTTACAAAAGTTTTTATAATTTATATTATCATTATACGTTCGATTTGTATATTTTACAACGTATTGTAATAGACGTTTTCGAACGAAATCTACACAAGTTATTCGACTTGGCAATTGAAACATGATTGAAACAATCGAAGCGCCACCTAGCGAACAACGCAAGAGGTAAGGTTTTTAACCGACTTCTAAAAAGAAGGAGGTTCTCAATTCGTAATGTATTCGTCGTCTGATTTTTTTATTTAATTTTTTTATGTATGTTCATTGTTCCCCGATTACTCGAAGACGCCTGGACCGATTTGATAAATTCTGTTTTTGTTTGAAAGGGTCACAGGTGGTCCCATAGAAATTTTATCAAAATCGGTTCAGTATTCTGATTTCTATAACAAAATAACTGGAAAATATGTCATCCAAGTAAACCAATTGCGTATTTAAGTCGGTTTTTTAAACGATTATTTATTTTTAAAAACCCTCATAATTATTATCACTTTTTTTAAAGACAGCAACTGCTCTCGCCTCAGAACTTTAAGACATCAGGAGGACCACTGATTTTTCTAAAAACGTTATGAAAAGCATATAAGTACAAAATAGTACTTTTTCCATGATAGATTATTTTGAGAATAATTTTATTTTGTGTTGTAAAAAAAACTAGGTGCCTGCACCTTCCCCGCCTTAATTCTCTATGTAGAATAGTATTTATAAATATAGGATTGGTGCAAAAGTCATAATATATCATGTAATTAAAAAAGTCAGTAAGTGTGCCCGTGTAATGCGGGGTCCGTCAGTGAGTCCCCCATCTCCAGGGCTAGCATGGAACATGGACAAATAGTCTTTCTACCATTTTATCCACCTTTCAGAGGAAATAAAGTAAGTACTGACATTACAACGTGAATAAAAACATTTTATCTACCTTCCATGCTAGGCCAGCTGGCGTGGGTTTATGCCCCTACCCTATCTATAATCCGAAATATGTTTGAATCTTATTTGCCCGAATTTTCATAAAAGTGTCAGATTCCTTGATACGAGTTTCTGATTCTATAAGCTTATTAGCCACCAGTTTCATTTACCCGACCAGTTATAAGGTTAGGTAAGTTAGTTTTATGTCTTATTACATCCAGAAACATACTTATTTACAAAGTTTCAGTTATCAAATATATCAATTATTAGGCGCGGTTCCTTAGATTTCTGTTTATTATACAAAGAAACTTTCGTATAACAAAGATTCGGTTAATGTTTTCTATAACAAAAAAGACATCTGTCATCTAGTCTTACCCATGACTGTTTAGTACAATACTCTTTGCCCATGACCAAGGACGCTGCAGTGTTCGAAACGTCAGATCAAATTATATAAAATATACGCGATAAATCCGTTAAAAATTTTTTAATTTCAAAGATTCGGTTATCACACGAATTGGATTATGTGTCTTTTGCAAAAACAAAATCCGTTTTCTGGTAAATGATATTCGGTATTTCACAATTCGAATTATACATAGGTAACCTCAGGGACTGTTATTGACTTCCCCGTATAACGCAGGGTCAGTCATTGACTTTCCTCGTATAAAGCGGGCTCAGTCAGTGACTTCCACCGTATAACGCAGGGTCAGTCAGTGATTTCCAGCGTATAACGCAGGGTCAGTCAGTGGCTTCCACCGTATAGCGCAGGGTTAGTCAGTGACTTCTACCGTACAGCGCAGTGTTAGTCAGTGACTCTCCCGTACGGTGCGGAGTCAGTTATTCAGCGTCCACGTGCGGCGCGGGGTTCGTGAGCCGTCAGTTGTGTGTGGTGAGTCCAAGCAGTAGTGCGCGGTGGTGCAGCGAGTCCGCGGCTCTCTGCACGAGACCACGCTGTCGCACGAGACGCTCTGCTGCCTGCTCAAACTTGTGTTGGTTGCGTCTGTAACAACATACCATACTATTTGTATTATATTTTATTTTGTCATTGTCACTGTCCTTTTCATGCTAGTTTCGCAAACTGTATCTAGGCGGCCGTACCCACAGATAGTTTCAAAGTCAGAGTTCCATGGACAAACGTCAGTATTGCTGCATCCAAATTGCTGCCACATAGTAGCTAAAACCTTGAAACTTTCAAATATAGAATATGTCAAAGATATGTCCAAAAGTATACATCTCTATTTCAGTATATTTATTAAGATCGAAAGAGTACTTCTACTTCTATTATAAAAAGAAAATAGCCTTTTATCTCATTTATATGGTAAAAGCGTTCAAGTGTCGGTATATTTCGAGCAGGTCGCTCTACGGATGGTATACGTTACCTGATGTAGGCATTAGTGTCAGTCAACATATTCTGCAGCTTGCTAGGCTGGATCTCGTCCATGTTGCATGTCTCCATGAGCGGAGGGTTGAACCGGTAGTAGCTGCCCGGAGTGAGCAGGTCATTCAGCAGAAGGTGTACGCCCTCCGTGTCCGTCGCAGAGTCTAGGATCTGGAACATTCAGTGTTCTGTTTGTATAAAATTAGGACACATTAAGGTTAGTTCATATGTCACAAGTATATATTTCAAAAATAAAAAACAAAATATCCGACTGCAGAAAAGAGAGTTTTGCAGTCTAACTTACGATTTCGTTACGCTTGATACGCTGTTGAGTATACGTTTTTTGTGAGAAAGTATGCGTAAAATCGCTTTAAAAGATTATTTATACGCGCATTTTTTAGAATAATTCTAGTTTCTCCAATACTTACAAAAACAATAAAATTAAAGTCTGTTTTTTTTTTGTGTCATATTACCGTAAATCAAGGAAAATAAGCATCTCCGGAGGTGGTGTGGAATGTGCGTGTGTGTACCTTGTAGAACTTGTCCCGCCAGGAAGTGCCGTCGGCGGGCGCGGGGGCGTGAGGCACGGCGAGGGGCTGCCCCGTGCCCACGGAGACGACGGTGCCCCGCGCGAGCGCCTCCGCTCCGTACAACAGGCGCGCCTCGTGCACTCCCACGCCGCACGGGTTGTTCACCATTATGCCGCCGTCCTATGTACAAAATAAAATTTCCATAATAGATGAAGAAACGTTGGTGCGACTTTGTACGTCATTTTCTAGTGATGAAATGAAGAAGTCGTCACGCGCGCTACTAGCGCCATCTGTGTACAAGTACCTGATGCACGTCCCCGTCCAGCTTGAACTCTGCGAAGTAGGTGGGCGCGGCGGCGCTGGCGCGCACCGCCTGCCAGACGCGCGCGCCGCACGTGCCGCGCACGGCGCCGCGCCGCCGGAACCCCATGCTGTACGTGCGGAACAGGTACGGGGAGAGCCGCGATCCAGAGTTCACCACGCACGACACTAGCGCCATCTGTGAACGTCACAATACAACACTCTGTGTCGGGTAGGTACTCGCTTTATACCTATTTATGATCGCCTGGTAATGTTATTTCAGAAGATAGGCGACCCGTAGACGTGTCAACCTGGATCGCGATCCAGACTGATAAGTCTACGGACCACCATAAAAGTGCGTGTCGGGATTTGAATCTTAAAGGTTCGCTATTTAGATGACGTTCTTCTAACTATGCTGTCGAAATTACTGGATTTCTGTAACTTTATTTAGTATTTTTTTTTAATTTCGCCTGTAGCCTACGTCTGCCGGCCTTAGTACCTTGGGGTTGTTTCGCCGGTTGCACTCTGTGAGCGTGATGTCGCCGAGGTTGTCCCGGAGCATGCGCTCCCACTGCGCCGTGTCGTAGTAAGAGTGCGTCCACACGAGCCGCGAGGTGCCTCCTATCAGCGACGTGTTTCCGAACATCTCCTTGGACAGCGTGTGGTACATGTTGCTCGCTGTCTCCAGCGTGCCCACGCCGCTACCTGACAGAACATAGTGTATGTATGAGCGTGTGTGTGTTGGAATCACTCACACTTCTCTAGAGAAAAACCTTGGAAAACCTTGGAATTGTCAAGCTAGAGTGAATAGATATCTCCTAGATCGACGAGCTCCATCATCGGTCACACCGTCCCTTACCATCAGTCAGTTATCTATTCTTTTCATTAAATACCAATCAATATTTCTCATATTGCCTTGAAATTAAAAAAATTAACTGATGGCCGATGGGGCCGAAAAGTTCTTGAATAAAGACCACGCACCGGCAAGCATAGCGTAGGAAGACCAGCCACGAGATGGACAGACGACCTCATACAAGTGGTGGGATGACGCTGGATGCAAGCCGCTTCCATCCGGTCTTTTTGTAAATCCATGGGGGAGGCCTATGTCCAGCAGTGGACTTCTTCTGGCTGGGATGATGATGATGATGATAAGTGGGTATACCTATTACAGCAGCTAAGATGGCGCCGGTAGAGACGCCAACAATGTAGTCGAAGAGCTCGTTGACGGGGCGACCGGTCAGTCGCTCGAGATGGCGTAAGATCTCGATGGCGATAAGGCCGCGGATGCCGCCGCCGTCCAGTGAGAGGATGTTTGGGCCGGGACCCCGTGTCGGGTCCGTGTACCCCATTAACGCCAGAGCCTGAACACAAAAAAAAGAATTGTCGTAGGACAGACAAACAAACAGACAGTCACACAGGAATAGGCTTAAAAACAATTTTAGTGTTCTGTGTTTACCGTTACTAAAATAACAGACTTCAAAATACGCAATTTGATTACTTGGTACTTACAAGGTAAATATTTGACCGAGCGAGCGAAGCGTCTTCGCATCAACTGGCCAAATTTTCTTTCATCTGTCAGTTTGTTTATGAGTTTGTATGTTTGTACTCGCCTACGCCTCGTAATTTTGAACCAATTTTGATGAAACTTGGCGTGTAGATTCTATGTTTTTTTTTTTTGCGTCGTCAATTTTTTATAGGTGGGGTGGTTCGCATAAAAAGGGGGGAAGTTTATTGCGGCGCTAATTACCAACCAATTTTAATGATATTTGATAGGTAGATAAGGTACACAGTTATTACAATCTTGTGGTAAAAATGAACAGAATTGGTCAAATGGTTGTCGAGATATGACAAACAACTTGAGATTACGTGTAACAGTGAGGGCGCGTGGATGTGCTTAGCGCTGAATAATTTTCTCGATACATTGATAAGTACAGATGCTGCAAACAAGCTTACTCGCGAGGTCTACTGTTCGTAGAACTACTAATATTAATTATTATATTAATTATTAATTAAAATAACAACAATTTGTCCATTCAGTTAGTATCAGTATAATTATAATCCCGCACGTGGTGTTGAAAGCTTTCAATTTTCAACTGATATTGACTAGGGGTAGTGTGCGCGGGCGCATGGCGGCTCGCCAATACAGCACAGCAGTTATTAGCACAATGATCGCGCGATACCGAAATATAGGTCAACTTTCACTTCCGTCTCACACGCACTGATAACGGATACGTGACGAAGGATGATATGGATATAGATGACATTTCAGATCTAAACTCTGGACACAGATATAGGATTAACGTCTCGAAAAGAAAAAGCGGCCAAGTGCGTGTCGTGCCACGCTCAAAGTAGGGTTCCGTAGTTGCACGTACGAGTTAGCTTATGTTAGTTTAAACGAAAATTTCATTTCTTCCTAGATTGAAAAATGACTTTCGCACACCCCCAATGTTTTTGATTACCTATCTAATGAATAATACATTAACGGGAGATAAGAAATAAAACCAGCCAAGTGCGAGTCGGACTCGCGCACGAAGGGTTCCGTACCATTATCCATAAAAACGGCAAAAAATCATGTTTTTAGGGTTCCGTACCTCAATAGGAAAAAACGGAACCCTTATTGGTTCACTTTGTTGTCCGTCTGTCTGTCTGTCCGTCCGTCGGGTGTCAAGACATTTATCTCGGGAACGCGTGAAGGTATCGAGTTGAAATTAAAACCAAATACGCAGATCTATAGTATCTTGCTGCAGAAAAAAAACCTCAGTTTTCGTAAAAAAAAGTTACAGCCGAATATGTCGTAAAAACGCACATTTTGACACTCACAGAGGAGAACTCTGAAATTTGGCAAGAAGCATTGTGTTAGAGTACACATATAGGAAAAAATCCGAAAAATAATAAAATTGTGTCGTTATGCAAGGAATAAGGGTCGAAATTTTAAAGTGAATTAACCGTATCATGTGGGGTATATGAAAGAGCTTAATTAGTATTAGTTAAAACAGGTTTTTAAATATTTTTACGATGTATATTTTTCGGCATAAGAAGGAAAATAAAAATGATTTCCCCTTTTTATTTACTAGTTTGTACGGAACCCTCGGTGAGCGAGTCTGACTCGCACTTGTCCGTTTTTTTTTTGTATGGCAGCCCCCTTAAATATTTATTTTATTTTATTTTTAGTATTTGTTGTTATAGCGGCAACAGAAATACATCATCTGTGAAAATTTCAGCTGTCCGATTTCAACTATCACGGTTCATGATATACAGCCTGGTGACAGACGGACAGACGGCCGGACGGACGGACGGACAGACGGACAGACAGCGAAGTCTTAGTAATAGGGTCCCGTTTTTACCCTTTGGGTACGGAAACCTAAAAAATAATCCATCTCCACTTTACGTGTAGGGGAGGTACTACAAAAAACATGTATATTTCAAGATTTTATTGTATGACTTTTTCGGCATAACTAATAAGTATATCCATGCCAAATTACAGCTTTCTAGTACTGTCTTTGAGCAAAGCTGCGAACAGACAGACAGACGGACATGGCGAAACTATAAAGGTTCCTTGTTTACTCCGGAACCCAAATTAAGAAATGGAGGGAAAGAGGAAACGGTACGGATGAATATCGATTAGGACGTTGTCTCGACTGACCTCGTTGACAATCCCTCGGACCTCCTCCGCTTCTGTTTCGTCGGTGCCCGTCGTCTGTCGCACTCGGAGTAATGCGCGTACCGCTCCCTCCTGTCAACACATTAAGCGTTTGTACTTCGATCGTCATTCGTCTCGCGCGCACATAGCAATATTTTTGATGATATAAAATAACAGAACAAACTCACAAAAAATCGTCGTTTAGTGCACTAGAAAGCAACATCACAAATATTCAAATTCAATTTGATCCAAGTCAATTTTCATACATAAAAATCATTTTCACTCCTCTTGCTCAAAAAGTCCGTCATTGTAGCGTACTAAAGCGGGGGAAAAATAGCATTTCAAGCTCTAGGGGATAAAGTATTTTTTTTATCTGTTACCAAAGAGCATCAACATACACGAAACAGTCTTTATTCAAAAGTAGAATAATCTCTTTGGAATATATTTACATTCTCTTTGCAAACATCTCGTTAAATATCCAGAATTGGACAAATTGTACATATCATTTTTAATAAAATAAGCTTTGAATTATTGTATTGGATTATTTTATTTTCTCGCAATCTTAGTGAAAAGTAGAGTGTAACACACGGCGCCAAAAACCCATTGTAAGTCGGTTTCTATTTACTCATTTTAGCCCCTTGTATAACAATCTACTATTTTACGTTAGTAATTACTAAAAATGATTTTTATGTATGCAATATTAACTTTATGCTATCTCTGTTCCACTAGCCTTTGTAGTGGGCTTGTTACCTTGATAGCGTAGTCCCTCGCCTCCGGGTACTGGTTGATGTGGTGTATGAAGTCGGCGGCTCGCTTCGCTCGGCAGGCGGCGGACTGCGCGCCCACCAGCGCGCTTATCACGTACGCGGTGCGCGAGTGAATCGACGACTGCGAGAGAACAATAGGGAAGTTGAGAAACAATGCCGACAACCAATTGCCAATAAGCTGCTTAGTCTCAAGTACATACGTAAAGTTGCATGTCTACCTAACTTGTAGCTTGCCTGTCTATATTCTATAGAATTCATTTTGGCGAGTGTGCCCAAGAGCTTCACTTACGTCACTATTTTATTCCACCCTCCCCATTTAACGACAGGACTAACAGAAAGTCGGCGCATTACCACCAATATCTCGTTGAAATGCCAAAAATCTCTCAATATCTCGTTGATACGCCAAAAATCGTACTCATACAGCGATATCGGTCAACGTTCTTGATACGTGTAAGTAGCTTATAAGTATCGATGAATATCTTGAACAATGTTTCATCATGCCCTCTCCTTTATTTTTGTTGAAAACAAAGGAAACGACATAATGACCGTGGCTCAAGATAAGACATTTGCCGCTAACTTTACCTAGCGCGAGAACGCAGCAAAGAATTCCATTCCTGTGCAGTATACATTATAGACACTGAATTACAGATAAAGGCTAGGTTTTCTTTTTTTGAATCCAGAAACTTTGGTTTTGACAAACACACATGTTTGAATTATCAGACGAATTGTCAAAAGCGCTTTCGGGATTTTGTCAGTGTCTTAAAAAAATTGTTGCCGGGAAATAAATAAATAAAAATAAAATAAATATTTGTGGACATTTCACACAACGCGATCTAGCCCAAACTAAGCAAAGCTTGTACTATGGAACTAGATGGCTGATAGAATACATAATATACTTTTTTTTTTTGTAAATAATATGATACATAGAAAATTATTTACCTACATAAATGGTATTCGATATTTCAAATTTGGGATCATAGAATAGGTGCCCAATGAATAGTGCTTCATAATGCTATGAGTACACATGTTGACATGCCAGGTGTACCCTTTATTAGAAGACATGATTCAATGATTTGGGTGAACTCAATTCACGTGCCAAATAATATGTTACATAATAGAATAATGCTAAGTCGTAGATTTGTTACGCGATGTAGAAAATATATTGTGTACCGTTCTCCATTACTGTGTTGTTGGGAATGTCGAATGTGTTTGTGAGTATTTATAATAAAATTGTGACTGGTCCAAACCAGACTTGTTTTTGTTGTTGTTTTGTTTTTTTTTTCTATTGAGGACAGCATTACTATTGTTACAGAATCCAGAACATATTTTCAGTGTTATATTGAGTTTATTTTACATTAAATAGGTCTACGATTGACCCCAGCTCGCCGGGTGTTAGCGACGGTCTGGACGAAGATGGAGCTCGTCGATCGTTTCTTGAAATTTTCAAGACCAATAGATTCTTTTTTTTTTACCAAGATTTTAGTTCTTAGGATAGAGAGAAAGCAAAGAATTCCATTCCTATAAATGAATTCCTATAAATATGGGACAAATCTGAAATATATATTTCCAAACTAAAAATATTTTTTTAAATCGGTTTATGTATTTGTGTTTGAATAAAAAAAAAAAAAAAAAAAGAGCATATTTGAAGACTAATTAGTCAAGGCCACTTCAGAGTACGCTGTAAATATATCGCATCGTTTTTTCTTTCCTCTACACACGGATTTTTTTATTATTACTAGAGCTGACTAGTACTGAACCTTTAAGAGGGCCCTATTAAAAAAAAAACGGGTTGCACTCCGGGAGTGTCGGCAGAAGTGAAAACTAAAAAATAAAATAGCAAAAGCGCCATCTAGTACGTTAGTCTGGAAATAGCAAGCGCCCTGCGCCGTCTTAGGACTACGAATTTTCGATCAGCACCCTTATTCTAGTTCTAATCGGTTGTCGGTTTGTCAATTTTGTCGGTAATGAGCCGGCTATCGAATAAAGCTCCATTCGACTCCAATGGGTATTCACGAATTCGAATTTATGCCCGTCGGTCCCATTTTTAGTATAGAAATCTCGAGAAACCAAAGACAATCTCCACTCATCCTCAACTGGATCCGCCGGGATTCGGGTAGACCGATTCACAAACTCGAATCCGAAGGAGTTTGACATATAAATTCGATGGCTAATTCGATATCGCTCCCGACAGGTTTATCCTGTCGGGAGTGATATCGAATACATTTTACTAATACATTTTAATAATATAAGAGCACTTTTTTGATATTTTCAATTACCATTTTCCATAATTTGACATAATATATTCACCTAATAGTCAAATGTACCGATTTTACGGGTTTTAAAATTCCCCTAATTATGATTTCCAAAGTTTCAAAATGTAATATTTTATAGTTGGAGAGCTTAGTCAGATTACACGCATGGCGCTTAAATATATTAAATATTTTATACTTGTTACTAATAAATGGCAAATACATTAAATGCACGAGTCCAGGGAGAAAATAGAAGAACTTTGAAATCACACACACACATGCACACACACAACCAACAAGATATTTTCGAAGCATGCTTCACTTATTGAAGCTACAAATTTACCAAAGAATTATATGCCATAATTAATATGATGGATCAAGTTATATGTATATTATGCAATAAATTACATATTTTGTCAGTCGCTGGTCATAATTAAGCATTTTTTTACTTCTATCACGAATCACCTATCAAAAAACATGAAACTGACTCTGAAAACTAGCTTGTCTATGTTATCCTATCGGTAACACGAGGTCATTACCGATATGGTACCGACTGGTGCCATTCGAATTTGTGAATAGGGTTATCGAAGGTTATCCATTCGATTCGGTAGGTTTTTCGCGGGAACTTAATTAAAAAATGTCACAGTTTTCTTTTATTATTCTAAACTTGTGTTATTTCACATAAAGATTTTGTAAAGATGATGTTTTTTTAATCTATTAGTGTTCGTTTACGCGCACGAGTTTGAAATGAGAGTGATGAAACATACTTCTTCACGTTGTAACTTACAAAGTCTTTAACAGCTCCTAGTAAAATAACCAAGTCATGACATGAACTTGATTCACTATCAACCGAGTATCTCGTTATAATCCTTAGATTCAAGTTACTCGGCTTACCAAGTAACTTGAGATTGTGACTAAAACTTATATTATTTGTATTTTTCATGAAACTTTTAACATATAATTTTGGCAAATGAGCCAATCGTGGCCAATAAAAGAAAAAAAAATTTGACGGCTGCTACTGTTAAATTTACAAACTTTTTTTAGTGACTTGATACCGCTAAAGATTTCGATTAACTGTTAAAAAAAATCGATTAAAGTTCGATTCTTTTGTGTTTCAAAATTTTCATTTTCAAATAAAAGTAAGAAAATCGTATTTTTTTACAGTTCAAATAGGGATCAGTCAATAATGCGAGCTAGTAAAGAAAGTCCATTATATTTTGCTGGGGCTGAAGTAGCACACATTTATATTTCTCTCCATAGATAAAGAAATTTGATGTTCTGTGATAGCAGTGATAGCTTGTAAAAATTTTATATTTTTTTATTGTTACTAGAGGAGCATCCGGTGTCATTCCTCCTTCTCGCTTTCGACCTACACTGTCTCTCGTATTCCTTTGTCCGATGGACGTTCACTGTAATCCAATTCATATTAATTATCGTACATCATCCTAGCAAATACTAAGTTATATTATTTGAATTGTGTAACATTACGTCACTTTAGTGCTTGTTTAAAACAACTACCACACAGAGAGAGGAGCGTGGGAGAGAAGTGTGTGGGTTCATGTTTGTCTTTACGTTGCTCATTTGGCAAACAAATGAATAAATTTTGGTTTGAATTTACTTATGAAATGAAATTTATTTGCAAGAATGTAGGTAAATAAGGTCTTAGAAATTAATTACAATTTTCCATTACATTCGATCATTTCTCAAGTGCAAATATTAGATAGTGAATCAATATGACATAAATAATATTAAATTAGAATTGATTATAGTAGGTCTACTATATAATTATATATTATGTAAATTACATCAAACATGAATAACTGTGCTGTCTTAAAAGGTACCTACTTTTAAGACAGCACAGTTATTCATGTTACAGTAGTAAAAATACAATAACGTGACGAAAATTAACTTTCACGAAAATGACATGCAGCATGATATAAATCTAAAAATCGGTTTTTCCAAGTCAAAAAAACAATTTCCGATTAATCGATTGATAATCGATATGTCACATGCCGCTTTCAATCAATGGAACCGTGTGGGATGATCAGCTGATACCTTATGGAATGGAAATGTCAAAATTATTCGATATTCGAGAAACCTGAATCGCTAATTCCGCAAACCGTGTGAAATCCTTCGAGATCTCTCTCCATATCGAAGATCGCATCGAATCGAATGTAATCTGAATAAGGGTGCTGGTCACCTGACGCGAGTTTAACATTTTTTACCCCTCCCAAAAATGCCCAACGCCGCTAAAGAAGTTTTCACTTCAAAAAATTTTTTTATAGTATTTTGGCTGTAAGTTTTCCTAAAACTATTAAAAAATCTAAGTATACAACAATGAATCACTGTTAATCATAAACAAAACAACAAACAAAAGTTGAGACAACAACATGTTTTGTTCGTCGTTGATCAATACACGAACGTTTTTTCGCGCACGTGCTTCAACGCGCATATTTCGAGGAAGTGACGAGATCGATATGTAACGATATACGATTATATAGTTTCGAGTTCGCCTCCCAAGGCCTCAGATAACGCGATAACAACTCTCTCTTACTAAATGCTAAATACACATTGCAGTTTCATAACAAAAATAAAGTACCTAGTCTAGAACTAATGTGGCAAGGGGGGCGTTGCTGTCCTTATTTCATTATTTTGTTCAGTGGAGACCACAGAATAACATATAATATACTGCAAGAAGTTAGTTCCTCTTTTTGGCACGATGGAACTATAACAACAAGTATCTATATTAAAAGAAAAACAAAAATACCCGACTGCAGAAAAGCAGTTTATGCAGTTTAACTCACGATTTCCTTACGCTTGATACGCAGTTGAGTGTACGTTTTTTGTGAGAAAGTATGCGTATTCTACGACACTCAGGAAGTGAAGACCAATCTAACGACACCTGCACATAGAGATCGGTCAACCTGTTTTACGCTGTCGGCTGTCATATATAACCACACATACATACCCATATACATACATACACTCAAAACATAACCCTCCTTCTTGCGCAGTCGGATAAAAAAGTGGTATCATACAGGGCGCGGTGCGCGTGAGCACATGCCGTGAAAGTCACGCCACTTTCACGTTTACCCGTGATCAAAATATACAAACATGTTATCATGATAACAACTTCAGTTTCATGTACGTATCTGTGTTATCCAAAATGGCACATTATTTATATAAAGTGTAGTTTGTAAGTGAGTTTGTCATATAAACAAGATTCTTTATTAAAAGAAAAACAAAATACCCGACTGCAGAAAAGCAGTTTTTGCTGTCAACTTATGATTTCGTTGCGCTTGATACGCTGTTGAGTGTACGTTTTTTGTGAGAAAGTATGCATTAAAACGCTGTAAAAGATTGTAAATGCGCATTCCTTAGAATCGTTGGAGGGTACGAAAAAACGTTTTTTTTTAATTTTTGCAAGAGATTATTATTATTTCAAAAAATATAGCCTATGACACTCATCGACTGAAGACGATTCTAACGACACCTCGCACATCAAAATCGATTAAGCTGTTTCTCTGTCTATTTGAACTCTTCTTCTGACATTTGAACCAATCAGTATGAAATTTGGCACATAATTCTTTAGGGCCAGGAGAAGAACATAGGCTATATTTATCATCATCATCACCGATTTTCACACACCGTTGGGCGCAACTAGTACATAAGTAAAACTCCAAAAAACTACTAGTGAACGAAATAAAACATATATTGGGGGCATCAGTATCAGCAGGCCGAGCGATAACCGTGTGCTGGAAAGTTCACCTTATCAATGAGACCTTATTGTCTATTGACATATTAGCCGATTTACAGATTATTGACTGGCCTTGTGGCTCAGTTGGTAGTATGTCTACCTGCTAAGCTGTAGGTCGTGGGTTCGACCCCCACCCAGGGCAAACATTTGTGTGATGAGCATGGATGTTTGTTCTGTATCTGGGTGTTTCTATGTATCATATGTATATATATTTACAAAAAAAAGTATATATGAATTCTATCAGCCATTTAGGTCCATAGTACAAGCTTTGATTAGTATGGGCTAGATGGTGTTGTGTGAAATGTCCTAAAATATAAAAAAAAATAGGTCTTATTTCCTTGATCTAATAAATCATAATTTCTGCCTTTATCAAATTACAGGTGGAGATAAAGAGGTCGATGTCTAGCAATGAAGAGAATAATAAAAAGATACAATGAAGAGTTTTTGAATTTTAAATTATTAAAAAAATGCATCTATTCAATTCCATTACGTTTAATTTAAATTATATTTGATATTATTTACAATTAGTTCCATGTTCATTGAACTGAATTGATTGATTGATTGAAATGAAACAAATTTTATCAGATTTATTTGTTTCATTTCAATTACTAACAACCGTACCCGAAACCCTTAGAAAATGTTAATTCTATGTTGTTTAATTTTGATTTTATATTTTGAGATCTCCATTGACTATAATAATGATTAACTTATTGATTTATTTTAGCATTGTTATTTTATTGCTGTACCTATTAATTTTTCAATTTGTATTGCCTATTATATATATGCATTTGTTTCAATGGGGTATGTAAAGTAAATTTTTAGGTATGTATGTATTTTATGCTTTTATTTGAAATTTTGAACTATATTAAGGAACTCCTAGAATCTCCATTATATGTTTTTAAATACATGTTCATCAATATAATAATATAGTGTTCCTATTTCGAAAATTCTTTTTGCACGGTTGACCATATAGTGTCTAAATGTTTCAAAAATTTTAATAAAGCAAATTTCATTAAAAAAATCTTCAATTACTATGATCGTTTTGTTCAAGAGTATGCTGAATGAAGTATTGTTTTTGTTTTTAAAACTATAATATTGTATAACTAAGATTACATTTTATTACAGAGAGATAGGAGGAACAAACAAGAGCTATTTGAATGTTGCTATAAAAACCTAAATATTGCTTAAACCATTAAAACATGCTTATCTCAATGATTGTGACAAGTATGACAAGTGTGACACTCATTAAGCTCAGTCACATGTTTCTCAGATATAGAAGACTTGCTATGACTTGTGAGTTTTATATTATGAGGTCTAATAGTGAGGTCGATTGATTAAGTTTTTATTTTTATGTTAAATAGATCTACGATTGACCACCAACTCACCTATCTACTAGTTGATATAGATTTATTATTTAAAAAAATTTTAATAGAACATGATAATAAACATGTTAATATATATATTGAACCTTAGGCTTATTTCAAGAGACCTATTTAACGTTATCACACAGATGGGGTGGGGTTGAAAAAAAATTCATCCCTTCTTACATACTTCTACATGCCAAATTTCATATAATTATGTAGAAGTTATAGTCTCTGAGTAAAATGACATACGGACATAGACAGACAGACGCACATGGCAAAATTATAAGGGTTCTTCTTAGTAACTACAGAACCCTAAAAGAATACCCAGATAAGTAACAACATACAAACACACATAAATCTTACTGTTCTTCTTATGCAGTTATGTTAGTTATGTAAGATGTATATAATATACTGTTACATATACCTTATTAACAACAGGTTTATTACTCTTCCAGCTAGGTTGTGAAATGTTGCCAAAGTGCAGGTCCTTCTTCCGTTTCAAGCCTTGCAGTAACCCCTCCATGGTGATGTCTTTGGCCTCAGACCCCACACTCAACTCTTTCTTTCCCGAGGGCTCACTTAGAGAGGCATCCTCTGTCTTCTTCTCTTCCTTCTTCTCGACTACTGCGGGTGGAGCGGCTTGTTCTACAGTGGCAGAGCTTAGTGTAGCTTTTTTTATTTCAATCTCTTTGCCTTCGTGCATCAGCCGCACAGATACGGCCTTTTCGAATCTTCGGATTAGATCTGGAATGTGTTTAATGATGATTAGAAATAATTTCATGATTACATTTTTGTCTGCTACATGTACAATTATTTATTTTTAAATGAATTTCTTGAGTGGAGACCATGTACTGGCAAACATAGAAAGACTAGCCACGAGATGGACAGATGACCTCTTAAAAATTGCGGAAGGACGCTGGATGCCAGCTGCTTCCAATCAGTCTTTTTGGAAATGCATGGGGAAATCCATCCATGAGGCAGGTCTATGTCTAACAGTGGACATAGGCCTCCTTCTTTTTGTCACTGAGATGATGATGATGATATTTCATATATAAATACTAGCTGTGTTTGAGGCTTCACTTTCATTGTAAAGAAAAATATGGTGATGGTGAACAATGATAAAATTTATCTGATGAACAGGAATTTGATTATATAAAAATTACACATAAAAACTTTGACAGTTGACAGGCCTGGTCATCACAGGCATGCACACCTAGATATTTAGCCAAACATAAATGTATAATCAAATGATTAGAAAACCATGCCTTCATACTAGATTACAGCAATAGGCCCAAGATATTGCTTTGCATCTAGTTATAATCTTGTCAGGTCATTGACACAAGTTCTATCTATGAAGCAGGTCATATTCATTAAATGAGAACGATTCGTAAAGGATTTTTTTTATTGTTTACAGTATCTAGACTTTTCTAGTAACTATATTAACTATTTTGCTACACTTAGGAGACTTAGCTACAGAGCTGTAGAAGTGTAGTTTGAATACATACTGTCCCATTGCTGCGGCGAAGCGGCTGGCTTTACTCGTTGCAGTAATTTCTCTACTTCGGCATGCAAGTTGCTGAGCGATAAATAGTGTCGCAGCAACCGCCACTGCCCGCCCGCAGACATCGCTGCAGCTGCACTCACTATTCAATTACACCGCACGCGATTATAAAAACTATACAAATAACAAGCTCAGATAACAAGGTCCTTGAGCGAGTCACGTAATATGAGAGACGAACGAAATTCTCAAGCGAACTATTGTCGTGTTATCACTTGGCTATCACGCCTGCGACTGTGTCAGATATCTTCCGAGCGAGCCCCTTCACCGCATCATACGATCGCGCCAACCGATTTAGCGCAAAACCTTGGCGAAACAATATTTTCGTGAATATAAAAATAAATCAATGACAATTGACAATGTTTACGCCGTTTCGGTGACGTAAAATCGGACGATTGCAGCGCTGCCAACATTAGCGCATCAAAACAAATACGTTACGTTCCGTGCTCGGAGTTTTATAGACTTGTTTAAAAAATTTATTTAAGCGTTGTCCATATTTCACTTTATACATTTTATTCAACTATGTCAGTATATATTTTGCACAATTTTAAAGACAGTTTTGAAAATATTGTGAGCTGTTTACAAAAGAGATTGTAGATCAAATGTTATGAAACAATATGTGAAACGAAATGTATCTTACAGCGACGGGACGGTAGAAAACACTTAGGCAAACAACAAAAACATGTTTATTAACTCCTAATTTAGTTCTTGCTAATACGTAGTACCTGGACTAAAATGAGATGAATAATATTGTGTAAATAACATTCTCAAGTGCGTAGCAGCATTGCATAGCGTCGCGTCACGCTAAGCTTGAACGCATAATCACCCAACTACCAAAGAAAGAGGGTAATATTTCCAAAACCGGATTAAAAAAAAACTGTCTGTACATTGTACTAGACGCCGAAAATACTGGACGAATTTTAAATACAGGCAGGATTGTTAATTAATAATTAATATATTCTATAAAGGTCTGGCATATTATATTTAGTTTTTTTACGTTCAGTTTGAAAATCCTGTAAACATAACCCTGTTTTGCGAAATAAATAAATTGAAATTGAAATAACATGAATATTCATCCCAAAAAGTAAGTAGTTTTTCCAAAGTAGTAGTTTTTTAGGTTCACGTCTATTACGCGAATAAAGTCTAGCTATACCTAATATTCAATTCAAAAAAGTACGCGTGTGAGTGATACAGAGCTACGGCGGCCTTGATGCCTTAATTATTTTATGACGCAGTTTTTTTTTCGAATACACAAACTTGTTACAAACCTACGACCTTGCCGCGTCGCCTCAGTAGCCGTTAGTTTGAGCCACACCTCCTCGTGAGTAATAATGTTCCTTGCACACCTCCGTATCGTCGTCATCACACAAAAATATACACAGTTATGTAACACAAAACACATGTGCGATTGTTATCCTCGTCGTACCTATGTTGCCTGTTTTTCTGTTTTTGAGAATTTTAATTTTGTTTACGTAGGAAACAAAGTTTGACTGTGTCATTGAATGGAGAATTTTGGCAGAAAATGAAGCAGATCAGGCGCTGTATATTTGTATGAACTGCTAAGTCAAAACTGACGAAATAGTCGATCATCGTTTTTCATGACATTGCGGAGTTTCAGGAAAGCTTTTTACCCGACTGCGCAAAGAGCGTTTGTTTTTTGCAATGATTGATGATATTTGTATATATATAACCTATAACCTATTATTATTAATTATTATTAAGTAATTATTTACAAACCGAAGCGCGAAGCGGCGGCCGCTTCATTCGGTATGTGTTCAAGATAATATTAGTCAAGTATATTGGACGTAGGTCACGTAGGTAGTATAAAAACACAAACATATACACGCTCGAAAAAGAACAGCTACTTTTTTTCGTAAGTGAGCAAGTAAGACCTTGGTGTGATCTTGATTTGTATTACTAAATACCTAATTAGAAATTGGAACAGTGCATAAAAGATGGCGCGTATATGTTTAATAAATGGCCAAGTGCGTATCATGACATGCTCAAAGTAGTGTTCCGTAGTTGCAAGTCATAATTTATGTGAACTCAAAATGGGTATACTATGGAAGTATGGACATACGAATTAAAATATGTTCGTTTAAACAAAAATTACACAAAATTTTAATTTTTTTTTAGGTTTTAGTTTAGTACGGACTAAGGGTGCGGGAGCCTATTCGTGAGGCTACAGTGTCTGTCTATCTGTCCTACACTTAAACAGTAAACCCTTTGAACGGTAATAGATACAAGTTTCAAAATTGGCAAGATTATAGGGTTCTCTTTGATGTAAATAAAAAAATAATAATAGGTTTTATATTATATATGCTATAAATTATTAATTTTACACGTAAATAACATACTGTCATATTGGATGTCATTACATAGAGTCTGGCCAACGAAAGCTGTACAAGAAAAAAGGCGGGAATTTTAAAAAATCAAGAGCTGTTAACCCTGGCTATACACTGCATAAACGGAGTTGATACTATTTATTTTTCAGCAAGTACATTTTTTTCGAGTTGTAAAAATTTTGTTTTGTTAGCAACTGTTGTTGAAATTTTCGAATGTATTATGAAGAATATCAAATAAAAGATTACTTTTAATTCTGTCTTTTTATTATTTTCAAATAATCCATTATTTATGTACAGTCGAGGACCCCGAGGAGCCGTACAAATATAGGAGCTATGAGTCATAGTTAAAATCGGATTCCAAAAACTCTACACCTGATATTGAATCAGCTTCATTGCTTTCTTCGCTGCTACTGCTACTGTCCCCAACATGTATTATGAATGGTTCAAGTTCGTTTTCAGTAATACGGTCCCTTAATTTGTACTGATTTTCCACATTTGTGGACGATTTTTCCCCGGAGTATTCCACTGTCCTTGATTTTTAGACCCTTCAATTTTAATTCTTCTTAGAGTCTTCACACTGACATCTGAAGATAACAAATACAATAAATTATGTATGTAACAGTATATTATTAATTATCAGTCATTAAAGTCAAAAACCATAATAATATACAAAGACATTATTACAAAACAATAATATTATATTATTTAATTTAGCCATCCATACATTGTCATAAATTTATATAACTCTTCGAAGTAACTGTTAAAATCTATAATTTCTAAAGTAATACCTGTCATTGAAGATATCTTTTCTAAATAATGTGTTTCAGAAGTCGCCATTTATTTTTTTTCGAGAGTTTTCAATTTCTTTACTGCTTCCACAATTTTAAGTTTTGTCTCCTCGTTGTTAATACTTCCTGAAAAGTAGATACACCATGAAAAATATTGCGATTTGTCTTAAATAGTCTAAAAGTATCAAAATGTTTCATTAGAAATTCAATAAACTAACCTGAAAGTGAAAGGATTGAATCCAGTCGTAGTATTTTCTCTGCAGATTTCTGATTTAAATCACTTTTTATGTCTTTATATTTGTCAATCATAGTAAATAGAAGCTTCCTCGTCGAACTTTTAATTGTTCTCGGCATTATTTTAAACAAAATCTATGAAAATATGATGCACATAAACCAACGTAAACAGAAGATGACTCAAGTACGAAACGTCAAAGTGTCAATTTTGACAGTCTTAAATTATTGCCATATCAAAACTTCTGAAAATAATACGTGGACAGCTTTCGTTGGCCAGACTCTATCGTGAAAAGAAAAATTCCATTTTGGCGTGACAACGTCTAATTAGGTTAGAGTTTGATGATGAAGATCGCCTTTGATATCGCCATCACTAATTTTATTTTCAACTACTTTGATCGTTGCCGAATCGCCCGATGTTTTCGAATTTTGATTATTCCGTCTTTTAGGCGGAATAATATTACTAAGGCCTAAAAGGTTCTCTTCCAATACTTTATACTTTACGCAGTTTTCCTTTACTCTAATAGTAAAGGATATTTTGGTAGACGGATCGAAATGGACGTAAAGCACACTGTATGGAAAAGTGAGTAAATGTTCCCAGGCCTCCTTAGAATTTTTCGAAATAGCGTTCCTAATAGCAGATGCTAAAGAATAGGCTACCGAAACACGCGCACCACGCGGGATGCGTTTTAAAATCGGATAAGAATTTTTGAAAGAGCTTAAAACCTCCCAAAACGGTTTGGAAGGCGTAGCAGCGCTTAAAAAACTGCTACTCGGTGAAAATACGGTAGGAGACGGTGCCGAAAGAGGAATTTGGGAGGATTTGGGGTGGCACCTTGATTGGTGAATTTTGAGGCCTTTTTGGCCCTTAAAATACCGGACCTGGGTATACACAGGGCACTGAATCATGCTCTCCTGCGAAACAAAATTGAATTTAGTAACTACATTGCGCCTAACAGTACTCATGAGTGAGGTTACAAATGAAAGTATTAGCTTATCTTAGAATCTCTATAAGCAGAAGACAGCAGCGAGACGTCAGGGGGTGACGTCGCTCTTACTGCGCCGACTCGCCGGACGGCGTTGTTATGGAAACAAATAAAAATAATTTAGCCGTAATCTGTCTAACACTAAGGGAAAAAACAAAGCATGAAAAAAGTAGCTTAGAGCCTAACCCCAACTCTACAAACATTACCTCGTAAGATTTATAGCTTTGGCAAGCCCTTGTAGGGCTACAATCTCAAAAATTTGAAGCAGAAAGCAGAAAATAATAAATAATAAATCGGAAAAAATTGTCAACATGAGTTGACAATACCTTTTAATACAAAATACAAATACAAATAAATTATTGCATAACCCGATCCAGCGCCATCACATCGCTGCGCGCATGCGCATTGCGTCGGTCAGTAGCGCGCGCGCATTCAAATACATAATTAATGTACAAAACTCATTTTATCTATGTTTCTACAATATCACCCTGGTGATTATAAATAAATAAGTATATCCATAAGTATTATTCTTAATTATCAACCAATATGGATGTTTTGTTTAGCTATAAACTTGAAAAAACACAACTTTAGGTATTTTCATGGTATTTCTCAAGTTCTTCACATCTCATTACCTACTACGACATTGTGACAAATGTACTTCAAAACACCAATAATATCACATAAAAAAAATTAGTTGCATTTTATGAGGTCAAAATTTTATTTTTACTGGACTAACTCCACTGCGTCCGCGATCTAAAATACTCTAGTAAAAATAAATCCGTTTGTATGGAGCAGATCGCAATATTTGCAACTGGGTGGATTCTTTGAAATTATGATAGGAAAATAACTAAAAATCATAGATCAACAATAATCCCCGATTTATAGACTAGCTGCGTTCCGCGGTTTCACTCGCGTAGTTATGAAAAACAGTGATGATTATGTTGATGATAAGTAGCTTATGTCCGTCTCCAGGTCCAAAGCTATCTCTGTACCAATTTTCATAAAGATCGGTTCAGCCGTTTGAGCGTGTAAAGGTAACAAAATTAGCTTTTATAATATCATTATGAAATTATGTTAAATGTATTTCAAAACACCAGTACATTCATTTAAATAACAAGATACTTAGTTGTCTTTTATGTTGTCACAAATCTTATTTTTACTAGACTAAAAGGCCGTGTTTGGTAACGCTTGTGTCGTGTTAAAACGCCTGCGAAAATGCTGTCTCGCTGTATTTTTGCAGTGAGTCATCACGCCCCTAAGTTTAATACTATCAGGCGTCGTTTCCGGATTATGCTCTTCGCTTTTTCAGTGCCGTAAATAGCCTTTTCTGCGCCCTGTGCGAGCTTCTATAACTGCACTGCACCCTTGTTTTTTTTGATATTATAGGTCAAGGAATAATAGCGGGGGGGGGAGTGTGTTGGCTGTTGTTAGCACTAGGGGCGCAGCGAGAACTTATTCAGGAGCAAACCGAAAAAATAATTGTCCTGCCTGGTCTGGCCATTCTTGCGCCCCCCAGAGTCTACGCCCTGTGCCTGGGCACCGGTGGCACCGCCCTATTTACGGCACTGCGCTTTTGTGAGTGATTTTTACACGGAATGAAGTGATTTGCCAGTGAAGCAGTGAAGCATTCACCAACATGGCACTTGGACCGGTCATATAATTCTAACCGATAACCAACCGATAAACAACGGGGTAAATGCGTTATAAATTGGAGACACACTTTGGATAATGATATTTTTCATTAAAATACCAAAAATCCGTACTCAGTGATATCGGTCCATGTTCTTGATGCGTACTGCACAGGAATGGAACTCTTTGTCGCTGCCTCTGTCTCTTGAGAACTATAATCTTGGAATTTTCAAGCCTAGAGTGGATAGATATTTTCTAGATCGACGAGCGACGAGATAGGTATGTAAGAGATTATTATACTTTATTTTATTTTTTTCTCCCCTCTCTATTACTAAACGCTCCGTCATTTTACTTTCTCTCGTTCCTCTTCATACTAAGGTTGCCTGGAAGAGATCGCTTTTAGCGATATGGCTGCCAGTTGTTACACAAGTTCTCTTGATTACAAATATTATGGTTTGTGTAAAGAATTTATCTATATATCTATCTCCAAGGCTGACTACTATACGACATACTGCTTAAACACGGAGACTTGGATTTCGGAGGTTATGTTTATAGAGTGGTGAAAACACAGGAAAATATTTATACAAAATTTATTAAACTTTAAAACTAATTTATTTTATAATTACGAGCTTATTTTTTTCCACAGAAGACTTTAATAGTACCTACTTATACTACGTTTTACTTACAGATACCAAATTGAGGATGCAAATCTAAATAACCGTTTGAGATGTTTTTATGAAATTTAGAGCACATATGTATGTATCTCGCAAGTCTCAATGTATGAGCCAAATTTGACATGTTTATGTGAAATAGTTTTTGAGTTATGAGTGGGTCAAAAGTTGCAAATGGTTCTTGTAATATTACACACGATGCTGCTCGCCATTTCTGTTAGCTTGAATTTGTCTTAACACGCTACCACGTGTCTAGATAGGTATATCGTCGAGAAACGTAAATCTTAGCACTTTACTCTGGAAGACGTCTAGCCCAGATAAAAATATTATATAATCTTGCTTCCAACTCTACCGTACCCTCCTCGATCTAAAACCTACCAATAAACATGAAACCACTCTAATTACAACAAAAAATACGATCAAAACACCAAAATCCAGCCAGAAATTAGCATTCTCCATCGACATCTCCCTCAAATATATATCAGGATTCTTAAACAAACAATACACTACGTGACAAGGCAGTTTTGCTCTTCCATAACCATATATAGAGATAGTAGCACCTTCGTATCCGTATCTAATATAACTTAGATAAGAAAGCCAGGAGAGGTAAGAAGGGATCTTGCTCAGTTTGATGAAGAAGCCAGAGAATATTAGAACAGGCATGGTGATGACAGCTGATGAGTATATAACAAGTTCTGTGTTGTTAGAAGCCAGCCCAATGAGAAGACCGATGGATTGTGCCACCAGGGTTGTGAGGAGGTTGATCAAGAGAAACATAAACATCCGATCAGCTTCACGTGGCTGGCTAGACATGAAGTATACTATGATCACGAAGACGCAGGTCAGCACCGTCTGAAAAAAAAACTGACTTTACAAATATGTTCCCGCACAAAAAAGTTCGATTGTGCATGGAGTACTGGTCACATATTTGGCATGAATCAACAATGTAACGTATAACAAAAGTAACTGACATAGCACAGTGGATTAACAAGTTGAAGGGGCAGTGAGCAAGGCACATAGCACGTAGAACTGATGACAGATGGGGCCGAAAATTAAGGTCTCGAGTTGAGACTACGCACCAGCAAGCGTAGCATAGGAAGACTAGCCACAAGGTGGACAGATGACCTCATACATGTAGCAGGAAGACGCTGGATTCAGGCCGCTTATCCAACCGATCTTTTGGAAATCCATGGGGGAGGTCTTGTCCAGCTGTGGACTTCTTATAGCTGTAGAAATAGCCCATTCTAAAATAAAGTAGTGATAGAAATAACCTGTAACACTATATCAATGATGCTTCTGGCGAAGTAGTATGTCATCAAAGAACAACCTAGGTGTTCTCTCACGAAGGCTCTCCGCTCGGCGCATACTGGAAACAGCAAATATGATTTCAAGCAACGTCAAGAAGACGTGATAAAAATCACACATATACCATTAGTTAACAAGTAGTTCTACTAACAGTGGACCTCCAGAGCACAAACTTACAAAACAATACTTTTAGACAGTTCAAAATTACACACATACGACGGGACATAAACCCGCATATCCCGATCGGTACTTGGGAGCCTTTACCATTTTTAACCAAGTAAAAACTTCAACCAACAAATGAAATACGAATAAAATTTGCTGCCAAAAGTTGTGAATCCCTGCAATGTATAGAACCATATAGAAACACCATTATAGAAAATAATTAGTAAAGAAATAGGTTATATATTGAATAAACAGATTTTGGGGATAAAATAACATGGATTTTAAGCAAATTAATGAATAAGGTGAGCTAAGGTGTGACTGGCAAAATTTTGAGTCTCTTGCTCCAAACTTAACAGTTTGTAAAGCTTAACATATCGCAAAAGTCACTTTACATTTTATCTGTTTTTTGTTGCATTTATTTTGGCAAATCTGATCTGCATGATACTATTTCACTTGCCATTTTTATTATCGGACAAGCGCGCTCTATCGTAGACCCCAGTTGACTACACTGTTGTTTTTTTTACATCAAGTGTGTTGGCAGTCAAGTTTATCAATGAATGAAAACGCTGCCTCGTTAGTTTTTTACATCAAGTGTGTTGGCAGTCAAGTTTATCAATGAATGAAAACGCTGCCTCGTTAGTTTTTTACATCAAGTGTGTTGGCAGTAAAGTTTATCAATGAATGAAAACGCTGCCTCGTTAGTTTTTTACATCAAGTGTGTTGGCAGTCAAGTTTATCAATGAATGAAAACGCTGCCTCGTTAGTTTTTTACATCAAGTGTGTTGGCAGTCAAGTTTATCAATTAATGAAAACGCTGCCTCGTTAGTTTTTTACATCAAGTGTGTTGGCAGTCAAGTTTATCAATGAATGAAAACGCTGCCTCGTTAGTTTTTTACATCAAGTGTGTTGGCAGTCAAGTTTATCAATGAATGAAAACGCTGCCTCGTTAGTTTTTTTTTCTACGTAAGTGTAACCTCCTTGTTTACAAATTTTCAACTATAAACCATAGGAAAGTAGAGTATTCTCTTGTTGGCGAGTTGGTGGTCAATCGTATAATATAATTTAATAATGATGATTTTTTCGGTTCTTTGACCTTCGGTAGCGATAAATGTTAAGACAGTAATGTGTCTATTGTTTCCATTCAAACGAGTTTCATCAAATTTATTATTTAATCTAGCAATCAATTCTAAATAGAATGGATCGCTAGATTAAATAATAATAATGAAATCATCGGCCAAACTAATCCTTGAGATTAAGATTTGCAGACTTAAAGATTGTAGTGCTAGGTCTTGTTGCGCTAAGGACTTAGCTCTGTTAAAAAGAAATCAGATCTCATGAGATTTGGTTACTTTTATTATCTGATATGGGTATGTATGTAAGTATGGTTCTATACATACATACACTCGCAAAACATAGCCCTCCTTCTTACTCAGTCGGGTAAAAAGACTAAATATAGTGACGGTTTTTTTAATTATTGTATTGTCAATGAAATTAGAATTAATCAATACTTGAAAATGGCAAATACCACAGGCAAATACGCTTAACACGTGGGTCCAACACAAATAAAACCGGCCAAGTGCGAGTCGGACTCGCGCAGGAAGGGTTCCGTACCATTATCTATAAAAAACGAGCAAAAAAAAACACGTTTGTTGTATGGGAGCCCCCTTAAATATTTATTTTGTTCTGTGTTTTAGTATTTGTTGTTATAGCGGCAACAGAAATACATCATCTGTGGAAATTTCAACTGTCTAACTATCACGGTTCATGAGATACAGCCTGGTGACAGACGGACGGACGGACGGACGGACAGACAGCGGAGTCTCAGTAATAGGGTCCCGGTTTTACCCTTTGGGTATGGAACCCTAAAAAAGAAGGACTGTTAGGATTACGTCTGCCGATTATGATCATGTATATTTTTTACAAAACAGCTAAAACGTTCTCAACCAAAATACAGCCTTCTTTAAAAAAACTAGAATAATATTAGTTCTTATACGATACCACAATTAAAGACATCAAACTTATGACACCCCTCTTTGATTGTAATGATCTTGTAATTGGTTTTAAAGTGTGTACAATAAACAGTTCATCTAAGTTTTTTTAGGTAGGGGGTAAAAAAAGGTAGTTTTACTAACGTACTTACATGTAAAGATGGCGGGAATCATTGCCATAACCATATTAAAGATTAGAATATAGTAAATAAGATTTCCATTGTCGACAACATTCGCGGCATCATTGCCGAAGTCGTAATAAATCAACCCGACTAACACTCCAAACGCTACATGCGAAAGTAGCTTTAACAGCGTCAACAGTCGCTCTTCAAAGATACACCGGATGGTCCATGTCAACACGGGCCAGAATTGCTTGGAACTAGCGTAGGGCCTGTGTGGTGGTTCTTGGGAGCGCAGGAGTGTGGAAGCCAGTATTCTGTCATTGGAATCTATGGCGGACATGGTCAATGCTGACTCGGTAGATCTGGAAGTATACATTTGAAATTTGGATTAATTAGTCCATGTTAATAGAAAAACAAAATATCAGACTGCATAAGAGCGAGTTTTGTAGTGCAACTTACAATTATGTTGCGCGTGATATGGTGTTGAGTGTACGTTTTAGCAAGAAAGTATTTACAAATCTATAGTACTAATTTAATATATATCTAAGTAAATCTAATTTATTTTTCTTCCGAATAGTATTTTGGATGCAAGCCGCTTCCAATCGTTTTTTTTTGGAAATCCATGTCCTATGTCCACCAGTGGACTTCTTATGAAGTCAGTTAATAATTAAGGGGAAAGAACCCGCTGAATAATAAGTAAAAAACATTATTTTTTTGGTAGGTAATACCTCAAATGTGGTTCCATATAAATTTTATCAAAATCAGTTCAGTACATTGGTTTTTGTAACAAAATAAGTGGAAAAATATCATCCAAGTAAAGGCATATTGAAGCATTGAGATAAGTATGTAGCTCAATGTTTTGAAGTCGGTTTTTTTAATAAAAATTTTTAAGCTATAATTATTGAAATCGGTAAATATCGACGAACATACATACAGTCGAACATATAACTCCTACTTTCTGAAGTCGGTTAAATATAAACAAATTATTTTATCATCGAAAAACAACAAATAGATAAACTTACCCACAGTTCGTATGTCCTTTACGCTCCGGTCATAAAACTTCGGGGCCTCTCAAGACCTTGAGACTAAAACAAAATACGATCGTTCTCAACTGACGTTCATCGAACACTGACTTAACATCAGTGCAGGCCAGGCAGGGCCTTGGCCCTTCTTTTAGACATGTGAATATAATATAAAACAGTGTAATCTATGTCTATGTGTGTATATATGTATGTGTTTACAAATTAACTAGCAATACTAGCATAGTTAACTAGTGACATCAGTTACTATCTATTCTGTTATTTATAACCGACTTTAAATATAGAGAAGATTATATGTTATGCTTCATGTATTTTTGATGAGAAACATATTTTATTATACTAAATAGATCTACTTTTGACCATCAAGTTATCTGATTGTAAGCAATGGTGTGATCGAGGATTTTTTATGTTTAAAAATGTTGTGATGCGCGAGAGAAATAGCTGCGCTCTTTGAGCCTATCCTTAAATAAAAACGTCAGATGTTAATTTTTAATTAACAAACTTTTTATCAATATATCAAAATGAAATCAATATTAATTAGCTCGTTAGTTAGATATTGACTGAAAAGCGTTTCAGTTGATTCATTCCAATCAGAGAAGAAACACCTCGAACGACGTTAAAACAACAAATGTATTTTTGTTAGATATTGGATTTGGAAAGAATATTGAAATCAAAGTGCTGTGAATTTACAGTCCTATTACAAAGAATTTTATTCTTGGTGCACTGCTGAACTACACAAATCTATCTATATATTATCGTCAAAAGAAAAAAGAGAAAACATGGATTATGACTATGTTCCTTGTGACTTTTATAGAATTTATCCATATTTTATATATGAAGATCAAATAAGACCTAACATGATACTTTTTGGAGCCGTCGTGTCGACATTGTGTTCCATCCTAGTGTTGACAGCGTGGTGCAAGTTGCCGCAGTGGAGATCCTTACAGAACTACATTAGTCTCAATCAGATATTGGTGACGACTGTCTATGACATATGGTGCACTTATGATAACTGGCCACTGGATGAAATGATTTGTTTTGAATTAAAAACTAGAGCAACTTTCGTGTTGATAACATTATACATGTGTTGGTGTTTAAACGCTATGCTGCTCGCATATTTTAAACTGGTAATAGTTTTTAACACTAAAATATGCTACGAGAAGAGGATAGCTACTATTTTTACCCTAATGTTGACAGCAACAGTCGTTATTTCAGGAGAAATCAGTTCTTATATATATAAGGATTCTATGTGTTATATGTGTGCAACCTATGTATTTCTATGTTTGTGTATATTAATTACAGTTATTTTTATTATATTTGTAAGAATCATGGCGTCACTCTTGATCTGCGGTAAGAACAGAGTGTCTGGTCGTCGCTTCAGCCAAGTCGGTTCACTTATTGGTGTTACCATATTGGGCGACCTTATCATCGGCGTTTTTCTTATTTTTACAATGCTAAGTAACAAAGTTGTTTGCCACTTATTTTCGAATATAATACCTTTTGCAAATATAAAGATAGTATCTGAAGTTGTTGAAGTATTCCGAGTTATTCCGCTTACGGTTGTCGTATTGCTAAACAGATCTTCACGAGATCACTACAATAAATATAGACAAAGAAGAACTCGTTTGCAACTAGTTCGACTAAATGATATAAAGTAGATTAGAGGATACGTAGTTCTAAAATAATTGCTGTGCGAATATAGTTTTTTACTTTATATTCTTTCTTAAATTGTAACTTTTTTCTGGAAAATATATTATCCTGTGGTTGTTTTTGTATTGTATTTTTTATCGATGAAACCCTGACAAATAAGCTTAAATAATAGGGTTTAAATTTAATTTAAATAAAAAAAAAAGTTTTAATTAGTTATGTTTATATTTTTTTGATATTTATTTCATATGTCCGTGCTAAACACAGACAAGAACTCTAATTGGAGTTTAACAGGACACTTTGGAAGTAATGCTCATCTCTTCTAGTTGAAGCTGGTCGA
The DNA here is from genome assembly GCA_947563715.1 of Lycia hirtaria. Lineage (NCBI taxonomy): Eukaryota > Metazoa > Arthropoda > Insecta > Lepidoptera > Geometridae > Lycia > Lycia hirtaria. Next base: position 29,732,445 of record OX387377.1, on the reverse strand, counting down.
AAGCAGGCCAAGTGCGTGTCATGGCACGCGCAGTGTAAGGTTTTGTAGTTGCACATTACAATATGTGGACGTGAAACAGGTTTTTTATACCATATACATGAAATTTGCTCAAAATTTTAATTTTTCGGGTTCCGTACTTCAAAAGAAAATAACGGAATATTTTACGAATATGTCGTAAAAAACGCACATTTCGACACTCACAAGGGAATCAAAACCTATGGGGTACTTCCCGTTGACCTAGAACAATGAAATTTGGCAAGAAGCATTGTGTTACAGTACACATATAGGAAAAAATCCGAAAACTGGACATTTTTAATTCATTCACGAAAAAATAGGGTCATTATGCAAGGAATGAAGGTCCAAATTTTAAAGTGAATTAACTGTATCATGTGGGGTATCATATGAAAGATCTTCATTAGAATAAGCTAAAACAGGTTTTTAAATATTTTTACGGTGTATATTTTTCGGTTTATGAAAGAAAATATAAAAAAAAAATATGATTTCCTCCTTTTATCTACTAGTTTGTACGGAACCCTTCGTGCGCGAGTCCGACTCGCACTTGGCCGATTATTTTAATTTGATCAAAAATTATTTTTTTAACTTGTCTACTTAGGTCTGATAGTTTTCATTTTAATTTAGCCCAAACCTTCAGTTGGTAGGCTGGAGCTGGTGGTTTTGCGATCGGATCCCTATATTGAAAAAAATTGTTCAATTATAACTGGAAAAAATATATGTCATAATACAAGTAAACGTAATTGCGTATTTTGAAGTCGGTTGGTTCAGTTTTTTTAACTATAATTAATTTCAAATAAATCATATTTAACATTGATGTCTGACTAACGATACAATTTATCTAATTAGTTATATTGATCAAATAGTTTTACATCTACAGTTTAATAATATTCAACTATTTTCGGACCTTTTCCTGTTAGAGTTTGGTGCAGCCAGTGATATGAATCCGGTCGTTCGTCATGACCGTTGTGCGTCCTTCATAATATTTACAATTTTCAGTATCCTGTTAGTTCTGATAAGCATTAAAACTGCACTGAATAACTGATGAATGAGGTAATTCCAGTTAATTTTAGCGAAAACTGGAAGCATTATCAGTATTCCCTACACAAACTGCACGCTGTAATATAAGTAGGTACATAATATATTATTTAGTGTTAGTTCATCAATGAGAGGATAATTATATTTTACCGAGTTTTTCACGGTGTTTCTTTGTTCTGTTCTACGTTTCTTACTTAGTTTTTGATGTGTCAATTTTAAACTAATTTGTCATTAAATTGACTTGTTTTGATTTGGAGGTTTAAGAGCTCTAGAGCAGGGTTTCCCAAACTATGGGTCGCGAGCGAATATAGAGCCCAAGGCCGTAGGCAGGAGGGGGGGGGGGGGGGGGTTGTGGGTTCAGTATCCTGACCATTATAAAAAATCCGCAGGCTTCAATAATTTTATAAAATGCTTCAAAAAAATTCGCGCATGTTTATTTCATATTGATCTTTATTTGTATTGATCATTAAAGTGTCGTGAACTTTCTAATACAAGTAAATAATTCACTAAAATTAACCACTAACCAAAAATTGTTAAAATTTGTTTCCCGACTGCCAAGGAATCTTGTATGTTTGTAATTTTCTATCAAGTCATATGTTTAAATTTAGGAATATAGAATTGGCAATCAATGTATTCAAATGGTTGTATTTATAATATTTCGCTCTTATCCAGTCGGGTATTCCCTTTATTCCCTTTTTCTTTTAACATAGTTAGTTGTTTGGTTCATCTGGTCCACAAAAATCTAGGACTCGCTAACACGATCAATGAATCAAATCATTTCCATGATTTAATATTAAAAACCCAAAAAAAAAATTCGCGCTCGCTTCGCTCGCGCATTGTTGTTATTTTGACATGGCAGTACTGTGGGTTCACTAGTACCTTGCTTCATTCGCACTTACTTATTTATGATGATTGATTGATCATTGATCAATGATAATAATTGATTCGTTCGTTAAAATCAAATCAAACAGTGCGAATCAGTAAATCCGCGTATGCGTTGATTTTGTATTCGATGTCGTTTTTACATTATTTCGTTCAAAGTGCGTAGAGTTGAGTCTTTTCCTCCGACTTTGCATCGAGATTCTGCCTACGGAATATCATAACACTCCATTGTTATTGTTCGAGCCTAGTGACTCTTATTTTGTTGTGGGTGAAACGGACAAGAGTGTATAACTATGAAGGACAGTAGTCGTAAATGTGCTAAATGTAATTTATCTACAACACATGATACTAGTGCTAATTTGTTTATACCAATTTTGTAATACTATGGATTGGCAGTAAAATATCTGAATCTGAATCTGATTCTAAAATAAAGGATTAAACATGTAAAATTTTATTTTATTTACCTAACCCTTGAAATCTGAAGTAGGTAGTATATAACAAGCTCGTTTCAAAACAAATTACTCATTTATATTATTAGTAAAACATACTCTTTAATAATATAAATTAGTATTTTTTTTGGAACAAGCTTTTCAATAATAATTAGTGCATCAATGTGCTAGGGCTCATTTAAAATTTCGCGCAGTTTATAAGTAGTCTAGTAGTCGTACTTTGAAACCACCTTTTTTGTATGGAGTTATGTTCCTTGTCCATCCTAGTGTCGACAGCGTGGTGCATGTTGCCGCAGTGGAGATCCTTACAGAACTACATTAGTCTCAATCAGATATTGGTGACGACTGTCTATAACATATGGTGGACTTATAATAACTGGCCACTGGATGAAATGATTTGTTTTGAATTAAAAACTAGAGCAACTTTCGTGTTGATAACATTATACATGTGTTGGTGTTTAAACGCTATGCTGCTCGCATATTTTAAACTGGTAATAGTTTTTAACACTAAAATATGCTACGAGAAGAGGATAGCTACTATTTTTACCCTAATGTTGACAGCAACAGTCGTTATTTCAGGAGAAATCAGTTCTTATATATATAAGGATTCTATGTGTTATATGTGTGCAACCTATGTATTTCTATGTTTGTGTATATTAATTACAGTTATTTTTATTATATTTGTAAGAATCATGGCGTCACTCTTGATCTGCGGTAAGAACAGAGTGTCTGGTCGTCGCTTCAGCCAAGTCGGTTCACTTATTGGTGTTACCATATTGGGCGACCTTATCATCGGCGTTTTTCTTATTTTTACAATGCTAAGTAACAAAGTTGTTTGCCACTTATTTTCGAATATAATACCTTTTGCAAATATAAAGATAGTATCTGAAGTTGTTGAAGTATTCCGAGTTATTCCGCTTACGGTTGTCGTATTGCTAAACAGATCTTCACGAGATCACTACAATAAATATAGACAAAGAAGAACTCGTTTGCAACTAGTTCGACTAAATGATATAAAGTAGATTAGAGGATACGTAGTTCTAAAATAATTGCTGTGCGAATATAGTTTTTTACTTTATATTCTTTCTTAAATTGTAACTTTTTTCTGGAAAATATATTATCCTGTGGTTGTTTTTGTATTGTATTTTTTATCGATGAAACCCTGACAAATAAGCTTAAATAATAGGGTTTAAATTTAATTTAAATAAAAAAAAAAGTTTTAATTAGTTATGTTTATATTTTTTTGATATTTATTTCATATGTCCGTGCTAAACACAGACAAGAACTCTAATTGGAGTTTAACAGGACACTTTGGAAGTAATGCTCATCTCTTCTAGTTGAAGCTGGTCGAAAGCAGGCCAAGTGCGTGTCATGGCACGCGCAGTGTAAGGTTTTGTAGTTGCACATTACAATATGTGGACGTGAAACAGGTTTTTTATACCATATACATGAAATTTGCTCAAAATTTTAATTTTTCGGGTTCCGTACTTCAAAAGAAAATAACGGAATATTTTACGAATATGTCGTAAAAAACGCACATTTCGACACTCACAAGGGAATCAAAACCTATGGGGTACTTCCCGTTGACCTAGAACAATGAAATTTGGCAAGAAGCATTGTGTTACAGTACACATATAGGAAAAAATCCGAAAACTGGACATTTTTAATTCATTCACGAAAAAATAGGGTCATTATGCAAGGAATGAAGGTCCAAATTTTAAAGTGAATTAACTGTATCATGTGGGGTATCATATGAAAGATCTTCATTAGAATAAGCTAAAACAGGTTTTTAAATATTTTTACGGTGTATATTTTTCGGTTTATGAAAGAAAATATAAAAAAAAAATATGATTTCCTCCTTTTATCTACTAGTTTGTACGGAACCCTTCGTGCGCGAGTCCGACTCGCACTTGGCCGATTATTTTAATTTGATCAAAAATTATTTTTTTAACTTGTCTACTTAGGTCTGATAGTTTTCATTTTAATTTAGCCCAAACCTTCAGTTGGTAGGCTGGAGCTGGTGGTTTTGCGATCGGATCCCTATATTGAAAAAAATTGTTCAATTATAACTGGAAAAAATATATGTCATAATACAAGTAAACGTAATTGCGTATTTTGAAGTCGGTTGGTTCAGTTTTTTTAACTATAATTAATTTCAAATAAATCATATTTAACATTGATGTCTGACTAACGATACAATTTATCTAATTAGTTATATTGATCAAATAGTTTTACATCTACAGTTTAATAATATTCAACTATTTTCGGACCTTTTCCTGTTAGAGTTTGGTGCAGCCAGTGATATGAATCCGGTCGTTCGTCATGACCGTTGTGCGTCCTTCATAATATTTACAATTTTCAGTATCCTGTTAGTTCTGATAAGCATTAAAACTGCACTGAATAACTGATGAATGAGGTAATTCCAGTTAATTTTAGCGAAAACTGGAAGCATTATCAGTATTCCCTACACAAACTGCACGCTGTAATATAAGTAGGTACATAATATATTATTTAGTGTTAGTTCATCAATGAGAGGATAATTATATTTTACCGAGTTTTTCACGGTGTTTCTTTGTTCTGTTCTACGTTTCTTACTTAGTTTTTGATGTGTCAATTTTAAACTAATTTGTCATTAAATTGACTTGTTTTGATTTGGAGGTTTAAGAGCTCTAGAGCAGGGTTTCCCAAACTATGGGTCGCGAGCGAATATAGAGCCCAAGGCCGTAGGCAGGAGGGGGGGGGGGGGGGGTTGTGGGTTCAGTATCCTGACCATTATAAAAAATCCGCAGGCTTCAATAATTTTATAAAATGCTTCAAAAAAATTCGCGCATGTTTATTTCATATTGATCTTTATTTGTATTGATCATTAAAGTGTCGTGAACTTTCTAATACAAGTAAATAATTCACTAAAATTAACCACTAACCAAAAATTGTTAAAATTTGTTTCCCGACTGCCAAGGAATCTTGTATGTTTGTAATTTTCTATCAAGTCATATGTTTAAATTTAGGAATATAGAATTGGCAATCAATGTATTCAAATGGTTGTATTTATAATATTTCGCTCTTATCCAGTCGGGTATTCCCTTTATTCCCTTTTTCTTTTAACATAGTTAGTTGTTTGGTTCATCTGGTCCACAAAAATCTAGGACTCGCTAACACGATCAATGAATCAAATCATTTCCATGATTTAATATTAAAAACCCAAAAAAAAAATTCGCGCTCGCTTCGCTCGCGCATTGTTGTTATTTTGACATGGCAGTACTGTGGGTTCACTAGTACCTTGCTTCATTCGCACTTACTTATTTATGATGATTGATTGATCATTGATCAATGATAATAATTGATTCGTTCGTTAAAATCAAATCAAACAGTGCGAATCAGTAAATCCGCGTATGCGTTGATTTTGTATTCGATGTCGTTTTTACATTATTTCGTTCAAAGTGCGTAGAGTTGAGTCTTTTCCTCCGACTTTGCATCGAGATTCTGCCTACGGAATATCATAACACTCCATTGTTATTGTTCGAGCCTAGTGACTCTTATTTTGTTGTGGGTGAAACGGACAAGAGTGTATAACTATGAAGGACAGTAGTCGTAAATGTGCTAAATGTAATTTATCTACAACACATGATACTAGTGCTAATTTGTTTATACCAATTTTGTAATACTATGGATTGGCAGTAAAATATCTGAATCTGAATCTGATTCTAAAATAAAGGATTAAACATGTAAAATTTTATTTTATTTACCTAACCCTTGAAATCTGAAGTAGGTAGTATATAACAAGCTCGTTTCAAAACAAATTACTCATTTATATTATTAGTAAAACATACTCTTTAATAATATAAATTAGTATTTTTTTTGGAACAAGCTTTTCAATAATAATTAGTGCATCAATGTGCTAGGGCTCATTTAAAATTTCGCGCAGTTTATAAGTAGTCTAGTAGTCGTACTTTGAAACCACCTTTTTTGTATGGAGTTATGTTCCTTGTCCATCCTAGTGTCGACAGCGTGGTGCATGTTGCCGCAGTGGAGATCCTTACAGAACTACATTAGTCTCAATCAGATATTGGTGACGACTGTCTATAACATATGGTGGACTTATAATAACTGGCCACTGGATGAAATGATTTGTTTTGAATTAAAAACTAGAGCAACTTTCGTGTTGATAACATTAAACATGTGTTGGTCTTTAAACGCTATGCTGCTCGCATATTTAAAACTGGTAATAGTTTTTAACACTAAAATAAGCTACGAGAAGAGGATAGCTACTATTTTTGCTCTAATGTTGACAGCAACAGTCGTTATTTTGGGAGAAATCAGTTCTTATATATATATGGATTTTATGTCTTATATGTGTGCCAACTTTGTATTTCTATGTTTTTGTATATTAATTACAGTTATTTTTATTATATTTGTAAGAATCATGGTGGCACTCTTGATCTGCGGTAAGAACAGAGTGTCTGGTCGTCGCTTCAGCCAAGTTGATTCACTTATTGGTGTTGCCATATTGGCATATTGGCCATATTGGCCTTAACCTTGGCTTTTTTCTTATTTTTACAATGTTAAGTAACAAAATTGTTTGTGACTTATTTTCGAATATAATACCTTTAGCAAATCTAAAGATAGTATCTGAAGTTGTTGAAGTATTCCGAGTTATTCCTCTTACGGTTGTTGTATTGCTAAACAGATCTTCAAGAGATATCTACAATAAATATAGACAAAGAAGAAATCGCTTGCAACTAGTTCGATGATATAAAGTAGATTAGAGGATACGTAGTTCTGAAATAATTGCTGTGCGAATATAGTTTTTACTGTTTATTTTTTGTTAAATGAAATCGTAAGTTAGACTACAAAACCTGCTTTTCTGCAGTCGGATATTTTGATTTTCTTTTAATATACATTTAATTTTTTACATACATTAAATTTTTTACATACATTAATTTTTTTATCAAAATCTGTTCAGGGCTTTGGGTTTTAAAACAAAATAGCTGGAAAAAATGTCATATAATTAAACGAAATTGTTGTTTGTTTTGATGTTTTTGTTTATGTTTTTTGGATCAAATTTAGTAATCTAAATTTGGCCCCCTTTCCGTTGACAGATTGATCTGATATTTGGTACAAGCCTTAAGTTTAGAATCTTAGATGACAATACAATTAAATATAATTTAATTAAATATGGCCGCCGCCACAAATTGATTCGAATAAAAGCTAAATAGATGCACTGCAATTATTGCATATTCATTTATTTCATTCATTTATAATTATTTCATTTCCACTCTGATATTTTTTCTAGCTGCTAAGTAATTCAACATGGGCGTACCCAGCTTCTGGTCTAGGGGGGGGGCAAGTCAGATTTTTAGGTCAGATCGTCCGCGGCTGTTTTGTCGTACACACTACACACAACACCTACATGAAACATAGCGGGGAGGGGGGTGTAACAATTTTGTTGGTTAGTAATAAAACATAGGTAATAAATAGCGCGAAGCGAGCGCGAAATTTTTTGTAATGTTTTATTGTAATATGCTTTATTTCTCGTATTAGTGAGCCCACAGTACTTCTATAATAAATTAGAAAAATTTTAAACGCGAAAATTGAAAAGGTTATTTAAATTAAACCTTGGAAGTAATTTGATTCATTGATCTTGTTAGCGTGTCCTAGGTTTTTGTGACCCAGATAAACCATACAAGTATCTGTGTTAAAAGAAAAATGAAATAACCGACTGGATAAGAACGATTTTTACGCTATAAACTATTATTAATATAACGATTTGAATTTATTGATAGAAAATTATTATTCCTGATTAAATTTAAACTTATGACTTTATAGAAAATTACAAACATACCTAAAAGATACACCCTACTTTCTTGACAGTTGGGAAACAATTTTTGCTTAGTGATTGTTTTTTGTGAATTATTTGATTGTATTAGCAAGTTAACAGCACTTTAATATTATAATTAATACAAATAAACAAGTGTATATATTAAAAGAAAAACTAAATACCCGACGTGTAACACGATTTTGTTACGCTTAATATGTTGTAGAGTCGCAGAACCGCTGTAAAAACTATAAATGCGCATTATTTAGAATAATTCTAGTTTAGGCTTTCCGTTTAGGCTTGTAGGCGATCTTATAGAAACATACCCACATACATACATACATTTACTCGAATAAACTGAACCCTCTTTCTTATGCGGTTGGGTAAAAATAATAGGAAATAATCAGACGCGAGCGTAGCGAGCGCGAAAATATTTGAAACTTTTTTTCAAATTTTTATTGTGTTTTTAAAGTAATATGCTTTATTTCTCATATAAGTGAGCCCACAGTATTTCTATGTTCAAGTAGTAAAAACGCGAGCGAAGTGAGCGCGAAAATTTAGAAGGTTTTTAAAATTAAATCTTGGAAATAATTTGATTCATTGATCTGGAAATTAACGTGGTTTTCACATATTTTTAAATAAAAACTACGGGTCACTCACGTTTGTTTTGAGCCGAAATATCCGACTATAGTTTCAACCGCATTCGGCGGTCTTTTTCAAAGGAGCAGCACACACGTCACTCTCGGTCGGTGACGCGCCTTGCACTGCGACGTGCCGCTCGTTCATTGATCTTGTTAACGTGTCCTAGGTTTTATGGCCCAGATGAACCAAACAAGTATTTATGTTATGAGAAAAATAAAATATATATATCCGACAGGGATAAGAACGACTTTTACGTTATCAAAAATTATAAATACAGCCATTTGAATGCATTGATTGCAAATGTATTATTATTAATTAAAAAACATGACTTTATAGAAAATTACAAACATACGTTTTTATGACAAAGTACCGCTGTAAAAGACTATAAAAGCGCATTATTTAGAATAATACTAGTGAAATCAATTATTTATTAAGAAAAAGTTCGTTGGAGTTTTATGACACCTCGCACATCAGAATCGGTCAAACCGTTTAGGCTTGTAGGCGATCTTATAGAAACATACCCATATACATACTTACATACACTTGAAAATCATAACCCTCCTTCTTACTCAGTCGGCTAAAAATAATATTTAAAAAAATAATAATTTGGTATTCATATTATGCTGATTTACTGTTAATCTTGTCACACTGACATGACTGACATGGCTAGACAAAACTGGCAAAATACAAAGGATTTTAAATAACTTTGAACGATCGGCGAAAATATTCGCTTAACGAACCAGTTGGTTGATTTGCCCTATATTGTTGGCGGCTTGCTGTCCGTGGAAGACACAGCTCTCAAGATTCAAAGCCTTAGCATAACATGTCAAATAAAATAAATGCTAGTCGCTCGCAACTCCCAAGAATACGAACACTCAGCTAGATTCGGTAATCTTCGTCCGCCATCGTCGCCGCGGCGGTGGCTGGCGACTGTAGCGCTTGCTCACTGCGCGGTTTTTTATGGCAATAATAATTGCACCATGCATTTTGCCAGTGTCTACTGCGCGGCTTATTTCAAAGTTAGCACATAAGGCCCCGTTTAAACTTTGATTAGTAGGTAATTAGGCGAGTTCATACATTTTCTGCGAGTTTCCAGGGGGGGCAGCTGCCCCCCCTGCCCCCCCTTCCCCCCCTCCCTGCCCCCCTCCCTGCCCCCCCCCCATGCATGCATTAAAGTAAATAGGTAACTAACAAATTAGAAGCAATGGTCAAATAGGATAAATACAAACTATACCTAGTAATAATATGTAATAATACAAACTATAGTCATCATCATCATTGGCCTGTTTATCTACATGGAGATGCTAGTATCTATTTAAATAGCGACCGGTTGATAACTAAGCGGTTATATAAGCTAATAATATCATACAAACTTAGTACAAACTATATTATTATATATGTAGTTGTGTTACTATTGTAACACAACAGTAGATCTCGCGAGCACATACATTCTTACACCAAATATTGTTACAAACTCATATTCGAAATGCTTCTTCAGATCGAATTTTAGGTACTCTCAATTTATATCAAAATCGGCCGATACAAAACCTCTTTACAAACTTCTCTTTGTAACCGAGATATCACAACCTTATATCTCGACAAACTCTTGACTGAGTTTGCTCATAATTTAAAATTCTTATTTGTAATTGGGTGCGAAATGATTTGACAACTATTAATATATTCCTAATCATATATTTCGTAAAGCCAATTTACATGTCAAATGGTATATATGGTATAATTAAAAAATAGGTTATATTGTATGCAAAGGTGTTCTCCATAAATACCCAGCAAAATCACATAATTATGTCATGATGGTAATATTATTATATAAAATAAGGAATGTCAATTTAGAATAAATTAATACAATGAAAATGTCATAACCGGGTAAAAATTATATACATAGAGTATTTTATGTTAAACTAAAAAAATCACCATAGTCGTAGAATGTTTGTAAATAAGCCAACGTTTCAGCCTAGCTTTAAAACTTAGCAGAGTAGGAGCAGCTGTGACGTGTGCTGGTAGGTGGTTGTACACGTCGGGGTAATACTACTAAGATCATAATTGTAAGTATAATAATAATAATAATAATGTCGGGCATGCCACCGTCCCGGAGAGTCTCTCCGACATATTATTTCCGGTTGTTCGCATCTTGCTAACGGCGAGTATTTGCACAGACACAACCAAGTAGCCAGGATCATCCACCAGCAACTTGCCCTTCAATACGGCCTTGTCGAGTCAGAGGTGCCGTACTATCAGTACGCACCAGCGCCAGTTCTCGAAAATAGCCGTGCTTTGCTCTACTGGGATCGTTCTATAATCACGGACAGGACTATTGTTGCCAATAAGTAAGCCTGATATCGTGATTGTAGATCGGTCTCAGCGCCGGGCAGTGCTCGTCGACATCACCATCCCACATGATGAGAACCTCGTGAAGGCCGAGAAGGACAAGCTCAGCAAGTACCTTGACTTGGCTCACGAGATAACCGCCATGTGGGATGTTGACTCGACGATCATTGTCCCGATAGTCGTTTCGGTGAATGGTGTCATAGCGAAGAGCCTCGACCAACATCTCCAGAGGCTCTCGCTCGACGGTTGGGTCAAGGGTCTGATACAGAAGGCAGTCATCCTGGACACGGCACGCATTGTCAGGAGGTTCCTCTCTCTGTAGCCCCTACCACCGGCAGCTTGAGCCCCGCCCCGCTGCCGGCGGCACCCTAGGTTTAAGTTTTTTATAATATTTATATTTTTGTATTTCTATTGTAAAAAACTTAGATTTAAGATGTAAATTGAATAAAGAGTATAATAATAATAGTTTATTGGAGCTATTTTTTTTTTTTTTTTACAAATTATACATTTCTATATGGTAACAATTTAAAATATAAATTTTCAGATACAGACATAATAATATTATATACAAACAATTAAATTAAATGAGAACGAAGTTAATATGCAGGAATTAAATTAGTTGATTACTATAATTAGTTTTGATTATTATGTATAAATGTTTTAACTGGACACTGGCCTCTGCACTAGGATTCCCTGTATTACAGAGACCAGAAACCCCTGTGACTATAACAAATATCATGACTTTAACTGTCGATGCAATATTTTTTTAAACATAATATAAAACACAAGTACAAAAATAATAAGATAAAATATATATTAGACATTACTTAAATTGGCACTATCTTCTACAATTAATATTTCACAAACAAGTACTTATTTAATTCTTTTGAATTGTAATGACGATTCTAAGCGCATGTAACATGTCTAAGAATAAAATTAATTTAAATTTCTAGTGTCATGGGAACCTTTGCGCCAGGAACAATCCGGGGCGGGCTTTTTTTGACTAGCTTCTTGCTTATTTAATTAGTTTTTAAGTTTAAGTAAGTTTTTTAAAGTTTAAGTTTAAGTTAAAATACATGTTTTTTATTATTATTATTAAATATAGACTTACTCCATTTGAATTTGATATAGATTCCGAATCTAAATGAGTTCTGAATACAGGGGCTGAAGGGTACATTCGGACGGGGAAGACATGACTAAATCTTTGTGGTGGATTTTTCTTTTTTTTGACCTTTTTAGATGTTCTTTGTAGTGTATTTATGAGTATTTATCATGTTTGACTGTTTATTGAAGTAATTTGACATTGTATTAATCTAATTGATATGTAAATATTATCTAAGATGTTTTTGCCACAATAAAATCTATTGTTTTGATTTAATAGATTATTACTAAGCATTACTAAGCTTTACCTATATAAAAGCTATATTGTGTGATATATTTATAAGTAACGCACCAAAAATATTTGTCACATCAATGAATATTTAGTAAAATATTACTAATCATCTTGTTTTCTTTCCTTTTACCTAGTATATAAAATATACAATAACTAGATGTTGTTTGCCGTGGGGTACCGGCTTAGAATAGTACCTCCCCCTCTCTTCCCGTGGGTGCCGTAAGAACCGGCTAAGGGAAATATAACCAGAGATGGGCAGCAGCATCCTCTGCGGAAAACGCTACCCACTGCGCTCGCCAACCCGCATGCCAAGCGTGGCGAGTAATGGCAAAACCCCCCCCTATGACAGACGACAAAAATACCAGGCCCCCAGTCCCCGGCAGCTCCGCTATTCCGGACTACGGTAGCGGTCCCGGTCACGGCGGAGCAAGGGGTGCTAAGAATCTCCGGAAGAGATCCGGCTACCACCCCCTGCATAAACGACGACTGGCCCTGGTAACACACAATATTCGCACGATGAGGACAGACGAGAAGCTAGCTGAGCTGGAAGAAGAAATGAGTAGGTTACATTGGGATATCCTGGGGTTATCGGAAGTCCGACGAGAGGGTGAGGACACGATAACCCTGAAATCCGGTAACCTACTATACTACCGGGAGGGCGACCAACAGTCCCAAGGTGGTGTCGGGTTTCTCGTCCACAAGTCTCTTGTTAACAACATTCTTGCCATCGACAGTGTATCGAGCAGGGTTGCGTACCTGATACTCAGAGTATCCAAGAGATATTCGTTGAAGGTCATCCAGGTATACGCACCGACCTCGGCACACTCGGATGATGAGGTGGAGGTGATGTATGAGGACATTAGTAGGGCCATACACACTTCTGAGACCTATTTTAATGTTGTTATGGGGGACTTCAATGCGAAGCTGGGCAGGAAATGCGAAAGTGAGTTGAGAGTGGGGCAATTTGGATATGGACAACGGAACCCCAGGGGACAGAGGTTGGCCGACTTTCTGGAGAAAGAGGGACTCTTCATGATGAACTCTTTCTTCCAGAAGCCACCTCATAGGAAATGGACCTGGTTGAGTCCCGATGGTTCTACGAGAAATGAGATAGACTTCATCCTGACCACCAAGAAACAAATATTCAATGATGTCTCTGTGATCAACATGGTTAAAACCGGAAGTGATCACCGAATGGTACGAGGCACTTTGAATATTAATGTTAAACTGGAGAGGTCCCGTATGATGAAGTCTACACTCCGACCCACTCGCGCCCATATCCAAAACCCCGAGAGCTTTCAGCTCGAACTATCAAATCGCTTCGAGTGCCTGGAGAGCTGCGCATCGGTGGATGAGATCAATAACAGGTTTGTGGAAACTGTCCGTACGGTGGGCGCGAAGTTTTATAAACCCCACCGTACAAATAGACCGCAAAAGCTCTCGAGCCATACCCTCGACCTCATGGCTGAACGACGCTCATTGCAACTGCAGTCTTCCGGTGACGCCGAGTCATATAGGCGGCTCAATAGACTCATATCAAAGTCTATGCGACACGACATCCGTACCTTTAATACTAATCGTATTAAAGAGACGATAGAGCGGAATAAAGGCTCCAAAGTGTTCGCAAGAGACATGTCTATTGGGCAGAGCCAGTTGACGAAGCTTAAGATGGAAGATGGCAGTATAGCGTCGACCAAAGCAGAAGTCTTGAGGGAAATCGAGAGGTTCTATGGACAGTTATACACATCGGTCGCAAAACCTGTTAGCAGTTTGGGCAAAGATCCAAGAGCCAAACTGACTCGACATTATACCGAAGATATCCCGGACATCAGCCTGTACGAGATTAGGATGGCCTTGAAACAGCTCAAGAACAACAAGGCACCGGGCGACGACGGAATTACATCAGAGCTACTGAAAGCGGGTGGAACACCGGTACTGAAAGTCCTTCAGAGGCTCTTCAATTCCGTCGCGCTTGAAGGTACAACGCCAGAAGCATGGAACAGAAGCGTGGTGGCGCTGTTCTTCAAAAAAGGAGACAACACTTTGCTGAAGAACTACAGACCCATCTCGCTTCTGAGCCATGTCTATAAGCTGTTTTCAAGGGTCATCACGAATCGTCTTGAACGCAGGTTTGATGACTTCCAGCCTCCCGAACAAGCCGGTTTCCGAAAAGGCTATAGTACCATAGACCACATCCATACGCTGCGGCAAGTGATACAGAAGACCGAAGAGTATAACTTGCCCCTTTGCTTAGCGTTTGTGGACTATGAGAAAGCCTTTGATTCGATCGAGACCTGGGCGGTGCTTGAGGCTCTCCAGCGATGCCGTATTGACTATCGGTATGTCGAAGTGCTGAAGTGCTTGTACAACAACGCCACCATGTCAGTCCGAGTACAAGACCAGAACTCAGAGGCAATTTCATTGAAAAGAGGCGTGAGGCAGGGAGACGTTGTCTCTCCGAAACTGTTTACCGCCGGTTTGGAAGATGCCTATAAGCTTCTGGAATGGAAAGGGCTCGGCATTAATATTAACGGCGAGTACATCACTCACCTTCGGTTTGCCGACGATATAGTAGTCATGGCAAAGTCGATGGAAGAGCTCAGTACGATGCTCGAAGACCTCAATAGAGTTTCCCAACGGGTGGGCCTCAAAATGAACATGGACAAAACGAAGGTTATGTCGAACGCCCATGTAGTGCCCACCCCAATATCTGTGGGGAACTTCACTCTTGAAGTTGTTGACGAATACGTCTACTTAGGACAGACGGTCCGATTAGGCAGGTCCAACTTTACGAGGGAGGTCAATCGTCGTATCCAACTCGGCTGGGCAGCGTTCGGGAAACTTAAAAGCGTCTTCTCGTCCAATATTCCCCAGTCCCTCAAGTCGAAAGTTTACAACCAGTGTGTGTTACCAGTGATGACATACGGCACTGAAACGTGGTCCCTAACTATGGGCCTTATAAGGAAGCTCAAGGTCACGCAACGAGCTATGGAGAGGGCTATGCTCGGAGTCTCTCTACGAGATCGAATCAGAAATGAAGAGATACGTAGACGTACAAAAGTCACCGATATAGCACAGCGGATTAGCAAGTTGAAGTGGCAGTGGGCAGGGCACATAGCACGCAGAACTGATGGCCGATGGGGCCGAAAGGTTCTCGAGTGGAGACCACGTACCGGCAAGCGCAGCGTAGGAAGACCAGCCACGAGATGGACAGACGACCTCATACAAGTGGCGGGAAGACGCTGGATGCAAGCCGCTTCCAATCGGTCTTTTTGGAAATCCATGGGGGAGGCCTATGTCCAACAGTGGACTTCTTATGGCTGAGATGATGATGATGAGATGTTGTCACAAGACATTTTTCTATTAGAATGTATTTGTAAAATGTAAAATAAATTGTAAATATAAAAATGTCATGTTTCCGTTTCTACTAAAATAATTCCAGCGTTCAGTTTCAGTTCTTTTAAATGAACCATTGGATTCTTATCCAATACATTAAAAATAACATCATTCCAAATAGACGCAATATTGACATCAACAAATTCCACATTAGGACACTTAGAGAGTAGAGTACATAATGTATCATTTCCGTGTTCAGTTTTGGAATATTTTAATATCTTTAAATATCTCAATGGCGGAATCTCTTCAGTACGAGGAGATTTATTTTGCATAGACGTTTCTTCCACAAAACTACAATCTAATAAATTCAAAGTTTCCAAATTTGGGCACAAATACATCAAAGAGTGTAAATCTATGTGATAAATATGTTCAAAACGCAAATACACTAAATTATGTCCTTGTATTTCTAGAAGGTTTCCTATCTGGTCTACATTAAATACATATCTCTCTAATTCTAACTCACGCAGGTTTCTTAAAGCTTTAAGAGGTGTCAGCTGATTATAATTTGGTATTCTGAAGTCTCCCGAATACATCTTATAACGTTTCCCATTTAGACCAACGCTTTGTATATCTGGACACATTCGAAACACTAGTTCTAATTGTTCTGATGTAATGTCATATACATCAGGACTGAAACACTGTAACTTGAACTTTTTATCAGAATTGCTTATAGATGCAATACGCTCTAAAGCATCAATTAAATTACCCTTGTTAATAATAATAAATTCAATATTCTCACAATTCATCAGGAAAACATCGATCGGATTCTTACTTTGCGTCTCTATGAACAGAATAACATTTTTCAAATTACTTAACTGAGTTAAAATCAAAATATCTACACTTTGACTTCGACATCTTCCATTTGACAATATTGTCAAGTCTTCTATTAGTTTACAATGTTCTGTGATACATTTAAAAACATTCTCAGTGCACATAACGCAATTTGTATGCATTTTCAAACATTTCAATCTACACATTGGTGTTAGTAACTGTATAATATCAGTTTCTGTAATGTCTGATTCTGTACTTGAACAATTAAGATCTAGTTCAACGAGACCACTAATCATGCACGATTTAGATATTACTAAAGGTAATAGCATATTGACCCCAGAAATATCTGCAAACGATAGACGAGTTAAATCCAGATTAAACAAAATGTCTATAATCCTTTCAATGCCTTTTTTATGAACGTTAGATATAAAACGATATTTTCTATTACGATGGTCATACAACGATACACACAGCAGTCTTATGAGTACAAAACCTAACTTATTGTAAAATGTTTTGGGTAATTTATGAGTTATAATATTTCTTAATATATCAATATGCTCAGAAAGCACGGCATGAGCTGAAGTTTCATCATGTTTCAACTGTATCCTCATTTGTTCTGCTTGCAATGGGAGAACCGCAATCAATTTTGCGAATTTATTTAACGCAAAATCTTCTAGTCGTTTTGGTTGCGTTATGAGCTTAGTTGTTGGGCTGAAATTTATTTATTTATACATTAGGTACACAAAACAAAACACTCTCAATAACAAATAATAAAACACTGATCAAACAAACATAATATATTAGCTAAAATCAATTTGGTTTTCTAAAAGGATTATCTACTGAAGACTGAGGCCTTACATCGACTTTTGGTTGTTTTTGTATATTTTAAATTTAGATTTTTATTTTCATATTTTGATGTTCCATGTCGTGAAAGCTGAGTCTTATGTATTAAATTGAAAATGAAAGTATTGTTTTTGCTTTCGTCGTAAACATTTTGGTATCAACCTTCATTTTATAGATTTTCTTTTTTAATACTGTTTTTTTCTATATTTTAAATATATATTTTTATTTTCATATTTTGATGTTCTCTAATTCAGTATTGTTTCTGCTTTTGTCGTGAACGCTGAGTCTTATATACTTAGTCTGGCCATAAATACTGTTATAGTTAAAAATAAGAAAGATATTACATTTGAATTTGGAATCTGTCATTTTTATACGATTGTTCATTGAGTTTTCTAATTTTGGCGCCAATACATTGTACAATATTTTGCGATATTAAAATGGAGTGGGGTGATAAAGAGAACCGAATCGCTGTGATTGCATTACACAAAGTTGGTATGGAGCCAAATGCAATTTTTAAAACTCTCCATACGCTTGGTATTAGTCAAATGTTTGTGTACCGGGCTATTAATAGGTACAATGAGACCTCCTCTATTTGTGACAGAAAAAGATCTGGCCGTCCACGTAGTGTTCGTACGAAAAAGGTGGTCAAAGCAGTAAGGGAAAGAATTCGAAGAAATCCTGTCCGAAAGCAAAAGATTTTATCTCGGGAGATGAAGATAGCACCCAGAACTATGTCGCGTATTTTAAAAGATGACTTAGGACTTGCAGCCTATAAGAGACGCACTGGTCATTTTTTTACTGATAATTTAAAAAAGAATAGGGTGGTAAAATCGAAACAACTACTGAAGCGGTACGCAAAGGGAGGTCACAGAAAAATTTTGTTTACGGATGAGAAAATCTTTACAATTGAGCAACATTTTAACAAACAAAATGACCGTATTTATGCTCAAAGCTCTAAGGAAGCTTCCCAATTAGTCGACAGAGTGCAACGTGGGCATTATCCGACTTCAGTGATGGTTTGGTGGGGTGTTAGCTATGAAGGAGTGACTGAGCCATATTTTTGTGAAAAAGGTATCAAAACATCGGCACAAGTGTATCAAAATACCATTCTTGAGAAGGTAGTTAAGCCCCTTAACAACACCATGTTCAATAACCAAGTATGGTCCTTCCAACAAGACTCGGCGCCAGGTCATAAAGCTCGGTCCACGCAGTCTTGGTTGGAAGTGAACGTTTCGGACTTCATCAGAGCTGAAGACTGGCCGTCGTCTAGTCCTGATCTTAATCCGCTGGATTATGATTTATGGTCAGTTTTAGAGAGTATGGCTTGCTCTAAACGCCATGATAATTTGGAGTCCCTAAAACAATCCATACGATTGGCAGTGAAGAATTTTCCCATGGAAAGAGTGCGTGCTTCTATTGATAACTGGCCTCAACGTTTAAAGGACTGTATTGCAGCCAATGGAGACCACTTCGAATAAGCTTTTATATTTTAAATTGTTTTATATTTATGTATTAAACTAACACACTGTAAAAGTAATAAATATTATTTACAATAAAAAAAAAAATTTTTTCTTCGTGACAATTTTATGGCAAGACTATGTATATTAAATTGAAAATGAAAGTATTGTTTTTGCTTTCGTCGTGAACATTTTGGTGTCAGAAGAATAAAGGAAAAATGCCCGTCACGAGGTCAATAACGCGGTCGCAGAACTCAGAACAGGGGTGTCAATGTTCCTCCAGCCTCAATATCAGGCGCCACGCCTGCTCTTTCTCAAAAAGATGAGGCTCTCGTACAGAATACTCATTCGCTTTTATCTCCTAGTCAGTTGTTAGAACCCTTACATTCCGCGTCCCGATCCATAGCATCTTCGCGAGCCTCTGCAAAGACACAAAAGCTAGTTTCCATTGCCAGGCATGCTCGCCTAAATGCGGAAAGGGAGCGTAAACTCGCCGAGCAAGAACAAGAACGAGAGCGTAATCTCTCGCAGAAATTGATAGGAAAGCCGCCGAGCTGGAGTTACGAGTAGAGCTTGTAGCCATTGATTGGGTGGCCTCAGAAAAAAGGTAACTCAACCCATAAGTGGTTACTCGAATGTGATGCCACCAAGGAGTGTTATACTAATGAACAGTTTGCTTACAGTTTCAATAGGTTTGGCTTGGATATAGCGCCTAGCGGCATCGATACCGCGGTGCTTGACCCAAACCATGTCGCTGCCGCGTCTACCAGCGCTAGGCATACGCTACATGGATGGTCAATTGCCCAAGGAACAAAACACTAAACATACATTTCCTTTAGGCACACATTGCACTAAATCTACAAACGATTGTGATTTTAAAAGCATAAATAAAACTATAAATGTAGAGACACAAGACTCTTTTATTAAGCTAGCTCAAGCTATCACGGATCTCTATCTGATTAGAAGACCTTTGAGCGATCAGAGAAAAGCTACACGCCGGAAGAAAATATGGCCAGACTAAGCACCGCGCTGCGTGGCGTCGCCCGGGAGTCTGTCTCGGCGTTATTAATAACAGCTGTTGATCCAGCGCAAGTGATGCGCGCTTTGGAAAACCGCTTTGGGCAACCGGAAAGCATCATCCTTCACGAGTTGTCCGTAATTAAATCTCTATCCAGGCTACAGCTGAATGAGTCTCCAAAAGACCTTAATATCTTCGCCTGCCGACTACGAAATTGTGTGGAGGTCATCAGGGAGCTACGTAGACCGGAGTATTTGGCGTCGCCTGAACTTGCTAGCACTATATTGGCCAAACTGACTCCTCTCCTCAGATATATACCGATGGTCCGACTTCGCTTCGGCAGACATGTCAGGTAAGTTCAAGCTAGAACTCCTAGCCGATTTTCTAGATTCGAAATCGAAACAACAAATGAAGTATTCCATAATTAACGCAGAATATTTTCATCCGGTCAAAAATGACAGTCAACAATATGGTCGGTCAAATACCGTTACTATCTGTTTGCATGTCTTGCCAGTTCTTGCCGTGCGTACGCACGTAGACAAGTAGAAGTGTACACGTCTACTTGTCTGTTCTAGCAAATGCCATCTTCGTTGAAATCTAATACATACTTCCCCAAGTAGAGTAATATACGAGCTTTGTACGTGAAATCGGCTTATTTATTACTTATTAAAAGACAAATTATACATACAAGCGTATGTATAATTTGTAGAGTAGGTATTATTTGCAACGATTAATACATTAAGTTATATTTAAAAATAAATACTTACTTTATATTACCCATTGCTACAGTTGAACACAATTCAGTTTAATGAATTTCCAATGTATTGAATACTTAAAAGATTGACGAAAATTTTTACTAGAAAAGAAAATGGCACGGAAAGAGATGGCAAGATAATTATAGAGTAAAATCTACGAAAACGCAATAAAATTGATAACATGCCACCATCAGAGTCCAATATAAATGCAATACTGGAAATAATTCTGGAAATAACTCTGTTATTATAATGTAACATAATGACATCATTATTTCCATCCATGCATCCATTGTTATAAACCTATTTGTTAGAACGCTTATCAGTGTATAGTATAACCTACCTACTATGTGGGTGACAAGTTTTATTTTTAACAATAGGTACATGGTTATCAAAGGCTATATAAAAGATTTTACAATTTAATTAATAAACATAATTTGTAGCTCCCCCTCTCTTATGATTTGTTATTATATTTCGCAACTATACTACAGGTTAGTTTTAGATGTTATTTAGAATTAGATTCAAGATTAATGGTTTAAAGTTTCACTTTTAAATAACTTTATTTCCCACAATATATCCTACTTTACCTTATCTAGCTAGGCATACTTAATTTTAGGTTCTTCTTATTTTTTGTATTGGACCCGCATTAAAGCATTTGCCAGTGTCAAGTATTAGGATTTTTTCAAGTTTCTTGAATAAAACAAGTTTTAAATGTTCTAGTCACAATCTAAGTCACGTATACAGTTTATTTATAAGTCGAGTCCTGCTTCAGTTAAGTGGTGGCGACTTTACTAGAAGCTTCTATGGAGTTTTGCCGACAACGAAAAATCACACGTTTTACTGCTTTATTTCACTTGCCCACACTCACGCACCTTATCGAACACTTAATGAATAAAACACCACCATTTTTATAGCATTAATGTTCAAAATAACACAAGTTTAAGAAAATAAAACAAAGCAACAACACGTTACTTAGACGTTCCCGCCAAAACTACCAATTTTAGGTTATTGCATTTATGTCTTGTATGTTATTGAATAAAGAACACCCGAACCAAAAGAGGCGTATTATAAAGAGGTATGTATCTGTATCTAAAGAGTCTATTTGTGGCATCGTAGCTCTTAAACGGATGGACCGATTTTGATCTAGTTTTTTCTTGTTTGAAAGATAATTTTTTCGATAGTGTTCATAGCTCTATTTCATCAAAATCGGTTCTATTCAGTGATTCAGTGAGTGGCTTTTCAGGCGATTGCTAAGACAAAATGGTAGGCGTTTATGTTCTATTAGGCGGCTTCTTCCGCTTTCTAGGTAAGTGCGCTTCATGGCAGATCGTAACATCGCTTAAAATCAGGTGAGTTCGCGGTCAAGCGCAAATCTATCATATATAAAAAATCTATCTTTACTATAACTAGTAGTTAGGTATACGAGCAGTAATTAAATTAATGTTTTCTAAGCTTTTCTCGATTCAGTTAAAATTTATTTAGTTTCAATGAGTAACTCATTGTCCTATATTTTACATAATTTTAAGACCTTACTGACTAACTTAATGACTTAGCAATAAGCTCATATAAAAAAAACAACGGGTTGCACTCCGGGAGTGCCGGCAGAAGTGAAAACTAAAAAATAAAATAGCAAAAAGACTGACTCGTGAAGGATTTGAACCTCCGCCCTCCGAATGACAAATTGAAATTTATATCGGTGCTCTAACCTATTAAGCTAATGAGTCTTACATGCATGTGTCGAAAATAAGCATTCGGCGCATTGAAATGACGTCATGCTAGTACATACTTATTTATTGTATGTACAAACTTGTACATACAATAATGAAAATTAAATGCAGAACGTTAGAATAGGTTTCTGACTGTCCGTCGTACGATCTGACGATCTGACGCGAGTTTAACATTTTTTACCTATCCCAAAAATGCACAACACGCTGAAGAAGTTTTCACTTAAAAAAATTGTTTACTTACAATAAGTACTTTTGTTTACGACTTTAAAAAGAAGGACGCAATTCGGCTGTATTTTTTTACCGCATAACTTCGTGTATATCTACATACTGATTTGAAAAATTATTTTATCAACAGTGTCTTAATCAAAGTTAAAGGTCCTTACCGAAAAACGTCGTCTGAAGTTCTCTGTCTTCTTTCCGCAAGTGTAATTACATGTCAGCCAGAAGTTGACAAAATATGTTAAGTATTGCTTAAAGTTAAGTAACGTTTTTCAATAAGGCAGAAAGTTTAAGAAGTCATGGTCAAGTCTTCGTAACGTTTCAGTAAAGTAGTGGTGAACTTACTGGCAACTTCTGTGAAGTTTTGCCCGTGAAAAGATGTAGGTATTATTATTTCACCATTTCACCGCTTTATTTCACATGCCTACACTCGCACTTGTTCGAACACCTAGGGGTCTTACCGAAAAACGTTACTTAACTTTAAGCATTGCTTAACATATTTTGTCAACTTCTCGCTGACACGTAATGACTTGTGCGGAAAAAAGACAAAGAATTTAAGACGATGATGGTTAAAGCTAAGTAACGTTTTTCGATAAGGCCGTTAATGATTTTTTCACCACAATTTTTACACCAATATTTATCGAAATAACACGAGTTTAGAAAATTAAAACAAATCGACATGTTTCCATGGCATTCCCGCCACAAAATTCCAGTGTAATGACACGACATTTTAAAATGGCGTCGTTTGTTCTCTATTTTTCCGCCTGAACCATAGACTAAAGGTAGTATAAACAGACAAATCTATAGCATGCTTGAGTTTGGCCAAAAAAGTGTCAAACTCTATTCTACCGCCACAGACCAGTCAGAAGATACTTCTACCACCTCGTTGTTGTTGTTTTAGGATTCCCGTCTGATACGTAACCTCTTTAGTTTGTGGTTGGGATGTTGACGGCAGTGCATGTGGTTACTAATAGGTTTGAAGGCGTTTTATTTCATCTAGGTATTTTTACTAATATAATATAATTTACTAATTATAATAATTTTAATACTGGTTTGTATTTTTATAATTCCTTTGCAAGATAATTTTATCAATAACATATTGATAACATTAAAAACTGACAATTAAAACCGGTTAGTATGTAGCGCTTATCACAGTTTATTTCAAAACACATTCAACCACAAACAGACGGCTTATTGGCTGAATAAAAACTCAGTCAACGACCAATCAGAAGCTCGTCATGCTAAATTAACTAGAAAATATAAACTCCACAAACGTCTGTGATTCAACATTCTTTCAATATCAATAGCACTGGTTAATTAGGTATATTACAAGCTTTGCTTAGCTTGGGCTAGATGGTGTTGTGTGAAATGTCCACAAATACTTATTTATTTATTTTATTTAAACGGCCAAGTTCACGTCGGGATACACATATGATGGGGTTCCGTAACTAATTATATTATCATAGAGAAGATCACTTGGCCTCTATAGTCTATATCTCCATCTCTGATATTATCTAAGGAAATGCTATAGATGAAGTTTCCGACCCAAATCAGAATCCGATAAGTTGGGAACGGCCTGGGGCCCAATTCAGTTATTCAAGACCGCTCCATAGCCGAACCATATGTGGAGCGTTTCCCGTCGGCCGCCATAGTTTTTTTGATTCAGTCACATTTATGTCATACATTTGACACATTTGATGAAACGTAACACGTTCTTCGCTCGTTACTAAATCAAAAAAGATAGCAGCCGACAGGAAATGTTTGCACAAGGTTCAGTTACGGATCGGTTTTGAATAACTGAATTGCCCTCCTGGTCTGTCCATGGTCACACCAATAAAAACTTGGAACAAATAGTTTAATTTAATATTAAATGAATGATGTCATCTATTGAGCTGTATGTACTTACGTACCATAGGAGCTATCTGAATCAAAATTATTGTCACATTTTTTGGTAAAGTAAACAAAACAGCATTACAGCGCTGGAATTATAATTACATCGTTTATGTATACGATTATACGATACGATTGATACCGTTATGTGACACTATTGATAGTGTTTTCTAAAACGTCGAAAGCACTCACTTCACTAGTAAGCCACTGAGTGAGGTGCGGCGCTCTCGCCGCAGTTGAATGTAACAAAGTAGCTATGAGTGGTGTCTGCTCTCGTACGTAAGTACATACAGCCCAATGATCCCAACGGTAGTTAATTTTAGCTAAAATTAGAAGCGTTATCTCGGTAGCGAAACATGACGTATGGACGCGACTGCTCGCGAGTATTTAATATTGTATGTGTTTAATTTCTTACGTTTTATTTCTAACAGAATATACCTAGTTCATAGTTCAAATTGAAAATGAATTTTAAAAAACTATGTAGTATTTTTGTTGTGTTAGTTTTTTAGACTATCTGTGATACATACAGTGTAAGTATACATAGTCTGAAATTAAGAAGATAATCAAAATTACAAACTTTATAGTATATAACTTTGTATCTTCAAGTGAAGATAATATAAAGTTTGTAATTTTGATTATCTTCTTACTACTTACTATGATTTGTGGAATATAGGTACCTACAAGTGTAGGTACCTATATTCCACAAATCATTTGCCAAATGATAGGAGACAATAGACTTATATTTTGTTGTGACAAAAAACAAAATAAATTTATAGCAAAACGAAAACCATAGGTACATATAAAAAAAATTACGCAGTTTTACGTAATATTTGCAGCAAGGGGTCTCGCGGTCGGTGGCGACACGCAAGGGTGTACAACTGTACACTACCATAATATTATAAAAACTTCCTTGTTTACTACGGAACCCTAAAAATGAGATAGAGTAAATGCAATATTAAATTTAACTTGTTGACATTTGATCAATGTGAATAAAGAATTTACAGAACAAAACAAAACACTAACTAGATGTCCTTTTGCTTAATACTTAATAAACATTTATTTTGTTGGTTAATCATGCAATTAAATATTTTAAAACATTATTATTATTATTAACGGGATATTGACCGTGGTTCGCGTTAACTTTGAGTTCCCGATATTTCGGCACAGTTACATGCACCATGTTCATCATTTCTGACAATAAAATAAGTAAGTAAGTTCGTATAGACTGAGTGGCCAGCCCTAGTGTCAGAGTTACTAAGCCGCTGAAAGGCCTCTGACCTGGCTTGACGATTGCTGTTTTTTAACAAACAACCGGGACCTACAATTTAACATGTTATCCGACCCACGGTAGCGCTCAGATAGAAATGTCACTCACGGTCACCCATCCGAAGACTGACCGGTCCGTACGTTGCTTGACATTGGTGATCGTTCGAGAATACCTAGTCAAGCTACGCCACGAGCGCTACGATAATAAAATTAGTAGACTCTTTAAGTTTTGTGTATAAAGCCTTGACGCTTTTCATTTACAGGACAGCAACAATGGTGTATGTAAAGCCAGTGGAGACGCTAGAAAATATGGCGAATAATAAATTAGTAGATTGGATTGCATTGCAAACGGATAAAATGCTGCCATTAGTATCAGAGATGCACCAACGGGACGCAGCTGCAGCTGAAACTATACTTTCTGAACTGATTGGAAACATTCAAAAACATCTAGAACGTGCATTGCCATTTTCCATAACAACTTAGCAATTGGATTAAATAGAATATTATCACATATGTATTTTAGTGGACAGCACACCGAAATTCAAACTAATGTAATAATTCGGACGATAGAAGCTGTTCTTACCGAAAAATTGCCGTATCTATTGCTGGAACCTCTTGACATGAAGATATTTGGAACCTCTTTATTGTCTAATTCTTACAAACTCAGTGGTCTTATTGAACTAAACCTCGTATTTAAAGGTGAACCTCATGGTTACACAACTGTTGACATTAAAGAGTCGGACTTAGTGCAATTGTTAACACCAATGCGTAGTTTGAAACGTTTTTCAATGCAAACTTATAGTGATATATACAAGGAGAATATTATAAAGTGCATCGCAGAAAATTGTAAATTGTTGGAGGAATTGAACATAAAAGCATTGAAAAAAGAACTAACTGCAGATGTAGATACTTTGATATTGACTCAGTTACGCCATTTAAAGAGTGTTAATTTATTTATTAAATACACACAATGAAAACCAGACCTATGCTTTTCTAACGTGCTGTGAAAATATCGAAAAGATCAATATTCTTCAAGAGAACTTGGTTGATGTTTTTGAACATATTGCATCTTCAATCGATTTTAGGAAACATTTTAAGTTAAAATCTTATATCAATCCTGGCCATCCTGTCACATTGAAACAATTACAGCTAGTTTTTAAATTGTGTCCGGAAATAGAAAGAATAAGTTTTTTAAGTAAGTCCCGTCGTGAAAAACCAAACGATTATCTAATAGCTCATAATGATATAACATATCTACGCGAATTAAAATTAGAGCAGTATAACTTTTATAGAGATCGGCTATTAAATGTGCTGGAAGTTAAAGGAGGTAATATAACCGGCTTGGATCTTACATATGTTTATGATATAGATATAAACGTTATGATGTATTTGTGCCCAAATTTGAAAATGTTAACTTTGTGGAGTTGTACGTACGTGAATCTGATGACACGTAACTACGAAAAGGAGTCAAAGAAAAAGAGTAGAGGAAAAAGGTTCGAGGAAAAGGAGTCAAGGAAAAGTAGAGGGAAAGGATTCGATGAAAAGGAGTCAAGAAATAAGAGTCAAGGAACAAGAGTAACAGAAAATAAGTCAGGGATTCCAGTATTGTTAAATTTAAAGGATTTAAAATATAACGGCGGTAACGGTATGTCCCGTAACCCTTTTTTTGATGTCGGTAATAAAAACGACGCTGTATATAATGTATATAACCTGCTGTTGAATTGTCCTAACGTAGAATTCATTTATCTCGATGACGTGTCTGTGACAGATGACTTTTTTTAAAGTATTGGAAAATAATCCGTTGAATAATTTGAAAAAACTGACAATTCATGGGTACTCAAGTAAGAGTATGTTATTTATTGATCGAATCCTTCAGAACTGTATGTATTCTCCAATAAGTATCTGTATTACAAATACATAATGTAAATTATAATTAAGTATTAATAGTTTAAAAAAACCGGACAAGTGCGAGTCAGACTCGCCCACCGAGAGTTCCGTACAAACTAGTAGATAAAAGGGGGAAATCATATATTTTTTTATATTTTCCTTCATAAACCGAAAAATATACATCGTAAAAATATTTAAAAACATGTGTTAGCTTATGCTAATGAAGCTTTTTCATAAGATACCCCACATGATACGGTTAATTCACTTTAAAATTTGGACCCTCATTCCTTGCATATAGACACTATTGTTTTGTGATTAAATAAAAAAAAAAACAGTTTTCGGATTTTTTCCTATATGTGTACTATAACACAATGCTTCTTGCCAAATTTCATAGTTCTAGGTCAACGGGAAGCACCCTCATAGGTTTTGATTCCCTTGTGAGTGTCGAAATGTGCGTTTCGATATATTCGGCTGTAACTTTTCTTTACGAAAACTAATAAATTTTATTTTTCTTTCTGCAGCAAGAGAAGAGATGGATCTGCGTTTATGATTTTAATTTCAACTCGATACCTTCACGCGTTCCCGAGATAAGGGTCTTGACACCCGGACGGACGGACGGACAGGCGGACAACAAAGTGATCCTATATGGGTTCCGTTTTTTCCTTTTGAGGTACGGAACCCTAAAAACTAAAAAAACACGCTTCAAATTATTGTATTGTCATCGGTCCTCGACAAGTCTATTGAATGAAATCTGACCGTTTGAAGTGGGTCAAAATGTTTGTACTAAATCAATGATGTAGCCAATATTTGTTACAATAGTTTTGAAAGTAATATGAAATTTATATAATTGTGCTAAGTATATTAAAAAAGTACATATAAACCGTTTATTAAAAACAATGATTTAGGTATATTAGTCAAATTTAAATGCATGTATAACATTCTATTATATATATATATATTTATCTAGATGACACGGCGTACTTCGTATCACTTATAAATGAGTGGACTCGATATTTTCACAACGTGTAAACCTTCCCTGGATTACGACAAACATATCAAAACCAAAATTAGCCCAGACGTTCTCGAGTTTTAGCGAGACAAACGAACAGCAATTGATTTTTATAAATATAGAGATTAATTATAGTACCTATTTGTTATACTTTCTTATAATTCATACATACAATTTAAAATTTAAAATACATAATAATTATATGATTAAAATGTTATCTTTACTTATAGATATCATAAATATGGGTAGGTAGGCGCTACCTAAATTAATTGTTATTTTTATTTTGGTTACTATGAATGTTTCTATAATAACACTATGATTCGTATCATCATCATCTCAGCCAAAAGAAGTCCACTGCTGGACATAGGCCTCCCCCATGAATTTCCAAAAAGACCTATTGAAAGCGCCTTGCATCCAGCGTCTTCCCGCCACTTGTATGAGGTCATCTGCCCATCTCGTGGCTGGTCTTCCTACGCTTGCCGGTGCGTGGTCTCCATTTGTCGTGGTCACACGTGGTTACACGTGGTCATTTCTTATTTGATCTCATAGAGTGACACCGAGCATAGCCATCTCCATAGCTCGTTGCGTGACCTTGAACTTCCTTATAAGGTCCATAGTTATGTTAGCAATATTCTTGAATCGATAAGGAAAATAAAACTTTTGTACTGGCAACACGAAAATACCCAAGATACAATATCGGCGATACAATAGCGAGCAGTCAGTGTTTTTCCTCGGTTGAAAAAGGGTAGTCGACATTCAGTGCCGCGAAATTGCAGTTGTTAGTTGCGTGAAAATTTAATTGCGAAGTGTCTGCTAAAAGTCCGTATTTTAAGGTAATGCCAATCGTCTATAATGTATATTTTTTGGGGAAATATCGATCACCTGTATAAATTTATTGAGCTACCTACATAATCGTTTTGCGGATTATTTAAATTATAGTTACGAAACCTGATCATAAAGTTAATTTTAACCACAGAACCCATTGGCTAATAGTTAGGAACCACGTTTCAGTACCGTAAGTAGGGCATCGAAGCTCGGCTCAATTTTGAAAACCCGGGTTTTCGGGTCTAAGAGTAATCAAAACCCGGGTGGACCGGTTTTTTCGAGCTTTTCGATCTTTTTAATGTAATTTTTTTAAATACACTAATCTGCGTATATATATCGATTTCCTACAACGAGTACAAAATATAAGGACGAGGAAGAATAAAAAAAAAAATGAAACAGTACTTTACAAATTATAAAAACAGTTTTAATGCTTAAAAAAGTGATAAAGATTTATTTTTTCTTCAAAATATCTTAAAACTTAATAAGTAATCTAGTCTTTTTTAAATCACAGACTTGCAGAGTTTAGTTTAAAATTTTGGTAACATTCACTTATTGTATTTAAAAACTAATAAAAATAATACCTCCTTAACACATAATTATAACATTAATAAAACTCTTGTTCACATTAACAATTAAGTAACGAATAGTTCTAGTCTTCTATTCTACTATCCTAATATAATTTAAATTGCAGTCGTTTGGTTAATAATCAGTTCTTTATCTAATTAACTAAAATACTTAAGTAAAAGTAGTTATGGATTTGACACATTAAACAACATACATAGTTAAGACATACCCTCTGACCATCTGACCACTTTAGAAAATAAGAGATATTCATATAAAATAATAACTAATACCATTTTGGATATATCGTAATTCGTAACCTAACATAAAAATAACAGAAATCAGAACTGAATTATTAGAATTTCTTCTTACTTATGTAAAATGAACGTAAAAAAATTAGGGCATCCAAAGTTTTGTCACCCAAAGACGAACGCAATCTATTGCAGACAATTCCAGCCGAAGAAAATATACGCTCCGGCTCGACACTAGTAGGTGGAATAGTTTTTAAATGTTTATATACCAGCGATAGGTATCGCCCTCGCTGGCGCGTACCACCATTCTCGAAGAGTGCCATTTCTACCCTCACAGTAGTAAGCAAATCGTCTGATGGACAAGCTGATCCAGTTTCAGGAGCAGTATTATCAGTAGCAACAGCTTGACTTAACTGTCTGTTCAGTTCCTCTTCATTTGTCAAAGTAGACAACTGAATGTCAATTTCTCGCAGGTCTTGGTCTGGCGCTGGCAAATTTTCAAGAGGTATATTTTGTTTTTCGTTTGTGCGTTCAATCAGATTAACAATTTGCTACTCCAGCGCGTTTTACCATCTAACAGCAAGGAGTACTCCTGTCCAAAATCAGCTCTGAGTAGCAACTAAGATACTTTTTACGTAATAAATAATAATTTATCAAAGCGTGTTTTTATTCCATTTACTATTGCATTCGAAGAGGCTTAAACTTAATAAATAACAAAAACATAAGTATTAAAAAAAAACTGAACTACCCGAAAAACCCGAGTTTTTAAAATTAAAACCCGGGTTTTTTTGTAATCCTCAGAACCGGGAAAACCCGGGTTTTTTCGGTCCGGGTAAACCCGGGCTCGATGCCCTAACCGTAAGTCATCACTGGTAACACACACTGGTCGTAAACTTTCGACTTGAGGGACTGGGGTATATTGGGGTATATGATTCGTATAATTTAATTTAAATAATTGTACTATATTAATTTATAAGGATGTAGTAGAAATAAAGGCTATTTTCATTCTCAATTAAAATTGCTAAGCCATATCGATCAGTAATAATTTGAATTCGAAATCTCATCATCGAAATCGAAGGTCACTTCTTCTGACTTCTTACCAAAAAATAAAATAAAATAATTAACGTTGAAAAAAAAATTGAAAAGTAAAGATGCCAATTAAAATTTATCAATTTTATTGTCAATAAATAACTTTGAATTCGAATTTGAATAATTTTCTGTAATAACGATATTTGAATAACATTTGTTTCTTGAACAAATGTGATTTGCTGTCAATAAAAACCGACACAATTACTTAAAACTACACTTTTCGACCATATTTGGTAAAATACTATCGAAATCACCTTAAATTATTTAAGGTGATACGATTATATAAAAGTCATGTCCACTGTCAGTCTTTCATATTAACAAGCTCTATTATCCTTCCTGTTAGTAGGTACAGATAAAAATTAAAAATATCATAATGGATGACGTTATCAAAGTTAATTTTAGCGAAAACCCACCAGTAATATCGATATTCCCTACACAAATAATATATCACAAATTCATAAGCATTATAAAATTGTTCGTCAACCAGAACGCGTGTGAAAGATAATATTTATTGGATTAATTAAGTTTTTTTGACAAATTTGTTTAAATCTTTCGTGAAAATTTGACGGTTGGATAAAAGTGGAAAAGGTGTGGGATGTTAAAAGTTTCTATCGAAAAAACTTTAATCGACACTCAAACATTGAACTTCCTTCGAAAAATATTATGTATGTATATGAATACAAGAAATAATATATTTCCAAGGGATGATTCTTGAAGAAGAAAATATTAGTGTTATAAATATCTATTTTAATTCCTACGGTTTGTCAGAATGTTCTTTGTCAGAAAGAAAAGATGTTACGAGCTCTAGTTTTGAGTTTCTGTAGAAGAAGTTTGGTTGACAAAGTCGAATGCTTTAGAAAGGTCTATAAACACAGCTGCTACTTTTTGTTTTTTTGTCTAGCCCCTACATTATTGCTTCTATGTTTTGTGGATTTACCGTTTTTTAACACATGCTGAGACTCAACAAAATGTTATGTCATTGTGTAAATTTTGCAAAAATCTGTGAGAGAATGATGTTATGTTTTGTTTCAGGTTTATAAATATGAGTCGTACACGTGTATTTATGGTGCAACCAGAAAAACTTGAAAACATGGCTATAAATAGATTAGGAAAATGGATTGCAATGGAAGCCGAAAGAACATTACTCAAAGCGACATACAAAGAAGAAGATCATCCGCTGCTGTCTGAACAGATTGAAATAATTCGAAACCATTTAGCTCGTAAATTGCCTAAAATGTTCTTTAACAAGTTATTAGTTGAAGCAATGGAAGCTCTATCACGACTGGATTATAAATATCACACTACACAATTTGGTCATAGTAAGATACCGTGGTCACTAAATCATAGTCAAATGGATATCGTCGTAGGAAGAATGATAGAAGTTATGTTTAATGAAAATCTCACTAGTCTATCACTCACGAATGTGCCAAAATTTGTACCCTTTATAATTGCTAAATCTAAAATGCTTAGTGGCCTTACAGAACTTGAGTTTGATACCTCTAAGTATAAAAGCGTCATACAAAGCGAAATTTTGCAGATGCTAAGTTCGTTGTGCAATTTGAAATATCTGACATTGAATCTTCGCAGAGATATAAGCGTGGACAATTTTTTAACGTGCATCACAGAAAACTGTCAGCTATTGGAGACAATAAAAATAATATCGCAAAACCAATATGAGAGTGTAAATATATTGATTTTGACTCAATTACGCAATTTAAAGAGTGTTAACCTACAGATACGCACACACAACCCGATAGAAGCCTTTCTGATTAATTGTGAAAATATCGAACATATTTATGTCAACGGCGATTGTTTGCTACGTGTTTTCCAAAGTATTGCGTCTTCACACAGTTGCAGAAAACGTTTTAAATTAAAGTCTTTTGTCAATACGCACAAAGCTAGTATTACATTGGATCGATTACAGCTACTGTTTCAGATGTGTCCAGATATCCAAAAAGTGTCTCTTAATATGTTTAATTATACAGCTCCAAACAATCTTCTAATATCACTTAATGCTCTAAAAGACCTTCGTGAATTAGAATTAAAGAATAGTAATTTTGATTTTTTTGCACATCGTATAAATGGCATGCTTGAAGTACAAGGGCACAATTTAATAAGCTTATATCTTCAAGATATTAGTAACATTGATTTAAATAGGTTGATGTGTTTGTGCCCGGGCTTAGAAAATATATATATGAAGGATTGTGAGTTTGTCGATCAAAACTTGTTAACTGATAACTCATTTGATCGTAAACCATTAATTCCGGTATTGAAACATTTAGAGAACTTAACATATTATTCAAAAGACAACACAAATCAGGCACTATATACTCTACTCTTGAATTGTCCAAATGTAGAATTGGTTGATATCGAAAGCTCGCATATTACAGAATACTTTATTTGCAATGTGTTGGATATAAACCCTTTAATACATTTAAAAAAACTGATGATTCATGACTACTCAAGTACGTGTAAGCTTTTAATTCATCGGATTATTAAAAACTGTATAAAATTTCCTAAGGTAACAATAAAACGTGAAAAAAAGGAGACGAAAAAATAATATTAGTGTTGGAGGTCTAACTAGTCAGCAACCGTTCTTTGACTACCGTTCCGTCTTATTGGTCTAAATAATATTAGTGTTGGAGGTCTAACTAGTCAGCAACCGTTCTTTGACTACCGTTCCGTCTTATTGGTCTAAATAATATTAGTGTTGGAGGTCTAACTAGTCAGCAACCGTTCTTTGACTACCGTTCCGTCTTATTGGTCTAAATAATATTAGTGTTGGAGGTCTAACTAGTCAGCAACCGTTCTTTGACTACCGTTTCGTCTTATTGGTTTAAATAATATTAGTGTTGGAGGTCTAACTAGTCAGCAACCGTTCTTTGACTACCGTTCCGTCATAATGGTTTAAATAAACTATTAATCTTTAGGAGCTTTTTCGCTGTTTCAAATAAAATGCTTCTAGCTGTCTCTTGAATATGAGTCTGGGCAGTGGATTTATATTCTTCTTTCTGTCAACCTTGAAACGCTTTCCGACAATGCTGTCATTGTCGGAAAGCGTTTCAAGGTTGTCGCATAGGTTGATTGTAAGCAGCCATG
Source organism: Lycia hirtaria (assembly GCA_947563715.1). Classification (NCBI taxonomy): domain Eukaryota; kingdom Metazoa; phylum Arthropoda; class Insecta; order Lepidoptera; family Geometridae; genus Lycia; species Lycia hirtaria. The sequence goes on along the minus strand of OX387377.1, from coordinate 29,697,808 downwards.
GTCGAAAGTCGTCGTAAATAAATATTATAAATATAGATTTTTTTTTAAATCTAATACTAGTTATTTCTTAGTTGATTATATAATAATGTTTGTTTGTCTGTTACGCGAATGACACCTCATTAACAGAAAGTGGTGCAATGAAATACAATTTATACGGTACTCACCCTATACGTAAAGTGGGGATGAATGATTTTTTTCTCTCGGCTACCCCATTATTTTTGGTATCATTGGTTAAGAATCAAAATAGTATATATGTAGCTCTTAACAATATAATTATCTGTTATTCTGGGTCGTGAGGCGTTAAGCACCGCAAGTAGTTTGAACCGCGGTGCGAAACGCCTTCTATCGTGCTGTCAACTTAATTCAAATTTAAAAACCAAATTAATTCATAAATTGTAAACAAACAGTTATTAATACAAATTCTCCTGAATTAAAATTTGGCAATACAAAATTGGTATAATTTTTGCATAGAGCTATTTACCCATATAATTTTTGCCTTTATCGCTATCTTTTATCCAGTCACGTGATGCACCTTTGAATTAAACTTTTTATTATCACGGTCATTAATTAAAACACTATTATTATTAAAGGGATATTTACTGTAGTTCGCGATAAAATTAAAATAAACGCGAACCACGGTAAATATCCCGTTAATAATAATAGTGTTTTAAACTTTTCATTCCCACACTTAGTGCGTATGTTTTGAATAAAGAAAAATCTATCTTATCTTATGTAAATCAATATAAATAAAATATTCAAAATCAAAATAACGTGTACAAAAACAACCTTTATTAACCACTAAACAGACATCACACAATCACAATTCAGTCTTGCTTTCTTTCTTTAAGCTTCTAAACGCCTTGACTGCTTTGAAGACATCATCTGCGAAGACCTTCGGCAGCTCAAACGCCAAGAAGTGTCCTCCATCGTCCAGGACGGTGGCATTGATGAGGTTAGGGTATTTGTATCGAAGTATGTTAGCTGGGTGGTACATAATCTCGTACTTCGCTTGTAGCGCCCATGTTGGCACTTGGGAGGGATATCTGTCAAGAAGAACAAGTAAGCATATAAAACTTAAAAACCCCCGATATAATAAACGGCTGACCGATTTTGTTCTCAACCACGAGAAGTTCATTGCTGGACATAGCCTCTCCCGAATTTTCGGACCAACCGGTCGTCAGTTCTACATGCTATGTGCCCTGCCCACTGTCACTTCACAAATAAAACTGCCTAAAAGCTTGTAATATGTAGAGAACTCACTTCTGCCACGGTGCACTCAAGGCTTTACTGTTCATATTCTCCGCATAGAACCGCATGGAGGTGGTGATGGAGTTACTGGTCCAGTACAGCATCAGGTTATCCACCAGCTGCTCCTTGGAGAAACGGTAGGCCAGCCCACCGTCCGGCTGGAAATAAATACGGGGTTATTGATAAATGTTCTTACGGAATTTGGCAGACGTAACTACTTTATGCTATGATTTTGTTACCATATACTGCATATAGTGGTTGCATCTGTTTTGCTGTTGACCGGGATTTACCTACTATCATCATCACCATTATCTCAGCCACTGTTGAACATAGCACACTGCTGAACATAGCACACTGCTTAACTCCCCCATGGATTTCCAGAAAGACCGGTTGGAAGCGGCTTGCATACAGCGTCTTCCTACCACTTGTATGAAACTATATTCATAAACTAAAGCATTGAACGTGCTGAATTGGGGAAAAAAGAAAGATATAGAATGTACCCAGCTGGTACATTCAATATTTTTCTTTTTCTATCAATCCTTTCCGGCTATAACTGTAAAAGTCAGTTTGGAGACTTAGGGAAATTGGCGTTTATGTAGGCGATGGGCTGACCCCCTGTCACTGCAAATGAACATGACATCCTACCTTCTTATCTCCACCAACCCTCTAATACCCCCTTCCTTTTATCTAATCCTCTAACTAACCACATAATGTGGTGTCAAACGGTCATATTGGTACTTGATGCTTTGCCTACCCCGTAAGAGAAAACAGGCGTAATTTTATGTATGTATGTACCAACTGTTGAAAACAAATTTTTTATGATGTCGTTGTTAGAGTTCCGTACTCAAAGGGTGAAACAGGACCCTATTACTAAGACTCCGCTGTCTGTCTGTTTGTCCGTCTGTCACCAGGCTGTATCTCATGAACCGTGATAGTTAGACAGTTGATGTATATTTCTGTTGCCGCTATAACAACTAATCCTAAAATACAGATTAAATTAAATATTTAGGGGGGTCCCATACAACAAACGTGATTTTTTTGCCATTTTTATAGATAGTTTTTATATACGGAACTCTTCGTGCGCGAGTCCGACTTGCACTAGGCCGGTTTTTAGGGTTCCGTACCTCAAAAGAAAAAAACGGAACCCTTATTAGATCACTTTGTTGTCCGTCTGTCTGTCTGCCTGTATGTCCGTCTGCCCGTCCGTCCGGGTGTCAAGACCTTTATCTCGGGAACGCGTAAAGGTATCGTGTTAAAATTAAAACCATATACGCAGATCTATATTCTCTTGCTGCAGAAAGAAAAATAAAATTTCTCAGTTTTCGTAAAAATAAGTTACAGCGAATAAGTTGTAAAAAACGCAAATTTCGACACTCACAAGAGAGTCAAAACCTATGGGGTACTTCCCGTTGACCTAGAACTATGAGATTTGGCAAGAAGCATTGTGTTAGAGTACACATATTAGAAAAAATCTGAAAACTTGACACAAAAATAGTGTCTTTATGCAAGGAATGAGGGTCCAAATTTTTAAGTTCTTTTACCGTATCATGTGGGCTATCATAATAGAAATATATGATACCCCACGGGGTATCATATATTTCATTCGGATGGGGTATATATAGAAAGAGCTTCATTAGCATAAATTAAGCTAAAACAGATTTTTAAATATTTATACGATGTATATTTTTCGGTTTATGAAGGAAAATAGAAATAAAGAAATATATGATTTCCCCCTTTTATCTACTAGTTTGTACGGAACCCTCGGTGGGCGAGTCTGACTCGCACTTGTCCGTTTTTTTTTTTAATTTAGATATTTTTTATTTTTTATTAGTTTGGCGGTACCCTCAAAATTTCTTTCATTATTGATGTACTCACTTTAAACTTGTGATCTTTCCGGGTCCATACTGCGAACTTCTCCAGAATATACGCCAGTAGACCTGACGGAGAATCGGTCAGGGCAACACCTGGAAGATAGGCAGAAAGAAAGATTAATTACTTTTAACCGACTTCCAAAAAGAAGGAGGCTATCAATTGGTCTATATGTTTTTTTTGTATGGTTGTTCACTGGTTACTCGGCCAATTGTGCATTGATTTTGATGATTATTTTTGTATTTGGTAGGACATTGGTACTTCAGAGGTGATCCCATATAAATTTTATCAAAATAGATACAGTACTTTGGTTTTTATAACAAAATAAGTGGTAAAATAGCATCCAAGTGCCTGTAGAAAAGTGAACAGCAAGTCGCGTATGTATTTTATTGCGTATTTTGAAGTCGTTATTTTTCAGTTTTTTTAAACTATAATTATTCATACTACTGCAACAGGAATCAGGATCAAATATACAGAAGTGGATTTTGAAGAAAACTTTGGAAGCTGCTTAGATCCAGCGTCTTCCTGCCGCTTGCATGAAGTCGTCAGTCCACGTTGTGGCTGACAATATTATTGATTATTGATACAAATTTATGCTAATGACAAGTCTATAAGCATATATTACAAAAGTAAAGAAAGATAAGTTCTACTTACCAACAGTGTCAGGTTTGGTGGCCTGGATGTGGAAGTAACCGGACTCCTCCATGAGGTAGGAGAATACGTTGGAGAGTGGGTACATGCGCTCCCACAGGTGGGACTCTACGACCAGGGAGGGGAACCAGGCGCCGGCAGCGAGGCGCATCATCACGCACGGAGTCTGAAATATAACATCATAATTTTATTTTTACCGACCGTGACAGCTGTTTTTTTTTCTTTTATATTTGTTACCGTATAACTCCTTACACTTACTTACAATATTGATCTAACTAATAAAAGACTGAAAGATATTGTTTGTCCTCAGAGGATAACACAACATGCTATTACTAAAAAAATCTACGTATTTCTAGGGCTATACTATATTCTAACCAATAGAATAAATTCTTAACCTCTGATTTTGTAGAAACATAGCTAAGAACACGCTCGATGAAATACTCATTCATCTAATCATACTTATCGGTTTATCCGCTTGAGAGATACGATGTCACAGACATACACAGATATACAGATACACACGCCAAACTTATGACACCCCTCCAGATGATGATGATGAAAATCTAAAAATAATTACTAAGATCTTTCCTGAAAAGTGGAGACCACACACCGGTAAGCGCAGCGTAGGAAAACCAGCCCCAAGGTGGACAGATGACCTCATACAAGTAGCAGGATGACGCTGGGTGCAACCCGCTTCCAATCGGTCTTTTTGTAGCGCTCGAGTCGTAGTTTAACTAGGTGTTCTCCAACGATCACTAATGTCAAGGAACGGACGGACCGATCAATCTTCGGATGGGTGACCGTGAAAGGCATTTCTTTCTGAGCGCTAACGTGGGTCGGATGACACCTAAAATTGTAGGTCCCGGTTGTTTGTTCTTAAAAACCGCAATTGTCAAGCCAGATCAGAGGCCTTTCGGCGGCTTAATAACTCTGACACTAGGGCTGGCCACTCAGTCTATACGAACTTACTTACCGGTCTTTTTGGAAATCCATAGGCCTATGTCCAGCAGTGGACTTCTTATGGTTGAGATGATGATGATGATGTCTAAGCTCTGTCTAATGTTCTTACCATCGCAGCATTGGGCATGTTGGTGTGATGTCCGAGCACGTCATCCTGGAAGAAAGTAGACATAGCAGCTGCGATACCGGAACCCCAGTCACCGCCTTGGACGTAGAACTTCTTGTGACCCAGCCGGTGCATTAGATTCCTGAACATTACTGCGACTTGGGGGATACCCAGGCCTGGACGGACAGCAGGCTGCAAAATAAGGAAAACAGGGATATAATTAGTAGGCAACGAATCTCTTCGAATAGAGAAATATTGTGGAGAAACTGATGACCGATGAAGCCGAAAAGTTGTCGAGTGGAGACCATGCACCGGCAAGCGCAGCGTAGGAAGACCAGCCCAGTGGGAAGATGCAAGCCGTTTCTAATCGGTCTGTTTGGAAATCCATGGGGGAAGCCTATATCCATAGCAGTGGACTTCTTGTGGTTAATATGATGATGACGTGGCATTGACCTCACAAAATAGTTGGTGTACGTACCTACATAGGTAGACGCCCAGTTTTGATATTTGTCGTGTTATTTCTCCCTTTTCAGATAGTTAGATGGTTTTGATATGTTTTTTTTATAAATTACTTTAATTTTCTTATAAAATCACAACACAACAAAATGCGCCTTGAGTTTACTAAGATCTTTTATTATTAAATCATGTTTTTAACCGACTTCATAAAGCAATAAGAAGCGATTTTATAAGTTTTGGTGTAGTATATTAGTAACTATCTCTTATTTTGCTCCAGAGTGTGATAAGTGTTATATAAAAGTTGAAAGTCATCGTGAGAATCCTACAATTTATATGTACTAAAATTCTTCGTGAGAATCACACAGCAACTGTTACACAGTAATCATATCTATCTAAATTATATTATAAGTAGGAACATGACTTGAATGGTTAAACAATAATGAACACAAGTACTTAATTTTGTTTACGTAGGTATAAGAGATATGGTATCTACGAGTACATTGCTACGTAATATAAGAACAAGCAAATTACTCGAAACATAGGTATTTTACTTAATAAGGTTGCAATGTCACAATACGTTAACAAATTCCAATTTTAAACAGTACATATTTCTTATCTGTATTTGTATCCGGGCAAGCAGCTATATTGTGATCACAATGGTTGCGAGAATCCAGTGGTATTCTAATTTGGTGAATGTTAGTAGTCAAATTGAGACCACGAACCAGCAAGCGCAGCGTAGGAAGACCAGCCACAAAGTGGACAGAAGATAATTATCATACAAGTAGCACGAAAACGCTGGAAACGCTTCCAACCGTTCTTTTTGGAAATCCTAGAACTCCCACCATGGGAGGCCTATGTCTAGCAGTGGACTTCTTGTGGCTGATATGATGATGATGATGAATGTCGGTAGAATTTAAAAGTATGTATGGAATGGGATTGACATTAACGAAATGTCACGTGAGGGCACGTCACAGTTTCATAGCATTTCGAAGCGTAAGCTTTTGTAGAAATAGAAAAGTTTGCACTTAATTTTAAGCCTTTTGATCCCACTTTTAGACAGGTACTTACGTCAGAGAAGCCATAACCAGGCAAGCTCGGCACGACGACCTCAAACGCGAAGTCGACCGTAGGGTTGTGTGTTGTCAGAAGCGGGATAGCCTCATAGAACTCGCGTACTGAACCCGGCCAGCCGTGGAGAAGCAGGATCGGTACTACTTGTACGTTTGCTGGTACCTGTTGTAAAATAAAGGATAATGTAAACAAGTACCCATATTAAGAGAAAATTTTTGTATAAAAAATCTTATATCGCACGACTTCGTGGTGTCGTATTCCATATACCTAGAAAAAGATTACATTCTGGTCTTACTTGAGGTTTAACCCTGATGAAATGTACATCCAGTCCTTGTATATAAGTCCTATACTGCGGGAACTGGTTTAGGAAGTTCTCTCTCTGCTGGAAGGGATACTCCTCCGCCCAGTACTTCAGCCAAGAGTCCAGCTGGTTGGTGTTGAAGCCGTACTCAAAGGCTACTCCTTCTAGAGGAGGGGTGAATTTACGATGGTTCTTAAGGCGGTTCTTGAGATCTTTGATTAGCTGAAAATTATAGAAAACAAAAATATTTTTGTGTCCAAAACTGTGACATTGGAAACTTTTGTTTTTTAAACGTTGATGAAAAAGTGACTCAAGTTGATATTTTCTTTTTATTTGTGTGTTGTCAACCGAAATCATTGTTTTTTTCTTGTTTAGAAGAACATTTTTACGGAATCCCTCCTGAATAATAACTAAATAGATAGTTTGTATGTTATTCAGCAGCACAATAATGTAAAGTCTTCAGTTTTAGCCCATAAGATGTGCTGCGTTCAGAAATATTTTTAACCCCCGATCCAAAAAGAGGTATATTATATGTTCGACGTGTTTATGATATATCTGTACATTTGTGTGTCTGTCTGTAGCATCGTAGCTCTCAAACGGACGGGCCCATTTTTATCTAGGTTTTTTGTTTGAAAGAAGATTCATAGAGAGTGTTCTTAGCTTAATAAAAATCGAATCAGCTGTTTTTGTTTGTCGAGGGTTTTTGAGTTTTCTAAACTTATACTTGTAATATAAATTACGCTGAGTAGCATTACCTGATTTATACAACCTTGATTTAGATAACTTTTAAGTAAAACGATGCATAATAACTAATACATTTTCAACTTTATATAATAGTAGGTCCTACATGGGAACGTGTTTTCAGTTTTAGTTTTATATGTTTGTTTTTTTTTCATTGGTTATTTGATTCGTAATATCACCTCCTCATCAAACTTGATCTTGAAAGGTCTGATGGAATGATCCAGTTTTCCCTTCAGCTCGTTCGGTCCCCACCACTCATGAGGGTTCATCTCAGGTAGGAGTGCCTGGTCTGTGAAGCAGGAGTAGCAGTAGAAACCAGCGCCAACGACGGCGACCAAGCCGATGAGTTTCAGGAGCATTGTGGACCCTGGAAGTAGATACAAACATATTTTGCAATGTATCAGACTCAAGATCACACAACGAGCTCTCTGCGAGATCGAATCAAAAATAAAGAGATCCTGAGACGAACGAAAATCACCTAGCCCGCTGTGCTAGGCTTTAGCAAGTTAAAGTGGCAATGGTGGACCATGCACTTGAAAGCGCAGCGTAGGAAGACCTACCAGATGGACAGATAGCTTAATACAAGTGGTGGGAAGACGATGGATGCAAGCCGCCTTCAATCGTTCTATTTGGAAATCCATGGGGGGGGGGGGGGGGGGCTATATACAGCAGTGAATTACGTAGGTATATATGGTTGAGACGATGATGTTGATGAAACAATCACAAGTTAAGTCGTACCTGGAGTACTGTTCACACTTATAAGATGGTTAAACTAAGTACCAGAAAAACATACTAAACAAATTAGGAACAAGGTGTTGTGAGGCCCATATCTGCCAGTGTGGTACTGCAGTAGATCAGCTCGGTCACCACGGTCTCTCATGCTCGAGAAGCTCTGGTCGAATTGGTCGTCACGCGAACCTGAATGATATCATCCGCCGGGCTTTTGCCACCGCCAACGTTGCAGCTGTGCTCGAACCGAGTCGGAGAGTGAGCGGTCTTGCGCGTGACGATGGTAAAAGGCCTGACGGGATGACGCTTGTGCCATGGAAGTTCGGACGGCTTCTTCAGTGGGACGCCACGTGCATTGATACTTTGGCACCGTCTCATCTTCCTGAGACACGGAGTAGGGCTGGCGCTGCGGCTAATTCGGCGGAGCAGCACAAGCGGCGTAAATATGTTAATCTCGCTAGAGGTTACATATTTGAGCCGTTTGGTGTCGAGACTTTGGGTCCGTGGGGACCGGGAGCTCATTTCATTAAAAAAAAAAAAAACTGAGCGCCTGATCGATGCGACGCGTGACCAAAATGCTGGCGCGTATCTGGCCCAACGCATAAGCATTGCCATTCAACGTGGCAATGCGGCAATGACAGCATGTTGGGTACACTGCCAACTGGTAGTGGGTTTGAGCATTTGTATTGTCTTTAGACTTTTATCGGTCTGGGGTAATCGTATGATTTTTGTGTATTAGTAGTTTAGTTAGTTGAATCTGTATATTGTTTTGTTGTTCCAATAAAGGCACTTGCCCGCTTAACAAATATAAGTTTTTTGTAAATATCAAAATTGTAATGCCCTTGGTTCGCCTAATTGGTGAATCCCATCATCATCATCTCAGCCATAAGAATATATTGGTGGACATTTCACACAACACCGTCTGGCCGAAACTAAGCAGAGCTTGTACTATTTTTTATTTATTTCTTCTTCTTTTTTGTATTGGACCCGCATTAAAGCATTTGCTAGTGTCAAGTATTAGGATTTTTTTCAAGTTTCTTGAATAAAACAAGTTGTAAATGTTCTAGTCACAATCTAATGCACGTATACAGTCAATTTATAAGTCGAGTCCTGCTTCAGTAAAGTGGTGGCGACTTTACTAGAAGCTTCTATGGAGTTTTGCCGACAACGTAAAATCACACGTTTCACCGCTTTATTTCACTTGCCCACACTCACGCACTTTACCGAACACTTAATGAAAAACACCACCATTTTTATAGCATTAATGTTCAAATTAACACAAGTTTACGAAAATAAAACAAAGCAACAACACGTTACTAAGACGTTCCCGCCAAAACTCTTTTATTTATTTATTTATTAACAATGAACGGTTGACAGATATTTACATTAGCCGAGGCGCTATTCATATTTAGATCACCAGTAATCAAACATTTTCAAGTATACTATACAGAAACATAGTTATGTAACAGTGCGGTAGGTAAAAGAGGCCCACATGTCTTCGCCGCTGACTGTCTCCAGCTGGCCGAGCATGGAAGGTAGATAAACACAGTATTTATCCACGCTGTTATGTCAGTTGTCAATGTCAGTCCATACTTTATTTCCTCTGAGAGGTGGATAAAATGGTGGAAAGACTATTTGTCTACCTCCCATGCTAGCCCCGCTGGTCGCGTCGGCGATTTAGTGCAATACCAGGTCTAGCAGCCAGCAGCACTCCTCCGCAGGGGTGCTCCGATCCCTACGCAATATAGACCACCATCCGGTACTACTTCAGAGTCTTCAACCGATCAAGAAAAGTTTCCGCGGCTGCGAACACTGCGAATTATTTTATTATTAAAACTAACGTGGTTGTTACACATTTTTATTTTGAACAAACGGGAAAAAAACACCGTTTTTTTTGGAAAAAGACCGCCGTATGCGGTTGAAACTATAGTCGAAGAATTCGGCTCAAAATATACGTGAGTAACCCGTTTGTTCAAAATAAAAACTGCGTACTATGGAAACCAGATGGCTGATAGAATACATAATATACTTTTCTTTTGTTAATACATACTTAAGATACATAGAACAAACATCCAAGCTCATCATACAAATGTTTTGCCCTGAGTGGGAATCGAATCCACGACCTACAGCTTATCAGCTAGACATACTACCAATTGAGCTACTAAGCCACTCAAAAGAAGTCCATATTCATGTCAATTCCAGTCCAGAAATGACTGTATATTGTATTGAAATAGTTAAAAGCATATTGCATGTGCCGTGGGGTGCCGGCTTAGAATAGTACCTCCCCCTCTCTTCCCGTGGGTGCCGTAAGAACCGGCTAAGGGAAATATTACCAGAGATGGGCAGCAGCATCCTCTGCGGAAAACGCTACCCACTGCGCTCGCCAACCCGCATGCCAAGCGTGGCGAGTAATGGCAAAACCCCCCTATGATAAGCAACGAAAAAACCAGGCCCCCAGTCCCCGGCAGCTCCGCTATTCCGGGCTACGGTAGCGGTCCCGGTCACGGCGGAGCAAGGGGTGCTAAGAATCTCCGGAAGAGATCCGGCTACCACCCCCTGCATAAACGACGACTGGCCCTGGTAACACACAATATTCGCACGATGAGGACAGACGAGAAGCTAGCTGAGCTGGAAGAAGAAATGAGTAGGTTACATTGGGATATCCTGGGGTTATCAGAAGTCCGACGAGAGGGTGAGGACACGATAACCCTGAAATCCGGTAACCTACTATACTACCGGGAGGGCGACCAACAGTCCCAAGGTGGTGTCGGGTTTCTCGTCCACAAGTCCCTTGTTAACAACATTCTTGCCATCGACAGTGTATCGAGCAGGGTTGCGTACCTGATACTCAGAGTATCCAAGAGATATTCGTTGAAGGTCATCCAGGTATACGCACCGACCTCGGCACACTCGGATGATGAGGTAGAGGTGATGTATGAGGACATTAGTAGGGCCATACACACTTCTGAGACCTATTTTAATGTTGTTATGGGGGACTTCAATGCGAAGCTGGGCAGGAAATGCGAAAGTGAGTTGAGAGTGGGGCAATTTGGATATGGACAACGGAACCCAAGAGGACAGAGGTTGGCCGACTTTCTGGAGAAAGAGGGACTCTTCATGATGAACTCTTTCTTCCAGAAGCCACCTCATAGGAAATGGACCTGGTTGAGTCCCGATGGTTCTACGAGAAATGAGATAGACTTCATCCTGACCACCAAGAAACAAATATTCAATGATGTCTCTGTGATCAACATGGTTAAAACCGGAAGTGATCACCGAATGGTACGAGGCACTTTGAATATTAATGTTAAACTTGAGAGGTCCCGTATGATGAAGTCTACACTCCGACCCACTCGCGCCCATATCCAAAACCCCGAGAGCTTTCAGCTCGAACTATCAAATCGCTTCGAGTGCCTGGAGAGCTGCGCATCGGTGGATGAGATCAATAACAGGTTTGTGGAAACTGTCCGTACGGTGGGCGCGAAGTTTTATAAGCCCCACCGTACAAACAGACCGCAAAAGCTCTCGAGCCATACCCTCGACCTCATGGCTGAACGACGCTCATTGCAACTGCAGTCTTCCGGTGACGCCGAGTCATATAGGCGGCTCAATAGACTCATATCAAAGTCTATGCGACACGACATCCGTACCTTTAATACTAATCGTATTAAAGAGACGATAGAGCGGAATAAAGGCTCCAAAGTGTTCGCAAAAGACATGTCTATTGGGCAGAGCCAGTTGACGAAGCTGAAGATGGAAGATGGCAGTATAGCGTCGACTAAAGCAGAAGTCTTGAGGGAAATCGAGAGGTTCTATGGACAGTTATACACATCGGTCGCAAAACCTGTTAGCAGTTTGGGCAAAGATCCAAGAGCCAAACTGACTCGACATTATACCGAAGATATCCCGGACATCAGCCTGTACGAGATTAGGATGGCCTTGAAACAGCTCAAGAACAACAAGGCACCGGGCGACGACGGAATTACATCAGAGCTACTGAAAGCGGGTGGAACACCGGTACTGAAAGTCCTTCAGAGGCTCTTCAACTCCGTCGTGCTTGAAGGTACAACGCCAGAAGCATGGAACAGAAGCGTGGTGGCGCTGTTCTTCAAAAAAGGAGACAACACTTTGCTGAAGAACTACAGACCCATCTCGCTTCTGAGCCATGTCTATAAGCTGTTTTCAAGGGTCATCACGAATCGTCTTGAACGCAGGTTTGATGACTTCCAGCCTCCCGAACAAGCCGGTTTCCGAAAAGGCTATAGTACCATTGACCACATCCATACGCTGCGGCAAGTGATACAGAAGACCGAAGAGTATAACTTGCCCCTTTGCTTAGCGTTTGTGGACTATGAGAAAGCCTTTGATTCGATCGAGACCTGGGCGGTGCTTGAGGCTCTCCAGCGATGCCGTATTGACTATCGGTATGTCGAAGTGCTGAAGTGTTTGTACAAAAACGCCACCATGTCAGTCCGAGTACAAGACCAGAACTCAGAGGCAATTCCATTGAAGAGAGGCGTGAGGCAGGGAGACGTTGTCTCTCCGAAACTGTTTACCGCCGGTTTGGAAGATGCCTATAAGCTTCTGGAATGGAAAGGGCTCGGCATTAATATTAACGGCGAGTACGTCACTCACCTTCGGTTTGCCGACGATATAGTAGTCATGGCAAAGTCGATGGAAGAGCTCAGTACGATGCTCGAAGACCTCAATAGAGTTTCCCAACGGGTGGGCCTCAAAATGAACATGGACAAAACGAAGGTTATGTCGAACGCCCATGTAGTGCCCACCCCAATATTTGTGGGAAACTTCACTCTTGAAGTTGTTGACGAATACGTCTACCTAGGACAGACGGTCCGATTAGGCAGGTCCAACTTTACGAGGGAGGTCAATCGTCGTATCCAACTCGGCTGGGCAGCGTTCGGGAAACTTAAAAGCGTCTTCTCGTCCAATATTCCCCAGTCCCTCAAGTCGAAAGTTTACAACCAGTGTGTGTTACCAGTGATGACATACGGCACTGAAACGTGGTCCCTAACTATGGGCCTTATAAGGAAGCTCAAGGTCACGCAACGAGCTATGGAGAGGGCTATGCTCGGAGTCTCTCTACGAGATCGAATCAGAAATGAAGAGATACGTAGACGTACAAAAGTCACCGATATAGCACAGCGGATTAGCAAGTTGAAGTGGCAGTGGGCAGGGCACATAGCACGTAGAACTGATGGCCGATGGGGCCGAAAGGTTCTCGAGTGGAGACCACGTACCGGCAAGCGCAGCGTAGGAAGACCAGCCACGAGATGGACAGACGACCTCATACAAGTGGCGGGAAGACGCTGGATGCAAGCCGCTTCCAATCGGTCTTTTTGGAAATCCATGGGGGAGGCCTATGTCCAACAGTGGACTTCTTATGGCTGAGATGATGATGATGATGATATTGCATGTAAGGATTGCTCAATATGAGCAAAGATCGCGTCGCGTGCGACTCACAGTTAATGTGGCGCAACGGGACTTAGGGCATTGACTTCCCACATTCGTATTTACGTACCTACCAACCTACGTGCAGACACGATCAATACTTAAATGTGCATTCATTGTGCACCTGCTAAGCTGTAGGTCGTGGGTTCGATCCCCGTCCAGGGCAAACATTTGTGTGATGAGCATGGATTTTTGTTCTGTGTCTATGTATCTTACGTATATACTTATTTATTTAAAAAAGTATGTATTCTATCAGTTCCATAATACAAGCTTTGTTTAGTTTGGACTACCTATATGGTGTTGTGTGAAATGTCCCCAAATATTTATTTATTTATTCATGCTTGCTTTGGCTTAAGCTTATTCATGCTCATTCTACAACTATGAGATCAGAGAGAAACCATAAGAAATCAATTTTAAAGTCCATGCCTTTGTAGTACACCTACTGTACTTTGTCAAAATCATCCAATTAACCAAAACATTTATTGACACATTTTTTCGTATTTAGGCGCAATGCAGTTAAAAACTTTATATTTTTAAATAAAAACTACGGGTCACTCACGTCTGTTTTGAGCCGAAATATCCGACTATAGTTTCAACCGCATTCGGCGGTCTTTTTCAAAGGAGCAGCACACACGACACTCTCGGTCGGTGACGCGCCTTGCACTGCGTAGTTTTTATTTTAAAAATGAGTGAAAACCACGTTAATTTCCATAGTAAAACTTGATATTTGTGTATCCGAACATCCAGTATTTACTACTTTGTAATCTATTCTCGATAACCAAAGAAAAACTTGTAAAAAAACATAATGTTCAATATTATTCGAAGTTATTTACACAACAAAATAATCTTACCGGCTTGTTCCACAGATTAGCTAGGTAAGTTATACTGTAACGGCAATACACGCTCACTCCGGGCTTCGTATGCTCACGGACTGTCTGTATGCACGGACTGACGAGAGTCGAGATAGTTCAGTCCGTCCAGTCACTCACTCACTAGTGTATGGTCGTGCGATAATGGTAATGACATTGAGTAGAAAATTATGTGAAGAAACAGTTTCATTTTTAACGGGTCAACTTTAGTTTTCAGGGCTCGTTGTTGAAGTTATGTGATCGAGGTACATAATCAGTTTTTATATAAATAAATATAAATATTGGTGGACATTTCGCACAACACCATCTAGCCCAAACTAAGCAAAGCTTGTACTGTAGAAACTAGATGGTTGATATAATACATATAATTGACCGAGCGAGCGAAGCGAGCGAAGCGTCTCTGTAATACTCTGCATCAACTGGCCAAATTTTCTTTCGTCTGTCAGTTTGTTTGTGAGTTTGCATGTCCGTACTCGCATACAGGGCGTAATTTTGAACCAATTTTGATGAAACTTGGCGTATAGGTTCTATGACTTTTTTTTTGTTTTCGGCTATTTTTGATAGGATGGGTGGTTCCGAAATTTATTGCGGCGTTAATTACCAACCGATTTTAATGATATTTGGTAGATAGAGTACATCATTATTACAACTTGACGTAAAAATAAACAGAATTGGTCAAGTGGTTGTCGAGATATGACAACCAACTTCACATTGCGTGTAATAGTGAGGGCGCGTGGATGTGCTTGATACATTTTAGCGCTGAATAATCTTCTTGATTTTACGTTTTCTTCATTTATAAAATTATTTGATGATCGAGCGAGTGAAGCGTCTCTGCAACAGCCGGCTTCCTAAGCTAAGTTTATGTAGGTATTATGTACAGATGACCCAAGGTGAGCTGCTAATAAGCTCTCTCGCAAGGTCTACTGTTCGTAGAACTACTAGTGTACTTATTTTTTTGTAAATACATACTTATAATACTTAGAAACACCCAGACAACAGAATAAACATCGATGCTCATCACACAAAAATGTTTGCACTGGGTGGGAATCGAACCCACGAGCTACAGCTCAGGAGGCAACCGTACTACCACTGAGCCATGAGGTCTGTCATATAACTGGAGAAAACTTTTTCTATCAGTACGCATTATCCGATTTCAACTAATTGTCTACTTATATGTATATTCCCTTTCAGACATTTACAGAGTGAGCTATAGTGTAGCTTTTATCATTTTTACAA
Organism: Lycia hirtaria; assembly: GCA_947563715.1. NCBI lineage: Eukaryota > Metazoa > Arthropoda > Insecta > Lepidoptera > Geometridae > Lycia > Lycia hirtaria. The sequence continues at coordinate 29,682,102 of OX387377.1, read as the reverse complement.
GCAGCAAAGCCTCTCATTTGCCCGGATCTATTTCATAAAACTAGCTGACTCCAGATGTTTTATTTAACATGAGTTTCTGACTCTATAAGTTTGTTAGCCATCAGTTTCTGACTCTATAAGTTTGTTAGCCATCAGTTTCATTTACCCTAACAGTTGATTAGGTTGATTAGTATTACAAAGATTTAGTTAACAGATGAGTTGTTAAATAAGCTTTCTGGACTGGTGAAAGTGTGAAAGTGGGGAAAGTGGGGAAAGTGTCTTTGGAAATACTACATTTCGTTTTCGGGGAAATAATATTCCGTATTTCGATTCCGTATGATTAGGATTATAGATAGATAACCTTGCAGGATTATTCCATCCTGCAAGGTTATCTTAACAATAAACAAACAAAACATTTATGCAAAACACGAAGGTACCTTCTCTTTTATAATATTAGGATATTATGGATCTATACTACCGACCTGATTTATCTCATTTTGTATACTCAGCGGGGTTAGAACAGGAATTAGATTAAAAAAAATTTAAGCACTTATTATATCTGTTGTCAATGTCAATTCATATTTAATTTAATCCCGAATAGTTAAAACAGCGGAAAAAATGTTTGTTCTTTCCATGCCAGCCCTAGGCTGGTAGGGCATGTAGGGTTAACATGTAACGTAGACAAATAGTCTTTCCTCCGTTTCATCCACCTTTCAGAGGAAATAAAGTATGTACTGACAACTGACATAAAGTGAATAAAAACGGTTTATCGACCTTGCATATTTATTATGTTAGGACAGCAGGAGAGGTTTCTCTGTAAAATTATCTACTCCGATGACGTAACACAATATATCAAGGACAGTTTGTGTACTCGTACCTAATCTATGGCAATGTTTATGTTTTTACACTTTGAAATTTGGACTGTCCTTATCCTTACTAATATTTTATAAGCGAAATGTCTGTCTCTCTGTCTGTTTGTTACATTTTGACGATTAAACGGCTGAACTGATTGTTATGAAAATTTGTACAGAGATAACTGAGAACCTGCACATGGACATAGGCTACATTTTATCGTCATCATCATCACTACGTAGGTGAAACCGTGGAACGCAGCTAGTATAAAATATGTAAGTAATCGATTCTTTTATAAAACAAAAACTGCGACAAGTGCGAGTCAGACTCGCTTACCGAGGGTTTCGTACAAACTAGATAAAAGAATAATCCGAAATAACACATTGTACAAATCGGACTCTCGCACGAAGGGTTCCGTACCATTATCTATATAAAAATCACGTTTGTTGTATGGGAGCCCCCCTTAAATATTAATTTTATTTTAATTTATCTATTTATTTTTAAAGTAAATAATATAACTCAATATTATGTGAATATTTCAAGCGTCTACCTGTTGCCGTTATCAATATCGAGCAAAAAAATCACGTTTGTTGTATGGGAGCCCCCCTTAAATATTAGTTTTATTTTAATTTATCTATTTATTTTTAAAGTAAATAATATAACTCAATATTATGTGAATATTTCAAGCGTCTACCTGTTGCCGTTATCAATATCGAGCAAAAAAATCACGTTTGTTGTATGGGAGCCTCGTTAAATATTTACTTTATTCTAATTTGTAGTTATAGTGGCGACAGAAATACATCATCTGTGAAAATTTCAACTGTCTAACTATCACGGTTCATGAGATACAGCCTGGTGATAGACGGACGGACGGACAGACAGCGAAGTCTCAGTAATAGGGTCACGTTTTACCCTTTAGGTACGGAACCCTAAAAATAAACGTACAGTCGAATTAAGAACCTCCTTCTGTTTGGAAGTCGGTAAAAAAACACAATTTACTTAATTTTAATTTTAATTTAAAAAATAAAAAATAAAAATACAATTTACTTAATTTTAATTTATAATCAATTTCCATAAGCACGTGGTATGCGTCGATCCCGGTTAAACTACTGGCACATTTAGAACTTGAATTAACTACGTGAAAATAAATTCTTTCAGTAAATTTACAAAACTGGAATAGAATTATCTAAGACTTTAAATTCTATTATCCCTCCTCCATACCCTGAAAGCTTGCACCGCGTCCAGTACATCATCAGCAAACTCCTTGGGCTTCTCCAGAGCCAGGAAATGTCCCCCATCATGGAGCACCGTGGTGTGAATGAGGTTCGGGTATTTGGTGTTCAGGATGACGGGAAACTGGTACCAGATCTCATGGCGGGCTTGGAGCACCCAAGTAGGGACTGGCGTTGGTTTGCTGGAAATTGGAAAAATGGGGGTAACTTATACATACAGACATACATACACAAAATTAGGTCTGTTTTCCCTTTTTTTTTTTTTTTTTTTTCCTCCTGTACTTCCCCCGACACAGGTCGGGGACATTGTCAGGCTAAACATGTTTCTTAAGCGATTTTCTGTTTTGTTATGTCATAATTGGGCAATTTGAAAGCCACATTATGTAAAATCTAAATTTTGAATATGGACACATAGTAAATTAAATAAATAAAAGTTTTTTTTTTTTTTTTTTGTTTCCCTTTCCTCTTTTTTTTTCTTTTTCTTTCCTTTTGTTTTAATAATATATATATATATATATATATGACATAACAAAACAGAAAATCGCTTAAGCTCATCGCTCATTGTTTAATCGCTTATATATTTATACATATATATATATTTGTCTTTTTTTTTTTTTGCAAATATACCTAATATGAGTACAGTAGTTTACCTTATCTAATTTGTTTAATGTTAATTATTGCTTTATTTTAATTATATAAAATACTAATTATTGTACATATTTCACTTTAGGTTAGCTCATCACCATATGCATGGAATACTCCCAAAATGACGTCCCCATGTTGGAGTATCATGTAGACACTCATTTCGGGCAGTTTCAAAAGCTTAGGGCCTTAGGGGGTACTAATATTTACTGTTTTCCCTTACGGGGTAGGCAGAGCATCATATATCAATATTTGACTGAATAATTTGAATTTGACGTCACATTTGACCGTGATTAGATGGAGGGGAGAGGTTTTTTTTTATATACATTATAGATCTACGATTGACCACCAACTCGCCTGATGTTAAGCGACGGTGTGGCCGAGGATGGAGCTCGAGTATTAGAGGGTTACAGAGGATAAGAGGGTAAGATGTAATGTTGACTTAAACACAAGGTTAGAAGGAAGGGAAAGGGTAGGTACTAGAGGGTTAGAGAGGATTCTACCTCTCTGACCCTCTAGTACCGAAGATGGTAATGTTGGCTTGCAGTGAGCCTATCGCCTACATAAATACTTTTTCATTACTCATACTCTGAAAGTAGGTCTGAAGTTGCCTGAGGAGCGGGTTGAAAGTAATACTTTCAGCCCTAGGGAGAATCGCCTTCAACTGCCAGCTGTCAAATAAATAAATAAAACTAAGTAGTTCTATTTTCACGTTTCTATTGAGCCATGTCCAACTTTCTTTAAAGCCACTCAATTACAGCGCGATGTAAAATTGAAATAACATAAAGATAAGTACCTATTGATAAAAGTTTTTTTTTTTAAATAACTATTATAATTTAGTTTCAACATAATAATAATAGTACTTTTATTTCAGAAATAATATCCATATCAAAATTAATTACCAAATATCAAAACACAAAAATCATACACAAATATTCAAATAAATCATAATTAAAATGTCACAAAATAATAAAAAACAATGCCAACAAAAAAAAATAAGCAATAAAATATGTCAAAATAGTCAAAGTCATAATAGTAGTAATAATCATATTTTTTTTCTATTCAACAACAATTTCTTTAAAATAACAAAGATTTGGACAAATCATTTGCCATTTTTAGTGATGAAAATGAAAAATATTGGCTGAATAGATTGCCGGCAGAAAAAAATACAAAATAGGCTGGAAAGTAGCAGTCCGATCATCATTTGTTTTTTCGAGTTGTAGACTCATTTTTTCTGTAGCTACTCGTAATTCGTGTTTTTATTTTTACTTTCCTTGTGTTCGTAATGAAAAGCACAGTGTTTACCTCGGGTTAAAGACTTATTTAGTCGCTCGAGCTATTGCCAAACCTCGTCTCGGGACTAAATAAGTTACTTTCACCCCTAGGGTAACAATGTACTATTTCACTTCTCTTGCTCTAAAAGTCCGTCATTGTAGCGTAGTAAAGTGGGGAAAAAATTGCATTTTAAGCTCTAGGGGAAAAGCGTTTTTTTTTTTAATTTTTATCTGTTACCAAAGAGCCTACATACACGAAACAGTCTTTATTCAAAAGTAAAATAATCTCTTTGGAGTATATTTACTTTCTCTTAGCAAACATCTCGTTAAATATCCAGAACTGTACGAATTGTACATTTCATTTTTAATAAAATAAACTTTGAATTATTGTATTGGATTATTTTATTTTCTCGCAATAATCGTAGTGAAAAGTAGAGTGTAACACACGCCGCTAAAAACCCATTGTAACTCGGTTTCTATTTACTCCCTAGCTAAAGCTCGGGAATAAAAATCTACCTCGTTACAATGGGTCGTTTTAGCCCCTTGTATAACAATCTACTATTTCGTAATCTGCAAATGATTTTACTATAGAATTATTCTAAAGAATGTGCATTTATAATATTTAACAGCGATTTTACGCATACTATTTCACAAAAAAACGTACACTCAACAGCGTTTCAAGCGTAATGGAATCGTAAGTTAGACCGCCGCCGTCTTCCCTCGAGACGTAATCGCGGTTAGTGGCAGTCGAGAACAGCTGGAGGATGTAGACGAGGAGCCCTGCTGGAGAATCTGACAGACCAACACCTGAAAAATCACATGAAATATTTTTTTTTTATCTAATTCAAGTAAAAAGTTCAAGTAATTCTCATTGTGTCTTATAACTCAATGGTATTTTTTTACACGAAACAGATATAAGTTTAACCTCCAACTCGTATAATATCAATAAGGTGTGGTCGAGGATGGAGCACATCGAGCTAAAAGATGATTATTCACTTTACTGTTGAAAATTACAGAGGCATTTCAATCAAAAATATTTTTTTCTTATATACTCTAACACAATGCTTCTTGCCAAATTTCACAGTTCTAGGTCAACGGGAAGTACCCCATAGGATTTGATTCCCTTGTGTGTGTCGTAATGTGCGTTTTTTACGACATATTCGGCTGTATTTTTTTTTACGAAATCTGAGATATTTGATTTTTCTATATGCAGCAAGAGACTATGGATTTGCGTACCTATATGGTTTTCATTTCAACTCGATACCTTCACGCGTTCCCGAGTTACAGTTATTTTACTATTTAAACCAAAATTAAATAAACAACTTAGATGTAATAAATATTTTATAGTATTTCATAAATATCCATAGTGGTGTTCAGAGGACAAGCCGGTTTCCAAAAAAGACCATAGACATAAAATATAGTGCCATAGACCACATTCAAATGCTGCGGAAAGTGATACAGAAAACCAAAGAGTACAACTTGCCTCTTAACCTAGCGTTTGTAGACTATGAGGAAGCTTTTGATTCGATTGAGACCTTGGCTCAAACAATAACTTAATAAATTTAGTATTTATTTTAATTAATTAATTTAATAGGATTAAGATAAACTACTGTTAATATTGTTTATTTTTAGGGTTCCGTACCTCAATAGGAAAAGACGGAACCCTTATAGGATCACTTTGTTTTTTACTCCATTCGATGATACAAAAGTAAAAACGTTCCCCCTTTTCAGACAGTCGGTAATAAAGTGGCTTGTTTTAGTTAAGAATGGATAAAACTCATACTTATTTGCCAAACGTTTTTTATCGCTCCACACCACACATTAGGGGTCACAATATCAATAAGGGTTGGTTTCCCAGGGGTGTTTACACTTTACACCCCGGGATAAATTATACCGATCAAACGTACAGTTCATGTCAATCTTTAATATCGACTGTGAAAACCGTGGTAAAGTAGAGATATTATAAGAAAATATAAAAAAGCAAAGTATCTCTCTTCAATAAAAGTTTAACAAGACAATCTAAAAATAAGCTTCTTAAGCACAAACTTTTATGAAAACAATAATGGCATAGTGTCACTACAGCCCGTATAGCTGACTTTGAATTGACAATTTTTGTTAACAATGCATCAAGTTTTTCTGGCAGCATTCTTAAATGGTTTCTGTAACCAGCTACATGTTTCTGTCGCATTTATGTAAGCAGACAACTACTGGCTCCAAAATTTTCCCTTCTGCTAATCCAATTTTTCATCAAAATTCTTCGTTTCTTCTTTTTTTCTCGTTAATTTGGCCACACATAGTACTGCTAGTAGCAATACGTTTTGCAAATTTAGGCATACAAGGAGACAAATTGCATGCAAGTTTAGCTTGATATAGAGATATACGGCCTTACCGAAAAACGTTACTTAACTTTAAGCAATGCTTAACATATTTTGTCATTTTCTCGCTGACACATAATGACACTTGCGAAAGAAGACAGAGAATTCAAGACGTTGATTAAAGTTAAGTAAGTTAAGTTTCGGTAAGGCCCATAGATAACACTTTATTAAAAGACCACAATACGGAAACATTAAATACAGAAAGGATAATATTATAGCTAGGTATTTTAATTGGCGGCCTTATCGCTTAGAGCGATCTCTTCCAGGCGACCTTGCATGGATAGGACAGATGGCAACAGATAGCAAAACTTATTTATTCTCAGAAAAAGTTAAATAAAGAAAAAATAAAACTTTTCTAAATTGCTGCTTAGTTTGCTATCCGCTGTATTAGATAACTTAGCATTTTCTTTAAATTATCTACTTAGTGAGAGCGCGGGGAGCGTGTGAGGAACCCGAGATTGGCGGGAGGCGGAGACTGTCCTTTCCTTTTGCAATATTATTAATAAAACCGGCCAAGTACGAGTTGGACTCGCGCACGAAGGGTTCCGTACCATTATCTTTAAAAAAACCGGCCAAGTGCGAGTCAGACTCGCGCATGAAGGGTTCCGTACCTTTATATATAAAAACGGCAAAAAAATCACGTTTGTTTTAAGAGAGCTCCATTAAATATTAATTTTATCTTAATTTAATTATTTATTTTTAAAGTGAATAATACAACTCAATATTCTGAGAATATTTCAAGCGTCTACCTGTTGCCGTTATCAATATCGAGCAAAAACGAGCAAAAAAATTACGTTTGTTGTATGGGAGAAACCTTAAATATTTATTTTATTCTATTTTTTAGCATTTGTTATTATAGCGGCCACAGAAATACATCATCTGTGAAAATTTCAACTGTCTAATTATCACGGTTCATGAGATACAGTCTGGTGACAGACGGACGGACGGACGGACGGACGGACGGACAGACAGCGGAGTCTCAGTAATAGGGTCCCGTTTTTATCCTTTGGGTACGGACCCCTAAAAACGACAGGGCGAGCGCGGAGAGCGGGTGGGGAACCTGAGATTGGCGGGAGGCAGAGTGTGATTTCTGTTTGGAATACTATTAGAAATGACAGGGAGAGCGCGGGGAGCGGGTGAGGAACCCGAGATTGGCGGGAGGTGGGGAGTGTCCTCTCTGTGTGTAATATTATTAATTTCTTCTGTGTCAGCACGTCCATTCAAACCGGCTTTAATTTTTGGCGCGAACAACAAGGGATGAAGTCAAGTGTATAATAGAATTAGGGGCAAATGACGTCACGTGGCTCGTATCTAAATTCGAATTGATATTTATCCAGCGCATTGATATTGCTAATCCGAAAATAATATTCATTGCGTTATTGCAGGGAGATAGAATGGCGATAGTGACAAATATTTATTGTTACTGGTCTTAGCAAATGATTTAGTTAGAAAATACTAAATAGGAAATAACAGGCGCTTATGTGTATAAAACGTTCATACATATTATATTATTAAAAGAATGAAGCAAAATTAACTAAATATTTATGGGACCACTCCTGAAGTTATTATTTGTTTTAATTTTTTTCTTTATAAATTGGATATTTTTATATTAAGGAATCCGTTCAAGTTCTCTAGTCGGAAAGCATGTAAAAAATATCATTTTGCGTTGAAAGTCAACAGATCCTATCACAAAATTTAAGAAAATATTGTTGTCCCTTTTAATATTTAGCAGTATAATGTAATAAGAAAAAACTAAAACAGCTGAGTTCAAAATGCGCAACTTTGTTCTGAAAAGAAAAAAAAAAAGTCCAGCGTTTTAAAGCAAAGTTGTTTTAAAGTCCAGCGGGGTTACCCTCAACTCTTATAGCGATGCAAAGTTCGCTCAGCGCTCGTTTTTATCTTGCCTCTGTTGTTGTGAGAGTGAGACAAAAGTTCAAATGAGCCTATTTTAAATTGTGATATTTTTAATAATAGCTTCAACTTTTGAGTCTCTCTCTTAATTGCAGAACAAGCAAGATAAAAACGGGCGCTAAGCGAACTTTGCATCGCTATAAAAGGTGAGAGTACGGCTGCTGAACTGATTTTGATGTAATTAACATTGCTCCTGCGAGTTGGTGGTCAATCGTAGATCTATAATGTATAAAAAAAAATACTAATAGTTAAAAAAAACTGAAAAACCGTCTTTTGACAACAACAATTTGAATTATTTTCAGATAATAAGTTAAGTATATTAAGCTTTAAGCTTTTTATTTTAGCTAAGATAAGATAGAAACCTCCTTGAATAGAAATTTGAAAACGTTATTGTATAAAACGGAGAAAACAAAGTACATATTATAATAATATATAAGTACATAAACAACTTAGAATATAGATAAACAAAGTAAAACAAAGTATGTTCTCGCCGTTCTGAACATCACTATGAATATGTATGAAATACAATAAAATGTTCAATACAAGTAAGTTGTTTATTTAATACACAATACATACCAAATAGTTTGTAGGTACATAAAAATTTCAGATGAGAATATTTTCTTGTTGCATACTTTATGGAGCGTGATTTTTCAGTAGTCGGGTTTTAGTTTTTGAACTCATTTTTTTATTTAATGTATTTTGGGGCTTTTGCTGAACCATATAACATTTTTGACGTGACAACGTCTATAATAAATCGATTCTATTTAGGGATTGTTGTTTTACATGTATCTAGAATATGCATAAGTTACAAGAGTGGACTCTAGTTAACGTAGTTGATTTAGGTTGATTTGTCGTAGTTGCTTTTTGTATTTGGTTTAAAAAAAAAAAAAAAATGGTAATTTTTTTTATTCACCGGACAGGTATATGAATGTATTATATTAGCTAATGAAACGTACATTTATGGTTCGAAATTTGAGAGACTACTGATTAGACTATAAATAATAAATAATAATAAATAAATCTTTATTTTTATTCACATTAGGTAGATTTTAAGTCAGCATATACTTACAAATATTAGGTTACAAGCAAAAAGACTAAATGCCTCTTCGGGGGGTATACTTTCCATTTCCTCGAGAGATCGTGAGTCATGGGGATTTTTCAGTAATTTGTTATGATGTAAGGAACAAATAGCCCATTTACAATCTTGACTCTGCTGAGGGCAGAGGCTCTGCTGATAGGCCTATCATTTAGCGAATAGTGACTTCCTAAATCGAGTACTGCTTCATCTAGAGTGCACCCTTGCAACTATGCACAGTAACGGACTAAGGCTGGCTACTATTCCCTACGGGATATATTTCGCAAACGGTACGCTTGACAAAAATATGATATACCAAACCATACCTTCATTTTAAAATACCTGTTCAATCACAATTATGATGGGGTGGGGTGTTTTTTTTTTGTTTTTGACTTCATGCCCCTTAGGTGACGCCATGTTCAGTTTTTCTGTGACTTCATATAGTCTATAATTAGTGGACAAACAAGACGATTTCAACGACACCTTATTTGTCAAATTATGATAAGTAGTTTAGAAGATAAGAGGGAACAGATGCACCTACATATTTCTTATTTCTTATATGTACATACCGGTCAAAAACATAACCCTTTTGCTTCGCAGTAGTCAGGTAAAACACACAAAATATAAGTCTAAAGTTCAGTAGCTGTTCCAAAGAACTTTGATCTATACACATCTCAGAAATAAATATATTTGAGACTGGTATATCTACATATGTACATATACATGTACACGTGTTACTTAAGTGTTATCGACACAGCAATTCAACAAATCACCTTAATCAACTCAGTCTGTCGCCGACCTTCGTCAAGAGCGGACGTGGTTGATTGCAATAAGTTATTTGTAGATAATTCATATAAGTGATTTTGTTTATCTTATTTATCTTCTAGTGACAAGGTATGTTGCTCAAAAGTTCGGATATTTATGTAAAGTATAATGCATTTTTACCGACTTCAACAGGAAGGAGGCTTCGGAATTCGGAGGAATTCGGCTGTATTTTTGTTTATGTTTGTTACCTGATAAATCTGTCATTTATAAACCTATTTGATTTTAATTTTTTTAAAGACGTATTTTCAAATTGATCCCATAAAAATATGCTCAAAAAATCGGTTCAGTGCTATGGTTTTTATAGCAAAATTGCACACTTTAAAGTCGTTCATTTAAGTTTTTAGGGTTCCGTACCTCAAAAGGGAAAAACGGAACCCTTAGAGGACCACTTTGTTGTCTGTGTGTCCGTCCGTCCGTCCGGGTGTCAAGACCTGTATCTCGGGACCGCGTGAAGGTATCGTGTTGAAATTAAAACCGTATTCGCAGATCCATAGTCTCTTACTGCAAAAAGAAAACGCAAATTTCTCAGTTTTCTAAAAAATAAAGTTATGCTGAATATGTCGTAAAAACGCACATTTCAAGGGAATCAAAACCTATGGGGTACACGTTGATCTAGAACCATGAAATTTGGCTAGAAGCATTGTATTATAGTACACATACAGGAAAAAATTATCCGAAACCTGGTCATTTTTTATTTAATCACAAAAAAATAAGCAAGGAAGGAGGGCCCAATTTTAAAGTGCTTTAACCGTATCATGTGGGGTATGGATATGAAAGAGCTTAATTAGCACAAGCTAAAATAGGTTTTCAAATATTTTTACAATGCTTATTTTTCGATTTATGGAGGAAAACATAAAAAAATATATAATTTACCCCTCTTATCTACTAGTTTGTACGGAACCCTCGGTGGGCGAGTCTGACTCGCTCTTGTCCGGTTTTATTTTTTTAACTATAGATAAATAGAGAAAAGGTAGTCCCGGCGGTGATCGCTGTCTCATTTAAGGCGAGTGCACTTCCAGATATAGAGTAGCTCTACGTTTGACCACTAGCACGCCTGATGGAAAGCGTCGCTGTGGCCGAAGATGAGGCATGTAGACGTAGAAGGTACTTATTCACTCTAGACTTGAAGTTACCCGGGTTATAGTTTTCAGAAAGCAAGGATTGTGACAAGGCATTCCATTCCCGAGCGGTTCGCATTAGGAAGGTGGAAGCGAACCGCTTAGTTCGAGCTGATGGCAGGGCTAGGATTCAGGGCAGGGTTACTTTGAAGGAATAGTATAATATTGTTGTTTTCCGGCTTGTCCTGTTGTAGAAAGGGGAATCAGAGATTTGGTCGTGTAACTTAAACGCACACTTACCAAAAAGCAGCCTGTAAATAAAATTAGAAAAAAAAACAAACTTATCAACTTCAAAACAATTCAATGAACCGAAAAGGAAGATATAATAAAATAACAACTGTTATATAATACCAAAAATATTATCATAACTGAGGGTCTACCTAAGTAAGTTATTATTTTTTGAGGTCAGTGCTGGTCCCTCAACTATCACCAACATTAAGTCCTAGACAAACACCGACCTCAAAAAAATTGTTGGGGACGTACGTACTGAGGTAGACGCCCAGTTTTGATTTCATTTTTCGGTATTATGTAAAAGTTGTTATTTCTCCCTTTTTGGTTAATTGAATTGTTTTGAAGTTAATTTAATTTGCTTAAATTACTTTTATTTATTTAATTTTATTGGATAAATAAGTTTTTATTCACCAAACTTCAACGGGTATGTTCGTTTAATTTTTAAACATATTTATTTCACTTCTATTGTAACGCCTAATTTTTAGGATAAAAAATATGCCAAATGCCAATCTTAAAATATATCTTGAAAACTTTTTTTGAAGAAATATTTTGATAAATCTTACATTGTTCCCGCGTAATAAAAGAACAAACATTCATACATACAGTATACAGTTATATAATTATAGTTTAAAAAGTTGAAAAAACCGACATCGAAATACGTAATTCGTTTACTTGGATGAACTTTTTTGAGTTATTTTGTTATAAAAACCTAAATACTGAACTGATTTTGATAAAATTAATATGGGACCACCTTTAAGAGATCTACCAAACAAAAAAGAGTCATTAAAACAATTCTTTTGGCCGACTAATCGCTTAACAAACATACAAAAAAACAGAGAACTCCTCCTTTACTGCTTCTTTTCGAGAATCGGTTAAAAATTTGTCACACATAGAATAAATATGCGAAAATTGTGCAATTCCAACAATATTAGGTACATACCTACATACACATCTAACTGATAATCTCCTATTTTGAAGTCGGTCAAATTTGCTTATCATGCATATAAAGTTATTTTAAAAATAATATAGCTTAGCTATGAAGACTTTTTGGACAGTTCAGTTGACTAAAGTACAACAGTACAATATTATATCACATTTTGACATTGTGATTTTATAGAATTTTACTTACAATTTATTTTTAGAATTGATTTATAAAAATTGCATAATATGTACTATACTTTCAACGGGATCGACGCAAATGGCCAAGAACGCAAAAGACCATTTGGCCTTTTGCTTATTTAAAAAAATATTTACGCGAATGGCCACATCAGCGAGAGGCCAAAAAAGGCAAAAAACCATTTGGCCTTATGCTTATTCAACTACATATATTACTATACTTTCAACGGAAATTATTTTGAACACTCTTTTCAAGTTATAACGATAAATGTGTAAAGCACTTAAGTCATTATAGTGCAGAGATCATTGGGTTTTGCAAAATAGTCTAAACAAACAATACACACCAAGTAGTTTTTTCATATTTTGTAGTAGTAGTAGTTTCGTTAGGCTTAGCCACGGAACCCTACCATTTACGTGTTTTGATACGGTCTTGGCAAATTATTTGAATTTAATCAATTATTAAAATCTTAATCCGTTTTGTAAATTTTTGGCGTTGTAACAAATTTCCCCTTTTTATTAGCAGTCGAGTAAAAATTCTTGTCTTATATCTGCAGTATCTATGTATACTTACTTAGCCATATGGAATTGGGCCACGTTGTTTCATAATAATGCGTGATAATGATATAATTATCATTGATTAGATTCGTAATTATATTACGTGTACTTATTATATAAACAACAGGGAGGGAAACATTTTTCGAATGTATGATAAGTTAATGTAAATGTCCCAACTAAGGGAAATTTAAAGATTTATTTTAAATCCTAACATTTAACAACTCATTGTGGTAAAAGTCGGAATGTTCTGTATCATTTATTAGGAAATAGACTGACATAGACGGCCTTACCGAAAAACGTTACTTAACTTTAACCATCGTCTTAAATTCTCTGTCTTCTTTCCGCAAGTGTCATTACGTGTCAGCGAGAAGTTGACAAAATAAAATATGTAAAGCAATGCTTTAAGTTAAGTAACGTTTTTCGGTAAGGCAGATAGTGTCAGAATTTAAATTGTCAGAATTAAAAGAAACTTTACTAGAATTTTACTAATGAATGGGATAACCTTATAGAGCAACTTTGCGTATACTTTCTCACAAAAATGTACACTCAACAGCGTATCAAAGGTAACGAAATCGTAAGTTAGACTGCATAAATTGCTCTTATGCAGTCGGGTATTTTGACGTGACAACGTCTAATAAATCGATGCACGCTGGCTGCACGCACGAAAAGTATGACTCGTTGTCCCGTTACATCATCATCATTTCATCAATGTTTTGTTATGACGTTGTTACGTTAAGCTATCGTCCATAAACAGACTTTACAGACAACCAATTTTTTCTTTTAACATACATATACTTGTATAAATTAGAAAAAAAAATTGCACCTAACAAATTATTTATAACTTTCTTTTAAGTCTGTTAAAAATTCAAAAGAAATAAAATATACCTACAGATACCACAGCGACATGACACTAAATACCTATAAACATTTATTCGAGAAAAACAACACAGTTCCGTGCCCAAAGGGTAAAACGGGACCCTATTACTAAGACTCCGCTTTCTGTCTCTCTTTTCGTCTGTCACCAGGCTGTGTCCGTATCTCATGAACCGTGATAGTTAGACAGTTGAAATTTTCACAGATGATGTATTTCTGTTGCCGCTATAACAACAAATACTAAAAAACAGAATAAAATAAATATTTAAGGGGCTCCCATAAAACAAACGTGATTTTTTTGCCGTTTTTAGGGTTCCGTACCTCAATAGGAAAAAACGGAACCCTTATAGGATCACTTTGTTGTCCGTCTGTCCGTCTGTCCGTCTGTCCATCCGTCCGGGTGTCAAGACCTTTATCTCGGGAACGCGTGAAGGTATCGAGTTGAAATTTAAACCATATACGCAGATACATAGTATCTTGCTACAGAAAGAAAAATAAAATTTCTCAGTTTTCGTAAAAAAAAGTTACAGCCTAATATGTCGTAAAAAACGCACATTTCGACACTCACAGAGGAATCAAAACCTATGGGGTACTTCCCGTTGACCTAGAACTCTGAAATTTGGCAAGAAGCATTGTGTTAGAGTACACATATAGGAAAAAATCGAAAAACCGGACATTTTTAATTTAATCACAAAAAATATTGTCGTTATGCAAGGAATGAGAGCCGAAATTTTAAAGTGAATTAACCGTATCATGTGGGGTATCGAAAGAGCTTAATTAGCATTAGTTAAAACAGGTTTTTAAATATTTTTACGATGTATATTTTTCGGTATCAGAAGGAAAATAAAAAAATATGATTTCCCCCTTTTATTTACTAGTTTGTACGGAACCCTCGGTGGACGAGTCTGACTCGCACTTGTCCGGTTTTTTTCTAAGCTATGAGGTTGGCCTTGCATCGTGCAAGGCCAAGTACCTGGCCTATAGACTAAGAGCGAGCCGTATGTTTACCCACCTCATCGGGTAACAAGATGTGCGGTATCTAGGATGACGCACATTAATAAGGTATCTCTAAATGTACAAGGCTGCCTAGGCTAAACCTGGAGAGTTTTGTGCAGTTAGCAAAAATGTGACCTGTTTTTGTTTCCACCACCTTATCGGGTAATAAGTAGTACATTCAAAAGTGCCTATCTAGAACCGCCAAAATCAATTATGGTTGCATAAGTATTATTTTTGACACCAAAAAATTTGCATTGTGCTTCATCCTAGATTGCTCACATCTTGTTACCAGATGAGGTGCGTAAACATAAGACCCGCTCTTAGTCTATGTTTTTTGCCGCTAGCAGTCACATACAAAAAATATAGGTAGGAAGGACTTCTAAAGGAAATACTTTGTGTATCTTGTGGTTCGAACCAAATTCAAAAGTCAAAGTCTCTAAGATATTTAGTAGGTTTTTGACCGAATGAATGAAGCGAGCAAAGGTCAACATTAACTGGTAAAATATTTTTTCATCTGTTCGCATGTTTGTTTGTGTATTTGGATGTTCGTAATTTCGTACTCTTTGCATACGGTTTCATTATCTCACCCGCAAGAAGTCAGACATAAGCCCCATGAATTTCGGTTAAAAAGACCGGCTGGAACCAGCTTGCGTCCACTAGTATGGGATCCACCTTGTGGCTGATCTTCCTACGCTCGCTGCATTGGGCGCTGCGTAGTCTTCATTCTAAAACTTTTTAGTCAATAGTCAATAGTCAATAGTCAATAGTCAATAGTCAATAGTCAATAGTTTATTGCATTCATTATAGGTTACATGGAGATGTTACAGTACATGTTTGTTTTTAGTAATACAATGACCCTGGCTTATCAATCATCATGTCCGCGTGGTGTTTTGTATCTTCAGATTATAGCTGTAGTGCAGGGAATGAGGCTAGAGATGCACGCTAGAGATATTTGAATTCTAAGTGAGAAGTGCACGAGAATTTTTAGACAATTTTATTCTTTCGGATAAGTGTAAAAAGCTAACACTTTGCGGTTATAGTGATGTCAAAATAAAACAGCACAGTCACTTCTACGCAAGTTGGTATGCGTGTGTAAGCACAGATATGTACATTATTTTTTTTTTAATTAATGTATTAATCACCACTAATCCACATAATAAATAAAACATGTACACGGCCCATTGCAACAAATCAAAGATTGTATTATTTGTATTATACTCAGATATCTTTTATCTCCTTCACAGATGGCGCGAGTTCTGTTCATAGCTCCTCTAGTGGTCCTCACCCTCTTCCCTATCTACTACATCTTCCTGAAGCCCCCGCCGCCTCTTCCTGATATGGACCTGGCGGCCTATTGGGGGCCGAAAGACAAGAAGACGAAAAGCGATAGGAGCATCAGACCTTTCAAAGTTACATTTGATGCTGAGGTAAATTTATATCTTATCTTTTATAGCCATAGACTATCATAGATACTCCAAGTGTATGTACCTATATAGCGTGTCAACAAGAAGATAAAAACACACACCAGACGTCGTACAATTTATTTAATTTGAGGTCATATATAGATTTCATTCTGGGTTCCGAATGAAGTAGTTTTGTTAAAAAGGGACATAAAATATAGGAAATGGCAGGTTAAATACGCTTCACAAGAAAGACACCTTCCACATCTTAGAAGCCACATTGTCTCACTATGTGTTATTAAATCCTCTTCAATTAACTAAATCAATCAATAATTTCTTGTACAGATGGTAAAAGATCTAAAAGAAAGAATCAAACGCAAGAGCTCTTACACGCCACCTCTCGAAGGCGTCAACTTCGAATACGGTTTCAACACTGGCCAACTCAACAAATGGCTGAACTACTGGGCTGAAGAGTACCCCTTCAGCGAGAGAGAGACCTTCCTGAACCAGTTCCCTCAGTTCAAGACTTGGATTCAGGGGCTGGACATCCATTTCATCAGGGTTACTCCTAAGGTAAGTCAAAATATATTTGTACTGTTGTTATGTAAGCAGTTTTTTGGATTACTGCTATCAGGTATAGTAGAGGTAAGCCGTATATTATGCTTCCAAAATAATGCTTAAGATGAGACCATGTGTGTAGTTGAATTTTCTATTTTGCCGTTAGCTTTTACCGTTGGTTAATTCTTTCTTAGATTCATTACTCTTAGATGGTGGTTTCTAGCAAGAAACTCGACATGACTAAATTTTTTTACGTAACTTGTATCACAGTGATGAACATATATCTAATTTCTTGATGTCTTTTAATAAAAATGTTCTTCTAAGGTGCCTGCTGGTGTAAAAATAGTACCTCTACTGCTTCTTCACGGCTGGCCAGGGTCTGTCCGTGAGTTCTACGAGGCTATCCCTCTCCTCACCGCTGTCAGCCAGGATCGTGACTTTGCGCTAGAAGTCATCGCTCCCAGCTTACCCGGTTATGGCTTCTCTGATGTAAGTATTATTATTAAAACCAGAGAAATAGCTTTGAATTTATTGAATTGTTTGCCCTAAACAAGTTTCTATAATACAGCCAATTCAGCCATGCATTTGCTGAAAAATCCGCCTTCATGAAATACAAATTGCAGTTTTACGGCGCCCACAATATTATCCATAATTGCAAATAGCATCATTGCTTACACTAGATACGAAATATCTACAAATATATTGCCTGTAAATACTTTACCCAAGCGGTTTTTAAGAGCGTCGCAAACAAATTATCGTAAATTATTATTTATACCTTTCAGGCTGCAGTACGACCAGGTCTGGGGGCTGCTGAAGTGGCTGTGGTCTTCAGAAACCTCATGCAGAGGTTGGGACACAAGAGATATTACGTGCAGGGTGGAGACTGGGGATCACTTATCGGCAGCAATATAGCCACTTTGTTCCCTGGTGTGAGTAATTATAATGTCTCAATTGCTTAGTCTCGAGCATCGCCGCAAAGTAGCACGTCTGGCAATATTTTATGGGATCCATTTCGACGAGTGTGCGCAAGAAGTTCACGACCTTATTCCAGCTTTCCCATTTCTTTACAGGATAAACAGAAAGTTGGCACATTACCATCCCCTTCTCATTAAAATTCCCAAAATTCGTACATTCGTCGTAAATTCGTTCGTTAGTGGCGGAAGTTCCTGCCACTTGTATGAGGTCAACAGCAGTAGACAATTTATTTATCTATCGTCTTTACTTTGCCATAGAACTAGAACACTTTAGTTCGTGGTGGAGGTTGGTGGTAGTAATATGGGAACCGCAGCAGCTTACGCTCTAGAAGATAAAGTATTTATTGGATATTAAAAGTGCGATATGAGATAGATGGATGACCTCATACAAGTGGCGGGAACACATTGGATACACAAGCCGCTTCCAATCGGTCTTTTTGGATATCCATGGGGGAGGCCTATGTCCAGCAGTGGACTTCTTATGGCTGAGATGATGATGATTGAAAGTGCTGCCTTAGTAAAATTTGCAAGTCATGACTACGCGTAAGTGCTGCATTAATAAAATTCGCAAGTCATGACTACGAGTAAGTTATTGACATAGTATCTTCAAGTACGCAATGTCATGATGATTAAAGTCGTCCATAGACAAGGTTTCCGCGTATAAAATTTAATGTCAATTGACGTTACGCGATACTGAACATGATCAATTATCATTGCATTTTTTAGGGTCCCTTACCTCAAAAGGAAAAAACGGAACCCTTATAAGATCACTTTGTTGTTCGTCTGTCCGTCTGTCAAGACCTGTATCTCGGGAACTTTGTACATATCTTTATTATCCGTATAATAACCATATTAAATTCCGTACAATGAATAATAAATTAATACTAATATAAACGAGTTACATAAACACAACTAATCTCGATGCTCGTCACGAACGAGAGAGGGCGAAGACGCGCGAAAGAGAAAGAAGATATAAACTTACAAAATTCTACAGACTTTACTAATATAACAATAATATTCCCAATCCATACATTGTAACAGTTTTTCATGAGCCTCACTGCTATCTGATACGCTTTAAAAGTAATAATAATAATAAATAGATATTGATGAACCACCATCACCACCATCTAGTTAACACCATCTAGCCCATACTAAGCAAAGCTTGTACTATGGAACTAGATAGCTGTTATAATACATATATACTTTTTTTGTAAATATATACTTATGATACATAGAAACACCCAGACACAGAACAAACATCCATGCTCATCGCATAAATGTTTGCCCTGGATGGGGAACGAACCCACGACCTACAGCTTAGCAGGTAGACATACTACCAACAGAGCCACAACGCCAGTCAAGTAATTATACCTTCCTATTATTTCAGGAAGTTCTCGGCTATCATAGCAACATGGCGTTCAATATGGGTACTTCGGTGACCCTCATCTCGTTAATCTGCTCTTACTTCCCATCACTCATCGTGGAAGAAAAATACATCGACAGAATGTACCCGTTGAGTGAAAAGTACGCAACATTGGTGGAGGAAATGGGATACATGCATATTCAAGCCACGAAGCCTGATACTGTGGGTAAGTAGAAAAAGTAGGAGTAGCTTGTGATCTCATCTGTGTAGTGATGAAAAACGGTTGTGATGATGAAAAACGGTGATGATGATGATGATAAAATATAGCCAATGTCCTTCTCCAGGTGCTAGAAAATCTCTGTGCCAAATTGCATATTGTTTGGTTCAGCCCAAGGGGGGGCAGAGGGGGCAGCTGCCCCCCTCCCCCGCTAGAGATTTATAAAATGTAGCCAACTGCAAAGCAATCAAAGTCCTAAGGCCGTGCAATTGTACCTGTACCTACAATTCATATTTTTATCATCCTCCATAATATTAACTTGCTTGTTATTAACTTTGCTACTTTTAAAACCATGTAAATACTTATAAAACTGTAAAAAATACAGGTAGAATCTGTTTACTTATAGTTATAGCGTGGCAAAAAGAGGAACTAATGTTTTGATGTATGTATTTAAGTATGTATATTATACTACTATAGTATTCTGTGGCCTGAACTGAACAAAATATTGAAGTAAGGACAGCAGCGGCTTAAATGTCACATTAGTTCTCTAGCTAAACAGACTTTGCAATATTTTCTTTCAGGAGTAGCATTGACAGACTCTCCCGCCGGTCTACTCACCTACATCCTGGAGAAATTCTCTACTTGGACCCGGATGGAGAACCGCCAGAAGACCGACGGTGGTCTCAGTCACAAATGGACTCCTGAGAAGCTAATTGATAACCTGATGATATACTGGTCTACTCGTTCTATTACGACCTCCATGAGACTGTACTCTGAGTCTTTTAACAAAAGACAGTATGGGATGAGTATGGATGAGTAAGTATTAAATACATTTATTTGGTTTTCTTCTTCCAGTGCTTCCTATGCTGTTATCTTGGACCTTCCTTTTGGAAACCTTTCACGAATTCCGTTCTTGCCAACACTTCTAGAACCTAAAAATTTTTTTTTATGTGAAAAATCGGAAACCTATCTATAATCTGTAAATCATTTGATTTGGGTATGTAAAGAAAAATGTAACATATGCTGATTCCAAAACCATTTCGAGATTATATGTCTATAAACCATATTTTTTTATTTAGGGCACATAAAATGATGAGATCGCGCAAATTTTTGCGAAAATATAAAAAATATTTGACCTTCAGTCGACCTCTAAAATGTAGTAAAATAAAATGTAGTATAATTAGTAAAAAAAGATGAAACTGACAGCATTGGCATTGACAAGAGAGACAATATCTCTATGACAACTGTCATACCAAAATAAATAAACAAAGAAAAGAATTATTTTGTGTGTTTGGTGCTCTGCTACTCTATTCATTTGTATTAAATTAATTCTGTTCATTATCTTTACGACGACCTTGCTTTCCTACCGTTTTGATTGATACTGCATTTACGTTGACCACTGCTTTGTTGTAAGAAACTGTTTGCCTACTGCTTGGATAAATTATGGATAATTTTGTACGTGCCGACTCTGCTAACTTACCTAAGGTTGAGAATCTTATCATTCTGGAGTTCATCTCAACTAGCGGCAAGAACAACATCGCAAAAATCCGAGGAGCTAAAGACCTCAAACTTATGAACAATGCCAGGATATGAAATAAAAGTGATTGACAGTACATAACTTCTTTTTTGAAATGATTTTATTGTGTTTAATTATATACCAATTTCATTGTAATTATATAAGAGATTATTTTATTTACATTTATACATTATTTATTTTATTCTGGTTCCTTTTTCTGGTTCATTGTACTGCAGCATCAATGCTTCGCCCAGGAACTTAGTCTACGTTAACTTGTTCACACCAGTCTTTTAAAGGTTTCCTTTACTTGAAAAAAAACAGTTTATTAGGATTTTTGGCACGAAAGTCGAAACATTTCACAGTTGTAGTTTCTGAATAATATTGTGAATTTGTTTCATTTCAATGCGCAAACACAATCGCGAAGTCCTTAGAAAACATTAATTAATTACAACGAGCTCAATATTAATTATTCTTTTTTTCATTCTTTATGTTTACACAACGTATTTGTTTTTTCAAAACACAACAAAAACCGATGATCTCTTGTATCAGTCAGAGACAAAAACGAATATAGAGTACATGTCACTGTCAAGTTGACGTATATGTATTTTTTTAGTTCATGTTGGCTATCACAACATCTTATTCAGTAGGTACGATGACGTCATCTTTCCTACGGACGATTTTATCTATAAAAAAATATTAAAAAATAAGTACTGAACAGAATAAAAAAATATTGAAATTAGTTTTTCTAAATGATCCATTCTATCATATAAAAATATAAAAAAAATACCAAAAAAAAACTTTACATACCCATAGCTAGCTGATGCTAGATGTTTTACTTAATATAATTTTGTGGTCCATGTTTGTTAGAAAAATCTCTTTAATTTTACCCGACTGCGTAAAAAGGAGGATTAGGTTTTTCAAGTGTAATATTCCTATATTACCTCTTAGAGCCTCTTTCCTCAAGAGGAATCAAGAGATTCATCTTGATTTCCCGAGTGTCTTATGCTACATTATTTTTTGTAATAATGATAATACAAAACTCTCAATAACAAAAAATTTAGTTTTTCGTAACCAACCTTTGATAAAACCTCCAACGGACTTTTTGGCATCAAATAAGTGATTTTACAAGAATTGTTCTAAATGAATGCTCAATTAAATATATTTTAGATCGATAACCCGCATACTTTTTCGGGAGAACTTATACTTAAGAGTATATCAAGCGCATGGGTAAGTTACAATACGAAAATTGCTCTTATGCAGTCGGGTATTTTGCTTTTTTTTCTAACGATCAAAAGGGGATAAGAAAGGAAGAATAATATCTTTGAACTAAGAAAGTCTGTAACCTGTAAGGGACACTCCACAGACATAGTAGATGGAGCATGCGCCTTCATTTATATGAAAACCTTGCGTGCCACATTTTTGGTACCGACTGTGACGTCAAATAAACGATTTTGTGGTGGAATGTTCCATCTACGCTAGTAGTACTAGTACTGCGCTTGTACGCTAGTAACTAGTTGACAAAATATCGAATCGGAAGCATATATCACCTGAAATTAAATAAATTTTGGTCGTCAACTGCGATTTTTTATCGTATTTGACACGCTCGTTTTGACACGCTAGGTACATACACTTGGGGTATCTATAGAAGTTTATGGGACACTCGTATTTTCTTTTCAGAATACCAACAACGGTACCGACCTGGTTCATTGAAGCCAAGAATGAGATCGCCTTCCTCCCCCCTTACCTTCTGAAGTTCAAGTTCCCCAACTTGGTGGACGTGACCATCATTGATGATGGAGGCCACTTCCTGGCCTTCGAGATGCCTGAAGTCTTCGCCGAAGACGTCTTGAAGGCTGTGAAGGCGTTCAGGAAACTAGAGAAGACCAGCGGAAAGACTGAGTTGTGAATAAGTTGAATGGTTGTATTTATATGTTGTTAATAAAGTTTTTATTGATTTTAAAACACTATGAAGTTTAACTTATTTTAATATGGAAACTGACGTTATCAATTATCATTGCTCGTCTATATTTCTCAGTATATCATATTACTAGACCAATAAACAACAAGTACAAGTTTAGAAAATTCAAAATTGATCGACGAAAATACCGGCTGAACCGATTTTGACGAAACATAGCTAAGAACACTCGATGGATTTATTATTCAAACAAAAAGAACTAGGATTGGTCCATCCGTTCGAGAGCTACGATAGATACACAGACAGAGAGATACACAGACATACAGATACACACGTCAAAATTATAACACCCCTTTTTTGGGTCGGGAGTTAAAAATATGATTAAGATATTGCGTAGAACTGACCGACAACTTTTCGGCCCCATCGGTCGGAAAGTTCTCGAGCCGAGAGCTCGCACCAGCAAGCACAGCGTATGGAGACCAGATAGGAAGAACAGGTGGAGAGAAGACTTTCATTATAAGTGACAGGGAGAAGCTACATTCAAGCTGCTTTCGTCAGGTCTTTTTCGAAATCCATGGGGGAAGCCTATGTATAACAGTGGAATTCTTATGGTTGAGATGACGATGATGATAATTAAATAAATATTAAAAATATTTTTTTGTATGTATGATAGATCTACGATTGACCACCAACTCGCCTGATGTTAAGCGACGGTGTGGCCGAGGATGGAGCTCGTCGATCTAGAAGATATCTATTCACTCTAGCCTTGAAAATTCCAAGATTGTAGTTCTCAGGAAACAGACATGGCGACAAAATTAAAAAATTCCATTCCTGTTCAGTACGCATCAAGAATGTGGATCGATATCGCTGAGTACGGATTTTTAGCATTTCAACGAGAATTTGTTCATCCAAGGTAATATCTGAAAGTACTAAACCGTTTCCAAAATATTTAACTCTAATTTGGTAACTGTACAGGTATATTCTGTTTATTTATATTTATATCGTGGCAAAAAGGAGGAACTAACGTCTCATACTACTATGGTATTCTATGGTCTCGACTGAACAAAATAATGAAATAAGAACAGCATCGCCCTCAATGCCACACTAGTTAGTAGACTGGCCTCCCAACTCAGTTGGTAGCATGTCAGCCTGCTAAGCTGTAGGTCGTGTGTTCGATCCCCACCCAGGATAAGCATTTGTGTGATGAGCATGGATGTTTGTTCTGTGTCTGGGTGTTTCTATTATATCATAAGTATGTATTTACAAAAAAGTCTAGTACATGTATTCTATCAGCCATCTAGTTCCCATAGTACAAGCTCTGGTTAGTTTGGGCTAGATGGTGTTGTGTGAAATTTCGACCACCAATATTAGTTCTCTAGCTGAACAAACTCTATATCGACACGATTCTGACATTGATATATTCAGATTTTAGGTAGCAGCATAATTTTATTTGAAAGATATGTAGGTATAGTTCCCGTCACGTAAAAAAACGCTGGTTTGTTCGCGTTTATGAACAAACCAGCGTTCTTTTTACGTGAAGGGAACTATATGTAATGTTCTCGAACTCCAGTGTATATCATACCTTCGTCAGGGACGGACGTGGTTGATCAGTATTAATAGTAATTGTAGATAAATGTTGATATAAAAGTGATTAACGCCTTATCAGGTTAATCTTCAAGTGTCAAGGTATGTGATTGTACGAAGTTTTAAAATTGTTGTACAAGTAATTTTTCGCTAACAATAGTACATTGTTATACAAGGGTTGAAAGAAACCTATTCAGGTACGATATTGGAAAGTATACTAGACAAGACAGTTTAGGCTTCTTGGATAGTTTAATGTCCGATAAAATTTATACAAAACACAATTTAGAGTGACGAGATAAGTAAAAACAAGACACAAAAGCCTCAAAAACTCAAGACAGTCCTGTCTTCAAGATACAAGACAAAATTTAAAAATGGCAAATGCATTGACCGCGCGAATCCACATCCCCGTGAGCCCTCGCGTGTGTAGAATTAAATAGGGAAGAAATATTTAAATAAACTTTTTGCTCTACATGAAATTTTATTTTGAAGAGTCGTTTTGAGATTTCGGATGAAAACTCTAAGAGTGTATGTTGATGGCATTGCTATTAACAACGGGGATGACGATAGAGGGACGATGGACGACTCTTTACACTTAATAAATGTAAAAGAAAGCCTGCAAGACATTTCGTTATTTATACAACACTTGTTGGTATGTTTGTAAGTACCCACCACTAAAGTTATATACCAATCTAAGTTATCTACGTACACCTGCAAGCACCTGAGCGATTATTAATGAAATTATCTTTTAATTTGAACCGATTACAGCGCAGATGTTGAGGCTATATGAATGGAGTGTGCTATCTCGCTTACACATTTATATTTATGAATATTCAAATTGACAGAATGTTATTGTCACAGAATTAATAGGTAAGGAATATTACCATTAATATTTTACTTGTATCACACAAAATTAAACTTTGATATATCCAAGTAAGGTAATCTTCAACAAGTCGCCCGACTTGTCTTCAACAAGTCGGGCAGGTTGGGGTCGGGGTCACGACACGTTGGGCAACGTTGTTAGATGTTAAGCTACTACTCACATAGCAGTGTAGCATGTAATGTATCAGATACGGTATCAAGTGAGTACGTAGGCACGAGCCCGCTGCGAGCCGCTCGCGCGTGGAGCGCTGTAAGCTCGCAGTTACCCGCAGAGTGGCGGTATCACTGCGACACAAAGGCGGCTCGCAGGACAGGATCCGGCAGCTCGTAGTAGCTAGATACGCGGTGGACCGTGGACGAGCCGTACCCACTTGCAGATTGATACAGTATCTGATAGTTACATGCAACACTGCTAAGTGAGTACCCAGCTTTAGTATCGTGACTTGTGAACAGTGACAATGCCATCTTGTGTCTTTAGAAAATGCAACACCAATGTATATAAGGCCATTAAAGTACTAAAAGACTTTATGGATATGTCTTATGCTCGAAAGCGCTGAGAACTGAGATTTGCCATGCCTTTACTTCATATTCAATACCTCTCAATTGGCCATAACCCCCAAAATTTTACGGTAATTATTAAGGTAATTTAAGGTTTTAAGGTAATTTTTCCTACAATCTTGGAATTTTCAAGGCTAGAATGAATAGATATCTTCTAGATCGACGAGCTCCATCCTCGGCCACACCGTCGCTTAACATCAGGCGAGTTGGTGGTCAATCGTAGATCTATCTTCTATAAAAAAATAAAAATAAAAATTAGCTTATTCTTTTTATAGTTTCATACCTTCTTCCACAGATGGCGCGCGTTGTATTCCTAGCTCCTCTTGTCATCATAACTCTGTTGCCTATCTACTACATCTTCCTAAAGCCCCCGCCACCTCTTCCTGATATGGACCTGGACGCCTACTGGGGGCCGAAGGACCAGAGGTCAAGACGAGATCGAAGCATCAGACCTTTCCAAGTAAAATTTGATATTCTGGTGAGTATATATACTGTATGCTTGAAAAACAACAAAATAATAGTCATTTTAATAAGAAGGCAAAATCGTAGATAGAAAATAACCTCCTCCTGTTTGATAGTCGGTTAATAACAAATTGTTACAGTAAAATCTACGTATTTAAGTATAACATCGCATTTTTTACAGTTCCGATGTCAGCTAGGAAACCTTATAGTTTTGCTATGTCGATCTATTAATTGTCTGTTTATTTGTCCGTCTGTAGTTTTACTCGAAGACATAAAATAGTGGTAAATTAAATTTTAAAAGAACATTTTATGGGGTATTTCACCTACACGTAAAGTGCATTGCATGCATAATTTTTTCTAGCTATCCCATCGTGTAGGCATCGTTAGATAAGTAATTCAAAAATATTTGAGGTCTGGAATACCCATTTTTTAAGTTTAGTTTATTACTATGTTAAATTTGTCATTATGTATTTTTGTCAACACAGTGCGTAGCTGAGTGTCAAGACAAGCCTAGTGTGGATTTTGGCACAACATTTAATTATAATAACATGCAAATTATGAGTTAATGTTTTAATTATAAGATATGACGTTATATATTACTTGTTTATTTTTGACGTTGTTTTATGTAATAATATAATATAGTTTAAATACAACATAAGTATATTAATGAATATATTTTATCATTCATAATATGCAAGGAATTAAATAAATATAATAATAAATAAATAATTTGCGGCCTGATAATTTTTGTTAGATTCAATTTAAGTGTCCCTACGTCTACAGCTAAACGGTTTTTTTATAAGATTTTGCCATGTAAAATAAATCTCAAGCCTTTATCAGCCTAATAAACAATTTTCCGTTGCAGATGGTAAAAGACCTCAAAGACAGAATCAAACGCAAGAGCTCTTACACGCCACCTCTCAAAGGCGTCAACTTCGAATACGGTTTCAACACTGGCCAACTCAACAAATGGATGAAGTACTGGGCTGAAGAGTACCCCTTCAGCGAGAGAGAGACCTTCCTGAACCAGTTCCCTCAGTTCAAGACTTGGATTCAGGGGCTGGACATCCATTTCATCAGGGTTACTCCTAAGGTAGACTGAAAAACAGGTCACAATATCAATACATTAACTTTTTATACGACTGCTTTGATAAAGTATAAACGGGATGTAGCGTCAGTCCTAAAAAACGTCCGAGCTCAATGAGATCTAATTAGATCCCTTACACGATCGAAATAATTTCGATTTTCGAAATAATTTGAAGCGGCAAAATAGACGTCTCTAGACTTCTCAATCTTCTCAAATCTCAAAATTAGGCTTTAGCGCGGCGACATAAGAGTCTTTATATCAAAAATTTTAAGTTTGTCATTGTTGGTATATGAGTATCGGTCAACCCAGGACACTATATTCGTGAATTTTGTTTTAGACTTTACGTCCACGTGATGGAAAGTCATTGCACGACTCTATGAAACCAGTAGTTGATATAGAAAATTCTAGAGCTATGTGAGAGTATGTAGTACTTTTAAAGTCCACTGTGGTGCAGGTTCAATCTACTCTACACCGTACAGTACTGAGTGTATTGTATGTTTCACTGTACCCTGAGACCTTCACACTAACTGACTGACAAGAGGCTGATTCTGCTACAATTTCTATGTCTTATTGGTCAAATAAAGTATAATAAAAATCAAACCGTTGACTCCAGAAGAAGAAGAAGTATACTGAACAATAACTAATATAGAATTTATGATAATGTACTGAATAGTTGGTATGCTTAATACGTAGTTGACTTATACCGTCATTCTTCTTTAGATCCTTGAGCTCCTCTTGGGATATTATTGATAAGCATTGATTGAATAAATTAGATTAAATGTGGACCAAATTTATTGATTACTCAATCATCATCATTACATCATTACATCACCTTACCGAAAAACGTTACTTAACTTTAAGCATTGCATAACATATTTTGTCAACTTCTCCCACGTAATGACTCTTGCGGAAAGAAGACAGAGAATTTAAGACGATGGTTAAAGATAAGTAAGATTTTCGGTAAGGCCGTAAATGTTAACATAAGCCACTCCCATTGAACCCCACTTATAACACAGTAGTGTTGTCCAGGTGCCAGCTGGTGTGGAAGTAGTACCTCTGCTCCTCCTACACGGCTGGCCAGGTTCAGTCCGCGAGTTCTACGACGCCATCCCACTCCTTACAGCCGTCAGCAAGGATCGAGACTTTGCGCTAGAAGTTATTGCTCCTAGCTTGCCTGGTTATGGCTTTTCTGATGTAAGTTAATAAATTATGTCATTAATAAGAAAGTACTGTTAATAAATAAATAATTTATAATCTAAAATAATTAACTTATTAAATGTTACAAAAACAACTGCAGGCGTACTCTCCACTTTTATAGCGATACAAAGTTCGCTCAGCGCTCGTCTTTGTCTTGCATTTTCTGCAATTAAGAGAGTGACATAAAAGTTGAAGCTATTATTATTATTATTTTAATATTGGTGGACATTTCACACAACACCATCTAGCCCAAACTAAGTAAAGCTTGTACTATGGAAACTAGATGGTTGATAGAATACGAACTCTGATAACTGAACTCGCTATAAGAGTTGAGAGTACACTCGCTGGTATGATTACGGTGTATTTTGAGTGTACAATACATTATTGTAATGATATTAAACTTCCAGGCTGCGGTTCGTTCAGGACTCGGCGCAGCTGAAGTGGCCGTGATATTTAGAAACCTCATGCAGAGACTCGGCTTCAAGAAGTACTACGTGCAGGGTGGAGACTGGGGAGCATTTATCGGAAACAGCTTAGCCACTCTGTTTCCTGATGTAAGTAAAACGTGAAGTGAATAAAATAAAGCTTTAGTAAAGAAAAGTATCAATAAACAGTATTTTAAAAGGTCTTCACTTGCATTTAGCATCTTCCAACTAGGTCAACTCTTTATTCCGAATTATTAGAGAAACCCTGGCCACCCAGTCCACCTTAGCTAGTACGTAATTGCCGCTTGAAAATCTTTCAATTACACTGATTTTTCTGCAAATCTCCTCGATTATATTACACGGCGTATTCTAGGAAACCAGCTCACCAAAATAACAAAACTTGAAGTATGTGGTATGTTTAGATAGATAAATATCGTGGAAAAAATGAGTACTAACGTTTCCATCGAACAAAATCATCGTTGAACAAAATAATAAAATGATGACAACAGCGCTTATGTTCTCAAACTAAATAATAAAGACAACAGCGCCATCAATGCTACATTAGTTCTCTATTAGAACGCACTCTAGAAGCCTATACTTGGAAATATTCCTCTTCATTGTCATCTAGAAGACTTTGACTTTATAGCCAAGGTAAACGACAACATCTAGAATTAAAAATATTTACAAAATTGAAAATCTAATTTCAGGAAGTCCTAGGCTACCACAGTAATTTAGCCTACAACACCGCCCCTCCAATCACCATCGTCTGGGTGATTAGTTCCCTCTTCCCCTCTCTCATCGTGGAAGATAAATACGTAGACAGGATGTTCCCACTGTCTGAGAAGTACGCCACATGGCTTGAAGAGTTGGGGTATATGCATATACAAGCCACCAAGCCTGACACTGTGGGTAAGTTACACATTATGCAAGAATTTGACAGGCCTTATGGTCAGTTCATCTGCCTTCTGAGCCGTAGGTCGTGGGTTCGATACCCACCCAGGGCAAACATTTCTGCTGAGCATGAATGTCAGTTCTGTGTCGGGGTGTATATATGTATCTTATGTTTGTGTTTACAAAAAAATATATACATATAATATGTATTCTATTTGTCATCTGGTCCCCTTAATTCAATCTTTGCTTAGTTTGGAGCTAGATGGTTTTGTGTGAAAATGTCCTCAAATATACATACTTACTTTCTTCGTTTGAAATTATACAACACATAGTTCTTTGCTTTTTGTCTTGTCACTCCAATCTAAGCGCTTTCAAAGCTGAGCAAACTTTAGTGTCGTGATCGTCTCCGTTTTCATTGACTCCTGCAGGACTAGGATGGATCGTAGACAAATAGTCTTTCTACCGTTTTATCCTCCATTCAGAGGAAATAAAGTATGTACTGACATTGACAACTGACATAGCAACGTGAATAAAAATGGTTTATCTACATTCTATGCTAGGCCAGCTGTAGGTATATACATACATGTATCTTATTTCTTTTTTTTTATGATAGACCTACAATTGACCAACAACTCGCCTGATGTTAAGCGACGGTGTGGCCGAAGATGGAGCTCGGGTAAATCAAATAATGTAACGGAACACGAAGCTTCTGTAAGCTTTGTCTTTTCAGTTATCGCTAAACATCCATCGAAACAAATATCAAGTATCACACAAAAGACGAAGATTTAACGGTTTATTCTTACTAGTTTTGATCCGTGATTTCGACAAATCCGCATTGTTTTTCCAGGTGTGGCGCTCACAGACTCCCCGGCTGGTCTACTCGCATATGTTTTAGAGAAGTTCGGTGCTTGGACCCGGCTAGATAACCGACAGAAGGAAGACGGTGGACTCAGCTACCGATGGACTCCTGAGAAGCTGATTGACAACCTTATGATATATTGGTCTACTCGGTCTATTACGACCTCCATGAGACTGTATGCTGAAACTATTAACAGCAAGCAGCAGGCTCTACGAATGGATGAGTAAGTATACATAAAATCACGCCTGTTTTCTCGATCAAATTTTACATCTATGTATCTTTTAGTTATAGCCGCGGTTCAAAACACGAGAAGTATATTGTACTTTGCTCGAGTTAGAAGCTTTTTTCAACTTTATTAAAAAAGCTAGATCAAAATCGGTCCATCCGTTTGAGAGCCGCGATGCCACAGACAGGCACAGTGCGACTATCGGTGCCTATCTATGACCTAAAGTAAATGATAGTGCCCTGGCACCGATCTCAAAAAATAGTTGGGGTATGTACAGACCTAATTCGGTAGACGCAGTTTTGATTAAAATTTTCAGTTTTATGTAACATCTATTGTTATTTCTCCTTTTTCAGTTTATTGAATAGTTTTGAAGGCGATTTAATTTCTTTAATTTACTTTTATTAACACGCTTATAAAAGCGTGTTAAACAAACATGCATACATGTGAAGCTAATAATAGCTTCACCTGTATGCATGTTTGTTTGTTAGTTTGTTGCCGACTCCTTTGAGCTTGATTTTGACCCACTTCAAACGATCACATTTAATGAAAGCTTTGTAGACTTATCGAGGACCGATGACAATACAATCATTTGATAAAGATTAAGCGTGTTTTTATAGTTTCTTTTAACTATTATTTATTTTACCTATAGATTCTCAATCTAATATTATTTGTTGCAGAATCCCATCGTCAGTACCGACCTGGTTCTTGCAAGCCAAGCACGAGCTGGCCTTCCTCCCACCCTACCTTCTGAAGTTCAAGTTCCCTAACCTGGTTGACGTCACCATCCTGGACGATGGAGGCCACTTCCTGGCCTTCGAACTACCTGAGGTCTTCGCCGAAGACGTCTTGAAGGCCGTTAAGGCGTTCAGAAAACTAGAGAAAACCAGTGGAAAGACTGAGTTATAAATAAATAATAAGTTGATTGTAATTTGTATTGGTTAAGTATATTATAAAGTTATACTTTGTTATTGTTAAGTTTTATTTCAAACAAAATTCGATTCGGTCGTAAAATTCGATCTTAACTTTAGTCTAAAACGTGTCAACATTGTCGTAGGTCGACATTTTTATTTATTTAATAAAAGGCTTGACCGCTAACTCGCCCAATGTTAGGCAACCGTTGAGGCCTACATTTCTACAATGCACAATCCGCATCCTCGTCAACACTGACGCTTACCATCTGTCAAGTTGATGGTCAAATAAAACCAGCCAAGTGCGAGTCGGACTCGTGCACGAAGGGACCCGTACCATTATCTATAAAAATTTGAAAAATATCACGTTTTTTGTATGGTAGCCCCTTTAATATTTATATTATTCTGTTTTTTAGTATTTGTTGTTATAGCGGCAATAGAAATACATCATCTGTGAAAATTTCAACTGTCTAACTATCACGGTTCATGAGATACAACCTGGTGACAGACAGACAGACATAGAAGTCTTACTAATATGGTCCCGTTTTACCTTTTGGGCACGGAACCCTAAAAACGCAAGGCCGGGCCAGAAGCCGCTGGATTGAGTGAATCAAATAAGAATAGGAGTCACGTAGCGCTATCAGAGAAATAAGCCGACTCCCAAGCTGAATTATTTCTGATCGTACATAAGTATGTAAGAACACATTAATATGAATATTCCACTGTCATCCAATTTACATAATGCAAAATTTCAGATCAATCGGAAACCGGCAAATGGATCAAATTTAACTTTGCCTCGAACGGCATCCCTTTTTTATGCAGCCGCGTAAGAAACAGTTTCTCACAGCTTATTAATCCAAATTACTCTTTTATTGGTCGCACCCCTCTAAGCTACCCTAATCATCCCCTAACAAACAACCTGACTGGTACCAGATAAGGGGCTTTAATATTTTTCAATATTAATATTTTCTTAGCTGTTATTCCGTTGGAATAAGGTTGAAATTTTAAATGTTTTGTCGCTGAATATATGTGTATACTTGAATTAATGTTTTATGGACGTGAAATGCTAACAAAATATTGTTTATTTTTATGGACAAGTGTGTTTATTAACTACAACAAAATAAAATACAAACTACACAAACTTAACTAAACTACACAAAAAGAAAATACAGTAGGTACCCCATACCGATAAAGGTCTAAAAATAATCCAATTCCTCAAACTCACTACCAGTTGTCAGCGTACCCAGCATGCTGCCAGTATTACCTATAAAAAAAACAATCATTAAAATCGATATTGTGATAATAACGTCTTTGGCTATCAAGCGACGTTATGGCTGAAGATGGAGCAACTCGATCTAGAAGATATCAATTCATATAGCTTTTAAAACTCCAAGATTATACTCTCACAGCGATGACGGTGAGTTCCACTCTTATGCAATACGCAACAAAATGTGGACAGAAATATTTCGGGCTGTATTTGTCCGTGGTTCGGTGCTGCCAGCCTCTCGACGGTTTGTTATAATTTAATATTTATTAATCCGCAGAAATGTAGGTACACGAGATTGGCACGCGACCCGGGCGACGCGACGGACGCCGACACGATAGCCGATTTAATCTGTTCATAAAAAGTATTAGACCGGAAAGCTGCGACTTTTTTTCTCGACTACGCAAGATTGAATACATACATACAATCACGTCTGCTTTTAACCGACTTCAAAAAGAAGGAGGTTTTCAATTCGGCTTTCGGGTTTCTTTTTGTATGTTTGTTATGCGGTTTGTTGGCCAATTATGTATTGATTTTTACGATTATTTTTTTGTTTGATAGGTCCTGTATGTATACGTTTTATCAAAATCGGTTTAGTACTTTGGTTTTTGAAACAAAATAATTGGAAAAAATATATCATCCACGTTTTTTTTGCAGTTTGTGCTTGACCGCCATTCGCCTGATGTTGAGCGACGTTTGGGTCTACGATGCAGTGCACCTACCTAGAAGAAACCGATTTAAAGACACCCAGATTATATCTATCGGGCAAGACCCACTCAGGAAGCGAAAAATGTGAAAAACAAAATAAACTTGAACGAAATTGCGTATTTTGCAGTTGGTTGTTTCAGTTTTTAGCCTCCGACCCAAAATGAGGCGTGCATACAGTGTATCTGTGTGTATATTTGTATATATAGCTGAGGAGTAATGAAAAAATACATAATTTCATACTCCTCATCGAATTTAAAAGATACTCGTATCGAAGAAAAACTTTTTTTTTAAACATTTCTCCTCAAAATAAACAAATTCATTTCTCATTTTTCTAATATACCAACTCAATGATTTTAACAGCTAAAGCCTCGATGACACTGGGCTAGTTTACAAGCTACAAGCCAGCGAGTTCGCGAGCAGCTTGTAAACTCGCTGCGTGTCATTGAGATTTTTTACAATCTGCTTTTGATTGTGTCATCGACACTCGCTACTTAGCTTTTAAACTCGCCGATTAGCAGCTCGTAAACTAGCCCAGTGTCATCGAGCCTTTACCGAAAAACCTTATTAACTTTAACTATCGTCTTAAACTCTCTGTTTTCTTTCCGCAAATGTAATCACGTGTCAGCGAGAAGTTGACAAAATATGTGAAGCATTGCTTAAAAAGTAACGTTTTTCGGTAAGGCCGTATATTTAAAAATGTTGCGATGCGCGAGAGAGATAGCTGCGCGCGTTGAGCGCAATCTTAAGTAATAATTTTCTTGTAATGTTTTCTAAGGGTTTTCGATTGTTACTCATTGAAATGAAACACATTTTAACTGATTTATCACGTATATTTCACATAATTTTATAACCTGACGTTGTTAACAAAAATATACGTGATAAATCCGTTAACATTTGTTTCATTTCAACTTTCGTAGGTGTCTTAGGTTGTTACTAAATCTTATATCTCTTATCTTATTATTTTAACTTCGTATGTGATTGGACGAAAGATCTCGCTAATAGCACAGTTCCTTTCCTAACCTGTATCAAGGTTACTAAAACATATTTACATCTGCAGCTTTTTTGCACTTTATTCACCAACAAACCACCCTTACCAATTATTTCCTCTCCATTCACAGTAATTTCGAACCTTGCATCAATTTAAAGCAGAATATACTTATAAGTATACAGCTTATGGGTATTTGCCACCTTCCTTATCTCCAGTAACACACATCCCTTGTGCTCCCCCAACTATACACCCTTGTAAGGGGTGAGGCAGGGTGGTAGGCATGGCCTGGACTAGACACGCCTCCAGGAAAAAGGTTTTATAGTATAAAGTGCCTGAAAATTTCACTGTAGCAAATATTTTGTGTGGGTTATAATTTTTCGTAGGCAGGATTGGTAAATCGCCTGTTAGCCACTGTTGCGGTA
Organism: Lycia hirtaria; assembly: GCA_947563715.1. NCBI lineage: Eukaryota > Metazoa > Arthropoda > Insecta > Lepidoptera > Geometridae > Lycia > Lycia hirtaria. Next base: position 29,646,647 of record OX387377.1, on the reverse strand, counting down.
TACGATGGAGCTCGTTTGCAAAGAAGAAACTGTTCATTGGAGTTTAAAGACACCCAGTTTATTTTTCTGATAAAAAAAACATTACAAAAAGGTATCCTATTCTAATAAATACTTATTTCCTTACCAATCCTAGCAAGATAGATAGATACTCTTTATTAACCCTTGTTTCAAAAAGAGGGTTGTTATAAATTTGACGTGTTTATCTGTGTGTCTGTCTGTGGCATCGTAACTCTCAAACGGATTATGTAGGCTAGCTCGGGGGCCGGGCCTATGCGACCGGACAAAAAAAAACTCTCAAACGGATGGACCGATTTTGAACTAGTTTTTTAAAGAGGATTTCATTAAGATTGTTCTTAACTATGTTTCATCAAAATCGGTTCAGCTGTTTTTTTTGTCGGGGGTTTTATGAGTTTTATAAACTTATACGTGTTGTTTACACCTTAACTAAATAACAAATATATAATTACGAGCATAAATGCTAGTGAAACAACTGATGACCTTATCGCTAAAAGCGATATCTTCCTGATAACCTTGTGATAAATATGTGGTAAGGATAAAAATGTATGGGGTGCCTAACTAATCGAACTAATATTATAAAAGCGAAAGTAATTCTGTCTGTCTGTCGTTTGTCCGTCTGTCTGTTTTGTTACCTCTTCACGGCTAAACTTCTGAGCCTATTGTTATGGGTACAGAAATAGTTTAGAACCTGGGGAAGAATATAGGCTAAATTTCATCATCATCATCGTCACCAAAAAAAAATACAAATACCTAAACCCTTTCGTTTCGTTCGAATAAGTATTTGAAACGGATCGTTCTTATCCTACTCGCAAGAAAGAGATGATGTGTTGATTGCCGCCAACTTCAAACGGTAAAGGAAAACATCGTGAGGAAACCTACATGTCTGAGAGTTCTCAATGATCTTGAAGATGTGTGAAGTCTGTCAACCCGCACTTGGCCAGCATGGCAGACTATGGCCTAGCCCTTCTCACAATGACCCTTCTTTTTTAATTTATGTCTATGTCTATGTCTATGTCTATGTCTATGTCAATGAGAAGATGGCCCGCGCCCAGTAGTGGGACAGTTTGAACAAACGGGGCTGATAAAAAAAAAGAACAGAATGTGGGATTTGTAAATGTTGTTTGCCTGTATGACCTAGAAGATAGTAGCCTAAACGGCTTAACAGATCTGTATAAAGCAAGGATGATGATGTGGTTAGATTCCCTCCTATCTGGGCTTAGATTCCCTTCTATCTGGGTTTAGATTCCCTTCTATCTGGGTACAAACACAAAACAGGCGTAATAACGAAATAAAAAAATCAGACTACAGGGAATGTTTTATTTGAATATATAGTTTACAATAGCAAAACCTTTTCTATTTCTTAAGAGAAGTATTGTCAAACCATCTCTCATACAAATAGGAAATTAACTGTTCTCTATCCCTAAACGTTAAACTATTTAGATGATTATTTAATTAAAGTCATAATATGTTTATGTTAAAGTAGAATATTGTATTTTATGTATTGACATTTGCATGCCTCATTGAGGTGAAACATAATTGGACATGTTATTTATATCTTGCAACATCTTATTTTGTACATATGTTTGGCAAATAAATGAAATCTGAATCTGAATCTGAAATCTGAATATGTTTATGCCTCTACGGTTTAGTTTTTTCAAATTTCTTTATAATTACGAATTAAGAAAAAAATAAGAAAAAAAATTGAAAAAAGAAAACCGTAGACCTATCCATTAGTATAAAAGAACTATCAAAGTCAAATAATATTTGGGGGGTCGAAAATAGCTTTCTCCTGTTGTATGAAAGACGTGTAATTTGCTGGCTTGATCTTGCGGCAAGTTTTCTCAATGTAACAATAAAAGATGACAGTCAAATCCTAAAGAGTCATTTAATTTGAGCTGTATGTACTTAGGTACGTACCAGAAGAGCTATCTTTTATTTACTGTCATTTTTACTGTAAATTTGCAAGTGAAGTGAAGTTGTGTACGCTTATTTCTAACTTAGCTAAGACTAGACTGCGTTAAAACCATAGGGTGTGTAATTTTTACCCAACTGCGTAAAATGGATGGGTATGTGTTTCAAGTGTATGTATTTATGTAGGTAACCTAGCTATCTAAAATCCAAAATATACATTTGTTTGAATCTTACTTGTACGAATCCGTTTCCGAACGATTATTAGGTTAAATTCGTTGGGTATCTGTTTTTTTATATCCAGTAACCTTCTTCTGTCTTACTTATAAACGCATGTTAAAATCTTATTCAGTGAATAAGGACTTTTCTCTCTCTGTCAGACGGGGACTGTAACGCGCGAGAACGGAACAAAACACTGTTTAACTAAAATGCGCTTATTCAGCGTTCATAAGTAAGACGGCTTGTTTACAAAAGTTTGGTTATCAGACAATATATCAATTACCTAGTAGGTTAAGGTTCGATATGTTTATTTTCATCATATACAGAAACTTTCGTATACAAATGGATTTGGTTATTTGTCAAATGAGCTTTCGGGATTATGATAGTGTCTTATGAAAAAAAAACGTCCGGGGAATTGATATTCGGTATTTCGCAATTCAGATTATAGATATACAAAAACATAACTCTCCTTCTTACGCAATTGTTATATATTATAGTCTTACGGTACTAAACAAAACATAAAATAACTTAACTTTTAAACAACTAAAACGAAAAGAATAAACTATCTATGAGCAACGTACCCAAAATGCAAACCGTATTTGTCCGCAAAACAGATAGGCTGACTAGGTAATAATAATAATTTGGCACATACACTTATAGAGAACCCCAAACAACAGATAAGGCCAGACGGAGTGCAAAGAAGTAAAGCTTTTAGAGAAGTATCTTTTGAACTTTCAAGTTTGAGGTGTTCCATCTGCCTTCTTCTCTAGTTTAAGCATGGCAATTTTGCAAAACTAATTGGGCTATCATCAATTCACCCCATGGGAGTCGAATACATTTTAGGTCGAATCAGAAAGAAACCATTTACGTATGATACCTACAACTATATCTACCTATTAACACTATTTACAATTTAAAAAAATTACAGGTTACATAGTCAGATTCAACATTCTGACTTTATTATGGACGCTGCCTAATTGGCTAACTTGTATTATCCTGGACATGGTCTTCATGGCCTTGATCATTTGTCACCCTGGGCTTCAATAAATGTTTTGATTGGTGGAATCAGAATCAGAATATTTTTGTTGCATAAGTAAACTATGTACAGGAAGATGTTCTTACAACATGTGTTTCAACAGTTTGCCCATTGCGGGCTTGCAAAATTTGAATTTATATACCTATACTATCAAGGCCGTCGCCAAGGGCAGGGGGGCAGCTGCCCCCTCTGCCCCCTCCCCCCCTTAGAGATTTAAAAAATGTAGCTAACTGCAAAGCAACCAAAGTCCTAAGGCCGTGCAATTGTACCTGTACCTACAATTCATATTTTTCTCATCTTCTATAATATAAACTTGCCCCCCTCTGGGCCATGGGCTGACGACGCCCTTGTATAGTATACTGAGCCATGATGCTCACTACTGCTCATTTGCTGTCTATTGTCTGGCAATAGCCATTGAGATCAGATCCAGTGTCATACAAGTTAGCCGATCAGGCAGCAAAGCTCTTTTTGCATTGTCATCGAAGTTACACGCGTAATTTCAACGGACAAGTAGAAGTTGACCTAATATCGTATCCAAGGTTTTATATCCTTTGCCTACCGCTACAAATACCACCTGAACTTAAACCTGCATTGTCATCTCATCTGCAAGAAGTCCACTTCTGAACATATGCCTCCCCCATGGATTTTCAAAAAGACCGGTTGGATGAGGCTTGCATTCAGCGTCTTCCTGCTACTTGTATTAAGTCTTCAGTCCATCTTGTGGTTGGTCTTCCTACGCTGCGATTGCCGGTGCGTGGTCGAGAACTTTTCGGCCCCACCCGCCATCGGTTCTACGTGCTACGTGCCTTACCTACTGCCATTAAAACTTGCTAATCCGCTGTGCTATGTCGGTGACTTTCGGTTCGTTTACGCATCTCTTCGTTTCTGATACGATCTCACAGAGAGACCCCGAGCATTGCCCTCTCCATAGCTCGTTGCATGACTTGAGCTTCCTTACTGTCCTATAGTGAGTTACCACGATGTCATCACTGGTATCACACACTGGTCGCAAACTTTCAAATAAAAACTTGTAATATCAAACGTCAGCCAGACCACGCCAACAGAAAGACAGGATTGTTAAATAGAAAAAGTGATCTACAGAAAAATAAGATAAATTATTATATGTTTTAATAAATTATTCTGTCATGTTTCGCACGCACCGTTCACCTCGCAATAGCTTGAAGTATTTTTTTTGGCTTATTTTATTTATCCTTATCATTTTTCTCTTTACCATTTTTGTCATCGTCTTTACCATTAGCCGGAGCGATCATCAGCAAATTATTGCCGTTTCTATCAGCCAAGTTTCTGAACGGAATATTTTGCCGCCATCTTTGGGTGAAATAGTACTGATTACGAAGTACCCGCATATGATCTTTGTGAAAGAAAAAGTTTGCCTTCTGATTTCTCTGCTCGTTTTCTTCGTTACCAAAGAGTTTGTATTCGTTTTCGTGGATCATCTTCGGTCTGGGGCCGTCGTCTTCGAAGTAGGGACGTTTCAGTCTAAGGCGGCGAGATTGAGGACTGCCAGGGGATTCGCATTTGATCGCTAGGCTGGCGGAGTTTTCTTTGTTCACGCTGTGATTTTTTTGCCATTCTAGGACTTCACAGAGGAGACCTATGTACCTACAACAGAGGTTGATAGGTTAGTTTTGTAATAATATAACTGGTGTACTGCTAATAATATAACTGGCATACTACGTAAGCCATATTTCTTTAAACTACGTAAGCCATATTTCTTTATTATTAGGAAGCTTATTACCTAATAGCCATCCTCAGTATCTCATTCTTGCTGAGCTTCTTGTCAGGGGGATGAGTAGGCACCAATCGGCGCAGCTCCGCGAAAGCACCACTGACGTTCTGCTGCCGCCACCGCTCCCGGCAGTTGGTGAACAGCTTCCGAGGAGGGCGGAGGAGGCAGGAGCTCAGAGAAGGCAGGTCTTCTGGGAGACTCTGTGTGGAAGAAACCGATACGTAAGCTTTAGACTCGGTTGACCGGTGATCTTTGAAGTTAATAGGACGACAAGCCGATTGTCAAGAGCTCCGCCGTAAAGTAGCATGTATGTCTATATTCTACAGGATTCATTTCGACAAGTGTGCGCAAGAACTTCCGAGACCTATTCTACCCTCCATATTCCCTTATAAGACTTGCAGAAAGTTGGCGCATTACCAAAAAAATCCGTACCTACACAATGATTTTGGTCCACATTGTTGCGTACTGTACGGGAATGGACCTCTTTGCCTCCATCATGTTGTGTGTAATGTCCCCAAATATTTATTTATTTATATCTGTTTCTTGAGAATTATAAACTTGGCTTGAATTTTCAAGGCTAGAGTGAATATCTTCTAGATCGACGAACTCCATCCTCGGCAACAACGTCGCGTAACACACCGATACCCCACAAGAACAGCGAACAAGCTGTCAAACATAGCACGCACGCTGACCAAGTCCGCGAAATTAACGCATGTTATGGGCCCCGACGTGTACAACCACTTACCAGAACACGTCACCGCAGCTCCTACTCTGCCGAGCTTCAAAGGTCGCCTACATCGTTGGCTTGTTGAGCAAGCATTCTATAGCGTTGACGAATTTTACAAATTTGTATGTTGAATTTTACAGTTGACTTATTTATAATTTTTATGTAATTATTTTGACATTGATTATTGTTTGAGCTCACCCTACCGTGACTATGACCTTATCATCATCATCATCATTATCTCAGCCATAAGAAGTCCACTGCTGGACATAGGCCTCCTCCATGGATTTCTTAAAAGACCGATTGGAAGCGGCTTGCATCATCTGTCCATCTCGTGGCTGGTCTTCCTACGCTGCGCTTGCCGGTACGTGAATATGCTATAGCTTATATGTATTTCTATTTATAAATTTTGTAACACCTGACATGTAAATTAGTTTTACGCAATAAATGAATATGTATAAATAATATGATGTTATATATGAATATATAACATCAGGCGAGTTGGTGGTCAATCGTAGATCTGTCTAAAATAATAAAAAAAAAACGGTAGTACATTACCTGCGCACTACTACAATGTTGGCGGGTGTCCTCGTCACTGTCAGGCAGACAGAGGTCGTCGCTCAGCATCTCGCTGTCGGGCTCCTCGTCGGAACACGACTCTTGATCAGAAGCCATGCCGAGCACTAAAAATATATTTTTTATTGCCGTACAAAGAATTATAAATGAAATTTGAGCAATAAATATAAACTATCAAGATCAACTAATATTTGGATTTTTTTATTTTTTTATTTGACACATTTGATCTCCACAGACTCAAGGGTCCGTGCCTTTTATAATCTAATACATTTTATTTTTTAACTAAGTTTACATTTGGATATTTGGATATGAAAGCACATATATTGTACCGCGCCATGCATTATTGTCATCCGCGTAGTGATGAAGAACGGTGATGATGATATTGTTAAAATATAGCCTATGTCCTTCTCCAGGTGCTAAAGAATCTCTGTGCCAAATTTCATAAGGATTAGAGAAGTATAAGTTTATAAAGCTCAAAAACCTTTTTTATGTAGAAATAGGTTTGCACTTGACCGCCTACTCGCCAGATGTTAAGCGACGATGTGGTCTACGATGGAGAGCGCTTACCTAGAAGAAACCAAGTCACCTTCGATAAAAAAAAACTGAACCGGTTTCGATGAAACAGAGCTAAAAACACTCGATCAAATCCTCAAACAAAAAAAAACTAGAACAATATTGATCCATCCGTTTCAGAGCTACGATGCCTCCCCTCTTTTTGGGTCGGGGGTTAAAAATACGTTGGTACGCGAGTACCAACAAACAAACATCCGGACAGAAGAACGAAAATCTTGCCAGTTGATGCAGAGACCTTAATTCGCTTCGCTCTCTTAGTCAATTAGTTAGGATTTGTTATCATCATGATCTCAGCCATAAGAAGTCCACTGCTGGACATAGGGTTGGATTTCCATAAAGACCGATTATACCGATATGATATCTGTCCATCTCGTTGCTGGGCTTCCTTCTCTGCGCTGTCACGTTCAATACATCAATGTCACACCAATTTACTGAATCAGGCGTTACTTTGCGGAAATTCATGTTAAAAAAACTTAAATCTAACTCATATAACTAGTGTGTTTCCACTTGGAAGTCTTCAAGCTGGTACTCTTGCCTACTTCGAAGTCTTCAAGCTGACTCTTCTGCTTCCGTGTCATCTAGCTGGTACTCTTGACGACACGTCTTTCACCTCTTCGCGAGCCATCTTCAATCTTGACTCGAGCTCTCGCATGTTTCATTCACCACTTCACGAGGCATCTTCAGGACTTCTTACTTCGTAAAGAGGTGAAAGACGTGTCGACAAGAGTATCAGCTTGAAGACCTCGGAACGGAAACATACTTGACATAAAGTTAGATTTAAGTCACACATTGGTGTTATCAGTAGGATTTTTTATACTGGTAACATTAGTGTGACATTAGATGTATTGAATGTGACAGGTCATTGTTTATTTATACCACATCCTGTGATAAAAATATCCTGTGATAGTCGACAATAACAGAGCTTTTATAATTATACACCACTTTTGTTAAAACAATGAATAACTGTTTTAAAACAAGCAATCATTATTATTTTATTAACTTGGTTCGCCGCGCGGTGTCACCCGCGTGGTGATGAAAAACTGTGGTGATGATGATGATGAAAAATAACCGGTGGCCGTCTCTACGTTCACAGAAATATATGTACTAAATTGTATAATGATTAGTTTAGCCGTTTGATAGTGAAAATGTAACAAACATAGATATAGTGAATGACAGATAGACAGACTTATAATAATACGCCTTTATATTTATTTATTTATTTGTTTACCACTTACATGCAGCTGCATACTTCCCACACTTACAGCTGCGCCAAGACGTGTGGTAATAATTATTTATATTAAAGATACAAATAATATTAATTATATATCTTGCAAAAATAAATAAAATACGTTTTATGAAACCTCCAACGATCTTTTTAACCGACTTCGAAAAAGGAGGAGGTTATCAATTCGTAGCGTATATTTATTTTTTTATGTATGTACACGAATTACTCCGTCATTCGAGAACCAATTTTTGTGTTTCCTGAATTGATGTAAGTATAGAGAAAGCTCCCAAGTTGGTCTCATAATTTCTATCTTCTATATATATATATATAAATCAATTGCTGTTCGTTTGTCTCGCTAAAACTAAACGGCTGGGCCGATTTAGCTGATTTTGGTTTTGAAATGTTTGTCGTAGTCCAGGGAAGGTTTAAACGTTGAGAAAATATCGGGTCCACTCATTGATAGGTGATAGGAAGTACGCCGGGTCATCTAGTTATTTTATAAGCATCGCTTTATTACTTTTTGAATAATCTCTAATAATGCAAATATTTTCATTGTATTCCTGAGTGAAGTGCGTCAGATTATAGAATCGCAGAGTTCCACCGACACGTTTTTCTTTGCAAAAGTGTCAAATGTTGATGAGTAATATCGTGTAAACATCTGTACATTTTCTAATCTACGAAGACGAGCATTTGACATTCAATGACAAACATTCTTGACATAAGAAAATAAAACCGGCCAAGTGTGAGTCGGACTCGCGCACGAAGGGTTCCGTACCATTATCTATAAAAACGGCAAAAAAATTACTTTTGTTGTATGGGAGCCCCCTTAAATATTAATTTTATTTAAATTTAATTATTTATTTTTAAAGTGAATAATATAACTCAATATTATGTGAATATTTCAAGCGTCTACCTGTAGCCGTTATCAATATCGAGTAAAAACAAGTAAAAAAAAACCGGACAAGTGCGAGTCAGACACGCCCACCGATGGTTCCGTACAAACTAGTTGATAAAAGGGGGAAATCACGTATTTTTTATATTTTCCTTCATAAACCGAGAAATATACATTGTAAAAATATTTAAAAACCTGTTTTAGCTTAGTTTTACCAGTTTTCGGATTTCTTCCTATATTTGTACTCTAACATAATGCTTCTTGCCAAATTTCATAGTTCTAGGTTAATGGGAAGTAGATACCCCATAGGTTTTGATTCCCTTGTGAGTGTCGAAATGTGAATTTTTTACCACATATTCGTCTGTAACTTTTTTTTAAGAAAACAGAAATATTATTTTTCTTTCTGCAGCAAGAGACTATGGATCTGCGTATATAGTTTTAATTTCAACTCGATACCTTCACGCATTCCCGAGATAAAGGTCTTGACACCCGGACGGACGGACAGACGGACAACAAAGTGATCCTATAAGGGTTCCGATTTTCCTATTGAGGTACGGAACCCTAAAAATCACGTTTGTTGTATGGGAGCCCCCTTAAATATTTATTTTATTTTGTTTTTTAGTATTTGTTTTTATAACGGCAACAGAAACACATCATTTGTGAAAATTAAAACTCTCTAACTAAGTATCACGGTTCATGAGATACAGCCTGGTGACAGACGGACGGACGGACGGACGGACGGACAGACAGTAATAGGGTCCCGTTTTTACCCTTTGGGTACGGAACCCTAAAAAGAGCGAGTGAAGAGAGGTCTCTTTAAAAAGTTTACAATCGTGAAGGATTTAGTAAGTTGCGTTTGAAGTCGGTTTTTTAATAGAAAAATTATTCGTAATAGTAAAACAAGCAATTTTAAAAGAAGGGATTTTACGCATACTTTCTCACAAAAAACGTACACTCAACAGCGTATCAAGCGTAACGAAATCGTAAGTGTTAAACTGCAAAAGCTGCTTTTCTGCAGTCGCGTATTTTGTTTTTCTTTTAATACTTATATTACATACCTACTTATTTCAAAAAGTACAACTTTTCAATTTATTGCTTCGGACTTATAGTGAAATTTGAATAAAGTAAACCATAGACGCAATGACTTTCCATCACGTGGACTTAAAGTCTAAAACAAAATTCACGAATATAGGGTTCTGGGTTGACTGATACCTACTCATATACCAACAATGACGTACTTAAAGATTTTGATATAAAGACTCCATGTCGCCGCGCTAAAGCCTAATTTAAATTGAGAAGTCTAGAGACGTCTATTTGCCGCTTCAAATAGTTTTGAAAATCTAAATTATTTTAATAGTGTAAGGGATCTAATTAGAGCTCTTTAGCTCGGACGTTTTTGAGGACTGACGCTAAGTACATCCCGTTGATATAATAATAGTAAATACTTTATCAAAGCGTAGACGCATAGACATTTATAATTTCAATCAGTTAAGTAAAGAATCATCGAAATCGGTTAATGTTTAGAGGTAGAAACCCCTACAAAATACAAATAGGGGAAAAGTTTTCCCCCTATTTGTACGAGATTGCGTGACAACACCTAGGTCTCCGTATTTATAAGTTACTCTATGACACTAGGTACGTCAATGCCCGTCGCTACACACTGCAGGTATGAGCAAAATTTGGCACAATTACATTTCCTAACCTATTGACAAAAACGTCTACCTACTCATTTGAAACAATGACTTTATTAGAACGCTCACGTGCATGTCACGTGATGGTTGTAGATTATATAGATTTTTGGCTTCACAATCTCTAAATGTCATTACTCTGTGCTTAGTGATATGTCAATATTATTATTAATAATAATTTGGTACACAGAATATTTTTTTCACCGATACCATTATTCAAATAAAAAAGTATAAATAAGTAAAAATAAATATTCACCGTTTTTCCCAGTTAAGTCAGTAATAGTCGGCATAAAAATATTTATCACTAAACAAAACAACACTGAATTTTACACAGCACTTTCCTCTATGACGGATCAAATGTGACTGAGGAAAAAACGATTCAATTATTTATAATTCGAAAGAGGGTTGAACTGGGCTGTGATTGGCTGATGTAGAATGGGTTTCAACCAATGGGAGGATAGAGGGAGGAGTGGAAAAGGGTTTTCCTTTAATTTATGCGATTTGGCTAAGGTTTTAACTGTATGTGTAGGTATATCAACGAGTAATATTCAATAGGTTTTTGTAAAAATCAAATAAAATAGATTTTTGAAGTGAAAACTTCTTTAGGGGCGCTACTTTATTTTGTGGGTATTGTATTATATACTGAGCCATCACGCTCAGCTATGTAACGCTCGTTTGGATAAAGTCATCTCGTGTCGACTGAGTGAGCGAGAGAGATATAGTCAACGTGTCACTGTTAAGTTTTCACTTCTGTCGATTTTTCTTTTTTACAAAATTACATTCCTGATTTAGAGATTTTTTTTAATTTTCGATCTAAATTAGCTCGGCATTTTTATTATTAGTATAATCCGTGTCTGTGACAACAGCATTTTTTTTTTTTTTTTTTATCAGCCCTGTTTGTACAAACTGTCCCACTGCTGGGAACGGGCCATCTTCTCATTGTGAGAAGGGTTAGGCCATAGTCTGCCACGCTGGCCAAGTGCGGGTTGGCAGACTTCACACATCTTCAAGATCATTGAGAACTCTCAGACATGTAGGTTTCCTCACGATGTTTTCCTTCACCGTTTGAAGTTGGCGGCAATCAACAATACGCACATGACTTCGAAAAGACAGAGGTGCGCGCCGCGGGATTCGAACCCAGGACCTGCGGATCGCAAGTCAGACGGTCTCACCACTAGGCTGCCGGAAACTAACAACAGCATTAATGTTTTTAAATAAGCAGTACCTGAGCGACCGAGCATCAATATTAACGGCGAGTACATCACTCACCTTCGGTTTGCCGACGATATAGTAGTCATGGCAAAGTCGATGGAAGAGCTCAGTACGATGCTCGAAGACCTCAATAGAGTTTCCCAAAGGGTGGGCCTCAAAATGAACATGGACAAAACGAAGGTTATGTCGAACGTCCATGTAGTGCCCACCCCAATATCTGTGGGGAACTCCACTCTTGAAGTTGTTGACGAATACGTCTACCTAGGACAGACGGTCCGATTAGGCAGGTCCAACTTTACGAGGGAGGTCAATCGTCGTATCCAACTCGGCTGGGCAGCGTTCGGGAAACTTAAAAGCGTCTTCTCGTCCAATATTCCCCAGTCCCTCAAGTCGAAAGTTTACAACCAGTGTGTGTTACCAGTGATGACATACAGCACTGAAACGAGGTCCCTAACTATGGGCCTTATAAAGAAGCTCAAGGTCACGCAACGAGCTATGGAGAGAGCTATGCTCGGAGTCTCTCTACGAGATTGAATCAGAAATGAAGAGATACGTAGACGTACAAAAGTCACCGATATAGCACAGCGGATTAGTAAGTTGAAGTGGCAGTGGGCAGGGCACATAGCACGTAGAACTGATGGCCGATGGGGCCGAAAGGTTCTCGAGTGGAGACCACGTACCGGCAAGCGCAGCGTAGGAAGACCAGCCACGAGATGGACAGACGACCTCATACAAGTGGCGGGAAGACGCTGGATGCAAGCCGCTTCCAATCGGTTATTTTGGAAATCCATGGGGGAGGCCTATGTCCAGCAGTGGACTTCTTATGGCTGAGATGAGCGACCGAGTTCCACTCGGATTTTTTATGACTGAAAATACGAGCAAACCCGGGTTCACTAAAAATTAAAGCTAGCAAGATCGAGTTATCGTCCCTTAATCTACCTACAAACCAGATTTCATTAAAGCCGTTGGAGCCGTTTCCGAGATTCAAATTATCTAAATATATGCATGAATTGCATGAATTGCTTGTTTATAGGTATTAGATATAGATTATTCTTATCATTTTTGTTTCTCTGAAGGTACATAGATTATGTATGTATCTATGTATGTTTGAGGTATTAAATAACTTAAAAAGTAAGTAGTTTTCCGAGAACGTGAGAAGAAATGCGATGATGCTCTGGTAAATTTTTTAATTCACGACCCACAAAGAGGGGTGTTATAAGTTTGACGTGTGTATCTGTGTATCTGTCTGTGGTATCGTAGCTCTCAAAGGGATGTACCGATTTTGATGTAGTTTTCGTGTGAAAGAAGATTTTATTGAGAATGTTCTGAATTATGTTCCATCAATATCGTATCAGCGGTTTTTTTTTTGTCAGGAGTTTTTGAGTTTTCAAAACTTATACTTTTCTATTCAGTTGTTGGCTGTTTAGGTGTAGAAATGTGTAAGTGAAATAAAGTGGTGAAACGTGTCTTTTCATGTTGTCGACAAAACTTCGTATTTTCCAGTAAAGTAGTCACCACTTTGCTGAAGTAGGTATAACTAGAACTTGAAAATGACTAATTTACTGGATTTAGATTGTAACTAGATTTTTATGACTTTTATTATTAATAAAACTTAAACAAATCTCAATACTTACAATCACACCTACTTTTACCAGACTGCGTAAGGAGGGTTATGTTTTGCGACTGTATGTATCTATGTATGTAGGTATGTATGTATGTGTTTCTATAGGACCGCCTATAGCCTAAACGACTTGACCGATTTTGATATGCAAGGTGTCGTAGTATGGCTATATTTGTTGTAATAATAATAATAATCTAGAGCTAAAAAGAGCTATCGAACGTAAACTAAGTACATCCACTCATCACAATATCTAAAACAAAAAACACATGTCCTCAAAAATCAAATTAAAAAGTCATAAAAAAAGTCATTAGAATTGGTGAAAAAAGTCACAATGCTATAAAACAAGCTATAATGCTATTTTCAAGGCTAGAGGATCGAAGGATAGATATCTTATAGATCGACGAGCTCCATCCTCGGCCACACCGTCGCTTAACATCAGGCGAGTTGGTGGTCAATCGTAGATCTATAATGTATATAAAAAAAAAAAACAAGCATTCCAGAGCCAATAAGCGCAGTGAGTAGCCGTATGTTTACAAATACAAAGGTCATTAACCCATAATCACGTTCTTAATGACAAAAACATCGTTCAGAAACGTGCGACCATTATTTTAGTAATTACATAATCGATATTAAATACATTTGAATAAAACCTATTTGCCTCCACATCTTTTGTCAAAAAAAAAATAACGTGTCCTCAAAATATTTTGAACCTTAGGGCAACAATATTAGAGAATAATTTCCTTGTTATTTGTAAAACGTCTTGATAAATAGATGTTTGAACGAGCAGCCTATTAAAATGCGATAACATTTCGATAAATGCGTATTAAAATCAGTCTTACATCTGAGTCGGAAGTGTTTAAACGTGTATCTATTTTATATGTATCTAAATAAACTCTTTCGTTCGAATTTCTTTGCCGCCAATTTTCCTGTCATCGTCCACGAGTAAAAAGTTTGCTTTCCTTTTTTGTTAAGGAACCTTTATAAGACAGTTTGTCTTATGTTTAAGTTTAATATTTATTAGTGTTATATTTAGCAATAAATTTGCTTTTTAAAGAATTATTTTTAAGTTTTCGCTCGGAATCTGTGTTTTTTTCGTGGGTGGTATATTTCGTGCGTTTTGTGCGTTGCTAAACGTGTTTTTATAGCGAACGGATAAAATTAGACTACATTGTGTTGGTGATAATAATTCGAGAATTCTTTGTGTATTGACGGACTCAAATTTTGCGCGGACTGAATAAATAAAACGACGAACTAGTTCTACTATCTCTGTTGTTTTGTATGACTGGTTTGTAGTGGGTAAGTTTCCACATGTTTTTCACAACTAATAATTTATAATATTGCAATTTATATATTGTCAACGTGGGTAATTTTGACTTTGTGTCAAACAATGTAGCCTATATCAAAGTTTATTGATTTTTTCCCCAAAACATTAGTGGTGAAATTACTTAATTAACTGATAATTAACAGTCGATTTGAATACTATTTATTTGGAATAAAAATAAAGAACTTTAGAATTAGGCTATGTGGGTACAATGTTGAACACGGAGTTAAAGTTACCCATGTTAATTACAAGTATCTGTTTTAGAATAAAATAAAATATATATCTAATATCACTGACTCCATTTGTAGGTATGTACTTTTGTAAACTCGTTTTGATACCTCACTTTAGGTATAGGTTTAGGGTAAAAAAATAAAATGTTCTTTTTGGGGCCAAAAATCCGGCATTTTGTTTTTTTTTTTTAATTTCCTTATACTCAGACACTCGCGCTATGAAGAAGAATCCTATTAGATTTGAGAAAATAACATCAAAATTGGCCCACGCATTTGGTAGGAAATACAAAGGAACAGACTCAAACATAAATCATAGAAGTGTACTTACATAGTTAGGTATAGCTTACAATGTGAGTAGAGTGAAGTAACATAGGAGTCCTACTATCGTTCGTCTCTCTCGCGCATATCCAAATTTTTGAAGATATAAAATAACTGTATAAACTTATAAAAAAAAACAACGTTTGTAAAACTATGAAAGCAACATTACAAATATTCGACAAAATTTCAATTTGATCCCAGTTAATTTTCATTCAAAAAAAATTATATATGAAAATTAACTTGGATCAACTTGATTTGTTTTTTCGAATATTTGTGATGTTATTTTCTAGTTTTACAAACGACGATTTTTTATAAGTTCATTCAGTCATTTTACTTATTAGACCTAGATACTCAAAATTACCCATTATATCTACTATAATGGTTAATCTTGAGTATCTAGGTCCACTGAACACTCTGTTATTCAACTTTTCGAGATATAGCGTTAGGTATATAGGTATATACCTATGTAAAACACTTAAGTCATTGCAGTACAGAAGTAATTGGCCTTTTTGCAGTCTACACAAATAATACGTGCCAAGTTTCCGGCAGCCTAGTGGTGAGACCATCTGACTTGCGATCCGCAGGTCCTGGGTTCGAATCCCACGGCACGCACCTCTGTCTTTTCGAAGTTATGTGCGTATTGTTGATTGCCGCTAACTTCAAACGGTGAAGGAAAACATCGTGAGGAAACCTACATGTCAGAGAGTTCTCAATGATCTTGAAGATGTGTGTAGTCTGCCAACCCGCACTTGGCCAGCGTGGCAGACTATGGCCTAACCCTTCTCACAATGAGAAGATGGCCCGTTCCCAGCAGTGGGACAGTTTGTAAAAACAGGGCTAAAAAAAAAAAAAAAAAAAAGTAGTTTTCTTTCAAAGCTTACTTTTTACTTTCAGCATTAACTAAGAAACCCTACTGTACAATTATATGTGTGTCTAGACCTATATTACAAAGTACTCTTTGGTCTAGCTAGACTCTGTCTTAACCACATATTTGATTACAATGTTCAAGGCGGTTATCTTAATTACAGTAACTAGATAATTAATACATTATTTATATAGTTATTACAAATGAGTTATGTTGAATTACCACTAATAAATGAATAACAACTGAATTCCAAATCTTATTATATTATTCATTATTCTAAATAGATATCTTCTAAGATCGACGAGCTCCATCCTCGGCCACACTATCATCAGGCGGGCTGGTGGTCAAACGTAATCTGTTTCTTTAAAAATATATTTTTAGGGTTCCGTACCCAAAGGGTAAAAACGGGACCCTATTACTGAGACTCCGCTGTCTGTCCGTCCGTCCGTCCGTCCGTCTGTCACCAGGCTGTATCTCATGAACCGTGATAGAGAGTTTTAGAAATTAGAGAGTTAGGGAAATTTTCACACATGATGTATTTATGTTGGCACTATAACAACAAATACTAAAAAACAGAATAAATTAAATATTTAAGGGGGCTCTCATACAACAAACGTGATTTTTTTGCTCGATATTGATAACGGCAACAGGTAGACGCTTCAAATATTCACTGAATACTGAGTTACGTTATTCAATTTAAAAATAAATAATTAAATTAAAATAAAATTCATATTTAAGGGAGCTCCCATACAACAAACGTGATATTTTTGCCGTTTTTATAGATAATTGTACGGAGCCCTTCGTGCGCGAGTTCGACTCGCATTTGGCCGGTTTTATTTAATTCACACAAGTAAACGAATTGAACCTAATCATAGTCAAAGTTTTGTAAAATTTAATTTCACTCCTCTCTTTCAATTTCAATTTCCTCAGATATCATATCTAGTTGTAGTTCTACGAACAGAACAGTTTTACGGTCTACGTCGCTTAAAATCAGGCGAGATGGTGGTTAATCGTAGATCTATCTTGCCAAAAAAAACATAAGCACTTTTATGGAGTAATCACTATGAAGATGAAATCCATGTACACAATCAATTACAGGCACAGCACCTCTCGATCGCATGAACGGCCTACATTTATTACACAGATAAGATACCAGTAGTCCTATCTACGTACTATCTGCACAGAGTAGAATATCTACAGAGATATAAAGACAAACTACTGTGGAGCATTAAGGATAACTGTCAGCTGGAAGCTGTAGAGTTGGTTGGCTGGCAAGCTGATTGCCAAGAAGCTACTAAGTCTCGCAGTAAAGTAACTCGTCTATCTATATTCTATAGGACTCATTTCGGGAAGTGTGCGCAAGAGCTTCATAACCTAATCTCCCCATTTCAGTATAGGACTAGCAGAAAGTTAACGCATCACCCATTTCTCATTGAAATGCCAAAAATCCACACTCAGCGATATCGGTCCACGTTCTTGATGCATACTTCACAGTAATGGAATTCTTTGCCACTATCTCTGTTTCCTGAAAGCTATGATCTTAAAATTTTCATGGTTAGAGTGAATAGATTATCTTCTAGATCGACGAGCTCCATCCTCGGCCACATCGTTGCTTAACATCAGGAGAGTTGGGGGTAAATTTCGATTTATTTTCTACGGATATTCTATCTATTATTTAAAAAAGTTAACAGGTATAATAGGTAAGCTCATGCATGCAATAGATGTTTGAATTCTAAGTATATATATGGGACTGTGCACTACGACTTTTAGACTATTTTATTGTATAATAGGACTGTGCACTACGACTTTTAGACTATTTTATTGTATAATAGGACTGTGCACTACGACTTTTAGACTATTTTATTGTATAATAGGACTATGCACTACGACTTTTAGACTATTTTATTGTATAATAGGACTGTGCACTACGACTTTTAGACTATTTTATTGTATAATAGGACTATGCACTACGACTTTTAGACTATTTTATTGTATAATAGGACTGTGCACTACGACTTTTAGACTATTTTATTGTATAATAGGACTATGCACTACGACTTTTAGACTATTTTATTGTATAATAGGACTGTGCACTACGACTTTTAGACTTTTTTATTATTTTGGATGAGTTTAATCCCGAAATAACGTAGTTCTTGAAGTTCTTTTTGTCTCGTTTGAAACGCAACCGCTTCGCGGTTAACGCCATTGGCGTCAGAAGACTCACTCACACTATGTCAGTACGTATGCGTGTGTGAGCGAGAGTGACAGTATATATTAAATAGTAGTATGTATGCACGTGTCACCGAGCTTTTTCTTTTTAATTTTTATACTCTGTGCTATCGACCATAAGTACTTATTATAATGTTCGATGAACTCTAACCGAAGAGCATTCATCCATCAGTTAGTTACCATGTGCAACCGACTTATCTATAGACTCTACTAAAAGCGCTATAGTCGCATTTTCAAACAAAATTTGGTAGAATTCGGTGAGAATTTATAGTTCGTCTATTTCACCACGTGTATGACAGTTGCGATTAGGTGCTTAGCAATCAGTTTATTTGCAAGTACTTGACATTTGAAGCTATTAATAAGCTTTATCTCTGAATCCATCTCCAGTGGACATGCAATCTAATCTTTTACTTTCTACCTACCGAAGGGACTAAAGAAATTATTATTTCGTGGATAAAAACTAATTGAATTTTGATAGTTCTAAAATTTAATTAATAAAAATTGCTAAGATATAAAAATATTAATGTAATATAAAATCGCTTTTCTGCAGTCGGGTATTTTGTTTTTTCTCTTAATATATTATATACTTCTTTATTATTTATTTCTTTATAAGGATGGTGCTCATGAATTTGTCGTTGTATGTCATACAAAATTGCCATCCCATTGACTCATACTTGAATTCTCAACCTACCTATAATCATAGACATATATTTATTTGTGAAAGGCAATAATGTTATTGAGGCCGAAGCTATGAGGGTCCAAAAATCCGACGAATCGCTTCGAGAAAATGTAATCCCGGCCGTACCCACACATGGCGATACATAACAAATATACTTATAGATACATAACAAAAGTACGTAGAATATTATATGTGCCCATACATGCCCATACCTCAGCATACTACTATCTGCGAACAGCCAGCGCTGTTCAACTTATTAATTCACTTCAATAATTATACTTACAAATTGTTGTATAGATACTACGCATCTGGCACGGCGCGTGGAGTGAGGCGCTACATTGGCATGTGACTTCAAGGTCGCAGGATCGATGTGAACCAGTGCCAACATGGATCCGCAGGAATTGGTGCCTCTAGAGGGTGAGTCTATAATTACATTATTAAATTAACATCACCATCATCTCAGACACGATAAGTCCACTGTGGACATAGACTTCCCTCATGGATTTCCAAATAGATCGGTTGGAAACGACGCATCCAGCGTCTTCCTGCCACTTGTATGGAGTCGTCTGTCACCTTGTGGCTGGTCTTCCTACGCTGCGTTTGCTTTTTCCAAACCAAATAAATTCGACTACGCATAGGTGTTCGTGCTTTTCGACGTTTACGGTTGGTAGTACATGTATTATTTAACGTACTAAGTATATCCTATATTTCATTTATGAATTTCAGAAGAGAAAGAGATATGTACCTGGGAGCTTTTATCAGTTTGCCAAACTGGTAAAAGCTCCCAGGTACAGATCGGAGTTAATGCGGGTTCAAGTCCTGTCGGACGAGTGTAATTTTTGAACTGTCTCTAAAATTGTAGATATCTGGTTCGTAAGTCAAACAGTCTTCCATATGGCTGTCGTAACTTCACAAAACTATCATTCTACTTACGTGTAAAAAAAAATAGAAACAACATTTGGCTGCCATAGCTATGTGGAACTATTCATAAGTAACGAAAGTTTTCGTTCTCTCCCCAGCCGGTCTACTAAGGCCGATTCATCATCAGCCCCGAGCGTCTCGTGCGATCCACCTATCATCCAGGTCGTGCTACCGCGGCCCGCTGCGGCTGTGTCGGCTTCTGGTGCTCCTCATCGTGCTGCCGACCATGTTCATTATGATCCCGCTCTACATGAGGTAACTCTCTTCAATAAATTAAATTAATTAAATTTGAACGTAAGTACTAGTATATGCAATGGAGTATTTAGTTTTTTTTATTGTACACTATACCTAGATAGGTACGTGTTGATTGTGGGCAAATCTTTTGATTCGATAGCCACAGATTTTAGATAGTCAATGTCGATAGCCTTTGGTTCGGTAATGCGTACCCACGCGTCCCAAGTCTCTTGGTATACCACCAAATGAAATTTTATCTTAGATAATATGATTTTATTCATAGAATATATGAAGTAAAAGCATGGAAAGCCTTAAGGCCTCATTTACGTAGACGCGGGACGTCGCGCGTCGCGTGTGGCGTGGCGTCTCGCGGCGCGTCAGACGTTTTTTCTGTTTACGGTTGTTACTACACGTATGCACAAACATTAGCAATGTTCGATCTTGTTTAGAGAGACGCGAGACGGGATGAGTGGCGGTGCCCGCCGGGCCTTTTAGTATCTTGGCCTTATATATTTGATGTTGCACTTTCTAAACACAAGATGGCATTGTCACTGTTCACAAGTCACGACACGTGTCTAACAGCGTTGCCTGACGTGTCGCGACTGAAGATGAGTCGGGCGATTGCCTTACTTGAGGCTTGCCACGCAGAGCCGAGGAAAACCTATTTATATACTGATGACCACCCAAGAGACTTATATTGCGTTTATATTCAATTTAATTTATCATTTCATTTAGTATCTATCTATTAGTGTTGTAACCAACCTTGTGATACAAGAATCTAGTACTATTTCATTAGTAATGCGATATGATTACAAAGGATTTAGGATTCATTTTGATTGCGTACTCGATTGTATTGATTGATTCAAGATCACATTCGAAGGGTAGAGGCTCTGATAATCTCAATGAGATGTAGCGTCAGTCCTCAAAAACGTCCGAGCTCAATGAGATCTAATTAGACCCCTGATAAAATCGAAATAATTTCGATTTTCAAAATAATTCGCAGCGGCAAAATAGACGTCTCTAGACTTTTCAATCTAAATTAGGCTTTGGCGCGGCGATATAGAAGTCTTTACCTATATCAAAATATTTAAGTTCGTCATTGTTGGTATTGAGTACTTATACGAGTAAAACATAATTTACTATATTCGATACTGTCCTGGGTCGACTATAGATACTCATAAATCAATGACTGAGATTTTGATATTAAGACAAACGGCCTTACCGGAAAACGTTACTTAACTTTAAGCATTGCTTAACATATTTTGTCAACTTCTCGCTGACACGTAATGACATGTGCGGAAAGAAAATAGATAATTTAAGACGATGGTTAAAGTTAAGTAACGTTTTTCGGTAAGGCCGTATAGGTATGTCGCCGCGCTAAAGCCTAAATTAGATTGAGAAGTCTAGAGACGTCTATTTTGCCGCTTCGAATTATTTTGAAACTCGAAATTATTTTAATCGTGTAAGGGGTCTAATTAGATCTCATTAAGCTCGGACGTTTTTGAGGACTGACGCTACATCCCGTTGATGCTTTATCAAAGGTTCGTCATATCAAAATTTTGTTCATCTCGTCATATTATTATCGTTCCAGATACCGCGTGTTCCTCGGCCAGATGTACCCGATGAGCATGACGGACATGCGGCTGATAGACAGTAAGATATCACCAACATGGTGCCAGGTAGGTGTGTATACATTCTACATACTATAAGTATTTAAATAATATACGTTACCCAATACTTAATTGACCGAGCGAGCGAAGCGTCTGTGCATCAACTAGCCCAATTTTCTTTCGTCTGTCAGTTTGTTTATTTGTCCCACTCGCGTACAGAGCGTAATTTTGAACCAATTTTGATGAAACCTGGCGTATAGGTTCTATGTTTTTTTTGCCGTCGACGATTTTTGATAGGAGAACAAATATACAAAAAAAACAACTGGTTGCACTCCGGGAGTGCCGGCAGAAGTGAAAACTAAAAAATAAAATAGCAAAAAGACTGACTCGTGAAGGATTTGAACCTCTGCCCTCCGATGGACAAATTGAAATTTATATCCTAATACTAATTTCCTAATCCTAATTTATATACTATATACTAAGCTAACGAGTCTTACGTCATGCTAGAAGGACAAACTTGTACATGTCATACAATAATGAACTTTAAATGCAGAACGTTAGAATAGGTTTCTCACTAAAATAATGACGTCATGCTAGAAGGACAAACTTGTACATACAATAATGAAATTTAAATGCAGAACGTTAGAATAAGTTTCTGACTAAAATAATCCGTCCGTCTTACGAATTTTAATCTGACGATCTGACGCGAGCTTAACATTTTTACCCATCCAAAAAAATGCACAAAGCCGCTAAAGAAGTTTTCACTTCCAAAAAAACACATACAGTCGAATTGAGAACCTCTTCCTTTTTGAAGTCTGTTAAAAAGCGAAAGTAACTCCGCCTCTTAACTCGTAAACGGCTGAACTGATTAAAATCAATTAACAATCGGCGAAGTAATCGCTAAACAAACATACAAAAAAACCATACAGTTGAATTGAGAACCTCTCTTCTTTTTGAAAGTTGGTTAAAAGAAGAAATTGTGCGATGCGATGACACGCGGAGTCTGACTGATGCGTCCATTGACATTGTGTATATTTTCGAAACTGGGTTATTTAGGAAACACAATATGTACAGACACAATTACGTACCTACATACATACATACATACATCACAACCATTATTTTGCGTAGTTGAATCAAAAGTAAAATATTTGCGATCCACGTGTTAAATTTAAGTCACATAAAACTAATATAAATATTTAAACATCAAAATTTAGGTGAAATTTATATTATAGCTATTATATATATTATGATTGTATTATCAAACCACTGGCTTATTTATACAACACTCAGACTATGATAAGAAATACCTAAAGATAATAGCTATCGGACAACGTCTTTATACAATGTATTATGCCTACTAGTATCCAAATATAGTAGTTGATATGTTATAAGTACTAAGAAAAAGTATAATTTGAGTATTCGATATTAATTAGAATATCGTTAGTAAAGGTTTTTTAATTGAGTAATTAATTAAGAAATAAATAATAAAAAGTTAAGCTTTCAAGTTTAATGTGAGAGATCTCGTTAGATACCTACATTGGTCTGAATGTCATAGATTTTCATTTTTAGACATAAACTAATCATAGCAATCACATAATTATGTGGTTTTCATTAGTACATAAAGTAGGTTGACAACATCCGATTTTACTGTTGCGCGACAGAAGCAAAGTACCCAATGTTTAATGTTTTTTTAGAAGTTTCCGGCAGCCTAGTCGGGAGACCGTCTGACTTGCGATCCGCAGGTCCTGGGTTCGAATCCCACGGCACGCACCTCTGTCGTTTCGAAGTTATGTGGGTATTGTTGATTACCGCCAACTTCAAACGGTGAAGGAAAACATCGTGAGGAAACCTACATGTCTGAGAGTTCTCAATGATCTTGAAGATGTGTGAAGTCTGCCAACCCACACTTGGCCAGCGTGGCCGACTATGGCCTAACCCTTCTCACAATGAGATGATGGCCCGTTCCCAGCAGTGGGACAGTTTGTACAAACAGGGCTGATAAAAAAATAATGTTTTTTTACCCAAAGTACCCAACTCGCTAACTATAAATAAAATATAAAATATAATTATAGTTCGCTACTGAGCGAGTGTTGTGTCTCGACACTCGCTAGCTTTTAAACTCACCGACTAGTAGTAGCTCGTAAACGTTGGCGATTCTTACTCATTAAATACTATCCTCCTCTATTCGTTTGCTCACTGCTGAGCGTCGTGATGTTCCCGACCCTGGTGTGGCAGATGACGACAAATCTCTTTCCATCTCTGACGATCCTCAGCCTGATGTATTGCATCAGAGATTTTTGTGCCCAGATTTTGTGACACTTAGTCGGACCATCTTATTGGGCTGCGTCCCCTGGGTCTTTTTCCTTCCACTTTACCGGTCATAATTACTTTCTCCAGGTTGTCGTGGGGCTTTCGGGCAATATGGCCAAAATATTGCAGGATCCTCTGGAGACAGATGCTTGACAGTCTCTTGGTAATCTGTAGTTCCTTTAGGATTCATTAAATACTATATTTGTTAAATAAAAAGTTTTTTTAACTTCTCCCAAATTCTAACCCTCAGCGACAAGTTGTTCGCTCGAATGCCACTTTCAACGCGTTCGTGGTCCCCGGATTACCTGAACTGAGCCAGGATCTAGTGCCCGTCTCCATGACAAGGGAGCTGGAGTTAGAAGACGATATGAAGGAGTACTGGGGCTTCTACTTGCTGAAGGGATCCAGTGTCACCGTCTCTGCCTGTGTCAGGTAATAAAACCTATTTCTGTTTGGGTCAGGTAACAAAAGAATATTTCTGTTTGGGTTAGGCAACAAAAATAATCTCGTTTAATATAGATAGTTAAATAAACATTAAAACAGTTTTCACTTGAGCTTTAGGCGAGGGAAACACAGTATGAAAAACTATAATCAGCCACCACCGGTTTTTTTAAAATCATTTTATCATTTTTTGCATTAGTGTATCAATACTTCAATAATACGCTTAACGAATAAGTTTAGGAAAATAATATTAATAGGTATTAATAATGTAGAAAAAAATCTATGTATACGTACATTTCGTATTTTAATAAGAAAAAAGTAGCAGTACAGTATGCCAACTTTTAGTTTATCCTGTAGAAGAATGGGGAATGGCTAAAGTATTAAAGATATTACAAACACTGTTTATTTGTTTATACTTTTTTTTTTAACTTAATTCCAGCTACCCTGGCGCTTCCCTCATCATGATCAAAGGCTACAAACATCTACAAGATTGCGCGTATATTGGAGATGACTCCTCCGAAGAAGTAGAGGAGCTGGTGGAAGCCTACAGTCTCGGCCTGATGAGCAACACTACCTTCATGGAGAAGATACAAGAAATACGACTCAAGAAGATCGACGGCAAGGCTAATGATCCTGGTAAGGCTAATTTATAGTGATAGGACCCTTTTATAGATTCCACCTCGGGACCATACCTGTGCCATTTAAGCTCGTAGTCCACTTATTATCTCCGCACCAGACAAGCACCTAACAAGCACCCGGCAAGCACCCAACCAAGCTTCGCCGTCCACTAGCGGACCGCGGACCGTCAATTTGCTGCCCTTTTGCTTCCAACCAGCAGCTAGCTCGCTGTCATCGGGCAGCGCCCCGATATAAGCCCCGACCCAAGAAAAGGGATGCGTGTGTACCTATGTATGTATCTGTGTGTATCTATATGTGGCATTGTAGCTCTCAAACGGATGGACCGATTTTGATCTAGTTTTTTTTTGTTTGAGAGGGGTTTTTAAGTTATCTAAACTTATACTTGTTGCTTTCGATTTAAAATGGACTTTATATCACAATAACGATAAGGTCGTTTTCTATTCACATGACTGTGAGGCGAAACGGCGCTGTTCAAGTGCGGAGTTGATAAGTGGACTACGAACTTTATTCAACCGCCAAGCAGTAGTTTACAAGCATTTCAGTGTTCCTGTTTAAATAGCACTTATTTAGCCTTTAAACGTTTTTCTCGGTCTTTTAGGTCCTCTCCTTTTTTCTCAATTCCACCAAGATTATTTATAATCTACTTTAAATAGTTTAAATCCATCCGAGATACCTTATAAAATTAAGTAGCAGTATCAATAAACGCATCGTATTTGGTATCATACTTTATCTTATTGCTATAGGCACAATAAAATGTAGGATTACAGAAGTGAACCGCGTTATCAGTTGTCATACAACATGTTGTACCTAATGACTAGGTGTTATGTCTGTTGACGCGGCGATAAGCGTTTCTTGAGATGCCTTGAGTTTCGTAATAAGTTTGAATTAAAAATATTGAAGAAAACACCTTTAAAAAAATATGATTAGCACAGCTGATCGATACCAGTTTCGTACCAAGAACAATTATGTTTACTTCGAAACCAGTTACGAAACTATAGTTACGTACGTGGTTGAAGCGGTATCAACTGTGCTTATTGGGTGTGTGCGTAATACATCAGATGTGGTCCCTTATAAATTTTATCAAAATCGGTACAGTAGGTACTTTGGTTTTTATAACAAAATAATTGAAAAAATATCATCCAATAAACGAATATCGTAATTGGATATCGGTTTTTTTAGTTTTTTTAACTCTAATTTACTTATTGTTTCACGATACGTCTTTTGATCTCAATCATTTTATATCCCTTAACCAAATCATGGATATGGTATTTGTCCAAACATGGCCGGATAAATCGTCAAAAGTAATGCTTACAACGAAATGGCGGTTATAATACAGGCAAATCAAGAAAGGCAGCGTATCGTGATGTGCCCAGCCAGATCTCGATCATCCCAGTTCATTTTTGCAAGCCCATGATTGTCCTTCAACATATGTAATTATGCACTTTTCACCCATTTCTCACATATTCAGTTTGTTTTCAGTTATTAATAAATTCAATCAAATTCCACGCTAATTTTAATGGACATTTTACGAGTAACTTATCTACAGAGTAACCTACGAACCTAATAACTGAATCAACAGTTTTTTCAACCTGTTAACCGATGACAAAAAGCTGTTTTTAAAATTGACGGGTAAATTGTTAATGACCCACATCTACATTGCATACGTGAAAGCTAAGAGGTCATATTATTTCCTAAAATGTATCTTGCTTCTGGGACACGACGTATGACCTAAATATTGATGGTTATCTGACCCCAGCGCATAAGCGTTGCTTGTCGGTGTTGCAACGGTCACTGTTAGCATTCTGGGTACACTGCCAATTAGTAGTAATACGAGCATTTAGATTATATCTTTAGACCTTCATCAGTCTGAGATATTCCAATTGCCCTAACTGTTACAGTTTAGGTTTAGGCAAATATGTAAATAGGACCTCGAATTCTGTGGGTAAGTAATTATAAATGTTGTATTTATATATGTAATTTGTATATATTGTTTTATTCTAGTAAGTAAAAGTATTTGTCAATTTTGATTTAATATATAACATGTGAATTCATGATATATCATTTTTAATTCTGTAATGGATGTCTGAAAATAAACATTTAAATTGATTCTATTCATTCACCCTGACCTGAATTGATTCAATTACAAAATGTTTTTTGATATGGTATTTTTGTAAGAATAGATGTCTACAAAAGATTTTCATCATAATCAAGATAAGTCAGTCCAATGTCAGATAATATAAGCATTTGCCAATGCAGACTTCCATTCTGTTATTATCTTCAGCTTTTTATTCCTAACACTTTATTGTCCATTATTTTACCAATATCTATACTCAAACAAACAAAATGTTTTCCTTTATAAGATACGAGTCTAAATGATTATTATATATCGTTTAATGAACAACAACGTTATCTCTATATTCACATCCCTTACATACATATTTTTCACACAATTCATCCACACTTTTTCTGACCATTCCTGACTACATCTTACCATCATATTTAGCACCTTATAACAAATATGATAAAAAACCCTAATGTATTATTTGTACTCTTCAGATACGATGAGGCGGCACAAAGCCGGAGTGAGTTTCCACGATCCCAGCACTGTCACCAACGCGACTTCCTCCGAAGACTTCCCAACCAATGCTGATATCACTGATCACGACCCTAAGGTAATTTAAGTGACACAACTTCTGACTGACCTCGCAGCTCAGTTCGTTATGTGGATTCGATCCCTACCAACCTTCATAAAGCATCAACGGGATGTAGCGTCAGTCCTCAAAAACGTCCGAGCTCAATGAGATCTAATTAGACCCCTTACACGATTTAAATAATTTCGATTTTCAAAATAATTCGAAGCGGCAAAATAGACGTCTCTAGACTTCTCAATCTAAATTAGGTTTTAGCACGGCGACATAGAGTCTTTATATCAAAATCTTTAAGTTCGTCATTGTTGGTATATGAGTATCGGTCAACCCAGGATACTATATTCGTGAATTTTGTAAAACAAAATTTACGTCCATGTGATGGAAAGTCATTGCCTACCAAGGACAATTTCAGTGGTGATGAGATGAGCATGGATGTTAGTTTTGTACCTGGGTGTTTTTATGTATCATGAGTAGGTATATATATAAAATATATATATATATATATATATTTATGAAAAAAAAGTATTATATCAGTTATCTAGTTCATGTAGTGTAGATAAATAGATAGATAGACTCTTATTGTATACACCTTACAGTAAAACACAAATTACATAGTGAGAATAGGTTTACATGCTAGTGAAACAACAGGCGGCCTTATCGCTACAAGCGATGAGATAAACAAACATACATACATACAATAAACATATACAAATTGAGCTAGATGCTCTATATGAAGATATTCACTAATATTTATTTATTTAATCTTTATTTAAAGAGCCATATAAGCTCTTCTCGAGTTGTATGTGAGGAGTTAGTTTGGCACTTTCAACATACAGAAATTAGATATATCTTGAAAAGGCCAAGAACGTTATTTTCAAGTTCCATATTAGGCCCCGAGAAAATAGGCGTCGCAACTACGATATCTCATACGTGCGTGACTTCTTTTTTAGATAAAAATAAATATCGATCATATTATATCTTGTATATATTTTTAATAAATATACAATCAATTTCATAAAACATTACTACAAAATCTTTTGAGGCCTTTTAGGTACAGAAGCCAAAAAATAATCCGTCGATAGTCTTTCTTATTGATTGACTACTTCTTAGATATCATAAATCATCTGTTTACACATTTTCCCATCGATTATCACCTTTTCTCCTCTCTGTCTGTCAGTAGCGAGACATATCACCTAAATATTACATTTTTAGAGCTTTATCTACTAAAATTTTCACAGATATTTTGATAATAAGATAGACAGCCAAAACAATCATAAACAAAAATGAAAAAAACGGAACCCATAAAGGATCACTTTGTTGTCCGTCTGTCCGTCTGTCTGTCTGTCCGGGTGTCAAGACCTTTATCTCGGGAACGCGTAAAGGTATCGTGTTGAAATTAAAACCATACACGCAAATCTTTAGTCTCTTGCTGCAAAAAGAAAAAAAATCTCAGATTTCGTAAAAAAAAGTTACAGCCGAATATGTTGTAAAAAACGCAAATTTCGACAATCACAAGGGAACCAAAAACTATGGGGTACTTCCCGTTGACCTAGAACTCTGAAATTTGGTAAGAAGTTGTGTTAGAGCACACATATAGGAAAAAATCCGAAAACTGTTTTTTTTTTAATCATAAAAAATAGTGTCTTTATGCAAGGAATGAGGGTCCAAATTTTAAAGTTCTTTAACCGTATCATGTGGGGTATCTTAGAAAGAGCTTTATTGGCATAAGCTAAAACAGGTTTTTAAATATTTTTACGATGTATATTTTTCAGTTTATGAAGGAAAATATAAAAAAATATATGATTTCCCCCTTTTATCTACTAGTTTGTACGGAACCCTCGGTGGGGGAGTCTGACTCGCACTTGTCCGGTTTTTTATCTCTTCATCTGTCTCTTAGTCATACATTATGTTTTCTAAGGTTTTTGCGATTGTTACTCTTGAAACTAAACAAATTTTAATACGAAAACTTTACAAAATCTAATGTAAGTAGTCTAAAGGTCGCCGCTTTAGACCTCATTGAGTTCCGACGTTTTATTCTTGTCGATATAATGTCGTTATAAGATCCATACTCATCATTATCCACAGCCTTCTCTATCCCACTGCTGGGTATAGGCCTCTCTCTTGTCTTGCCATCTTCCTCGGACCTGTGCCAATCGAGTTCAGGTTCGACCCGCGATTGTTGTTATATCGTCGACCCATCTTGCAGCTGGACGTCCCACACTCCGCTTACCTTGCCTACCGGCCACCATTCTGTCAAAACCTTACTCCACCTGTCATCACTTCACCTAGCATCGATCCATATTCACTTTCATGAAAATATTATATTATGTAATCTGAATTACTGTAAAATGATTGCACGATATTCTTCAGGAGCTGAAAGAAATCCTAGAAAGGCTGCATGCCCTCCGCCAAGCGGCGAAGACGGAGTCCTTCAAGCACTACCACCCACCTCCTCACCTGATGTCGCTGCCGGCTCTACACAGACATAGAGACGCTAACGTCGACAAGGACGAACGACGGTTCCTGTCCTTTAAAGGTTTGCTTAATATTTGCCTGTTTTATTATTTTGTCTGTCATAATCATCTTTATTATCACCAACTTCACTTATTTTGGTATTTTTCTCTTTTCGATCTCCTCTCTCATTTTTTATATTCTCTTTTTGGTTAATATTCAGTTTAAAAAGATAAATAGTATGTATCAGTTTTACTTTTGAGTTTTCTCGTCTCATGTCTCTGTTTAACACTAATGTGTTCGTGTATCTCCACATGTTTCAGTATTTTGTCCATTTATTTTGTTTTTCTGCATCTTTTCACTTGTGTAATTCTAATTTTAGGCTAATTTTGATTTCTACGTATTTACTTCATATTGTACGATTATACTCGTAAATACGTACGAGTATAATCGTATATCAAAGCTTCAATGAAGAGATTTGCATGTTCGAGAGATTTATGTGTGACGTCTATCAACCTGCATTTATTCAATGTAAAGGCCTTAAACTTTTCACAATAATAATTATATTAAAATAAATTGGAAAAAAAACAACTTCAAAATACGCAATTTGTTTACTTGGATGACATTTTCCAGCTATTTTGTTATAAAAACCAAAGTATTGAACCGATTTTGATAAAAAAATATATATGGAACTACCTCAGACAACCTACGAAACAAAAAAGAATCATCAAAATCAAATCGCAATTAGCAAAGTAATCGGTGAATAAACTTACAAAACACAGTCGAATTGAGAACCTCCTTCTTTTAGAAAGTCAGTTAAAAAGAGACCCACACCCAGCAGTAAGACAGCTGTTTCTAAAAACTGAGCCAACTGAGATAAGGATATTGTGTAGTATGAACACATATCAATGGAATACGAATGAAAAACATTATTACTATATCTTATGAGCGTAAATAAATATACGATACAGTAATACAGTAATTCGTATGATATATATATATTTATATTGGTTTCTTAATGTTCCAATCTTTTTGCATTCCAGATATAGATGGAAATAACAGCAAAGCAGCTAAGAAGAATACTCGAATACAAAGTATTACAACAAACATTCCTATTATTAAAGACATTACAATTAATACTCTTACAAATAATAACAATGAACCTACATCAAACACTGAGTCGAATACTAAAGAAGCTGATAAGGATATTCTAGAAAGTACTACTAATGTTAACAATCCTCAAGAAAATAATAGCATATATGAAAGTATTTCAAAAGAAAATATTAGAATTAAATTGAATATGACGAGCCCTGTAGAAGACGCAGAAAAATATCAAAACCATAATAGTAACTTGGATGATATAGAAGAAGATATTGAGAAAGCAGTAAAAATAAAAGAAAGTATTGAATCTAACAAAACAGACATAATTTCAAATGCGCCAGAACCAATTGTGAATGAAACAGAACCCAATTCTCTGAATTTGAAACTAGTGGATGTAGATTTTTCATCATCGGTAAGTTTTTCATTATAATCAGCCATATTTATATTTGTTTTGTGTGTTATAACTTTTTGCGTGACTTTGAGCTTCCTTATAAAGTCCATAATAAGTGACCGAGCTATGGAGAAGGCTATGCTCGGGATCTTTCTGCGAGATCGTATTGGAAACGAAGAGATCCGTAGACGTACGAAAGTCACCGACGTAGCACAGCGGATTAGCAAGTTGAAGTTGAAGTAGCAGTGCACCGGCAAGCGCAGCGTAGGAAGACCAGCCACAAGGTGGACAATTACCTCATACAAGTGGCGGGAAGACGCTGGATGCTGGTCGCTTCCAGTCGGTCTTCGTGAAATCCATGGGGGAGGCCTATGTTCAGCAGTGGGTTTCTTGTGGCTGAGATAATGATATGTGTTATATTTATCCTCATGCTATCACGTATCACACGTTGAAATTTTCGATTTTTATCACGCTAATCTCTCTAGGCTTTAATATATATATTTTTTTTGTTGTAAAGCATTCTGTTATCACAATAAGTGAACTAAATTTTGAACTGTCATGATGATTGAAAGTATTTATGTTTTTTTGCTACAAGCAGTGTAACTATATCATTATAAATTTAATTTTGAATAAAATGTTACGAGTACTTAGGTAATCTAGATAATACGACACATTCGAAAGTGAAATTAAATTATAAAATAATAAAATTTTATAGGCTGATAAATAGGAGAGTGGAAATTTACCATTCGCAATGCGTAAGTCATCACTTGATAAAGATGTTGCTTATGATAAGTAGAATACAATGTAAGATATTTACCTAATGTAAGCTAAAATTAAATCTCTATACCTAATGTAAACTACAATAAAATCTATATTTATGAACACCCATCTCCCATAAATTCATTAGACAATCTGATTGCGGATATAAACAATTCTCGATTAGTGACTTAGAGTTTGCTGCACCTAAACAATTAGAAATAAATATTACAAGAGTTAAATTAAATCTTGTATATCCATTTTTTTTTATTCGAAAATAGGCTTGCGCTTGGCCGTCAACTCACCTGGTGTTAAGCGACAGTTACGGTCTACGATGGAGCGCCTAGAAGAAACCTAGTCACTCCATGGGGGAGTCCTATGTCCAGCAAACGAGAGTTTATCTATGCATTTACTTTTAGTTTTGTAGCTAAGCCGATTTTACATAGAAAAGCCTTCTTAAATGCTCCGTCATCGTTGGAAAAAGCTTTGTTAGATTCATCGTCCTCCTTAGATTACTTTTCTTTTTTACCCGACTGCGTAAGAATGGGCTTATGTTTTTCGAGTGTATGTATGTATGATTTTATATTACCTCCTATTGCTTACGGTTTGATCGATTTTGATGTACGAGATGTCGTTAGATCTTCACTTAAAGGTTTTTTTCTAGTACGACTTTCGCTAAAATAAAAAATGCGCTTTTAACGTAATAAATGATTTTACTAAATTATTTAAAGGAATTCTCAATTATAACTTTTTACAGCGATTTTACTTTTTGTGTTTAATATAGATACTTGTTGCTCTTACTTGTCGTATGTTTTTTTACTATATCTAAGGTTTTTTTTTATTTTTTCCCCCGTTTTATCTCCATTTTTATCTTCAACTACTTTCAGTTTTATCTCGCATTTTCCACCTGCTATATTTCCGTGGTAACTATATTTCGCATATTTGTTATAAATATTTACTATGATGTTCACATACTTTATTATCATTCTCAAATATTAGGATCCGGTATTATTAAGTTTTCAGCAAACGAAAAATATTATGCAAAGGATTTTGTATCAGTGAATGTTGGTTCTATTCTGATACATTATCATTATTAAGTAAATAGTTGACTTGGCATACCTACATTACGAAAATTGTATTATCACTTTGTAAACAATAAATTAATATTGAACTAGGTGATAGTTTATGGAAAAATAAACGTAAATGTTGCAATTATGTAACTGCTATAAAACAATGGCATGATTTCTGAGTATCATTTAAACAAGTATTTTTACCCGACTGCGTAAGAAGGAGAGTTATATTTATCGAACGTGTGTTTGTTTGCATGTATGTACGAGTATGTATTTACGTATGTATGTATGTTTCTATGCGACAGCCTACAGCCTAAACGGCTTGACCGATTTTGATGTGCGAGCTGTGATTAGATTCGTCTTCACTTCCAGAGTTCGACAATATTTCAATTTGATCCAAGTTAATTTTCATAGAATAAAAATCATATTTAGATAATGTTAACATAAAAATTACTTTTATGCATGAAAATTAACTCGGATCAAATTGAAATATTGTCGAATATTTGCGATGTTGTTTTCTAGTTTTACAAAGGACGATTTTTTTTTAGAAGTTCATTCAGTCATTTTATATGTTCAAATATGTGGGTATGCGCGAGCGAGACGGACGATGGTCGAACTAAGTATTTACTATGTTGTGTGTACACCGCGAGCAAACCAGTGACGAAATGAATATAAGATTGAACTTGCTCCAGGGCACACCGGAAGGCGATCAAAACTCCAAAGAAGTGTTCGAAGATGTTCTCCACAGACTGCAGGCGCTGGGAGACAGGGGG
The DNA here is from genome assembly GCA_947563715.1 of Lycia hirtaria. NCBI lineage: Eukaryota > Metazoa > Arthropoda > Insecta > Lepidoptera > Geometridae > Lycia > Lycia hirtaria. Next base: position 29,612,215 of record OX387377.1, on the reverse strand, counting down.
AAGAGAGTCCTGCTCAAACTGCATGAGACGATGGGGGTGGAGTACCATGAGAAGGTATACATTTTTTGACGTGATAACGTCTTATAAATCGATGAACGCCGGCTGCGCGCACGAAAAAGCATGATTCATTGTCACGTTCCGCCTGAGCCGAGCGTGCAAGCGAGAGCGCGGAACAAGCGATAGAGAGGCACGACCGGCCCAAGCGTTCGGCTTGTGACGCATCTATCATGACGTTATCACGTAAAATTATCGTTCGTAAACCGACTTTACAGACAACCATTTTTTTACGCAAGATAGATCTACGATTGATCACCAACTCGCCTGATGTTTAGCGACGGTGTGGCCGAGGATGGAGCGTCGATCTAGAATATATCTTTCACTCTAGCCTTGAAAATTCCAAGATTGTTCTCAGGAAACAAAGATGGCGGCAAAGAATTCCATTCCTGTGTACGCTTAACGTACGTGGACCGATATCGCTGAGTACGGATTTTTAGCATTTCAAAGAGAAATGGCTGGTAATTTGCCGACTTTCTGCTAGTCTTGTAGAGATATGGGGAGGGTGGAATTAGGTCGTGAAACTCTTGCGCACATTCCCCGAAATGAATGGATATATCCGATAACCGAACTTTTGTAATAAGAAGGTTGCTGAATATGTTAAAACAGAAACCTAACAAATTTAACCTGATAGCTGTCCGGGCAAATGAAACAGATGGTAACCAAACTTATGGGATCAGAAAAACGTGTCAAGTAAAACATTTGAAATCAGCCAGTTCCTTAAAACAGATTCAGACAAGTATGATTCAAACATATTAATTTGGTGTGGCGGGTCGCCCTCTTCCCTCAATCATGGTTGACTCGGCTCGCGCTGGCACATGCGTCAACTCGTGAACGGGTGCTGCTTGCGGGAGCTGGACTGCTCGGCGTACACACGCACGCATGTTAGTTAAGTGTAAATTAAAATTTTGTCTTCCTCTTGCATAACTTAAAAAAAGGCACGGACCCTGGAGTCTGTGGAGAATAAATTTGTTAAAAAAACATATACATTAATTTGGATTATATAAAGTTTAAATACCGTATCAATTATTAGGTTTATCATATTTTTGTTTGTTACACATATAAACTTTCTTTTCAAAGATTCGGTTATTGATTATTAATGTTTTAATAGAAAAGTAGGTAAATGTATGAGATTGACATAAGCTAATGAAATGTCACGTGATGATTTGATTTGATTTGATTTTTTTATTGGCCATTTTATAACATGTCTGTCATATTAGGCAAGTCATTTTACAATGGTTGTTATACAAATTTAACATTTTTTTGTTACATAAATAAGATTATTCTGTGCAGTACATTTAATAAGTGTTCACAATTTTTTTTTAATTTAAAGTCCAAAAAGAATGTCCAATATTGAAAAAGTAATTACAATTTAAAGTTAGTCGATTATTGAATATAATTTATAGCTATTACACATTACGAGATGAAAATCATTAGTAGATCATTGCAAAACTTACAATATACTAAAATTCTACACTATGTGCGTAACTTAGTGTCACTTGTCCCTGAAAGTAGAATGAAACTATGCCGGACGTAAATTTGCCTATATTTTTGTCGAATTCTCTGAAAAGGATTCTATGTCTATTTTAGTTGTCATGAATTCGTTTATCCTATAAAATGCATTGTTTGTAAAGAACAATTTAATTTTTCTTTTAAAATCTGGTTTTGATGGCACGAGATGTCACAGTTTCTTAGCATTACGATACGTAAGCGTTTGTAGAAATAGAAACGTTTGCCACTTGTCTAAGCGTGCAGATTAATAATATAATACAGTATAAAATAAAAAAAAGTACAGAAATAAACGTTATTATTCCAGAGCCCCGCTAAGTCGGACATAATGTCAGTAGTGAGAGGGAGCGAGGAAGAGCTGGACCACCTGCGGCGCGTGCTGGTGGAAGCTATCGACGAGGAGAAGACGCGACCGCAGAGAGAACGTGAGTCTTACTTCTAGAGTACTAGTTGTGGGTTCAATCCCCACCCAGGGCAAACGTTGTGTTGCAAATGGTGTCATGTCAAACCGTCGCTTAACATCAGACGAGTTGGTGGATCTATAATGTATAAAATAAATGTGAAAAAATGGTTGTCTGTAAAGTCTGCTTACGGACGATAATTTTACGTGATAACGTCATTATAGATGCGTCACAAGCCGAACTCTTGGGCCGGTCGTGCCTCTCTATCGCTTGTTCCGCGCTCTCGCTTGCACGCTCGACTCAGGCGGAACGTGACGATGAGTCATGCTTTTTCGTGCGTGCAGCCGGCGTTCATCGATCTATAAGACGTTATCACGTCAAAAAAAAATTCGCAATACGCAAAAAATATGTAACAATCTGATAATGGCCAAAATATAACAAATTGAGTAAGCCTGTGTCTTTTAAGTAAGCGTGCTCCATCGTAGACTGCAACGTCGCTTTACCGTGGTCAAGTGCAAATCTATCAGTGACTATAGATAGTTTCAACTATTTTATCTATTTAATGGAAGCGCCTTAAATTGGAAATATTTTGTTTCACAAACACTCTGTAGCTATAGTCAGAAAATATTATGGGGCGCAAACAGTAAAATTGACAAGTAAATTATCTATTTAGCCAAAATACCAGGAAATTCCCTAGCTCTGTAATGATCTATGGTTTTCTTTATATTTCGTGTATCTCTATGCGTTGGAACCCACCGATACAAGAAAAACATTTCAATATTTTCATCATTCAGATGAGCATTGCACTTTTTTGGTACAAAGTATTTTTCGTTTTTCGTAAAAAAAAAAACGTCACAGCGAGCTGGGAAATAGAAAATTCATCCAAGAAAAACACGTGATATTTCACTCCACTCACCCCTCCCCCTTCCTTTCCCCTGGTGATGTTTTGAACCCGTCCCCCCTTCCCCTGGTGATGTTTTGAACCCCCTCCCCCTCCGCTCCTCCTCCTTTTGCGTCACGTGAGTAATGAACGATCCGTTACCAATCTGAGCTTGTGATCCAGAGCGCAGGCGCGAGTCGATGGTGGAGGCTCGAGCCAAGCGCGAGCTGATGCTGGGTCGGGCGGAGCTCACCCGGGAGCTGAACGAGGACGACGAGGCCCGGGACTACGCCGCTGAGGAGGTTAGCTTTTTGTTTTATTTTATTTATTTTATCATGTATCCAAACTACTTAATGTCGCCTTGCAGCCTTCCCTCTACTACCTGAGAATTACTTGAAGTATTCAAGGCTAATTAAGAGGGCCCTTCCCGACGTGTCGATGTTAGGTTACCTATCTATAATCATTTCTCCGAAAACGTTTTTTTTTCTAAAGAAACTTTATCAAATTCCCGAATGTTCATTCAATGATAACTCTGGTAATCGAATCTGTAATACGACTATGTATAGTCTATATTAAATGAAAAACAAAATAACTGCCTGCAGAAAAGCAGTCTAAGTTTGGACCATTTCGTTAGGCTGGAAACGCTGTTGAGTGTATATTTTTTTGAGAAAGTATGCGTAAAATCGCTATAAATGCACATTCTTAAATAAAAATCTTATCTAAATAGTTTTAGTAAAATCACTTGTTGATTACAAATAAAACGACAAAAAGTATTTCTGGGGGAGCTTAGAGTTACCTACCTCACGCCCCCTAAGTTCGCTCATAGTTCAACATCTTTCACACCAAACTTCCAGGGCCTGGAACCGGACGGGTACGCTGAACATCACTCCACTGTAAACGAAACGACTGCTTTCGACATGAGCAACTCCGAGTTCTGGTCTTCCTTCTCGTCCAGCGAGGAGCGGCTGCTGGAGTGCGACGGGCTCATCCTCAACCTGCCCCTCAAGCCCCACCCTCAGTGCAGGGAGGGAGCCTCCGAGGCGGAAGCCTTCACAGCCGCCAGGGCTAATGCTCTCACCTACAGGTACGCATAAAATATACATCAAATTTTGGAGGACTTTTTTCCCAAACACCATCTAGCCTCAAACTCAGCAAAGCTTGTACGGTTGTAATCACATTACTGATAGAATACATATATGTATACATAATATTTTTTGTAAATACCTAGGTACATGGTTTATGAATATACCAATCATGATACATATTAAACACACAGACACAGAACAAACATCCATACTCAGCAGTTTGTCCTGGCTGGGAATCGAACCCACAAAGGCTCAAGGCGTACTGAATTTCATCATCGGTTGTTTCATCAAAATCGTTTCAGCCGTTTTCTCTTTGTCGGGGATTTTTGATTGGATCGGAACTGCTTAGTAGGTGATCATATAGAAACTTATATACATACCAACATACATACTATATATATACTCCAAAAATATTACCCTCCTTTTTACGCAGTCGGTTAAAAAAGTACTTTATCACGCTAAGATGATGATGATGATGAGTCGTTCGCCCCCCAGGGTGCCAGCAAACGGTTACTACTTCTTCGTGTTCAACTCCGAGAATGAGGTGCAGAAGAACTACATCCGCGCGAAGTTCGACCTCCAGAAGACGAGGTACGACGTCGCGCGGAACAAGCTGCGCGAGTGTACCAACAGCACTGACAGCTGTCACCTGCCGCTTGACATATTCACCACGCAGAAGGTAAGATATTGATATTGATATTATTTATTCACATAAGAGCTTATCCACTATTATAACTAGATATTATACTAGTAGAAAAACGAATTATGCATTGTCAGATTACAATAATAGTATTTATAAAATAATTTAAATACTATTAAGGATTTTTATGACAGCTATTTAAGGATATTTAGGACAGCTGTCACCTGCCGCTCGACATATTCACCACGCAGAAGGTAAGTATATATTATATGACAGCTGTCACCTGCCGCTCGACATATTCACCACGCAGAAGGTGAGGATATAATATATGACAGCTGTCACCTACCGCTTGACATATTCACCACGCAGAAGGTGAGGATGTTTATGACAGCTGTCACCTGCCGCTTGACATATTCACCACGCAGAAGGCGAGGATATATATGACAGCTGTCATTGTAATTATTTCATTTTTAGGTTTTCGTACCAAGGTAGCCTATTCGTGAGGCTACGGTGTCTGTCTGGCTGTCCTACACCTGTATCTTTTGAACGTTAACAGACGCGAGAAACGGTTCCCGTATGGTTCAGTTACGGATCGGTGTTAACTGAATTGCCCCCGATATAAGTCCCAAAATGATTGTCATAAAGAAAGTTTTTGCCATAATTCACGGTTAATCACAACTTTTTCAATTTAATATTTTAAAAACGCGGGGGCACAATTTTATCGCATTTAGCGGGCTATTTTAGCACACATCACATCTGGGAAGAAAATTATATATTGAAACATTAGTTTTATTTTACATTACATCAACTATATATCCCACACTATGGGAGTGGGGTTGAAGAAAAACATCCCTTCTTTATACCTAATTTGATAAATAGGGGCAATTTATCAGTTTTTTATTTATTTTATTTTTACAACAGCATTTTGTAGCGGTTTATGATTGTTGATTGAAATTTTCATGTAAGATAAGTATTTTTTCAAATGCGCAAACGCCTTATTAACTACAACAAAACAATATGTATGGCCAATACAAATTTTGTATGGCCTTGTGGCTCAGTCGGTAGTGTGTCTACGTCTACCTGTTGTACTGAAAGGTCGTGGGTTCGATCCCCACCCAGGGCAAACATTTGTGTGATGAGCATGGATGTTTGTTCTGTGTCTGGGTGTATCATATGTATATATTTACAAAAAAAAAGTATTGTATTCTATCAGTCATTTAGTTCCATAGTACAAGCTTTGCTTAGTTTGGGCTAGATGGTGTTGTGTGAAATGTCCACAAATATTTATTTATTTATTTATATCCAAACTAAATACAATTAACTAGCTAAACTGCACCAAAAACAAATAGATTACCCTAGACCGATAAAATAAGTACCTGAATAAAAATATATGACAAAAACATTAACATATTTAGTTCCATCCTAATAATAAACAGCATTCCTGCCCCAAACTCAGGAGGTCAGCAACCGCTATTATTTGAAGGAAATAAAATCATTGCTTGGCAAAAAAAACTTACACATAACGATTACTTGTATTCAATACGCGTTTTATAAATATCAATCACATAATTCACGTATCGAGTGTCAGTTGTTTTTGCCTTCAGGCCTTGGCACCAAACGAAGATATGAAAAGTAGATTTCGTTACAAAAAAATTGCATGATTTAAGTAATTCAAATAATTCAAATTATTCAAGCGAGGTGGTGGACCTATCTTACGTAAAAATAAATATCGTTTAAGAGTCCGTAGATCGACCATCGTCCGTCTCGCTCGCGCACACCCACATTTTTGAAGATACAAAATAACTGAGTGATCTTATAAAAAAAATCGTCGTTTGTAAAACTAGAAAACAACATCACAAATATTCGACATAAATTTCAATTTGTTCCAAGTTAATTTTCATACATAAAAATCAATTTTGCGTTAATAATTTCTAAAAATGATTTTTATGAGAAAAAGAAATTGAATTTTTGTCGAACATTTGTGATGATATTTTCTAGTTTTACGAGGACTATTTTTTCATAAGTTCATTCAGTCATTTTATATCTTCAAAAATGTGGATAAGCGCGAGCGAGACGGACGATGCTCACACTATGGATTTTGACTAAATTTATGTGACTAATTTGAAAATATAGCCTCCAAAAAAAAGTTTTCTTTCAAATTGTTTTTAAATAAAGGATTTAAGCGGTAACAACTATATTTTGAAGTCTGTTTTTTAAATTATAATTACCAGTAGTTTACTCTTATCTAAAATTTAATATTATAGCTAGTACCTATAGTTTTTTAGCAAAAATACACGCAAATTTTCATGCTTATTAGAAATCTACCAATCAAAAAAACTCTATCAAACGCTAGCAGCCGTCTAGCCGAATATCAAACAAAAAGTAGCGCACCAAACTTCCTTATTCTGTCACCTCTGAGAAAAAACAGCGATATTTGATTGGCAACCAGCTGACTGCATAATGTCATGATAATCAACCTCTTGGCCATCGCTGGATAATCAAATATTTGTTACCTCTGTGCTAATTCAAACTGGCATGAATACACATACACGTGTATACTTTGTCGAAGGCTGTCTACTGAACATTTCAAGCTTATTGTTTTGACGCATATATTATTTTCATCTAAAATTCTTATAAGCAAGCAAGTTCGTATAGAATAAATTGAGTGGCCAGCCCTATTGTCAAAGTTATTTAGCCGCCGAAACACCTCCGACTTGGCTTGACGATTGCTGAACAAACAACCGGGACCTACAATTTAACGTGTCATCCGACCCACGGTCGCTACCGTGGGTCGGATGAAAGAAATGCCACTCACGGTCACCCATCCGAACACTGACCGGTCCGTCCGTTGCTTGACATTGGTGATCGTTCGGGAACACCTAGTCAAGCTACGCCACGTGCGCTACATTCTTATATGTGTACTCTGTTTCTTGGTAACTACATGTTGTAGTTCTACAACTACAACCAATCTTGGAGTTTTCAAGGCTAGATTGAATGTGAAGAGAGTGAGTGATGGCTTAAACAGGGCCAATTTAATAGGCCACTTTTGACACTTTTCAGTGCCATATTCACAATCGTTGGATATCGGATTCGTTTTGAAGACTATTCTTTCCTCTCAGTCAGCTCTCATATAAATGACAGATCGAATTTACATGACAGGTTGAGAATAGCCCTAAACCAAATGTAAAAAAAAATCAGACGTTATTTCTTAAGAGCTTTTCACTTCATAAATGTATCATCATCGCTCTCAACCACTAGAAGTCCCACTGCTGGACATAGGCCTCCCCCGTGGACTTCCAAAAACACCAATTAGAAGTGGCTTGCATCCATCGTCTTCCCGCCACTTGTAAGAGGCTATCTGTCCATCTCGTGGATGGTCTTCCTGCGCTGCGCTGCCGGTGCGTGGTCTTCACTTGAGAACTTTTCGACCCCATCGGCCATCAGTTCTACGTCCTATGTACCCTACTGCTACTTCAACTTTCTATCTTGGTGAATTTCGTTCGTCTATATTCTACTGAAGTATATATAAATCCTGTCTGTCTGTATGTTACCTCTTCACGGCTAGACGGCTTAACCAATTATTATGAAATTTGGCGCAGAGATTATTTACGACCTGGAGAAGGACTTATTTTATCATCATTACGCGGGTGACACCGCGGGGCGCAACTAGTAGTTAGTACAGGCACTTATACTCATTGTAATAATTAAAAATAATGTTTACTTATATTTTATGTTTTATTCCAGGTCGTTCTAGAAGTTCCTCTGCGAGACAACGACTCCCTCTGGAACGAGCAGTTCGTCATCATATCAGAATGTGAGCCCAGAACTTCTATCTACTTGTTCTGCGTCATAGCTGTCCCTATTCTGATCATGGTATTCGCCTTTCAATGAGAAAGCGGAGCGAAATCATGGGAAATGTCGAGACGTGAAAGATGTCTATGAGTGAAGTGTTAGACGTCAATGTGTGAAGTGTAATGACGTCACTGACGTAATACTATACAAGGTGACTATTATAGTCCTGCATTAATATATAAATTGTGTAGTGGATTTCTCCATAATTAAATCCGATCCAATTTTGCTAGAGTGGGACAAACAGTGATAAATATAATTTAAGTGAAGTATAAAATGACTATGAATGACATGAAATATCATAAATTACTGCTACTGGCATGGCAGGTAGACAAATTGGCTTTCCTTTGTTTTACCCATCTATGAATGGAAATAAAATATTTGCTGACACCCGACCACGACGTCGCAAAGAAGCAAAAGGGAGGGTTATGTCTTTGTTGATCGGTATGTATGTATGTATGCATGTATTTATATTCAAAACAGAAAAAAATGTGTTGTGGCTCTGCAAAAACCCCAAAATCCTTTAAATAAAAATTAAGTTCAAAAACTAAAAATCCGACGACTTAAAAATCACGCTCTATCTTCCGCGCTAGGTAGGCAAAAAGTTAATATGCATAAAAGCGCTTTTCCACTACCACGAGCCATCCATGCTATGTACGGATCCGAATTATGATATATCGAACACCATTTTCCCGAAAACGAAATTTATATTTTTCGAAAGATATTTTATCCAAATCAAAGCTCATTTTACAACTATTATACATTATACATTATTTACAAATGTTCGGTTATCAGACGGATAACCGAACATTTGTAAGTAAGGTTTATGTGTATAATAAACAGAAACATAATGAACTCAACCTAATAATTGTTATATCTTATAAGTAAACTTTTGTAAATAAGGCTTTTAGATTAAATAAAACAAAAACCGAACAGTTCAGGGAAATCAAACTTATGGCTAACAAACTTATGGAATCAGAAACTCGGGTTCAGGAAAACGTCTGCCATCAGACAATTCTATGAAACGAATTCGAAGAAGGAAGATTCGTAAAAATGTATTTCGGATCATTGGTAGACCGTGTACCGATTATGGTGCCATCTTGTTCTCTTCCGTTGAGTCATAAGTAAACGTTGTTTTGCGTGATATTCTGTCTGCATAACAATTTCATGCTAGTTAATAGTAGCAGATATTTTTATTTTCGTAATCTAAGTTAAAATCAAAATTATAGGAGATTGAAAATACTGTTATATTTTATACTATGACCGATGCAAGCAGCAGTATCAATTTCTCACATGTAATAGATAGATAGATAAACTCTTTATTGTTTACACCTTAACTAAAACACAAATATATATTTTTTTCATTTTTTTTTCATAGCGAAAAGTGCTTAAATGCTAGTGAAATAACAGGCAGCCTTATTGCTAATAGCGATCTCTTTCATATCTTCCAGGCAACCTTGTACACGGGTTTTTAAGTGTCTAAGAAATTATTTTATTACTCACCCAGTATGTACAGGCGGTTAACGACGAATATCTATACTTATGTACATAAGGTTTTCTACCGAGTGACTAACAGTCTAACACGAAACAACATCTGCGTGCATTTGAGTATTTTGAAGTCGGTTGGTTCAGTTTTTTTAGGATTCCGTACCTCAATAGGAAAAAACGGAACCCTTATAGGATCACTTTGTTGTCCGTCTGTCCGTCTGTCTGTCCGTCTGTCCAAACAAAATCAAAAAAATGATTGCCCACTTTTATTTACTAGTTTGTACGGAACCCTCGGTGGGCGAGTCTGACTCGCACTTGTCCGGTTTTTAAACTATAGTTATGACAGCTCATGTTACTGGTATCCTAATGTCCTATCGCGTTATCGATTCAAAAAAGTACTTACTTAAAAAACTTTTAAGTTAAACGGTTTTATTGAAAAGAAAGATAATTATTTAGGTAATGTATTTACTGTATTTTACTAGAAAAGCCCTTTCATTTGATACCCATATTGTGGGGGTTGTGCTAAAATATGAAATCCGCCATTTTATGGCGGCGTATACCAAATTTCAGATCAATCCGTCAACTGCAAGGGGGTAAAATTTCAATTACCTACAAAATTTGCCCCAAATAAACAAATAAATAAACAGGTCAAGCTAAAGAAAACCGTTAAATAAACTAAGAAAGATGTCAGATTTGTTAAGTGTTCGTAATAAAATATGTGAAATAGAAAATTATATCAAATAAATATGTATTATGTTAGAATTAGAATATATTTAAATACAAAATATAACACATAATATATTTTTACAGTACAATCGACTACAATAAATTTAATTAGACACATAAATATACAAAATAGTGCCATTTACATTAAAATGAGCACGCAAAAAGTTTATTAAACGAGCGACTAAACTAGTTTTAGTAAATATGCCTATTATAACTGATTTGGTGTTATTTATCGTTTATGATATTCGAAATTATGTTGGTGATTCCATTTTGATCATTTTGAACATAAATCAAAATGTAATTATTCCAATCAAGTAATTGTTATTATAAAACTACGTTAATAATGGTGATTATAAAATAATAAATATAGCCAAGGTCTTTGCAAAGAGGTTAAGTTAAGAGTCCGCTGTTCGACCATCGTCCGTCTCGCTCGCGCATACCCACATTTTTGGAGATATAATATGACGAATTTACGAAAAAAAACGTCATTTGTAAAACTAGAAAACAACATCACAAATATTAGGCAAATAATTCAATTTCAATTGTACGTGTTGAAGTTCAATTGTACGTGTTGTAGTCCTCAGGCATAACATGAAGCACATTAAAATTAAGAACACCAAAAGCATGTTATCACTCATGTTTAACGCAAATAAATTTACTTTTACTTTGACTTTGAAGTAGGTTAGCTCAATTTTTTTAACTACACATAATTGATTGACCGAGCGAGCGAAGCGTCTCTGCATCAACTGGCCAAATTTTCTTTCACCTGTCAGTTTGTTTGTGAGTTTGTGATTTCTATGTTCGTATTCGTGTACAGGGTGTAATTTTGAACCAATTTTAATGAAACTTGGCGTACAGGTTCTATGGTTGTTTCATAGGAGTAAGGGGGAAGTACTATAAAAAGGGGGAAGTTTATTGCGGCTCTAATTACCTACCGATTTTAATGATATTTGGTAGATAGATAAAGTACACAATTATGAGATATGAAAACCAACTCGAGATTGCGTGTAAACAGTGCGCGTGGATGTGTTTGGTGCATGTTAGCGCTAAATAATTTTCTTGATTTTACGTTTTCTCCATTTATAAAATTTGGTAAAATGTAGGTATTGTGTACAGGGGGGCAATTCAGTTATTCAAAACCGATCCGTAACTGAACCTTGTGCGAAACATTTCCTGTCGGCTGCTATATTTTTTAATTTAGTAACGAGCCAAGGACGTGTTACGTTTCATCAAATGTGTCAATTGTATTACATAAAAGTGACTGAATCCATAAAACTATGGCGGCCGACGGGAAACGCTCCACATATGGTTCGGCTATAGAGCGGTCTTGAATAACTGAATTGGGCCCCAGATGACCCAAGGTGAGCTGCAAATAAGCTCTTTCGCGAGGTCTACTGTTCGTAGAACTACTAGTAAATATTATCATTCCACATACGTGCATGAGAATAAACACTGACATAAAATTCAATATCAGCATTCTGATGATATCTCGCAAAGGACCTACCTACTGCATCAGTTTCTCAGGGAATATAACACCTCAGATAAGACACGCTGCCCGTACTAATTAGGGTTCCGTGCCCAAAGGGTACAAACGGGACCCTATTACAGAGACTCCGCTGTCTGTCTGTCGTCCGTCCGTCCGTCCGTCCGTCCATCTGTCACCAGGCTGTAGTATCTCATGAACCGTGATAGTTACACAGTTGAAATTTTCACAGATGATGTATTACTGTTGCCGCTATAACAACAAATACTAAAAAACAGAATGAAATATATATTTAAGAGGGCTCCCATACAACAAACGTGATTTTTTTGCTCGTTTTTGCTCGATATTGAAAACGGCAATAGGTAGACGCTTGAAATATTCACTGAATATTGAGTTATATTATTCACTTTAAAAATAAATAATTAAATTAAAATAAAATTAATATTTAATCCCATACAACAAACGTGATTTTTTACCGTTATTATAGATAATGGTACGGAACCCTTCGTGCGTGAGTCCGACTCGCACTTGGCCGGTTTTTATTGTTCTTATTCCACTAGGTGGGGTCGACACAGTATGCTTTCTTTCGTCACGTCTCTCTGCCGTCATCTCTTCATTTACATCCCTCACTGTGATCTGTTATTACTCCGTATTCTCGGCATCACACTTTTTTTTTAGGGTTTCGTATCTCAGAAGAGAAAACACCCTTTGGCCCTCATCCATCACCCGACAGGCTAAGTGTAAATGAAGGATTAGAATTGCTTAGTTGTCTATATACTCGTATATCTGTCAAGACTATTTCCAGGAAAATGGGAGTATCAATTTGAAATTATTATTTAATTTTAAACAATTAAGTCTGTGCAATCCCTTGAAGCAATATATAAATGAAGCTTCTAATTCAACGCAATAAAAACATATTAGACTGCGTACGTCCCAATGATTTTTTTTATTGCTGAAATTTCTAAGAAAGTCTTGCGTTTGTTTAGCCTACTTTCTTCACTTGACATAGCGAAAACTCTTTACAACGTAAATTATTATACTTTAAAAAAACTGAGAAAACTGACATCAAAATACACAATTCGTTTACTTGGATAACATTATTTTCCCAGTTATTGTGTTATAAAAACCGAAGTATTGGACCGATTTTGATAAAATTTATAAGGGACCACCTGAAGTACCAAAAAAAAAGAATCATTAAAATTAATTCATCACTGAACAAAGAAACAAAAAAACATACGATCGAAATGAGGACCTCCTTTTTGGAAGTTGGCAGAAAATGCCCGTTCTCTTGAGTTTCGTTATTCTCTTGAGTTTACACTCTATTTGTAAAATTATTATCGGACGGACGGAATCCTCGGTGTACAAGTCAAAGTCGCACTTAACCGGTTTTTAACGTAAACAAAAAAATAAGTGAGCGACTGGAATAATAAACAAGCTTGCTAATTTAGCATGCTCGTAAAATCAAAGGAAGCAACACCGGCAATTAATATACTAAAGCAGTAGCGACTGATTGGGTCGCCTTGCTTCCTCACATGGCGTGCGGTACCAATACTAAAATATTTGACATACATTCACAGCATATATTAGACAATTCACAATCAAGTAGCGTTCCACCATAAACAAATTACTACTTCGCAGATTTTTTTGCATTCCTCAATTGAGGTAAAGGTCTATTCGGATTAACGTGATAGTTGTCGATAAGCTGAATCTTTATCATTGCAAATAATAAATTTCAAATTCCTAAATTTCCTATTTAAAGTTCCTATTTCAAATAATATATACCAACTAATAATTTCCTGCCAACTAATTGAAATGCTTATAATTAAATATGAAATATGAAAAAAAAATTAGGTATATCTGTAACAATCTGATAAGTATGATGTGGCGTCAAATGCGTCAATGCTCAGCTTACTTGGTACTTACTTTCTCTACTTTAAAATAGGCGTGACTTTAAATATTTATGTAATAGTTGTCACTTTGAATTTATCATAAGTTGTCATAAAGTTCATGATGATCTCTTAATCTAGAGTGAATTTGTTTCTTCTAGACTAGCACTTTCTTAATCATTGACGGCAACATACAAATAATATGACTTTTATTTCCGACAAAACAACAATAAATACAATCAGAATTAATATTAATATTTTAATTTAGATTAAAAAACTAATAAACCGACTTCAAAATACGAAATTCGTTTACTTGGATGCAAAGAATTCAAGTACGTACGTTAGTACATATAAATTCTTTCTTGGACGACATATTTTTTCAGTTATTTTGCTATAAAAACCAAAGTAATGAACCGATTTTGATAAAATTATATGGGACCACCTCTGAAATATAACCTACCAAATAAAAAAGAATCAACAAAATCGATTAATAATTGGCGGAGTAATCGCTGAATAAACATACAAAAAACCACCGAGGGTTCCGTACAAACTAAATAAAAGGGAAAAATCATTTAATTTTTTAATATTTTCCTTCATAAACCGAAAAATATACATCGTAAACAACAAAGTGATCCTATAAGGGTTCCATTTTTTCCTATTGAGGTACGGAACCCTAAAAAATCGTATTACGGTTTATAAATGAAAGAAATATAGGATAACAATTTTTTTTTTAAATCTAACGAATTGATAACTCCTTCCTCTTTGACGTCGGTTAAAAGCAGCAGAAAAACAAATAAAACAAGGATTAATTAGTAAGCATCACAACGTTGCAATAACAGAACAACAAAAATTAGCAAGCCACGCCAATCAATCAGATAAATTGATGGTCAAGAGCAAGCTATTCTAGAAAACACATCAACGTTTGTCACGTATATCTGAATAGACCTTTAAATTCAATAAACAGTTGTTGCGATGCATTGAATAGAATTTTACAGTCTATTGAGACTCCTTGGTATTTATATAGGATGACGTCTTACAGTGCTGCACCCAATGAATTGTATTGCGTGTTGACGATGACTGAGAGGCGAAGGACAATAAAAACTGACAGTACTCGGAGTGCATTCATAATTATATTGTAATTTTTTTAACCGACTGTCTATGAAGGAGAGTTATTTTTTTCGAGTGAATGTATGTATGTATATAAATATATGTATGTATGTTTCTATATTGCCTCATAAAGCCTAAACGACGCGACGACCTATTTTGATGTTCGAGGTGTCGTTCGTCATTAAGAAAAAATTTGTTGGAGGTTACGAAAGAATGATTTATTTTTTATTTTTGGGACAGATGTATTATTATTGTTACAAAAATATAGCCAGAAACTCAGGAAGTGAAGAGTTGAGGATGAATCTAACGACACCGCGCAAAACAAAATCGGTCAAGTCGTTTAAGCTGTAGGCACATACATACGTACATACATAGACTCGAAAAACATAACCCTCCTTTACGCAGTCGTAGTCGGCTAAAATACGTCCCCACTTTACAAGTACTCTACATTAGGTATATTGTCAAAATTTTATTTTACAACATTATTAAACACCCATGTCACATTACAGCTTTATTTAATACAAAGAGTCTCTGAACTGAACCAAAGACATACAGACGGATGGACATGGCGAAACTAAAAGGGCTCCTTATTGCGTACGGAACCCTAACATGATACGATTTAGATGGAATGGCAGTCCAAATACTTCGTGTACAACATAAGGTCAACTTTACTATAAGAATCGCCGGCAGATTAGAATTTAAATCAGAAACATTTTTATGCAAATTGTTGGCAGAAATATCGGCATTTATCTAGAGCTGAATATTAAACAGATAAACCTGTATTATTTTGAAGAAAATCTCTTTAAAATATTCGCCGATATACATAGTTCTCAATAAGTCTTCATCAATATTGAAAAATCTTGGAATTTTCAAGGCTAGAGTGAATAGATATCTTCTAGATCGACGAGCTCCATCCTCGGCCACACCGTCGCTTAACATCAGGCGAGTTGGTGGTCAATCGTAGATCATCGTAGGTTGTCTGCCAACCCGCACTTGGCCAGCGTGGTAGACTATGGCCTAACCCTTCTCACAATGAGAAGATGGCCCGTTCCCAGCAGTGGCACAGTTTGTACAAACAGGGCTGTTAAAAAAAATAAAAAAATAGTGGCAATGCGCTCAGCACGCTGGGTACGCTACCCGTTAGTGCTGCTGGTAGTGGATTTGAGCATTTGGATTATCTTTAGACCTTTATCGGTCTGGGGTGATCGATGTGCTTTTTGTGTAGTAGTTTAGTTAGTTGAGTCTGTATATTGTTGTGTTGTAATTAATAAAGGCACTTGCCAGAAAAAAATAATTATAGTTTAAAAACTGAAACAGCCGACTTCAAAAAAACATACAGACCGTATTGATAATCTCCTTCTTTTTGGAAGTCGGTTAAAAATACGCAATCGTTTACTTGAACGATAATTTTCAGTTAAGTTTGTTATAAAAACCAAAGTACCTACTGAATCGATTTTGATAAAATTTATATGGGACCACCTCTGAGAACCACTCACCAAACAAAAAAGAATCATCAAAAACAATTCATATTTGGTGGAGTAATCTCTGAACAAACATACAATATAATTTTTATAACAATATTCATGCATATTTCCGGCAGCCTAGTCGGGAGGCCGTTTGACTTGCGATCCGCAGGTCCTGGGTTCGAATCCCACGGCACGCACCTCTGTCTTTTCGAAGTTATGTGCGTATTGTTGATTGCCGCCAACTTCAAACGGCGAAGGAAAACATCGTGAGGAAACCTACATGTTTGAGAGTTCTCAGTGATCTTGAAGATGTGTGAAGTCTACCAACCCGCACTTGGCCAGCGTGGTAGACTATGGCCTTACCCTTCTCACAATGAGAAGATGGCCCGCGCCCAGCAGTGGGACAGTTTGTACAAACAGGGCTGATAAAGAATATTCATGTAATGTAACAGGTATATATCTTGGAAGTCGGTTAAAAATAATCATAATCGTTATAGTTTTCTGGTCTGGTTGAACAATTATTTTGTACGAAATGTTTCATTTGTATGGGTGTTATTTTCAAGAGTATTCTTTGAAAGTATTCTCAGCTATGTTTCAAGAATAACACAACATGAAAGGAAACGTGATCCCATATCAATTTTTATAACAAAAATCGGCCAAGTGCGAGTCGGACTCGCGCACGAAGGGTTCCGTACTATCATCTATAATAGAAAATCGTATAAAATAACGAGAAATTAACGAAATTCCAAGTAGTAAATTGCAAACTTATAGGTAGGTTTTCGATACACATCCGGGCAGCATGACGACCGTGATGTTACCTCCCCCGCTACCCGTGCGGCCGTTGCTTAGCAACCGCCTCGCGCTTGCACCACCACCACACCACGGCGCGGCGCTCGTACCGCGTTTAGATGCACGGATTATTTTCATTTTGTGAGTTTTTATGTAATAGATTAGGTATTTATTTTTATAGTTAATATATTTCTAAATATTTACTTACAAATATTCAAGTTTCTACCTGTTAATTAAGATCGAGTAAAAATTGCTTAAAAATTACGTTTGTTGTATGGGAGCCCCACTTTAATATTTACTTTATTGTTATTTAATTATTTATTTTGAAAGGTAATATACAAGTAAATACTCTGTGAAAATTTGAAGCGTCTACCTGTTACAGTTTTTCATATTGAGCAAAAAAATACGAAAAAACACGTTTATTGTATTGTATTGTATGGTCCCTTAATATATTTTTTTTTAATTTTTAGTATTTGTTGTTATAGCGGCAGACAGACAGACAGACAGATAGACAGACAGACAGACAGCGAAGTCTTAGTAATAGGGTCCCGTTTTTACCCTTTGGGTACGGAACCCTAAAAAATTGTTAAAGTCGGTTTACGGACGATAATTTTACATGATAACGTCATGATAGATGCGTCACAAGCTTAACGCTTAGACCGATCGTGCCTCTCTGTTGCTTGATCCGCGCTCTCGCTTACACGCTCGGCTTAGGCGGAATTGTGTCATGCTTTTTCATGCGTGCAGCCGGCGTTCATTCGATTTATAAAACGTTATCACGTCAAAAATACAACTATGTACAACTGTCATCTAGTCTCACGTATGACCGCGGATACTGCAAAGTAGTCGAAACAGCAGGTCATAAAATTATGTAAAATATAAGCGATAATTGCGTTAGAACGTAACGTCGCGAAAACCTTTGAAAACATTATGTCTGAAAGGATTTTTCGATCGTAGGTAACACCCCTGAATTCATCTAGTATCTCTGAACTAATTTTTTATATAAGTTGTTGTTCAATTTATCTACACAAATTATCTTTCAATTCAGACGTCATGCGAAGCGAGCTTCATTCAGCGAAAGCTAACGGAACCTCAAAGATAATGTCCTATAATTTCATTCACAAACACTACAATACAAAATGAAACTTAATATTATTCAATAAAGTTTAATTTCAAATAACTGAATTGATTGAAGGTAGAGTCAGGCAATTATTTTCGGCTTGAAGCAGGTTTAACTTTATTCCCTTTGGCTAGAATCTATTTTTGAGTGTAATATGAATAACAAGTACTAAATTAGGGTTAAACCTCACAACACCATCATGTTACATGTTAAAAGCTTGCATTCGGTTATCTATCTATAATCCTAAAAAAAATGACTAGCCTTGTGGCTTAGTTGGTAGTATGTCTAGCTGCTAAGCTGTAGGTCGTGGGTTTGATCCCCACCCAGGGTAAACATGTATTGTATTAAAAAAAAAGTCTAAGTGTATTCTATCAACCATCTAGTTCCATAGTACAAGATTTGCTTAGTTTGGGCTCGATGGTGTTGTGTGAAATGTCCACAAATATTTATTATTTATTCAATCCGAAGTACGTTTGTTAGAATCTTACTTGCCCGAAACCGTTTCATAGAACTGAAAACTGACTACCTCCAGATCCTCTTCTTGACACGAGATTCTGATTCCATAAGTTTGTAACCATAAGTTCCATTTGCTCGAACAGTTATTAGGTAAGATGATATTCTGTTTTTTGATCTTTTCCGATGGTAACCCATTTATAATCTGAAATACATTTGTCAGACGAAATTCCAGGTGTTTTACTTGAAACTGGATTCTGATTCCATATGTTTGCTAGCCATCAGTTTCATTTACGAGAAACCTTCTTATTTAAAAGGTTCGGTTATGATGATATATCAAATAAGATAAGAAAAGAAATAAATAATAAGATAATTAATAAGATTAGATTACTCATTAGTTAGTTATTATATATAGATTAGTTAGGTTGGTTTTTATTATAAATCTAAACTTTCTTATTACAAAGATTCGGTTATCAGACCAGGGGGGCAATTCAGTTATTCAAAACCGATCCGTAACTGAACCTTTTGCGAAGCATTTCCTGTCGGCTGCTATCTTTTTTGATTTAGTAACGAGCGAAGGACGTGTTACGTTTCATCAAATGTGTCAATTGTATGACATAAAAGTGATTGAATCAAAAAAACTGTGGCGGCCGACGGGAAACGCTCCGCATATGGTTCGGCTATGGAGCGGTCTTGAATAACTGAATTGGGCCCCTCTTGTCAAATGATCTTTCGAGATTTTGATAAAATGTTTAAAAAAAATCGTTTACGAGGAAATGACATTCGATATACCACAATTCGGATTACAGATATACAACCCTTGCATTCATTTAAACTTTACTACTCGTACTTACATACAATACATAAAGTCACGCCTATTTTTCCCGACAGTGCCAGAAAGAGGGTAATGTTTTTTAGTGTAATGGGTTGGTAGATATGTACCCTGATACTGTAGCTCGTCTGATTGAACTCAGTTCGCGCGTGGCTGCATCTCTCTCGACGGGTTTAATGAGAAGCATCAGGATACAAGGCCACTGCCGCCATATGAACATCACACGCTGAAATTGATTATAGGCTAAGAGCGGGCCGTATGTTTACCCACCTCATCGGGTAACAAAATATGAGCTACCTAGGATGACGCACTTTAGTAATGTACAGGGGCACATTTAGAGACATTGCCTAGGCTAAACCTGGAGTGTTTTGTACAGTTAGCTAGGCAATCTTGTACATTTAGAGATCAGTACTAGACAAGTTGTCTGATACCCACTAAAACCTCTGAGGTGTGGTTTCCTGGCGCCATTGTGCAGATAGTCTATGAATGCACTAGACTACCCTTCTCCTAAAACTACTTATTATATTACACATTTTATATAAAAAAAACATCGCGGTGGGAGAAACAAATTCACCTGCCGCTTTCTGTTTATAAATCCTCAAAAAAATAAACACGTTATACTTAACTACCCAAACATAAAACATACAACCGAATTGACAATCTCCTCCTTTTTTAAAGTCTGTTAAAAACACTAACCACTTTCTTGCGCAGTCGGTGTTACAAATATAGCAACTTCTTGACAAAACTAACCATTCTTATTAGATTCTATTTGCGCATATTGAGCAACCGACGTGTCCAATAAAAAACACCGGACAAGTGCGAGTCATACTCGCCCACCAAGGGTACCGTACAAACTAGTAAATAAAATAAATATTTAATAAATATTTGTGGACATTTCACACAACACCATCTAGCCCAAACTAAGCAAAGCTTGTACTATGGAACTAGATGGCTGATAGAATACATATATACTTTGTTTTGTAAATATATACATATGATACATAGAAACACCCAGACACAGAACAAACATCCATGCTCATCACACAAATGTTTGCCCTGGGTGGGGATTGAACCCACGACCTTTCAGTTCAGCAGGTAGACGTAAACACACTACCAACTGAGCCACAAGGCCAATAAAAGGGAAACTATATTTTTTTTATATTTTCCTTCATAAACCGAAAAATATACATCGTAAAAACATTTAGCTTATGCTAATGAAGCTCTTTCATATGATACCCTACATGATACGGTAAAAGCATTTTAAAATTTGGGCCCTCCTTCCTTGCATAAAGACCCTTTTTTTGTAATTAAATTAAACATGAACAATTATCGAATGTTTTCTTGTGTACTATATTACAAAGCTTCTTGCCAAATTTCACAGATCAGGGGGGCAATTCAGTTAATCAAAACCGATCCGTAACTGAACCTTGTGCGAAGCATTTCCTGTCGGCTGCTATCTTTTTTGATTCAGGAATGAGCGAAGGACGTGTTACGTTTCATGTAATGTGTCAATTTTATGACATAAAAGTGACTGAATCAAAAAAAAAATGGCGGCCGACGGGAAACGCTCCACATATGGTTCGGCTATGGAGCGGTCTTGAATAACTGAATTGGGCCCCAGGTCAACAGGAAGTACCCCATAGGTTTTGAATCCCTTGCGAGTGTCAAAATATGCGTTTTTTACGACATATTCGGCTAACTTTTTTTATGAAAACTGAGAAGTTTGATTTTTCTCTCTGCAGCAAGCAATACGACTTCTAGTTTCTGCGTAATACGTGGACAAATTAACAATCATACAGATATACAAACATACATACACTTTTGAAATTTGGCACACATGCTTAGAAGCTGGTATAGACTAATATATACAAAAACTGTGCACTTCTGATAATATTACATACATATACAGGTCGAATTGATAACCTCCTTTTTTGAAGTTGGTTAATAAACATGACTAATTTAAACCTTACCTTTTTTATGATTGTTTGTCAGGATTTCATTAATAAAAAATAAGATACAAAAACAAGCACAGGATTATTATATTTTCGAGAAAAAAAAAAATTAAGAAAGAATATTAGGTAAAGTAAAAACTATATTTGCACAGCAATTACGTATCCTCTAATCAAGTCTAATCTACTTTATATCATTTAGTCGAACTAGTTGCAAACGATTCTTTCTTTGTCTATATTTATTATAGTGATCTCGTGAAGATCTGTTTAGCAATACGACAACCGTAAGCGGAATAACTCGGAATACTTCAACAACTTCAGATACTACCTTTAGATATGTAAATAGGATCATATTCCAAGATACATCACAGATAGCTATGTCAGTTAACATTGCAAAAATAATATAAACGCCGAGGTTAAGGTCGCTCAACATGGCAACACCAATAAGTGAACCGACATGGCTGAACCGACGACCTGACACTCTGTTCTTACCGCAGATCAAGAGTGACACCACGATTCTTACAAATATAATAACAATAACTATATTTAATAAAAACAAATAAAGAAATAGATCGTTGGGGCACATATCCAACATATCGTTATATATATAAGAATTGATTTTTTCTAAAAAAACGACAGTTGTTGTCAACATTAGGGCAAAAATAGTAGCTATCCTTTTCTCGTAGCTTATTTTACTGTTAAAAACTATTACTAGTTTAAAATATGCGAGCAACATAGCGTTTAAAGACCAACACATATTTAATGTTATCAAGACGAAAGTTACTCTAGTTTCTAATTGAAAACAAAAAATATAATTCAATGACCAGTCAATATTATAAGTCCACCATATGTTATAGACAGTCGTCACCAATATCTGATTGAGACTAATGTAGTTCTGTAAGGATCTCCACTGCGGCAACATGCACCACGCTGTCGACACTAGGATGGAACACAATGTGGACACGGCGGCTCCAAAATATATTATGTAAGGTCTTATTTGATCTTCATATGTACCATATGTATTAGTTATATCCAAATCACAAAAATCATAGTCATCCATATTTTCTCTTTTTCTGTAATGTTGTTAAAATTCCTTGTAGTCTTGTATAATAAGGCTGTGAATTCACAGCGCTCCAATTTCAATATTCTTTCCAAATTCAATATCTAACAAAAATAAATTAGTTGTGTTTTAACGTCGTTCGAGGTGCTTTTTCTTTGAGTGGAATGAATCAACTGAAACGCTTTTCAGTCAATATCTAACTAACGAGCTTATTAATATTGATTTAACTTTGGTATATTGATAAAAAGTTTGATCATTAAAAATTAACATCTGACGTTTTTAGGGTTCCGTACCTCAAAAGGAAAAAAACGGAACCCTTATAGGATCACTTTGTTGTCCGTCTCTCCGTCTGTCCATCTGTCCGGGTGTCAAGACCTTTATCTCGGGAATACGTGAAGGTATCGAGTTGAGATTAAAACCATATATGCAAATCCATAGTATCTTGCTGCAGAAAGAAAAATAAAATTTCTCAGTTTTCGTAAAAAAAGTTATAGCCGAATATGTCGTAAAAAACGCACATTTCGGCACTCACAAGGGAATCAAAACCTATGGGGTACTTCTCGTTGACCTAGAACAATGAAATTTGGCAAGAAGCATTGTGTTAGAGTACACATATAGGAAAAAATCCGAAAACTGGACATTTTTAATTTAATCACAAAAAAATAGTGTCTCTATTCAAGGAATGAGGGCCCAAATTTTAAAGTGAATTAACCGTATCATGTGGGGTGTGGGGAAAATATAGAAAAAATATATGATTTCCCCCTTTTATTTAGTTTTACGGAACCCTCGGTGGGCGAGGATGCATAAGTTAGGAGTTACAATAGTAGTGAAGTGTGTTTGAAAATTAAACGTACTTACCCAGTGAAGTTTTGAATACAATTTTTAGTTTCAAGCAAAACGAGTAAGGTGGAGTCTTGTAATTGCAACTATCTGGTTATTGCAACTAACTTAAATAACTGCCTCCATGATCACCGACTCGAACATCTATAGGCATGACATTGTCATTCTACTAAAAGTCTCATCTTTAAAATATATAAGGTGCTGATAGTTTATGAATTGTGTAAATGACAAAACTTTTTGTCAAACCGTAATTTTTTTCGTCGTGGCGTCGAGTACACGCGGAACGTTATTTGTAGTGAAATTCTGTTTTTTGTGGTTTTTCGAATATTTGTTCACAAGGAGAGTGATTATCAACCACGGCAAGTTGCTTTTTACATATTTGTTTCGTTGTACGATAAATGTAATTCGAGTTTTGGTTGCAGTTACATTTACAATTTAAAATACATAATTTCAAAGAATCCCCCCAGTTGCAAATACTGTGATCTGCTCCATAGAAACGGACTTATTTTTACTAGACTAATAGGTTTTAATTCCCTTGCGAGTGTCAAAATATGCGTTTATTACGACATATTCGGCTATTTTTTTTATGAAAACTGAGAAGTTTGATTTTTTCTCTCTGCAGCAAGCAATACGACTTCTAGTTTCTACGTAATACGTGGACAAATGTACAAACGTACATACATACAAACATACATACACTTATGAAATTTGGTACACATGCTTAGAAGCTGGTATAGACTAATATATACAAAAACTGTGCAGTTCTGATAATATTACATACATATACAGGTCGAATTGATAACCTCCTTGTTTTGAAGTCGGTTAATAATCATGACTAATTTAAACCTTATCTTTTTTAAGATTATTTTTCAGGATTTCATTGTTAAATAATAAAATACAAAATAAGCACAGGATTATTATATTTTCGAGAAAAATTCAAAATTTAAGAAAGAATATAGGTAAATTAAAAAATATATTCGCACAGCAATTATTTCAGAACTACGTATCCTCTAATCTACTTTATATCATTTAGTCGAACTAGTTGCAAACGATTTCTTCTTTGTCTATATTTATTGTAGTGATCTCTTGAAGATCTGTTTAGCAACACGACAACGGTAAGCGGAATAACTCGGAATACTTCAACAACTTCAGATACTATCTTTAGATTTATAAAAGGATTCATATTCGAAAATAAGTAACAGATATAACCGTCAGTTAACATTGAAAAAATAATATAAGCGCCGAGGTTAATGTCGCCCAACATGGCAACACCAATAAGTGAACCGACATGGCTGAAGCGACGGCCTGACACTCTGTTCTTACCGCAGATCAAGAGTGACACCACGATTCTTACAAATATAATAACTATAACTGTAATTAATATACACATATAATGAAATAGATAGCTGGAACACATATTAGCCATAATTTCGTGTGCATATATATAACAATTGATTTCTTCGAAAATAGCGGCAGTTGCTGTCAACATTAGGACAAAAATAGTAACTATTCTCTTCTCGTAACTTATTTTACTGTTAAAAACGATTACCAGCTTAAAATATGCGAGCAGCATAGCGTTTAAAGACCAACACATGTTTAATGTTATTAAGACGAAAATTACTCTAGTTTCAAAATCAAAACAAAACATATAATTCAATGTCCAGCCAATATAAGTCCACCATATGTTATAGACAGTCGTCACCAATATCTGATTGAGACTAATGTAGTTCTGTAAAGATCTCCACTGCGGCAACATGCACCACGCTGTCGACACTAGGATGGAACACAATATCGACACGGCGGCTCCAAAATATATCATGATAGGTCTTATTTGATCTTCATATATAAAATATGTATTAGTTCTATCGAAATCACAAAAATCATAGTCATCCATATTTTCTCTTTTTCTGTGATGTTGTTAAAATTCCTTGTAGTCTTGTATAATAAGGCTGTGAATTCCCAGCGCTCTGATTTCAATATTCTTTCAAAATTCAATTTCTAACAAAAATAAATTAGTTGTGTTTTAACGTCGTTGGAGGTGCTTCTTCTCTGAATGGAATGAATCAACTGAAACGCTTTTCAGTCAATATCTAACTAACGAGCTAATTAATATTGATTTAATTTTGCTATATTGATAATAAGTTTGTTATTTTTTTATTTATTTTTTTAAATAATGAATTCAGAGATTTATTTATCTACGAATATGATAAAAGTACATTTAATTAATTAACATAAATGTATAAAAGAGTTAAAAACGAACTAAATTTGACTCGGTCAAATAACCCGCCACTGACTGTTCCTGGTGCAAAGAGGCGTTAAAAATTAACATCTAACGTTTTTATTTAAGGATAGGCTCAAAGAGCGCAGTATTTAATTATTACCCGACTGAGCATGATGATATGAACCTTATGTATCCTAATCCTGACTATTACAAGTAAAAATATTACAAGTAAACGAAATAGCGTACTGGACGCTGACGACGCTGACGCTATACAAACTATTGGGCGGATTTGAACGAAATTCGGTACGTTTATCACTCGTACTATGTAAAATGATTTGGCATACTTTATAACGCAAAAATTAGAATTTACAATAGTAGTGAAGTGTACAATTTTTAGTTTCAAACAAAACGAGTAAATACATAAGTACTACTGTATTAAAAATTTAAGTAGGTACGTAAACTAACTATTTTTGAGGTCGATGTCTGTATAGGACTTAGTTGATGATAGTTTAGGACCTGACACCGACCTAATATTTTTTTTTTATTTAACGTTTTAAACGTTTTAATTATTTTCGTGTTATTTCTCCCCTTTCAATTAATTAGATTGTTTTGAAGACGTTTTTTTTTTGATTACTTTTATTGATATATAATATACAACTCTCGCATAAATAAATAACGCGCTTTTTTCGTAACCAACGAACATTTTAGTAACAAATGAGTTATTTTACTAGAATTATTCTGAAAAATGCGTATTTAATAACCTTCTACAGCGACTGCTCTTACTTTCTAACAAAAAAACCCTTGCAGTTTTATTTATTAAATACGTACAAGTTGAAATTATCTATTTAAATACGAAGTTGCATAAAATGAGCAAGCAATAGGTACATTAATTTATTTGTACTATTGAATACGATCTTTTTTGTATCGAAACTTTTTTAAGAACAAAGCAACTCAACCATTAAAATAAAAAAAAAACTCTGTAACTCACTTGTTGAATGATAGCAATGAAAAAGTCACAGTTTGATTACAGGTGTCATTATGTGCCTAATTGCGGTGAAATTAGAGCCACTTTATGAGCAAGTGTGTTGAAAAATTATATATGTAGGTTAAAATTAAAAAGGTTAATATTATTAGGTTAAAATTATATATGTACCTATTTGTTACAAATCTGTAGGTACTCAATAATTTAGATCCTCATTCTCGATGCGTACTGCACAGGAATGGACCATGGTACTGGACAGAAATGGAACATGGTACTGGACAGGAATGGAACATAGTATTGGACAGAAATGGAACATGGTACTGGACAGGAATGGAACATGGTTGTGGTCAGGAATGGAATATGGTACTGGACAGGAATGGAACATGGTAGTGGTCAGGAATACCTGTCGAATTATTCGCATTCCTGAGAACTACAATCTTGAAATATAGAAGGCTACAGTGAATGAACATAAAAATTACAATAAATCAATAACACTTTATTGACACCACATAAAGAATTTATTGAGAACACATAAAAAAATGGCACAAAAGGTGGTCTTATCGCCAAACGCGATCTCTTCTAGACAACTTTGGGATTAGTTGGAAAGTTTATATAAAGGTGGACGATTATGTTGATTCTCAGTAAATACTCCATACAAAATCAGTAAATACAGATTCATAAGTCTCGTTATCTAATGAAGTGTAAAAAAAAAACAAATTATTAAAATTTGCCTACATATAGTTTTAATGCATTACTTTATATTTAATACCCATACATAATTATAGAGTTTATAAATCAACTTGCACAAATACGATATTCAATAAATACAAGCGAGTCAAAATCCTTTTGTAAAGTTGATTAAAAATTCGTACACCGGTTACTTGTAAGTAAGTAAGTAAGTCGATTCGAGCTATACCTACCACCAGATGTTTATTGGACTTTTGTAATGTTCGTCAATATAGGTATTGCAACTGATCTGAATGCAGCTTAAGTAACCTATTTATTGATAACGTATTATCAACGTGGGTTTGTTGATTTTTACCCAATTAATTACTCCACTGATACTAGTTATCGCTAATAAAGAGTTCGAGGTCAGTGAAATTACTGAATTCGCGCATTTTTTTTTTTTTTTATATCGATTTATCAATGAAGGACAAATGATTTCATTTTAACCTATACGTATTACTATGGGAAAGAATTGGAAGTTGTAAAGGTATCTCTACGAATAGCAAGTAGATTGTATCCATAGAGGTTATAATTTTATTGTTAAAAAAAATAACAAATCTCAGTTAACAGCACTTTCGAGGATAAGACCACATCCATAAGGTCTTTCAGTATTATAGCCTTATTATATCTTGGTGTTGCACTTTCTAAACACATGGCTTTGTCAGTGTTCACAAGTCACGACACGCGTCTAACAGAGTCGCCCGACGTGTCGCGACTGAAGACAAGTCGGGCGATTACCTTACTTGAGGCTTTCCACGCAGAGCCGGGGAAAACCTATCTACGTATGATACATCATTCTCAGTGTAAAACCTCTGTCTTGTTCACGCGTATTTACATTTTTAAAGATATAAAATTTCTGATTATACTTGGGTACATAAAATAGGGATTACTGAAACCTAGAGATAAACGTTATATGTACTAATTATTTTACTTGCTTATATGGATTTGAAAAAAAAAGTACTTGAAGCCATTTTAAGAATTAATAACTGTTTGAATCAAAATGAAATATATGTCTTTGTAATATTTTTATCTAACTTTTTAACCGACTTCCAAAAAGGACAAGTTTGTCAATTCGACTGCATTTTTTGTATGTTACTCCATCAATCGTGAATTGTTTCTGATGATTCTTTATTTGTTTCATAGGTCATATGTTAGAGGAGGTCCCATATACATTTTACAAAAATTGGTCCAGTATTTTAGTTTTTATAACAAAATAACTGGAAAAATGCCATTCAAGTAAACGAATTGCGTATTTTGAAATGGGTTGTTTCAATTTTTAGGGTTCCGTACCTAAAGGGTAAAATGGGACCCTATTACTAAGATTCCGCTGTCTGTCTGTCCGTCTGTCACCAGGCTTTATCTCATGAACCGTGATAGTTAGACAGTAGACATTTTCACAGATAATGTATTTCTGTTGCCGCTATATATAACAACAAATACTAAAAAACAGAATAAAATAAATATTTAAGGGGGGCTCCTATACAACAAACGTAGTTTTTTTGCTCGATATTGATAACGGCAACAGGTAGACGCATGAAATATTCACAGAATATTTAGTTATATTATTCACTTTAAAAATAAATAATTAAATTAATATTTAAGGGCGCCCATACAAGAAACGTGATTTTTTAAATTTTTTATAGATATGGTACGGAACCCTTCGTGCGCGAGTCCAACTCGCACTTGGCCGGTTTTTTAAAAAACTATAATTATTAAAACTATCTACAGGACATCTATCATTATTAATTTTGTCTCAAAAATTTTATTAAATCTCAAACATTGCATTAGATAAATCTTAATGAACATTAAACATTGTACCTACTGGATATATTATCTTGAAATTAATTTAATATGTATATTGTTGTGTTCCATTTTTCCAACGTTGACATACCTACATGTTGCAACTTTTCAAACACAAATATTTACTTTTATGTCGTAAATTGACACCGTTCTCTGAACCGTATCTCATGGTATACATTGTAGCTAAAAGTTTAAGGCGCAGTTAATTAGCAATTTTTTAGGGTTTCGTACTACGAGGAAACCTTTATGATTTGTCGCGTCCGTCTGTTTTTCTGTCCAATTGTGTGGGGTATAGCTGAATAGGTCTTCTAAATTAAATGTGAGATTCCAAACATCCCATTTATTCTGTAACATACGATGTGCAAGAATCTTTGTATACTTTTTGCCGAATTTATATCTTATATCAAGATATTATAATCGAGAAAAGTTGAAAAAAATATTCCACATATATATATTATGTGATTCCACATATATATTTTTCAACTTTTCCTAACCATAACAAATCACAGTAGGTAATGGACCGGGCCAAAAAACTTTAAATAAAAATTATTTTTCTGTGTTGACAATTTTTTATATTCCGACAAATAACAATTTGACAATTTTAAATATTTCGACAAATAACAATCTGTCATTTTTTATGTTTCGACAAATTCCGACAAATCATATAAAGCCTACTTCGAAAGTCAGTGACTGGCCCTTTTGGAAAATATTAAAAACTAGCTGTGCCCCACGGTGTCACCCGCGTAGTGAAGAATGGTAATGATGATAATAAAATAAAGATGTCATAATACAATCTCTGTGCCAAATTTTATAACGGTTAGATCAGCCGAATTCAACCGTTTACGCGTGAAAACGTAACAGACAAAGAGACAGACAGACAGTTACTTTCACTTTTATATATATTAGTTTTTTTTTTTTTTTTTATCAGCCCTGTTTGTGCAAACTGTCCCACTGCTGGGAACGTGCCATCTTTTAATTGTAAGAAGGGTTATGCCATAGTCTGCCACGCTGGCCAAGTGCGGGTTGGCAGACTTAACAAATCTTCAAGATCATTGAGAACTCTCAGACATGTAGGTTTCCTCACGATATTTTCCTTCACCGTTTGAAGTTGGCGGCAATCAACAATACGCACATAAATTCGAAAAGACAGAGGTGCGTGCCGTGGGATTCGAACCCAGGACCTGCGGATCGCAAGTCAGGCGGTCTTACCACTAGGCTGCCGGAAACTTAATATTAGTTTGGAAGTTAGGACATAATATTAGTTAGGAAGTTAGGACTAGATAGGATAAAGTTCACTGAGGTATAGAGTCTTCTTTCGTATTAGCTATGGAACCCTACAATTAACGTGTCTCAATACGTTCTTGGCCAATTGATGATGTCACCGTGAATTGAATAAAATGTGTGTAAAACGACTAATAGTCTAGTAAAAATAAATCCGTTTGTATGGAGCAGATCCCAGTATTTGCAACTGGGTGGATTCTTTGAAATTATGATAGGAAAATAGCTAAAAATCATAGATCAACAATAATCCCCGATTTAAACACTAGCTGCGTTCCGCGGTTTCACTCGCGTAGTTATAAAAAACGGTGATGATTATGATGATGATAAGTAGTTTATGTCCGTCTCCAGGTCCAAAGCTATCTCTATACTAATTTTCATAACGATCTGTTCAGCCGTTTGAGCGTGTAAAGGTAACAAAATTAGCTTTTATAATATCATTGTGAACCTATGTAAATAGAGCGAATTCTGTGATTATGAAATTGTGTCAAATGTATTTCAAAACTCCAGTACATTCATTTAAATAACAATATACTTAGTTGTCTTTTATGTTGTCACATATCTTATTTTTACTAGACTATAATATTATTCATGGTCACATAAAATAATGTAATGAATTAATTATGCGTAGTTTCAAAGAGCCCATAATTAAGTTAATTTTATGTATTTACGCACATTCTAATCTGTTAAGGTCTTTGTATAATTATAATATAATGTACAAACATGTATGTATATTAAAAGAAACACAATATACCCGACTGCAGAAAAGCAGTTTTCGCTGTCTATATCAAGGTTGCCTGGAAGAGATCGTTTTCAGCGATAAGGCCGCTCTCACTTGTTAAATAGAATTTTAGTATAATGGTGTAAACAATAAAGAGTTTATCTATCTGTCTAACTTACGATTTCGTTACGCTCGATACGCTGTTTTTTTGTGAGAAAATATGCGTAAAATGACTATAAAATATTATAAATAGGCATTCTTTGCTAGAGATGAATTATTATTATTACAAAAAAATTGCATATGACACTCTGGAAATGAAGACGAATCTAACGACACCTCGCACATCAAAATCGGTCAAGCCTAAACGGCTTGACCGTAACTTGGCTGTAACAAACGATCAAATTGAAATTTTTGTCGAATATTTATGATGTTGTTTTCTACTTTTACAAACGACTTTTTTTACCGACGATTTTTTTATAATTACATTCAGTCATTTTATATCTTTATAAATGTATATGCGCGAGCGAGACGGACGATGGTTGAACTACGGACTCTTTATAACCGACTTTTTTATAATTTCATTCAATCATTACCACATTTATGAAGATATTTTGATATCTTCATAAATGTGGGTATGTGCGAGCGAGACGGACAATGGTTGTTCTACAGGCTCATAAAGATAAGTTATAATAAAAGACATTGAGATTTTGTATATAATTGTATATTTTGTACAAATACACTTTCAACAGTTAATTTAAATACTGAAATTAATATACATTATACATTTCTTCTTAGAAGAAATATTTTTAGTTACTTATATAAACAGTACTTATTACAATAAGTGAGAAGTTACAGGAAGTCGATGAGTTTTAAAATTAAAGAACTTATGATAATTTTGTACAACATCGAAATATTACATTAAGTATTTTGTTTGTATTTTTTTTATTTTTTTTATGTAGTATATTGAAAAAAATTAGGAAAAAATATACTTTTTTTTGTATGTAAGAAGTTAATATTTATATTCGTTAATAAGATGTTGATTTTATTATTAGTAAAAAATATAACAAATAGACAATTTGTGATTAAATACTGAATGTACAGTGAACGATTTACATACTTTTTGGAGGTCATTGTAGTCACTTCTAACAATTGTAGTATCTATTTAATGAGACCATTCCTGAAATAGGTAAAAAAATATGTTTACTACCTATATAAAAGTTTATTAACTGGCAACAAATTTATGCCACAATTTGTTTTTAGCGATTTCAGTCAGGGTCTCATGGTAAAAGTGATCTTTTGCAGTGAGTACAATGACCCCCTAAAGTATGTTGTACATTGTGTCATGGGGTGTATTAAAATGTTATTATTTTTAGATATTAATAAAAATGTACATTTTACAACAAATTTAATTTAATCTTAATATTAAATATTGTTTATATTTGAGGCTATGAATGTGATACTAGTCATAACTGGAAATGTTGTTATATTATTATATCAATAAAATAATTGAAAATGAATACATTTTTATTTTATTATTACTACCTAATCCACAAGACAGTTTTGTTTGTTTATTTACGTAGGAGAAATATAAAAAAAAATATCATATCAATTGGCGACGGAGTTAAAATATATATATATCTATATTGGAACTCTTCAGCCAAATCATCGAAGACATTTAACATTTTCTTCTATCTAAATGAACAAAACTGTCTCCCACTTCTCTAATATGTCCACTCAGTGATTTCATACTGCCTTACCGAAAAACGTTACCTACTTAACTTTAAGCAATGCTTAACAAATTTTGTCAACTTCTGGCTGACACGTAATGACACATGGAAAGAAAACAGAGAACTTAAGACGATGGTTAATATTAAGTAACGTTTTTCGGTAAGGTCCACAATGTTCAAAAATGTGATGCGTGAGAGAGATAACTGCGCACTACACTGCGCACACAAGCAAAGCCTTAGATCGGATAAACTTTAAGAGCAAACTGCAAACCCCTGTTTTCTCCTCTTGTGTGGACAACAACAGAGTTAACATGGAATGTAGATAAATAGTTTTTATACCGTTTTAGGCCGCGTCCCCATTAGGCTCACAGTGAGCGGCTAACTGTTTGCTTCTAGTTCGCTCCCCTATATACATATTTTAAATGGAGTGTCCGGACAGCGCGTACTGTACGCAATTTGCAGCGTTTCGCTTGCCGACTCATTCAGTAAGCGGCTAAGTCGCAGCGAACGATGCTCGCAGTCGGTGGCTCAGCCCTAGCTACGTTTCGTCGCTCACTCTTTATTGAGTTAGCGACCAATACGCTGCTCAGTCATTCAGCCGCTCACTGTGAGCCTAATGGGGACGCGGCCTAATCGTACTTTCCCGCCCAGGCGGGAAAGTACGATTAGGACGTTCGCAAGCACTTCGCGACTAATACGGCTACGTTTCGTCGCTCACTCTTTATTGAGTTAGCGTCCGATACGCTGCTCAGTCAGTCAGCGGACACAGTCAGCCGCTCACTGTGAGCCTAATGGGAACGCGGCCTTATCCACCCTTCAGAGAAAATAAAGTATGTACTGACATTGACAACTGACATAAAATCATGGATAAAAACGTTTTTCTACCTTCCATTCTAGACTAGCTGTGCAGTGAATGTTTGTCTTTAGTTAAAATATTGTTATAACTAAAGAAATTTACAATATTTTCAATCTTAATCGTTAGGACTAGTTAAAAGGACGATTTTTATTAATATTGTACATAAAGAAGCCATTAATAAATATATTATTAACGATTCATTATCACTAATATTCATAAGAATTTGGTAAAGGGTAATATAACTGTAGAGAAATACAGAACATACATACATAAGTATTCAGACTAGAGAAAAAAGCAGATGGAACGGACAACTCAAAAGTAAGTAAATTTTTAACGATTACAGAAACAAAATCACGATTATCGCTTAAACTAGAGAAAATCAGGCAATAATCAGACAAGATATTTAAGTGTTCTCTATAATTCAGGGATAATTTTTAATCCTTTTTACCCGACTGCGTAAGAAGGAGTTAACCTTCCTTTTTTCTTAAATATGAAAGAAATGGACACGGCTAAAATTTATACAAATTTAAAAAAAAAAAAAAATTATACCAAGCTTCCATTTCTGCGTTTTCCTCAAGATGCATACATATCTACATACTCACTTAAGTAAAAACATACATACCTACACATCATACCCAACTACACAATGGAAAAACATTAGCCCCTATTCTCAGACAGCAAACAAATGATTTATACCATTCATCAGTTACAAACAAACTAACCCATAACAATGTCGCCATTATAAACGCACATTCTAGATATAATATCATTAAAGTTACATTCTTTTATCTTACTTTCACTTACGGTGAACCATCTGTTATTAATGTACCTATCTGATTTGAAAGGTTACTTAGAGGTTGGTTGAATTCTTACCCGACTGCGCAAGAAGGAATGCTATGTTTTTGAGTGAGTGTATGTATGTTTCTATATTACCTCCTATAGCCTTAACGGCTTGACCGATTTTGATGGGGGTAGCGTCGTTAGATTCGTCTTTACTTCCTAATACATTATATTCATAGGCAACATTTTTGGAATGACGATAAAACACACACAAATATTTTAAAAAACACTACCTAGCTCAAACCTACTTCTATACAAAAAAAACTATCAATTATATTATACTTAAGTCATGTAAAAATAGTATTTTTTTATGCTACTATTATGACATACAAACATACATACACTTGAAAAACATAACATTCCTGTGCAGTCTGGTAAAAATTAATACTATTAATGTTTTCTATTGTATATTGCTGAAGTGATTTTCGTCAACTCATTTGTATTTAATATTTCGCACTTTTTAACCGACTTCAAAAAAGGAGAAGGTTATCAATTCGTAGCGTATATTTTTTTTAAAGTATGTACACGAATTTCTCCGCCATTCGTCAACCAATTTTTGTGTTTCGTGAATTGGCATATAGAGAAAGCTCCCAAGTTGGTCCCATAATTATTTTTTCACTTCAGTAGCTCAAACATGTAGGTTTTGCTGCCTGAAATCAGTGAGCAAAATGCGATTTTGCTCACTGAGTGAGACAAAGTAACTTTTTAATTATTTTTTTCAGAAAGCCGCGAATATTAACATTGATGATAACATGATTAACCCAAGGCTTATTCAGCCTTGGGTTAATCATACAATTCGAAACATTCACACTCTATCTCTTTCCCGCCATTAAAAAGAGAAAGAGACAAAGACCAGCCCTTTCGGAGTTCCGATTTTGAATTCGACCTCAAAGACAAACACGTTCGGAATTTCGTACTACCTAAAGAAATTTTGCAAAAAAATATAATTATGTCTTTTAATGTAATTTATTGAATGTTTAACTTATTGTTGTATTTAAACGAAAATAAGTATTTACTGCAAATAAAACTGATATTTAACCTGTAAATATTTATTATCTCCTAAAGTGTTCTCGCTGCTGAAGTGAAAAGTTATGTGTGTTACACGAGAGCAAAGTTTTTTGCATCTCGTGTCTTTGAATCCCTCGCCTCACTCAGGATTCAACTTTATTCAATCGTTAAATCCTTCGCTTGCTCAGGATTCAAAATCAGCACTCGCAGCAAAAAACTACTTTGCTCTCTTGTTGCACAAATAACTATAGACACATTGCTTTTTGAATAATCTCTAAAAATAAAAATATTTTCAATGGATTCCTGAGTGAAGTGCGTCAGATTATAGAATCACAGAGTTCCACTGACACGTTTTTCTTTGCAATACTTAGTGTAAAATTTTGTGGATAATCGAATAAACATCTGTACATTTTGGGCCATTCGTAAGACTATTTTTGCTAGTTTTTGACTTTGTTATTCAATGACAAATCTCATACTTGACAGAAGAAAAAAAACGAGCGGATGGAGAATGGCCTCTTTAAAAAGCTTACAATCATCAAGTATTTAGTAATCTTGAAAAGTAAACCTTCTTACTCCTCATCTAATGTGTATATAAGGAGAAAATAGAGCTACTAGTCTAGTAAAAATAAGATTTGTGACAACATAAAAGACAACTAAGTATATTATTATTTAAATGAATGTACTGGTGTTTTGAAATACATTTGACACAATTTCATAATGATATTATAAAAGCTAATTTTGTTACCTTTACACGCTCAAACGGCTGAACCGATAGTTGTGAAAATTAGAATAGAGATAGCTTTGGACCTAGAGACGGACATAAGCTACTTATCATCATCATAATCATCACAGTTTTTCATAACTATGCGAGTGAAACCGCGCAACGCAGCTAGTCTTTAAATCGGGTATTATTGTTGATTTATGATTTTTTGTTATTTTCCTATCATAATGTCAAAGAATCCCCCCAGTTGCAAATACTGTGATCTGCTCCATACAAACGGATTTATTTTTACTAGACTATACATCAACGCCTTGTTTAATTAGGTATTACCCGACTGAAAATGACGATATGTACTTTATGTATCCTAATCCTGACTAATATTACAAGTAAACGAAATAGCGTACTTTGAAGTCGGTTGTTTCAGTTTTGTAAACTATAAAATTATATCAAGAATAACTATTTCTCCAATCTACATATAAAATTTCAATCCCAGCCAACACCTAGGCCTTCACTAAAATAGACGTAGTAATTAGATCAACTCTTGCGCACATGTTCTTCGTAACATAAATCATAACTGTGCCTACTTCAAATATTATTTCTAGAGTTTATTGCTAGTAGAAGCTTTAGGCGCGGCACATACAGAATCTAACCGATAATAGTTAATCAAAAATCAATGCTCACAATATTTCGTCAACTTCTCGCTGACACGTAATTATACTTGCGGAAATGGGACTGAGAATTAAAGTGATCAAAGTTGATTAACTTTTGGTGAGGCTGTCAGTGGCCAGTAGCGGAAATTCTAGGTTTCCGACGCGGGAAATAATAAAAAGAAACCGTAGCTTATAATGCTACTATCGGCAATTGCACACAGCTGAAATCTTATTTATTTTTTAAGCATACATAATGAGATATTAGCATCTAATTTCTCCAATGTGACGAAAGCAGTGCATTTCCACACACAGATTTGATCTGTTTAAATCTACAGTTTTGTGAATTTCATTGCATTGGGGTAAGTGCATCTTGCTCATCTTGTTAAATTATTTATTTAAAATAATTATAGTTTAAAAACTGAAAAAAACGACATAGGTGTAACGTTTTTCTAAGGTTTTTGCGATTGTTACTCATGGAAATGACCTCCTTATTCTTTTCTTTTTGGACCCTCCATCTTTTTGGAAGTCGGTTAATAAAGTGGCAACTTTGGTATCAACTTCGGTAACTAAACTCTATAGAAAAAATACTATAGGTGCTAGATTTACTCAACTACATTGTCAAAGTTACTAGATAGAAAAATATCGTTTTAGTACGAGGAGTCATTAGATTAGTTTTTACTTCTTGCGTTTTTTGACGTGATAACGTCTTATAAATCGATGAACGCCGGCTGCACGCACGAAAAAGCATGACTCATTGTCACGTTCCGCCTGAGCCGAGCGTGCAAACTGTGGTGCAAGCAAAGTATCACGTAAAATTATCGTCCGTAAACCGACTTTACACACAACCATATTTTTTTCAATAGTAACAAAACTCTTGCATAGAAATACACTTTCTCGCACTGATATAAGATAAATGATTTTTATGAACTATCGGTTGCCGATTTCCGAAACGCGCCACTAAAGATGTCTCGGTCTCGTTTGCGCAGCGCCTAATACCTACTGTGAATAATCTTTATAGATTTTAGTATTAAAACGACTCACTAACATACTTTATGACTGTCGACTGGTTGCACTTTTACTCGACTGCGTAAGAAGGAGGGTTATGTTTTTCGAGTGTATGTATGTTTGTATGTAAGTATGTATGTATTTAGTTTCTATATGACAGCCTACAGCCTAAACGGCTTGACCGATTTTGATGTGCGAGTGACGGTGTCGTGAGAAACGTCTTCATTTCTTGAGTGGCTATATTTTTTTGTAATAATAATAATACATCTCTCGCAAAAAATAAAAAATGCGTTTTTTTGTAACCTCCAACGAACTATTTCCAGAATTCCATTCTTGTGCAGTACCGATATCGATCGAATTGATATCGCTGAGTACGGATTTTTGGTATTTTCACGCGTTTTGTTTCCTAAGAGAAAATATATATTTCACCGCAGTACTAAGTCCAGGTGGATTGTTGCCCAAATATTTTTTTATAATCCCGCATTCCCGACGTCGGTGTGGGTGTCAGTCTGTCTGTATCGACGTAGCAACCGGAGAAAAGTAAACATCTGTTTTCACCTATTTAAAAAAGAGGTTATCAATTCGGCTGTTTTTTTTTTGTTACAGCATAATTCCGTCATTTATAAACCGATTTGAAAAAATAATATTTCATGAAAATCCGTTCAGTAGTTTGGTTTTGAAAACTAAATTACGCATTTTGAAATCGGGTTTTCAGATGTGCCTACCATTAAAGAGATTATGTAATAAAATATAATATACTAATAAAAAAATACAAATATTCATAGATTTATAGCACATTTTGCTAATAAGCCATGTTTTCTGTGTACGTTGCATGGGAGTACGGAAACCTCGGTGTGCGAATGAGACTCACACTTTCCCGTATTTATTGATTGATTGAAGTAATACAGACTACGATAAGCGGCAGACCACAGCCGTATCACGACAGACACTCCTACTCAAGCAGACATGGACTTGTGTTATTATCTACCCACATACAATATTAGGCAAACGTGATTGAACTTGACCTTTTAGAAATGTTTAGAATACACAGTCTTGTATTTTTAGCTCGGTTAGGTGCTTGTAAACAATTTTTTAGGGTTCCGTAGTTAACAAGAAACCTTTATATTTACCATGCTCGTCTGCAATTACTAGCCCGATTAGGTGCTTGTAAACACGATTTTCAGGGTTCCGTAGTTAACAAGGAACCTTTATATTTACCATGTTCGTCTGTCTGTCTGGCTATCCATCCGCGGCTTTACTTAAAGACACACAGATACAGATTTCCATATTAATTACGCCGACAAAGTTTTAAAATAAAATCTTTAAAAAAATGATTTTAGGCTACCTCCCTTTCACATAAAGTGGGGATGTTTTTTTTCTCGTCTACCCCATGATGTGAGGTGTCGTTGGCTTTGTAATTCAAATATTATAAATTACTTATTACAAATACTGTCGGTGTGCCTATTTTTCAATTTGGTGATTCGTTTGTGAAATATTAAACTCTAGTGATATTTTTTGTTAAAATCAAGTGTCCACCAGGTCCCCCTACCAGCTGAATGGTTGAGGTTGAAAATTTGTAAATAATCGTGGCAATAGAATTTATAACGAATTTAGATAGAAAGCTATCACAGCTAAATAAGCTTTATAAGACAAGTTAACGAGTAAAAATAGATCATCATAAAAATGTACTTAGAGAAGTAAAAATTAAAATTTCGTACAAATTTCACATACTCTAATCTTATATTTATTATGTACATAGTAAAAAATAAGCAGCCCTGTTTTTAAGAGCACATATTGCGATGTGAAACGGAGCCCTAACTGCACGTGGCACGACACGCATATGGCCAGTTTTTA
The DNA here is from genome assembly GCA_947563715.1 of Lycia hirtaria. Lineage (NCBI taxonomy): Eukaryota > Metazoa > Arthropoda > Insecta > Lepidoptera > Geometridae > Lycia > Lycia hirtaria. The sequence goes on along the minus strand of OX387377.1, from coordinate 29,572,209 downwards.
GAACGCTCTTTGTTGAATCTTCAACGGCGAGAAAACCTGAAGAAGGATATTCCACATTTTTCACAAACGAACGGGACAAGAAAAAGCAGAAAGCTGGAGACTATGACTTTAAGAATTTCCAGTTATGCAAAATAATGAGATATATGTGTAAGATTTTAGATAAAATAATAAGATATTTCATTGATAGATGGAGATATATACAGCAATGAAACATATACATCAATAATTATTTATGTACATAGCAGTTAACAGTACATTTGCATAGGACCTTGGCATGACGTCATACGGTGACACCATTACTATGTACTATCTGATACGACTAGTACGTGACAAAAATAGACCTTACCAAGATATAGGTTCATCATCATCATCATCCACAGCCTTTTCTATCCCACTGCTGGGTATGGGCCTCTCTCTTATTATGCCATCTGCCTCAATCCTGTGCTAATCGAGACCAGGGGGGCAATTCAGTTATTCAAAACCGATCCGTAACTGAACCTTTTGCGAAGCATTTCCTGTCAGCTGCTATATTTTTTTGATTTAGTAACGAGCGAAGGACGCGTTACGTATCATCTAATGTGTCAATTGTATGACATAAAAGTGACTGAATCAAAAAAAGTATGGCGGCCGACGGGAAACGCTCCACATATGGTTCGGCAATGGAGCGGTCTTGAATAACTGAATTGGGCCCCAGGTATAGGTTGAAAAACTATAATTATTATTATAGTGTAAAAAAAATTAAGTAACCGACAATATATTGTACCATCTTTTGTGCACTCAGAGTATAAAAATAACACCCATATTGTAATAAAAAAAAATACTTGGATGACAGATTTATTCCAGATATTTCGTTTTGAAATCAAACTACTGAACTGATTTTTATACAATTTCTATGGAACCAAAGAAATTGAAACTGAAAGTAAATTCTTTCAAATAAAAGAGGGCCTCAAGATACAGGCATTGCCGAGTTTGAGGTCTAATGGTAACTACATTAAGCTGTAATAGTTCTTAAGGAAATAAAAATATTTTGAAAATTTGAATTGAAAAGTAATTTAGAATAATCAAATATTAACAAAACATGTGACAAGGCCTCAATGATTTAATACGCACATATGGCGATTATATCACATATTAGAATTAACTTCCTCAAGTCAAAGGCCTTTGACGCACTTCCAAAAATTGATAACTTGACATTAGATTTTTTTATGGACTGAACATTTGATAAAACTATTTTTTCGTTTATTAGGATTCCGTACTAAGTGTGCGGGAGCCTATTTGTAAGACTACGATATCTGTCTGTCTGTCTGTCCTAAGTTTAAACGTCTGTATCTTTGAATCGTAATGGGTAGAAGCTGACGGTTTTTCAGAATATGTTACGTTGTTGCTAATGTTTATAGCCAAAAATCAATAAACACTTAATACTGGTCAAGCGCGAGACAAGCTACCATAATTTTTGAAATAATGGGAAGTTATTGAGCGAGAACTGCGAAATAAAACCTCATTTTAGATCTTACAAATCTAAACCAAGAATATATATGTGTGTATGTACGTATATATGTAGATCTCAAAGATATCTATTTATTCACTCTAGCCTTGAAAACCCCAAGATTATAGTTTTCAGGAAACAAAGTACTTAGGCTGCAGAGAGTTCCACTCCTGTGTTACTATATACGCCTCAAAATGTGAACCTAAATCGTTTTGTACGAATTTTAGGCATTTCGATAAGATATGGATGGTAATGTGACGACTTTCTACTAGTCCTATATGACAAAGGAAAAGGCGCGAGTTTAAATACATACAAACACGCCTATTTTCCCTTACGGGGTAGGCAGAGCGTCAAAGACCATGAGCCTGTTTGACGCCGCATTTGACCGTGGTTAAAAGGCATTATATGGTTAGAGGAGATAAGAAGGTAAGATGTAACAAAGAATAGCTACAATAAAAGTATGTACATATAAAATACCTACACAATAAAGGAAAAACGTTTAAAGATAAAAAGTTGAATTCCTCTTGCATAACTTAAAAAAAAAATGTAAGTAGTTAAAAATGCATATATTCGTTTATAAAAGGCCCTGGAGTCTGCGGACAATAAATTTGTTAAATACAAAAATAAATAAAAAAAAACACAATCCCACATAAAATGTGAAAGTACCTATTTCAATTGAGGACGACAGTAACTGATAAAAGTAAATTATAACACACTGTCGAATTTCACCAACTGAGTGCTAGGGCTGCCTACTGTGCTGTGTTTCAACCCAGGTTCGGTATAAATTTGGCAGATACAAAAGTATCTGCATCAACTAACATGCTTCCATTTGACCGGAACCGGAACCAATCTTTACGAAAGTTCGACTTTTATAGTTTTTTTTTGTCGTTGGCGATTGTTGTTTGAAAATACCCACCATATTTTCCTTGCTACATTTATCGACTAATTATTTATGTTAATATTTGTGATAAACATTTAGAAATCAATTAAAAACGTTAATTTCAAATATTAAGGAATTGTTGGGAAAAAAATACACTAGCGAGGTCTATTGTTCGCAGATCTACTAGAATCTTAAATAATATTACAAAAACGAAAGTAATTCTGTCTTTCTGTCTGTTTGTTACACTTTCACGACCGAACGGCTGCACCGATTGTCATGAAAATTGGTGCAGATGTTACTTAGCGTTTGATAAGAATTATATCAGAGATCGGTGAAATAAACTCCAATTTACATATTCATCTTTTTTTATTACGTTTCACACGAAATAGGTACATTTTGGAGGGAATTTCTAAGAACAAACCTTTTCTATGGAACAAGCTAAATGACAAGTTCTGAGATTGCGTTCACAAAATACACAAAAATATGATAGAGACGCAGCGTTCACCATAACCATCTTTTTCATCAGCTGGTGAAACCACTAGGAACAGCTAGTAAATTATAATAATAAACTTGGGTCTTGTCCCAAGTATTCATTTTTTCTGCGTTCACACAATTCAACATAAATGTGACATCTCAAGAATTGTTTGTTTCTATTTCCTTCTCCAAAAATAATAGCTATAAAGTGTCTCATATATTTTGGCCTTAGAAAAAAATATTACAGTCACGTATTTTTAACAATTACCATTATCTAACTACGAGTCTGGCAACCCTGAAGTGCATTATTATCTAGTCCAATTAAGCTGGCAATGAATAAGATAAAACCATTGTGTAATTCAGCGAAAAGTGATGTAAAAAAGGCTAAACTCTAAACAAGAATTATGCTAGTTAAGATAATCGTATTAATTTTAATAAATAATTATTTTATCACAAGTATCTATATTATTGACACACAAAATCTTTGATTAAGTATCAACGAGATGTAGCGTCAGTCCTCAAAAACGTCCGAGCTTAATGAGGTCTAATTAGATCTCTTACATGATTAAATCATTTCGATTTTCAAAACAATTCGAAGCGGCAAAATAGATGTTTTTAGACTTCTCAATCTAAATAATTAGGCTTTAGCGCGGTGACATGGAGTCTTTATATCAAATCTTTATGTTCGTCATTGTTGGTAGGTATATGAGTATCGGTCAACCCAGGACACTATATTCGTGAATTTTGTTTTAGACTTTACGTTCACGTGATGGAAAGTCATTGCACAAAACGTTAATTTTAGCAGTAACTGTTACGCATGATGTGATATTGAGTGTACGTTTTTTGAGAAATTAATAAATAAATAAATATTTAAATAAACATTATTTGTTTTTTTTTTGTATAAGTTCCTATTAAGGGCCTCTCAAAATTCTAAGAACAAATAACCTAATCTAGTGACTTACTACAATCTAATCTGTGTCACAACTGTGACATAATCTGGACAAATCTAGAGATTGCCGAGAGATAACAAAAATGAGCTACGAAACGTGGTATAACAATAGAAAAATATACATAACAATTGAGGAAGCTATTATTTAAAGACAGACAAAACAACCTTACTGCAAAACATAGCGAGATAAAGAGACGACTCTATGTTAAATAAATAAACATAAACACTGAAACAACCGAATTGAATAACTTCAAAATAACTAATTTCGTTTACTTGGATCACATATTTCAATCATTTATTAAGCTAAAAAAACCTCACCTGTGACCACGGACGCTGCAAAGTGTTCGAAACGTCAGGTATTAAAATTATGTAAAATGTACGCGATAAATCCGTTAAAATATGTTTCATTTCAATTCTTCAATTTCAGACTTCAAATTCGTTTACTTGCATGAAATTTTTTCCAGTTATTTTGCTTTAAAAACCACACCTGCACCGATTTTTAAGAAAATTCTTTGGAGTGTTTTTGAAAGTACGTATATCTTTTGAGTTTTTTCAAATCCTTTAACAGACATAAAAATTAAAACCTGTTTTGAAATCGGTTAAAAATACTGTGGCGAGTGAGTGTGAGCAACTAAGCACTGTTTTGGCTAACTAGAAATTTTCAGTTTTTTTTTTTTTTTAACCTGAACCTATTGCCATCGTACTCAAATAATTTCAGCATATATTTTCATTTCTTTTTTGTTATTGTTTATTATGTGAATAAATGGGTGCATAAATTCACGTTTGATAACAAATATTTACGCTTTCATTTATCTAATATTATGAACAGATAACGAATGCGTATTACATGTATCAACAAAATTATTGCAGTGCGGAAGCAAGGTTATTTGGTCAGTGCAAAGTGCTGAAAACTCAAGTCAGGTAAAGTGTATTCAAATTATTTGATTATTCTTGGATTTGAATATTATTCATTTTCAAATTTCATCAGGTAGATACAACCTTATTATTTACACTAGTGAAGTAAACAATTAGTTTTTGGTTGACGATAAATCGAATAAATCATCGACATCTATTGACGTAGATCCACAATTTATAAATCCACGACTGACTTTGTAACCTTCGCTCGAAAGATACATTTTCAGTAGACAGATGGCACAGAGTACGCGCCAGCAAATAAAATAAACTGTGTTTTCCTTTCAACTATCATGTAAGCAAATGGTCTGTCTGCGAAAAATTCTATTTTCTCCACAGTTTCATTCATCTGTGACATTGATGATGCAGATGCTTCGACACCTTTCTCTGTCACCTCTATATCAGCTACTTGAGTCATTAGAGACACATAAAGGTCATCATAGTCACTTATATTTGGCAAAGTGGCTGCACTTGGGTGAAAGACACTTTTCACCCCCATATCAACTAATAACTCTGCCAAATTATCAACAGTCGAATTAATTCTAAACCTAGGCAATTTCACATGTACCAATTTCTTACCTTCTTTTCTGAATTTATTAAAAATCGACATTAACCTCGTATTCCTCAGGTTGTAATACAAATCACCTATCCAATACCTCTTTATAGGCATGAGGACTAGCATTGAATAATCGCCAACACAAGGTATTTCTAGCACTCTAGCGTTTATATTCCTCATTTCCGCAACATTAAAGAATCCTATACGGTTCATCATATTAACATCACCCAAATGTTCAGCGATGTTCGATTTGAAGGATTCCCTTTTCGTGAACGCGATGTCGAATGGCTCCTTCCAAGCACTTTTGAAATACAAATTATCACTTAACAACATCACAGTTTTACTAAAATCGTCCATATAAACAGATTCATCAATAACACCGTTTGTGCTTTCAGCTATCAGTCGGTTCACATCGTTGGCCGATGTTTCAGGATAGTCGAAGTCTTCTAACACCACTTTGACAGAGTAAGACTGCAGCACTTTCCTGATGTATGACTTCTTCACATCCATGTATTTGTCTATGATAATAAGACTTTTTCTTCTGTATTCTTCGTCGAGTCCTTTAGTTTGCTTTCGAAGTATACGCCCCAATTTGTTCTTGAAGCATCTGTTCCTGTGATGCCTCGTAACGTTCCACAGCTCTCTCAAGGTCCTCCCATTGGCACCATCAGCTAAGGCGATCAGCTGGAGCCAATTGGAAAGTGGTGAAAACACATAATGACCGTAATTATTTTGAGTGACTCTATCCAAAATTCTTATAGAATACTCGTAGGCAGGTCTTTTTAACAGGTTGAGTGCAGCTCTGGAATTGCAATTGTACTTTTGCCCGATAGCGATGTAAAACAAGGTTGATAAAATTAGAATCTTTAGCACCATTTTGGTTGCGATCGCGGCGATCGTGCTTGCGGTCTTGCGGTACAGGACGTGCGCACGCGGCGGCCGTTTGCTAGAGACTAGCTTCGTCTAAAATCTTGAACTTGTCGGATAGTTATTTTGAGTAGGGCTGGTTTGCGATTTGTAGAATTTCATTAATAAATAATTCATACGGCGTTTCTTTGAGACCGTATCTTATATACTCGTTTACGTTTATGTATTTACGTTACGATAAAATTAACATTGAAATACTTATTTAGAGGTGTGTAGCGATAAATTTAATATTGGTAAAGTATGCTATCCTTATAAATTTTAGCAGCATTTTAATAATGATGATTACATGATTATTTGTATTAAATAGATTAGATAAATTAATATATTAAATACCATTCAGTAAGGTTGATTAAAATACTGATGCTATGTACTAAGTACGTTTTTTTTTTACATTATAGATCTACGACTACCAACTCGCCTGATGTTAAGCGACGGTGTGGCCGAGGATGGAGCTCGTCGATCTAGAAGATATCTATTCACTCTAGCCTTGAAAATTCCAAGAATTCCATTCTTGTGCAGTACGCAACAGGAATGTGGATCGATATCGATATTATATATAATTCAATGTGCTTTGCTGATATTCAATAAATGTATAATTATTATTCAACTATTTCTATTAAAGTTTTGAATAAAAATTAATACAAAATATTTTTTTCAAAATGGTGTCTTTACAGAACGAAATGGAATTCTTTGCCGCCATCTCTGTTTCCTGAGACCTACAATCTTGGAATTTTTAGGGCTAGAGTGAATAGTAATAATCTTCTAGATCGACGAGCTCCATCCTCGGCCACACCGTTGCTTAACACCAGGCGAGTTGGTGGTCAATCGTAGATCTATCTTCTATAAAAAAACAACTTAAAAAAAAACGTGTAACAATATTTTTCAATAATTTGTAAACACAGATCAATAATTTAATATAATTTTATAATGTTTTATACAGTAGTAAATAATGTATTTATAAATAATAGGTTAGGTTATATATTTATTCATTAGACTTAAAGATTAATTTGTGGCCCTATGATAGGGCCACAAATATAGGGCTCTCTCTTGTTAATTAGTGTTTTAGTATAGTGGTGTAAACTATAAAGAGTTTAACTGTCTAGCTATCTTGTGACTTAACCAGTAATTTTAACCACCACGAGTAAAAGACACCCGGATTACAATATATCAGTAAAGACGATCACGTCGACGAGAAGACGTTTTTGAATTTCGTGAAGCCCTTCGCAAATGTGTACCTACTTGCCTAGTCGGACTGTTTGTGGGTAGAGTTATTGGGGTGGGCACAACCTCACAGGTGGCAGGAAAACACTTGTTGTAGACCAACGTCAACTGGGGCTACTCTCATCTCAACTCTTATAGCGATGCAAACTTCGCTCAGCGTCCATTTTTATCTTGCTTTTTCTGTAATTAAGAGTGTGACACAAAAGTTCAAATGAGCCTACTTTAAATTGTAATATTTTTAATAATCGATTCAACTTCTGTCACTCTTAATTTCAGAACATTTAAGATAAAAATAAAACCGGCCAAGTGTGAGTTGGACTCGTGCACGAAGGGTTCCGTACAATTATCTATAAAAACGCCAAAAAATCACGCCTGTTGTATGGGAGCCCCCCTTAAATATTAATTTTATTTTCATTATTTATTTTTAAAATTACTAATATAACTCAATATTTTGCGAATATTTCAACCGTTTACCTGTTTCCGTTATCAATATCGAGCAAAAACGAGCAAAAAAATCACGTTTGTTGTATGGGAGCCCCCTTAAATATTTATTTTATTCTGTTTTTTAGTATTTGTTGTTATAGCGGCAACAGAAATACATCATCTGTGAAAATTTCAACTGTCTAACTATCACGGGTCATGAGATACAGCCTGGTGACACACGGACGGACGGACGGACGGACACACAGCGAAGTCTTAGTAATAGGGTCCCGTTTTTACCCTTTGGGTACGGAACCCTAACAAGCGCTAAGCGAACTTTGCATCGCTACAAAAGTTGAGAGTACGGCTGCTGATGTGCTTGGAAACTCTAGAGGAAGCCCATCCCATGTCCAGCAGTGGTCTTCTGGTGGCTGAGATGATGGTGATGAGATTTTGTCAATTCTATAATAAGTTATACAAAAATATGCTTGAATATGCTAGTAGCTAAACAATAACATGAAATATATGCAAGGAAACAAACGTAATGTATGTTAATTATGTGAATCGAATAGTAAGTATAATAAAATAAGTTATGTGCTTACGTATAAGTTATATCAAAGTAATATTGTTTGGAAATTACACATCCAATTGAAAAAAAAAAAACTTGATTATTTATACTAAGCCAATAATTTCGCAAAAAATACACCAGTATCGTGTAATATGGGACCAACCCTGATATCGCGAGAAAAACTATCTATTCATTTATTTTTATTTTTTGTATGGAATAGGTAAGAACTGGAATTTTTCGCGATTTCAGGCTTGGTCCCATTATAAAAGTTGTTGATATTGATGAATACGATAATTCCTTTAAGAATTGTTGGTTTATAAAAAAACCGGCCAAGTGCGAGTAGACTCGCGAAGGAAGGGTTCCATACCATTATCTATAAAAACGGCAAAAATCACGTTTTTTGTATGGGAGCCCCCTAAATGTTTATTTAATTCTGATTTTTTTTGTATTTGTTGTAATAGCGGCAACAGAAATACATCATCTTTGAAAATTTCAACTGTCTAACTATCACGGTTCATGAGTTACAAACTGGTGGCAGACGGACAGACAGCGGAGTTTTAGTAATAGTGCCCCGTTTTACATTGTGGGTATGGAACCCAAAAAATAAGAATGTATTACCCGTTTATAATCAACCCTACGGGGTACACGGGTGGAAACGCGTGACACAGCTAGTCCTACACAAACAAAAATACTAGCAAAATTTTGTGCTATTACAAATATTTCTATAAAATTACTAACTTAGTTTGGATAGCTCATACAAGCCTATAAGGTAATATTTAAAAAGTAATTTAAAAAATCGACTTCAAAACTATTCAATGAACTGAAAAGGGAGAAATGACAACAGCTCGCATAATATCGAAAAATTAAATCCAAACTGGGCATCTACATTGGTAGGTCTGTACGTATCCCAATTATTTTTTGAGCCAAACTAAAAAAAATGTAATTCGACTTACACTTTTTGATATTGCGTGGACAAACATACAAATATACATACACTTATGAAATTTAGCATACATGTTGGAAAGCTAGTATAGACTAACATAATTTTTTAAATAAAAACTACGGGTCACTCACGTCTGTTTTGAGCCGAAATATCCAACAGACAATATATAGAATATATTAACAGACGTGAGTGACCCGTACTTTTTATTTAAAGATGTGTGAAAACCACGTTATTTTCCATAGACTAACATAAATGTTAAAATTGTGCAATTCTTACAATATTACATACATACACATCAAATTCATAATCTCCTTTTTTGAACTAAAATTAAAAGAAAACAATGTGTAATAAAGTTTTTAAAATAATTTAACGGCCTTATCTTTGTCTGCAATCTATTCTCTTTGTTATAAAGAGATTATTACCATATTTAGGTACCCACCTAGTCTGCTCTATTTCCTTTCCTGTCAAAGCTCATGAATGGTCCATAAATTGGAACAAACATATAAGGACAAATATTATAAAAGCAAACAGAAAACGGTCAAAAACTCAAAAATGTCGTGACAAAAGGTGGAGTCGAACAGGATGACTTAGATTAAAGGGAAGACTTTAATCTAAAAATAAATTTCATCAAACTATTCAAGATCCATTCAGAATTCGGAGCATTTTAGTGGAAATTCAAATATGACATTATACAACATACCTTGAACCCTATACGTAAGGTCAAGGCGAACATACGTAAATGAGACGTGTGATGACGTGTAATCAGATACGTTTCTACTGATTTTGTCAATATAATTTATGTAGCCATTTGATCTAGAGGCTACGGTTTGACGGTACAGTTAAGGCGTAGAATTACAGGTAGTTCACCACTTCAAATATGGTGGATTCGACCCATGAGACGAAACGGTGAAAGTCTTATTTAAAAATACGCGTTTTCTCGTATTTGCTTCGATTGGCTCCTAGAACATGTCAATTGCAAAAATGCGGCTAAATTAATACATATGGGCACTTTTGCATAGATATTTTTGATTATTTATATTTATTATTTCACTTCTTTATTATTATTAAATATTTAATGTTATTTCAAGATAAATTTTAGTTTATTGTTTATTTACCGCTCAATATTGCCGAGCAGCTGATGTTTGTATGATAAATCTAAATGTTTGAATATTATTTGTTGTTTTATTTTGTGTGTCCGCTGACAGCCCCGACACAGGGGATCCTGGTGAAAAGCTACGAATTAAGCGTAATAAGTACAGTGCCTTTAAATGTCAACAATAATATTTATTTTCACACCAGCAACAAATGTTTAAACATCCATTATAGATCGCTTCATGGTCTAGAAACTGGCGTCTTTCCCATCGCAGAATAACAAGCAGTTTCTGCATTATAGCGTTTGTCTACGGAACCATCGGAGCGTGAAACAGTTTCACGCTTCACTGGCCTTTTCTGTACCTACTTTGAATTAGTAGACCCATTTTAGAGTACGCTATAAAAAAAAATATTTATACTACATTATACATATAAGCGAAAGTATATTTGTCTCTCTTTCACTCTGCTTATTTGTTACCTTTTCTCGATTAAACGGCTGAACCCATCGTTATGAAATTTGATACAGAGATAGAGATAGCAGCAAACTTGGAGACTTTCATCATCATCACCGTTTTCACGGATGAAATCGCGGGGCGCAGTGTCACTATATTTACAAAGTAATTTAATCTATATTGTGAATTATTTGCAGAAAACCAACGTTAATTAGATTCTGTCATTTGATAAAGTATCAACGGGATGTAGCGTCAGTCCTCAATAACGTCCGAGCTCAATGAGATCTAGTTAGACCTCTTACATGATTTAAATAATTTCGCTTTTCAAAATAATTCGAAGCGGCAATATAGACGTCTCTAGACTTCTCAGTCTAAATTAGGCTTTAGCGCGTAGAGTCTTTATATCAAATCTTTATGTTCGTCATTGTTGGTATATGAGTATCGGTCAACCCAGGACACTATATTCGTGAATTTTGTTTTTATTATTATACTTTTTATTCAATTTAAATTTTAAATCTAAGATTTTTTACAATAGAAATATAAAAATATAAATATTATAAAAAACTTAAACCTAGGGTGCCGCCGGTAGCGGGGCTGCCGGTGGTAGGCGCTACAGAGAGAGGAACCTCCTGACAATACGTGCCGTGTCCAGGATGACTGCCTTTTGCCTTATTATTATTCATTTATTTCAGACATTGTTTCCATATACATAGAGATTATAAAATTTGATTACGTCATACTTATATTACAAACTAAGTTTTAGACTTTGCGTCCACGTGATGGAAAGGCATTGATTTTGTCACTGTGATTAACATTGTATTTATTCAAAAAAGTGATGAGATGCTGTGATCTTGTGCTGTGATCTTGGCCATAACTGTTCTATAATACTTAGAATTTTAATAGTTCAAAACTTTGTATGGCAACATAATGTTCGTCGTTCGGCGTTCGTCAGTCTTGCCAGAACTTTACAATATTTCTCCACAACTCACTTGATGGAAAACGACAATGTGGTGGAAGATGGAGCACGCTTGCCTTGAAGAGACCCAGGTTAATACGATTGCTTAGTGTAAACTTTAACCGACTTCCAAACAGAAGAAGATTCTCAATTCGACTGTATGTTCTTTTGTATGTTTGTCCAGTGATTACTTCGCCATTCACGAATAAAATTTTATGATATTTTTTTTGTTTGATAGATCATACTTCAGAGGTACCATAGAATTTTTATCAAAATCGATATAGTACCTACTAAAATAACTGGAAAAATGTGTCATCCAAGTAAAGGAATTGCATATTTTGAAGTCTGTTTTTGACGTGACAACGTCTAATAAATCGATGAACGCCGGCTGCACGCACGAAAATGGATGACTTATTGTCACGTTACGCTCATTGTAAACGTTTGCATTTCATCAATGTTTTGTTATGACGTTGTCACGTTAAACTATCGTCCGTAAGTCAACTTTACCGACAACCAATTTTTTGGTGGTATTTTTTTCATCGCTCCATACATGAACTAATTTAACATCAACTCTCTTTTCGTTGTTCTCAAAAGTTTTTCCAAAAATACTATTATTTAATAACGTGAAAAAATCGTGTTCAAAGGTAGATGTTGCCTGTTGTCGTAAATGCGTCTTCAAATCGATATATTTTTGACGTGACAACGTCTAATAAATCGATGAACGCCGGCTGCACGCACGAAAAAGCCGACTTTACAGACAACCAATTTTTTTTTAGTTTTTTAAACTATCATTTGCAGAGCTGCTGTACAAATTATACATATTGTTTAAAGCGTAATCTGAATAGGTCTTTAGCAACAAAACAGATTCACAAGGCCGATACTTTGTATTCGAGGGCCTACTGTGAAAAACCTATGTTTATATAGAAACATCCGCCATAGCCGGTAGAAATATTACACAAAACAATATGTCGATTATTCAACCGTGCATGTATGTTACTAATAATAACATTTTAAGTGGATGAGATTATTCTGAGATGAATTGAGATGTAAAAACTGAACATAACAAAAAACATAATCATTTTTTTAACTATCACGGTCTTTCAATAAATCACTATTTCACTTGTCTTAAATCTCGGGACGCAGCCCGGTTCTTTGATGGGCATCAGTGGAGCCGAAGCAAACACTGAGAGTCCCTTTAAATAAAATAAAATAAAATAAATATAGTTGATTGATGTGTGGATAGATGATGGAACTATTGTACAATTTGAATTTGACAAATCTGGGCTATTGAGATGAAATTGTTGTGATGACTTAGAAATCTAGTTTATTGGCTGATGCTCCCACACAGGGAGTAAGATACTACTTCTGTGTGGGATGAGATAACGGCACCTGCTAATTTTGCCGCATATAAAATAATCACTATTATTATTAACGGGAGATTTACCGTGGTTCGCGTTACTTTTGAGCTCCCGATATTTCGACACAATTACATGCACCATGTTCACGGGCGACTGAAGAATGCGGGTGGATGATACAGTTTAACGGGAGCTCAAAATTAACGCGTATCACGGTAAATATCCCGTTAATAATAAAATTGTGATTTAACAGAAACATTGTTTTAGTGAAAGCTGTAAAAAGTGATCATATCAGATGCAGATCAAATGAATGTATGTATTCACTAAGTAGAAACTTAAGAATGTGTAATATGTTCGCTATTGGCGTATCTAAATAAATAAATAATGTAAAATATGTCGGAATCGGTAATATGATTATGACGCGGTCGGTGATGAAATTAGCCAACGACGTCTCTCGCCGATATATTTAATTTATTAATTGTAAATAAAAATATCACACTAATATTATAAAGGCGAAACTTAGTGAGTGTGTTTGTATGTTTGTTACTTCCTCACGTTCACAGTAAACCAATTTTGATGAAATTTGGTATTGAAGTAGCAGAGCTGACATCCTGGATTAACACATAGGCTACTATTTATCCCGAAAAATAATATCTCCTTTGTTATAATTTATATAAAACATCCGGTAACAACAAGACGCAGATATACAAGAAAGAAATATGTATGAAATATCATAAAAAATTTTAAAGATACAAATCCGTTAAAATTTAGACATCAAGAATGTGGCGCAAAATCGTTGTGTACGGTTTTTTTGCATATCAATGATAAATGGTTGATAGTGTATTCATTTCCTGTTCTAATAATGTAACTAATTGTTACATTGTATTTCACAGTACCCCCTCTGTATCAAGCCCTGCCTTATCGGAAGAGGGGCCATGTGGCGTTCCCACATGTCTTTCCGTTTAAAAATAAATCAAAACACTTTCGCTTATTTTCATTATTAATAACAAGTATAATATACCGGAGATTAAATCAACCCTTGTATAAACGGTACCACTGCTGGGCGCGAGCCATCTTCTCGCTGTGAGAAGGAGACAACTAATTAGGTGGACAACTATTCTGACCAAGTGCGGGTTGACAAACTTCACACATGTTCAATAACGTTAAAAACTTTGACATGTAGGTTTCTTCACGATGTTATCCTTCACCGTTTGAAGTTGGCGGCAATTAAAAATACTCACATAACTTCTAAATAAAAACCGGCCAAGTGCGAGTCGGACTCGCGCACGAAAGGTTTCGTACCATTATCTATAAAAACAGCAAAAAAAATTATGTCTGTTGTATGGGACCACTTAAATATTAATTTTATTTTAATTTAATTATTTATTTTTAAAGTGAATAATATAATTCAATATTATGTGTATATTTCAAGTGTCTACCTGTTGCCGTTATCAATATCGAGCAAAAACGAGCAAAAAAATTACGTTTGTTGTATGGGAGCCCCCTTAAATATTTATTTTATTCTGTTTTTTAGTATTTGTTGTTATAGCAGCAACAAAAACACATCATCTGTGAAAATTTCAACTCTCTAACTATCACGGTTCATGAGATACAGCCTGGTGACAGACGGACGGACGGACGGACGGACGGATAGCGAAGTCTCAGTAATAGGGTCCCGTTTTACCCTTTGGGTACGGAACCCTAAAAAGAGTACAAGAAATATTTCCTTTCAATTTAAAAACTTTTCCCAAATCAGTTTGTATATGACAGAGTTCTGAAGTAATAATAATTATAGTTAAAAAAACTCAAGTCGGTTGACTTCAAAATATGCAATTTCGATTTCTTGTATGACATTTTTCCAGTTATTATATAATAAAGACCAAAGCACTGAACCAATTTTGATAAAATGTATATGGGACCACCTCTGAACTATTACTTATCAAACACAAAAAATCATCAAAATCAAAATCAAGTAATCGCGTAAAAAACACAGTCGAATTGAGAACATCCTTCTTTTTGGAAGCCGGTTAAATATACAATCGAAATTGAAAATTTCCTTCTTTTTGGACTAGGTAATAAGGTAATTACCGTCAACATTATTATTGTTCTGCTTATTAAACATATGTTAAAATATTTTTGAGATAAAGGGAATGTAGTGCAAAAATCTCTAGTTACCTTCTTCCTTATCACGTTATCTTATCAATAAGGTCGATGCTGCAGGACTGAATTAAGTACTTATTCTTCATACAATCATACCTACCTTTGTGTAGACACAGATTACATAGTACAGGACTTATCACAGAATAAACAGTTGACCAACGGGCTGTATAGTCATTCACCGTTTCGTCTATGGTGGGTTTAACCCATGAGATGAATTGGTGTACGTCTTATTTTCAATTGCGCATTTCGCCCCACGACAAAAGAGTCTCTCTGCGAGATCGAATCAGAAATAATAAGATCCGTAGTCACGAAAATTCACGAAAATCACCGATATAGCACAGCAGATCAGCAAGTGGCAGTGAGCAGGACACAAAAAACTGATGGCCAATTGGGCCGAAAAGTTCTCGAGTGGAGACCACGCGCCGACAAGCGCAGTGTAGGAAGACCAGCCACGAGATAGACAGAATACCTCATACAAGTGGCGGGAAGACGCTGGATGCAAGTCGCTTCGACAGGTTTTTTGGAAATCCATGGGGAGGCCTATGTTCAGCAGTGGACTTCTTGTGGCTGAGATGATGATGATGTTTCGCCCCTGAAATTGAATAGCGTCGTTTACTTTTCAATGAGTCGGTTCGACCTGCGGTGTGAGACTCCATGGACTTTCAGCTAGTAGTCAATTCAGACTATAGGGTGAAAAAAAGCAAGAAAAACCACATTCGTATGAATTGGTGAATATAAATAAATCAATAAATAAATAAATATTTGTGGACATTTCACACAACACCATCTAGCCCAAACTAAGCAAAGCTTGTACTATGGAACTAGATGGCTGATAGAATACATATTATATACTTTTTTTTTGTAAATATATACATATCATACATAGAAACATCCAGACACAGAACAAACATCCATGCTCATCACACAAATGTTTGCCCTGGGTGGGGATCGGTCGTGGGTCGAGGGGACCCACGACCTTTCAGTTCAGCAGGTAGACGTAAACACACTACCAACTGAGCCACAAGGCCGACAATCAAAAATATAACTTAAATATGTATATGTATATAAATTCCAGAAAAGACATAAAAAAGCGCAAACAGCGTTTTCAGGAAATATTCGTGGCAGCAGCAAAATATAAGGCAATAAAAAAACACAGCTAAATATGCTTTGCAAGTAAACGCGTAATATTCCGTAAATTTCAAAATGTACTTAAAAAATTAAAAATAAAATTTTGTAAGCCTCTTAATTTTCCGGCAGCCTAGCCTAGACGGTCTCCCCGTCTGACTTGCGATCCGCAGGTCCTGGGTTCGAATCCCACGGCACGCACCTCTGTCTTTTCGAAGTTATGTGCGTATTGTTGATTACCGCCAACTTCAAAACGGTGAAGGAAAAACATCGTGAGGAAACCTACATGTCTGAGAGTTCTCAATGATCTTGAAGATGTGTGAAGTCTGCCAACCCGCACTTGGCCAGCGTGGCAGACTATGGCCTAACCCTTCTCACAATGAGAATGCCCGTTCCCAGCAGTGGGACAGTTTGTACAAACAGGGCTGATTAAAAAAAAAACCTCTTTATCTTCATAATTATGACACCAACCAAGTAATACTGTGATGTCTGTGATATTCAACTACGGATTGCGCGTGGTCCGACACGCACTTGGCCGGTTTTTTATAGGTCAAGCAGTTTTATTAACTGCAACAGTAGTCTATGAACAGTAACCAATTTTGATTACAAATTTTTTGGCAGAGATTTTCACGACTTTGTAGCTTGATAACTTCTTGACCGATTTTGTTCTTGTTCCAAATTATTATTAAGTATGCAATATCAGTACATACTGCACTCTGTTGCATATTTCTGCTAATCATTATCAAAATTGACCCCTTTTAATTGAGACCTTACAACCTTTCGTTTCGATAACATCTTGACCGATTTTGCGCATATTTAAAATACTTTATGACTATTAAATACCAGCCCAATGATGTATTATACCTAGATGGCTTTTCCCCGGCTCTGAGTGGCAAGTCTCAAGTATTCGTTGAATAATACAACCTGTACGCGAGTACCTACAAACATCCGGACAGATGAAAGGAAATTTTGCTAGTTGATGCAGAGATCATAGATCACTTTGCTCATTATTAAAAAAAACTGTCGAATTCGGTATCGCGTCCCTATTTAATGGGGATATCCCTATTATTGAATGAAGGCAATAGTTAAGTATGCATTGCTCCTCTTAAAAATTATTGTCAAATACTGTTGAAACTATATTAGCAGCGTACCCAGTATGCTATATTGTCGCATTATTTATATGCATTTGGCACAGGATATATGGCAAGTGTCGAACCAAATAAGTTTTTCATTATCATCATCTCAGCCACAAGATGTGCATGGCTAGGCACAGGCTTCCCATAGATTTCCAAAAAACCTGTTTGAAGCGGGTAACATCCAGCGTCTTCCCGCCACTTGTATGAGGTCGTCTGTCCATCTCGTGGCTGGTCTTCCTACGCTGCGCTTGCCGGTACGTCGGAGAAACTTGTCGGCCCCATCGGCCATCAGTTCAATACGTATTTACACAATTACTAAATGTCTCTTTTTGTGCCTCTCGCATATTTCCGCGGACTTTTTTCAACAAACAACAAAAACACGGCAAAAAATCCCGCCGTGACCGTGATCGAGAACATAGAATAAACTATCGGTAGAGTCTGTCCAGCTAGAGAACTAATGAAGGATTGGGGGCGCTGTTGTCCTTATTTCATTATTTTGTTCAGTCGAAACCACAGAATACCATAGTAGTATGCACTTCAAAACGTTAGTTCCTCTTTTTTGCCACGATAGTATAAGTAAACAGACTGACTACGAAGTTCATCGACTTCAGACGAACGGGATTTAGAGCATAAATCTGTTAAAGACAACAGATTATTTTCATCAGGAGGATCATGTCTGGAACTCTGGATGTTTTATGGAGGGATTTTGGTAGACATTTCCTGTCAATGTCGTAAATTTATTATTGCTAAGATTAGACTGGGTAATTCTAAATGATGTTTGATGTACTGAGTAATTGGAGATTTCCCGGGATCTTAGAATCATGGTGTTATGGTTCCGTACCCAAAAGGTAAAACGGGACCCTATTACTGAGACTCCGCAGCCTGTCTGTCTGTCACCAGGCTGTATCTCAAAAACAGTAATAGTTAGACAGTTGAAATTTTCACAAATGATGTATTTCTGTTGCCGCTATAACAACAAATACTAAAAAACAGAATAAAATAAATATTTAATATTTAATAATTTAAAAAAATGTCTGTCTGTCTGTCCGTATGCCATAACCATTTTACTTAGAGACTATTAAATCTACATAAACAAAAGGCAGGTAGAGTATATTTATTCAGTGAACTGCTACAAAATTCCGATTTTCAAATTAGGGGTGGCCACATAAAAGTTATATGGAAGCTGGCTGTTTTTTTAGGCTACCGTACTAAGGGTGGATCCTGTTCGTAAGGTTACGGTGTCTGTCTGTCTGTCTGTCTGGGGGTTCGTCCTACACTTAAAACCGCAGGCGACGAATAGTAAGAGATCTTATTAAAGGTATGGTGTCAATTCTCAAGGCTTCTCTTCCAATTAAAATTCTTAAAATAAGTTAACTTCAAAAACACACGATAACTGTATAAGATTTTGGTTATATTTAATAAATAAATATTTGTGGACATTTCACACATTTTTTTTTAACGTGACAACGTCTAATAAATCGATTAACGCCGGCTGCACGCACGAAAAAGTGTCCCGTTACGCTCATTGTCGAGCTCAATTTTATTCATAAAAGTATGCAATCATTTCATCAATGTCTTGTTATGACGTTGTCACGTTAAACTATCGTCCGTAAACCGACTTTACAGACAACCAATTTTTTTCTTTAGTTCAGTGGTGGCCTTAAGAATTGACCCCTAATAATCAGACGAGTTGGTGGCCGTATCTTACCTCCAAGTCTGAAAGACTCATAAATTCATTAAACCACAGTGAAAATAATCAGCAACTCAGTTTAAATTATTGAATGGTGATGAGGTCTGTCTAGATGCCTCGTCATCCTGTCGCCAAGCCACTCAATATTAGCCAATTGACAGCTCCTCGAGCCTGTGTGTATAAACTACACATTTGCCATTTTATTGTGAGAAGACAGTGACAAAATCTGCATTGATTTTGATGATTTTGTATTTGGTAAGTGATGCTTCAGAGGTGGTCCCATATAAATTTTATCAGAGTCGATGCAGTACCTTGGTTTTTATAGCAAAAAAAAAGACGTGTGGCACTCGGAGACTGCTGCGGTAAAGCTACTGCATAATAGCTTTACGCGCGGTGTGTTAGGTTATTTTCGTTACGGAATTTCTGGATTCGGTCTCCACGCTCAAGGCCCGCGATAGAAGCTATGAAATAGCTTAATAACTGGTAAAATATCATCCAAGTGCCTGTAGAAAAGTGAACAGCAAGTCATGTATGTATTGTATTGCGTATTTTGTAGTCGGTTTTTACAGTTTTGTATAATGTAATTATTTATTATAATACTTATTGAAAAGCATTATTTAAAAAAGAAAATGCCTGCATTTATATTATTTTTAATCAGTTGTAGGTATTAACAAGTCTTGATTTTTGCATATCCATTTTTTTATTTTATGTTCAAAAAAAATGGTTGTCTGTAGTCGGTTTACGGACGATAATTTTACGTGATAACGTCATGATAGACGCGTCACAAGCTTAACGCTTACGCCGATCGTGCCTCTCTATCGCTTGTTCCTCGCTCTCGCTTGCACGCTCGGCTCAGGCGGAACGTGACAATAAGCTATGCTTTTTGGTGCGTGCAGCCGGCGTCCATCGATTTATAAGACGTTATCACGTCAAAAATGTATGTTACTACTGAAAGTGCCTAAGTTTTTTTTTTTACATTATAGATCTACGATTGACCACCTACTCGCCTAATGTTAAGCGACGGTGGCCTAAGTTTTCTATGCAAGTAGAGAACAAGCTACCACACACTAGGTCCACAACTTTCACCGTCTGCCGTTAAGAAGTGAACATGGGAAAGCTAGATATGGTTAATTGCTCATACGTCTCTAATAGCTTTCTGTTCAATCAATAAAAGTTAAGACGCCACTTCGTTTAGTGCTTGTTACATACCGCGGTTTCACCTGTGTCGGTAGAAATTACTAATGGGTCTTCTCCGATAGATATAATCTGCGCAAGCGCAAGCCTATTTTCGAATAAAATAATTATAGTTTAACAAGTAATCGTTTAAAAACTATAAAGAGTTCATAATACGCAATTAGTTTTACTTGGATGACATATTTTACGAATTATTTTGTTATAAAAACCAAAATACTGAACCGATTTTGATAAAATTTCGTGCAGGTGTCTTTGAGTAACCAGGTAACGTACATAAAAAGATTCCGAAGAAGAAGAACTGAGAACCTTCTACTTTTTGGAAGTCGGTTACAAAACTGAAAACCCCGAATTCAAAATGTGCAATTTTGTTAAAAAAAAATTAAACTACAAAGCTGATTTTTTTGAAATTTATATGGGATTACTTGGGAAACAAACAAACAAAATAAGAGTTTTCCAAATCCGTCCAGGCGTCTTCGAGTAATCGGGGAACATATATAAAAACAGATTCCGATGAAATGAGAACCTCGTCCTTTTTGAAGTCGGTTAAAAAGAGTTATATTTTGACCCGACTGTGTGTTCCAGTGTATGTATGTTTCAATATGACAGCCTACAGCCGGCCGAAGCGGCCTAAACAGCTTGACCGATTTTGATGTGCGAGGGGTCGATAGTAGTCGATACTCTTCTTCACTAGAAGAACTTTTTTGTAACCTTCAACGAACTATTTCGTAATAAACAAATGATTTTACCAGAATTATTCTAAAGAATGCGCATTTATCATTTTTATAGCGATTTTTCGCATACTTTCTCACACAAAACGTACACTGAACAGCGTAAAGAAATCGTATCTTAAACTGCAAGAACTGCTTTTCTGCAGTCGGGTATTTTGTTTTTCTTTTAATATAATACATACTTACTCGTCAACTTGATACTTTCACGCGTACCTGAGAAACAGGGCCTATATCTGACGAAGCAATTAATCGTATTCATAGATTCCTGTTTTCAATTTGAAAGGAACCCTAAAAACAAGGAAACATAGGTTATTTACTGAGCCTAGATCTTCAGTGTGCCAGACAGTCATCAAATACTGTTTGGTCTAGACATTTTACGTCTTTACATGTGTATTTATGCTGCGGACTGCGTCTACAGTCAGATACGATTTCCCTGTATCGTATGTAGATTTATACGTTGACCTATTACTTGTTATGGTTGACACGCTAGTCGTTTGACCACAACTCTGTAACGGTGTGATTGAAGATGGTAAATCGTTGTGGAACTTGTGGATCAAGGAGGTTTATACATCTGTGCTTGGACCAAGAAGTTTAAGATGGCATAAATAACTGATGGAATTACGCTTGTGCCATGGAAGTTGGGTTAGGTTAGGTTAGGAGCCTTTAGGTACCGTTTTGGCCTCAGGAAGATCACGTGGGGTGATTGACACTTTCCAACAGTCTATTTTTACTTAATTAAACCAATCAATCGTTGGTGGAGCCATCTATAACAATCTTGAAGCATGTAATTACTTAGCCGAGCCCTTCACAGGTTCCATTGACTGTCGATATATATCATCATCAACATCTCAGCCATAAGATGTCTACTGCTGGACATAGGCCTCCTCCATGGATTTCCAAAAAAACCGATTGGAAGCGGCTTGCATCCAGCGTGTTCCCGCCACTTGTATGAGGTCATATGTCCATCTCGTGGCTGGTCTTCCTACGCTGCGCTTGCCGGTACGTGGTCTCCACTCGAGAATTTTTCGGCCCCATCGGCCATCAGTTCTACGTGCTATGTGCCCTGCCCACTGCCACTTCAACTTGCAAATCCGCTGTGCTATATCGGTGACTTTTGTACGTCTACGTATCTCTTCATTTCTGATTCGAACTCGTAGAGACACTCCGAGCATAGCCCTCTCCATAGCTCGTTGCGTGACCTTATAAGGTCCATAGTTAGGGACCACTTTTCAGTGCCGATATATATCGGACGTCTGTAAATATTCGATATTTTTTAAACGTTTTTACACACAATACACTCTTAAAAATTTGCACAGATTGTGGGATATGCTGGTTTAAGACCCGTCGGATGTGAAATCTTTGATCTGTCTATAAATTTGTATATGCCAACTCGTCTTTATAAGACACAGTAGGACTGGGCACTACGGCTAATTCTGCAGAGCAGCACAAGTGGTCAAGCGCACCAAATTGACATTTCCTGCATCTCAGCGAGAAATTGACAGAATATTTTGACGATTGAGCAAATTCGACTAACGTTTTTCGGTTTACCGAAAAACCGATCCTGCTAACCGAACCGAACCGAACCGAACCGAACCGAACCTGTGAACCGAAGTCTGCTATTGGAATTTATTCCAATAGCAGACTTCGTGAATACATATCGGTATTTCCTAGAATTTAATTTAATATTTCTCGTATATATACATATACTTAGTATATACTTTTTTTTACATTATAGATCTACGATTGACCACTAACTCGCCTGATGTTAAGCGACGGTGTGGCCGAGGATGGAGCTCGTCGATCTAGAAGATATCTATTCACTCTAGCCTTGAACATATAAACAAATTCATTTCTCACTTTTTATCCCTAATCAATGATTTTATGATTAAAAATGTTGTGATGTAGTTGTGAAATGTTGTGAGATAGCTGCGTGCATTGAGATGAATACGTCTTCGGGAATACCAGAGCGCAGTGCGTTCTATTAATATAGCAGATGTATGAGAATTTCGTGGAAATGTAGCGGAAATTGGCTAGCAATCATTACAAGCTCCACGTATTCCTTTGAGTTCTATTCAGCTAATTGTACTCAAGTGGTCTAACGGTAATATAGGGTAGATTTAAAAGTACAGACAGCGTTTCGAGAATTATATAAGTACCTACTACAAAAGATTGATAAGATTACAGTCCGAATTACGGAATTTTGTTATAAAACCAAGCTACTGAACCGGTTTTGATGAAATTGGGCCGATCGGAAGAATCCTTTCCAACAAAAAAGATTTATTGAAATCGGTTTATAAATGACGAAGCTATGCGGTAACATATATAATAAAATACTTACATCTTTTTAATTTATTGTTAAATTTATAATTTATTTTTATTGTTAACCTCCTTTTTTTAAGTCGGTAAAAAAGAACTATAATAAATAGGTATATCTAATCTTACATCACGTGACATTACGTTAGCTAATGTCAATCCCATACATTTACTATTCTACTCTACTGGCGTTCACGAAATTAGAATGCCACTTGTCAAATCCCAAATCCCACTTGTCAATAAATAGAGCAGTCAGATCTCGGTTCTTGACCAAAGTACAGCTTGGACGTTGATTACTGCTGGATATTTTACTGGGTTCATTTAGATGCCTGTGTATGTAAGCGATTGGTTACCCATCAGCTCGAGAAGAGGGTATGTTTTTAGAGTGTAATAAAAATATATAAGTTTGACGTCCTGTTTAAGTTAGTAGATTTATTGAATCAGGCGTTACTTTAAAACATGAGCGTATCTAGGAGAGTTTGGGGTACGTGATCAGGGCTGGAGCGGTTTAAAAAAAGGGGACGGCAGTTTATTCTTCATTTAAATACGTTTGACCACATACTTACTCGACACAAATAGATTGAGTAGGCAGTTAGGACAAAATTAGAATGCCACTTGTAAAATCCCAGGATTGAAGACGATTGCAAACACATAAAACCAAATGCAGTTTATTGCACAAATCGGTCGAGAATGCGGGAAATAAACCAGGGATCGCCTGGCGAGTGTCAACTGGCCTAAAATACTAACTACTTAGTCTTTACGAGCTGGTAAATTTCAGTTGGTGAATTATGGCGTTCCAGTTATGTTTGATTATGTAGAAGTGGAGAATATCTCTAGTTTGACTTCCGCATTGCAAGTAGATTACTAATTAAGTATTACACGCGATCCGCAGACTTACGAAAGTCACCGACATAACGCAGCGAATTAGCAAGTTGAAGCGGCAGTGGGCAAGGCACATTACATAGCTTGTAGAACTGATGGCCGATGAGGTCGAAAATTTGTCGAGTGGAGACCACGCACCGGCAAGCTCAGCGTAGGAGAACAGCCACGAGATGGACAGATGATCTTATACCCTCTGATCTTATACCTACTAAACTAACAGGAAGACGTTGGATGCAAGCCGCTTTCATCACGTATTTATGGAAAACCATGGGGAAGGCCTATGTTTAGTAGTGGTAAGATGATGATGATGATGATGATAACCTGCAACTTCGTACGCGTAAGAAAAAATATTGAAAGAAAACCGATAATCATAATTATTTATTTTCGTTGTAGGCACTAGTAGGATTCTTGTACAGATCTAGGTTTACGTCTATGTCTGTGGTTTACGTGCTTCATCTTCGGCCACAGCGTTTTTTTCCGTCATGCAAAATTAGTTTTTTCTAGATTTAAAATTCTGCCTCAATACGATCTCTGCTTACCTACTATTACGTACACTCTGACGACATAATCGGGTGAAAAGCAGCACAACTTTCCCTGTCATGGAGTTGAAAAAACTGTGGTCAACCACCTAGCCTGTCACACATAAAACTGTATCAATATTAAGACAGATGGCTACTAGATGTGATATAAATAGAGCAGTCAGATCTCGGTTCTTGATCAAAGTACAGCTTGGACGTTGATTACTGCTGGATATTTTACTGGGTTCATTTAGATGCCTGTGTATGTAAGCGATTGGTTACCCATCAGCTCGAGAAGAGGGTATGTTTTTAGAGTGTAATGAAAGTGTAATAAAAATATATAAGTTTGACGTCCTGTTTAAGTTAGTAGATTTATTGAATCAGGCGTTTACTTTGAAACATGAGCGAATCTAGGAGTTTGGGGGTACGTGATCAGGGCTGGAGCGGTTTAAAAAAAGGGGACGGCAGTTTATTCTTCATTTAAATACGTTTGACCACATACTCGACACAAATAGATTGAGTCGGCAGTTAGGACCGTCTTATCCGTCGAAGACAGCCACAATTACAAGACCCTAGGTTTCAGGAGGAGGTTTTTTCTGATTATCTTTAAAACTTCTTAGGCAACATATGCACAATACACTCCAAGCGGGACGTCAGTGCAGGTCTTATCACCCCCATTTCAAATTAGAAATTTAGGCAACATAATATATTTCTTTGTATTCTAAATTAATATATGACACAATAGGCAGTTGATGATATTTTTTTATTTATTTTTATACACGTGTTTATATATATTTTGTCCCTTACGGCTGTTTTCCGCGGAATTTTATCACGTTCACGTCAATTTAATCGCCATTATGGCTCTTTTCCGCGACAAAATTGCGGTGCACGCTTGAATCTAACAGCCGTTACAACCTTTTTCGTCGTCAGCCGCGAGTCTCACGCAGCAATTTTAACGTGGAATAAGGCCGCGCAGGCGTTAGTGGCTGTTTGCGACAGCAAAAATCGGACGTAGTGGCGTTAGGGCTCTATTCGACGGACAGTATTGATAGGTGGCTCTTTGCAAATATTTAAAAAAACTTTTTTTATTAAGACTAATTATGGGTTTTTTAATTTTCTTTCGATGTGGATAGATGCAAATGCATTATTAGAACTAAAAAATGCAATAAAAACAAAAAGCCCTAACGGCCACTATGGCTGTCTTCCACAAATAGGGCTAGGTGGGAGCGTAGCGGATGTGTTTTCTTACGCGTACAAAGTCGCGGGGACAGCTAGTATAGAAATAAAATTATAATCATGTATAAGTAGCAAGCGTGTCCTTCTCAAAATAACTTATATATACAAGTCGAAAACAGATAAAAAGTCAGTCGTTATTTAACACTAACCGAAACAGTCGTACTTCTTCCGCAAAATCGTAAGCACGAGCCCCGCGATCTGACTCAAAATGTTGCTAAAACTTTTGATTTTACCAACTTTGTTTTGCATCACGGTAGGGCAACTAAGACACAACTACTCTTGCTCCTTCAAATCTGCACTAGATTTATTGAAAAGACCAGCGCACGAGTTTTCTACAAGAATCTTATACAGAGTCGCTGAACATAATAATCCCGATAATTTTGTGTTTTCTCCAATCTCCACCTGGCTGCAGCTGATAGCTTTAGCTGATGGTGCCGACGGAATAATTCAAGAAGAGCTATGGAATGTTACGGGGCACCATAGGCAAGAATGCTTCAAGAATAAGCTGAAGGACCTGCTTCGGAAACAAACTAAAGGACTCGACGAATACAGAAGACGAAGTCTTATCATCATAGATAAACTCAAGGATGTGAATAAATCTTACATAAGAAAAGTGGCCGAATTTTACACTATTAAAATACTGCTTGAAGACTTCGGCAATCCAGTATCGACTGCCGATAAAGTAAATAAAGATATAGCGGAGAGTACAAATGGTATTATCAAAGAATCTGTTAATATGTACGATTTTAATAAAACAGTTATGTTGCTTAGTGATAATTTGTACTACAAAAATTTATGGAACTATTCATTTGATATTACTTCTACAAAGAAGGAATCTTTCAAAAATATATATGGTGTTGATTTAGGTGATGTAAATATGATGAACTACATAGGATATTTATATGTCGCTAATATGTCTAATATAAATGCAACAGTTCTGGAAATCCCTTGTGCAGGCGATTTTTCAATGCTCATTTTGAAGCCTATGAGATATTGGGAAGGTGATATATATTACTTTATGAAAGAAACAAGAATAATGTCGATTGTCAATGATTTTAAGAAAGAAGGTAAAAAATTGGTACATGTAAAATTACCAAGGTTTCGAATTAACACAACTGTGGATAATTTAGATGAATTACTGATTGATATGGGTGTGGAACGTCCATTTCTACCTAAAGTGTCCACGTTGCCAAATATAAGTAAATATAAGCTTTATGTATCTCTTATGGCTCAAGTAGCTGATATAGAGGTAACTGAGAAAGGTGAAACTGCACCGTTTGTAACCGAGATAAATGAAATGGAAGAAAAAGTTGATTTTTTCGCAGACAGACCATTTGCTTACATGATAGTTGAAAGAAAAACACAATTTATTTATTTCGCTGGCACGTACTCCCAGCCATCTGTCCACTGAAAATGTATCATAAAACTTAAAATTTAAAGTGTCAATTAGATGTATATTTGAAATGTAGATTTATGTTAGGGATTATTTTAATTTTTGAATTATTGATTTACTTATTTGGGTAGTTTAAATAATAAGATATTGCTCTGTATATATTAATTTGTATTATTTCTATTGTAGGACAGACCTATAATGGTGTTGCATTTTTAGTATTATGACATTTAAAATTATATTTACAATGATATTATAAAATAAAATTAATTTTACAATTTGACATTTTCTACTGACAACAAATACAAATACAAATTAAAGTAAAGTTTAAAGATTCTTAATTTTTTTACCAAAAGATGATTAAATTAAATTGATTGATGAATGCGTGAGTTGTAGTCGCCAAACATTATAAATGTTAATTTATGCATACAAATACAAATGTGATGGAAGTTTTAAAAGTTTTGCACCATTTTCTAAGCACAAGAATTTGTGACTGAAAAATGTATGTCCAAGATTTCGGATTTAATTATACAAAACTTGTTTAAATCCCATGAGTTTTATTTCCTAACGATAAACATTGATCTATCTTACCGTTTTAAACAATATTTTTTGGTCTTGTTTAGTTTTACAACGTAAAAATATTGTAAACAAAAAAGTCAACGTATTTTCTTTAATTGTGGGTAACATTGACAATGGAGTTTCAGTTAATTATACACCTAAAAATGCATTAATAATGCGAATTATTTCACTTCTGTCTGACAGAGATGTTTTAAGCAATGTGGTCGAAGATGGTAAACATACATAACACGGAATAATAACTGGCTCTCGAGTAAGTGGTTGATAGTCATGGCATCGTCAAACACCTAGGCTGCAAAACTAATACTCAAACATCATAATTCAGTTTCCTAATGATATTTTTCCTTCACGGAAGATTAGCTCGCAGTTTCTTTTTCAAAAGGTGCTTTCCAATATAAAAGTTGAATGCACAACCAACTGCGCTGACATTGCTTCACTTTAGCACTTTCTACATTTCTAGGGCCTCGTTATCAAGTGCTAAAATAAATTTTACTACTTTTACTACTGTAAATTCAAAAATATATTATTCAATTTAATATTCCATATTTGTTTTCGTCTCTTTTGCAAAATATTAGGCTTTAAAATGATAATTTTTGTTAGGGTCAAGTGTCTCTCCCCCTCTACCAGCTAAATGGTTCTTGTCGAATAGGTATGCTGAAAAAAATCCAGCAATTAATTTCCCTAACGAAATTGTAAGGAAAATTATCACAAGTAAGTAGGTTTTACAAGTTAACGAGTAATAGTCTTAACTAAGCTTAACTAGAACATTCTTAGTATCAAACAACCCTGTTTTAAGTTCGCATAATATTGACATAGAAATAAATTGTGATATGGAACTACGAAACCCTACGTTGCGCGTGGACCGACATGCACTTGACTGATTTTTAAATTGTTTTTAGTTAGTACATACCCGAAAACTAGTCTTCTAAAAACCAAACAAAAGAGAACTCAAGAAACATAAAGAAAACAATAGGTATGCAGTTCATGGAATGGGGTGAATCTTTTTTAAATTTGATATTACTCACTATTAGTCTTAGAACTTATATTTGATAGTGAGGTGTAATTCAACACTCAAATGATTGTAGAATTTTTTGGCTTTATTTGATTTTTTTGAAATTGTTTCATTAATAAAAAGAATGCAATTAAACTATTATATTTTTTCCGCTCGCTTGTAGCTCAAAGTTTTTAAATGGCATTTCCCATGAAAATGAACATGATTGAATATGACAAATTGATTTAATTTGATAGATCTATGTTTTTAGGGTTCCATACCTCAATAGGAAAAAACGGAACCCTTATAGGATCACTTTGTTGTCCGTCTGTCCGTCCGTCTGTCCGGGTGTCAATACCTTTATCTCGGGAATGCGTGAAGGTATCGAGTTGAAATTAAAACCATATACGCAGATCCATAGTATCTTGCTGCAGAGAGAAGAATCAAACTTCTCAGTTTTCATAAAAAAAAGTTACAGCTGAATAAGTCGAAAAAAACGCACATTTCGACACTCAGAATGGAATCAAAACCTATGGGGTACTTCCCGTTGACCTAGAACTATGAAATTTGGCAAGAATCATTTTTTTATAGTACACATATAGGAAAAAATCCGAAATCTGGATATTTTTAATTTAATCACAAAATATAGGGTCTTTAAGCAAGGAAAGAGGGTCCAAATTTTAAAGTACTTTAACCGTATCATGTGGGGTATCTTATGAAAGAACTTAATTATCACAAGCTAAAACAGGTTTTTAAATATTTTTATGATGTATATTTTTCGATTTATGAAGTAAAATATAAAAAAATATAATTTCCCCCTTTTATCTACTAGTTTGTACGGAACCCTCGGTGGGCGAGTCTGACTCGCCTTGACCGGTTTTTTTTACATCAAAAAAGTAAAATAAATCCAACCTAAATTACGTAAATCACCATTTATGAAGATTTTCCGCTAATGAACGGGAGTCAATTTTACCCACATTCGCGTTTAACTTTGACAAGCCATTTAAATGCGGTTTTCTTAAATATTTTCTATACTATTGGACTTGTTACTTCTTTACTTTAAAATTGACCACGAAAGAACACGCTTAAATAAATAAAATACTATTAGAAATAATATTAATACTCTGATATCGTCAAAAATATGAAAAAGTGTGTGTAAAGTTACCCACGCTGACAGTAATACAAAACCATATTTACTAAACAAACAACGAACGAAAACGACACTATCCATCCATACGTACGCAGCATGTATAAGTTACTCTATAGTACGCAACAAAAGTACTAATTTTGCAATGCATTCAATATAACAAAGCGCGCAAAACGATAGGCGTGACAGCGTGTGATAAAGTCGACACGCACGCCATCTAGTGTCACCGTTAGAAACTAATAGTGTATGAGTGGCAAAATTTACGTATTTTAAATGTGAATTAAATCTGTAGTATAAAAGCCACATAAATGAAACTTTGTATGTTTTATAAATGTACTGACTACTTTTTATCCTGAAAATTTGGGCTCTCTAGTATTTTCCATATCGAAGTTATGTTGTGTTAAAAAATATAGACAAGTTCACTCTTTAAAAGGGTTTGAGGGTGAAAAATAGAAATATCTTAATTTTTCGGTTGTTTATGTACCAATCGTAGTTTGCATACCAAATTTTAGCTTTCTGAAACTTCAGGAAGTACCCTATATTTTGTGCACCCACAAATAGGGGTTAGAGGATGAAAGTAAAAATGGCTTAATTGTTTCGTTGTTCATGTGTAAATATTAGCTTATACACCAAATTTCAGCCTTCTAGGACTTCAGGAAGTACCTTATATTATTGACCGTACCCGCTGGCTGCTCACATGGCGGGGGCACGGCCGTGCCCTCAGATAATATTTCTTGTCTAATATGAGTATCATGACCTTGCTCTAAATAAATAATCTCATTTCCGTACCGCAACTATTTTGTTTAAATATATAAATACTACGCATTTTGTATCAGATACATTTTTACGTATTAAATTTCGATATTCAAGACATGTTGCTGTGCCCGGCAGGGTTCGTAGGATACATACTAATGCTCATTTATTTTACCAAGTTTGATACTATGGAATGACAATAAAATATTTGAATTTGAATGTGAACATGAACAAGATATAAATACAATGATACCTATTGTATTTATATAATGAATATTTCGTAGTTTTAAGACATGAATTGTTTAAGAATAATTTTTGAATATTGTGAGATAATTGTAATTGGTCTTTTTTCGTTTTTATCTCAATAAACGAATTTGAATTTGAATTTGAAGATGGTCTTAGCAGATCTGATGGCATTATTGGCAAGCGTCCGAACGGCTTGAATTTGGTACCGTAGAAGAATGACAAATGCCTAGTACGGGACGCGACATGCGTCAACACTGTCGCATCCACGCACCTGAAGTCGTATTGTCCACACGACAGCAGCAGCGGCGGAAGATGCAGCCTACATTAAACGTCACAGCAATGTAGCCCAATTATATTTTTGTGCCTATTGCCGTAGACACTATGGGCAGTTGGGGCGCTGAGACTAAGGCTAGTCAGCGAGATTGGGCACAGAAAACGTGAAAGAGGTGGTGATTCTCGCTCTGGCACGCTCCTGGCCCAGAGATTGGTCATTGCCATTCAGCGATGCAATTGTTGCCAGCGTTATGGACACATTTGCGCCAGAAACGGCTCGGGGCAGGATATCGTGACCGATTAATATCGTGA
The DNA here is from genome assembly GCA_947563715.1 of Lycia hirtaria. Classification (NCBI taxonomy): domain Eukaryota; kingdom Metazoa; phylum Arthropoda; class Insecta; order Lepidoptera; family Geometridae; genus Lycia; species Lycia hirtaria. The sequence continues at coordinate 29,540,349 of OX387377.1, read as the reverse complement.
GTTTTTTACGGTTATTCGATTAATGATTATTATTTTAAGTGACTGATGTGTTCCTTAAATAATTACTGCTAACTTCCAAAAGAAGGAGGTTATCAATTCGGTCCGAATGTTTTTTTTTTGTATCTTGAATTGACATATAGAGAAAGCTCCTAAGTTGGTCCCATAATTATTTTATAGACATTGCTTTATTACTTTTTGAATAATATATAAAAATGAAAATTTACATTGGATTCCTGAGTAAAGTGCGTCAGATTATAGAACCACAGAGTTCCACCGACACGTTTTTCTTTGCAAAAGTGTCAAATGTTAAGGATTATCGTATAAACATCTGCACATTTTCTAATCTTCGAACACGAAACATTTGACATTCAATGACAATTCTCATTCTTGACAAAAAAATAAACGAGCGGGAGAAGAGAGGTTTCTTTAAAAAGTTTACAACCGTGAAGGATTTAGTAAAAGTAAAACCTTCTTACTCCTCAACTCCTCATCCAATGTGTATAAGGTGAAAATAGAGTTACTTCGACGATTGAGCGTTTTGTTTAATTATTACCCGACTGAGCATGATGATATGAACTTTATGTATCCTAATCCTTTCTAATATTACCAGTAACGAAGTAGCGAACTTTGAAGTCGGTTGTTTCAGTTTTTTTAACTATAAAATTATACAGCAATTTTGAGCATACTTTCTCACAAAAAACGTACACTCAACAGCGCACTAAACGTAACGAGATTGTAAGTAAAACTGCAAAAATCGCTCTTCTGTATTCAGGTGTTTTGTTTTTCTTTTAATATTATATACACATTAACCAAACTAAGTAATAATAATAAAATAATATTAATAGTTAGTTAATTACTTAACTAACTATTAAGTTATAACTACACATTTTACCAAAGTACTTTTGTGGCGAGCGAGACAGCTACGCAATCGATTGTGGCGCCGCTGATCAGCTTTTCAGAAGTTTGTCTAATTACTTTATGTAAGTGACGTCACCAAAATTGAACAAAACCAAAACTTTTTATTGCGAAATGTAACAAAAACAGGGTTAACTGACCGCCAACTAGACTAGTCATTGCCTTCTAACACAGAAAAACTATTTTCCGTGCCATACAGAAAAACTATTGAATACACATACATAATTAGATCTAATTATATATGTATTGAATATATGACTAACTTTTTATTTGCCTTCCATAAGTTGACCTACAAAATCTGTTGTTTTGATAACTTGATCTCTTAACCTTGAATGAAATATGCTAATCATTGTTTGTACGGAAGTAAATGTATAGTCCCGCGACTTGATAGCTCGCGATTTGTAACTTGAAGTAACTTACTTAGGCGCACTGAGCGCTTCCTTATATGAACCTGAGCCGTCACGCTCGCCTGTGTAACGCTTGTTCGGATAAAGTCGGCTCGAGTCGACTAAGAGAGCGAGATAGTCAATCAACGCGTTACTGCTATACCGTTATCTAATTTAATACCTTTAAACGAGCAATTCTTCTATATATATAAACATATATATATATATATATAGAGATCCCAACCCGTCAAATGTTGATCATGCGTGCTGTCACGTAAGCACATTGTTGATCCGAAAACGTATGTTGATCCGGGTGCTTTTTGTTGATCCAATATGTATTTTCTTATACTAATGTGGCTCCGGTCGGATCAACGATTGACTCCGTCGAGGTGAAGGAAAATGTTGATCCAATATACAAATCCACTCCGATAATTGTTGATCCGATTCAAATGAACCAATCAGAAGGCAGTAAGTTCTCTCATTGGCCCGTCGAACCACGGCACACGGGTCGAACAGAGCGGAATGGCATCGTCGAGCGTTGGTCTCAAACCGTTTCGAACCATCATTATCAACCCACTATACTTCCCACTGTTGGGCACGGGTCTACTCCAAGTAGAGGATTTCAGTTCAGGCCATAGTCCCCATGCTGGCTAAGTTTTTTTGTTAAGTTATAGGTAGGTATAGGTTTTTAGGGTTCCATACCCAAAGGGTAAAAACGGGACCCTATTACTGAGACTTCGCTATCTGTCCGTCCGTCCGTCTGTCACCAGGCTGTATCTCATGAACCGTAATAGTTAGAGAGTTGAAATTTTCACAGATGATGTATTCGTTCTGTTGCCGCTACGGAAATACATTATTTGTGAAAATTTCAGCTTTCTAGCTATCACGGTTTATGAGATACAGCCTGGAGACAGACAGACAGACAGACAGACAGACAGACAGACAGACGGACAGACAGACAGCGAAGTCTCAGTAATAGGGTCCCGTTTTTACCCTTTGGGTACGGAACCCTAAAAATCAGAATAAAATTTGTGATTAAATTCGACCACTTTTCGGATTTTTAGGGTTCCATACCTCAAAAGAAAAAAACGGAACCCTTATAGGGTCACTTTGTTGTCCATCTGTCTGTCCGGGTGTCAAGACTTTTATCTCGGGAATGCGTGAAGGTATCGAGTTGAAATTAAAACCATATATGTAAATCCATATTGTCTTGCTGCAGAGAGAAGAATAAAACTTCTCAGTTTTCATAAAAAAAAGTTACAGCCGAATAAGTCGAAAGAAACGCACATTTCGACACTCAGAAGGGAATCAAAACCTATGGGGTACTTCCTGTTGACCTAGAACTATGAAATATGGCGAGAAGCATTGTGTTATAGTACACATATATAAAGAAATCCGAAAACTGGACATTTTTAATTTAATCACAAAATACAGGGCCTTTAAGCAAGGAAAAGGGGTCCAAATTTTAAAGTACTTTAATCGTATCATGTGGGGTATCATATGAAAGAGCTTAATTAGCACAAGCTAAAACAGGTATTTTTAAATATTTTTAAGATGTATATTTATCGATTTATGAAGGAAAATATAAAAAAAAACCTTTTATCTACTAGTTTGTACGGAACCCTCGGTGGGCGAGTCTGACTCGCCTTGTCCGCTTTTATTCCCTATATGTATACTTTAACACAATGTTTCTTGCCAAATTTCATAGTTCTAAGTCAACGGGAAGTACCCCATAGGTTTTGATTCCCTTGTGAGTGTCGAAATGTGCATTTTTTACGACATATTTGGCTGTAAGTTTTTTTTTACGAAAACTGAGGAATTTTGTTTTCCTTAATGCAGCAAGATACTATAGATTTGTGTACATAATTTTTATTTCAACTCGATACCTTTACGCGTTCCCGAGATAAAGATCTTGACACCCAGACGGACGGACGGACAAACAGACATACGGACAGACGGACAACAACACAAAGTGATCCTATAAGGGTTCCGTTTTTTCCTTTTGAGGTATGGAACCCTAAAAAATACTACATATGCTTACATTGTAGGTATTTATACATTACCCTCACGATCGCTTCCAAATGAATAAAAGTGCAGGGTGTAATAAAAGAGCTCTTTATAGTACATTATGATACAAGTGTGCTATGTTTGTCATTACAGTCGAGGCGGAATTGCAGCCCGAGCCGAAGGCGAGGGCGTAATAGAGCCGAGAGTGTAATTAGTCCAGTAAAAATAAAATTTTGACCTCATAAAATACAAAAACAGAAAATTGTTATTCATGTGATAGTTTAGCTGTACGGGATGCGACGTTGCCACACCACGGTGTGGTGTGGCAACGTCGCCAACTCAGTCAGTACGTGCCTAATGGTAACTTATTCTTTGCATTGCAACTTGCATATTTTACTGTTTAGAATTCTGTGATTGTGCACGAGTTTTCTTTACGTAGTGGACTTATTAGGGTTCCGTACCTCAAAAGGAAAAAAAGGAACCCTTATAGGATCACTTTGTTGTCCGTCTGTCTGTCCGGGTGTCAAGACTTTTATCTCAGGAACGCGTGAAGGTATCGAGTTGAAATTAAAACCATATACGCAGATCCATATAGGTAGTATCTTGCTAAAAATCAAGTTTCTCAGTTTTCGTAAAAAAAGTTATAGCCGAATATGTCGTAAAAAACGCACATTTCGACACTCACAAGGGAATCAAAACCTATGGGGTACTTCCCGTTGACCTAGAACTATGAAATTTGGCAAGAAGCATTGTGTTAGAGTACAAATATAGGAAAAAATCCGAAAACTGGACATTTTTAATTTAATCACAAAAAATAGTGTCTCTATGCAAGGAATGAGAGCCCAAAGTGAATCAACCGTATCATGTGGGGTATCATATGAAAGAGCTTCATTAGCATAAGCTAAAACAGGTTATTAAATATTTTTAAGATGCACATTTTTCGGTTTATGAAGGAAAATATAAAAAAAAATATAAATTCCCCCTTTTACCTACTAGTTCGTACGGAACCCTCGGTGGACGAGTCTGACTCGTACTTGTCCGGTTATTTGTATTTGGTAGGACATACTTCAGAGATGGTCCCATATAAATTTTATCAAAATCTATGTACTTAGTACTGTAGTTTTTCTAACAAAATAACCGGTAAAATATCATCCAAGCGTCTGTAGAAAAGTGAACTCAGTTGCGTACATATGTATTGTATTGCGTATTTTGAATTCGGTTTTTTCAGTTTTTTTAAACTATAAATATTATTATTAAAATGGTATAAAACTGATAATGTTAGGCTAGAGTTTGATATTTAATTATTATTTTTCGATTTCCATCAAAGTGAACCCTATAATCTTGCCAATTTTGAGACTTGTATCTAAAAATACAACCGTTTAAGTGTAGGAAACATAGGCGGACAAACACTGTAGCCTCAAAGGCTCCCTTAGTACGGAACCCTAAATATGAAAATTTTGTGCAATTTTATTTAAACAAACATATACCTACTTATATAAAGCTTAGCACGCAGTTGTTATTTTATTTTTTACTGACTTCATAAAAGGAGGGGGTTATTAAATCTACTCATTATAGGTACTTGATAAGTAATTACCTACGCAACAATAAACGTGTGTTTGATAACTGCCTGTCTGTCCTACGAAAAAGAGACAAATTCTCTTTCCAATATTTTCTGTATAGAAAATTAATAATATGGTATCGACGACTACGAGTATGTAATAAGCAGATAAAACAGTTAAAACTTATCCTTCTTGAGCAGTTGCGTAAAAATGTCTTTGTACCTACACGCGAAATTGCGGCCTCCCCTTCCCCGCGCACCACCGCACCGCCGCGACGGCCGGTCGCCCGCCCGCTTCGCGCTGCTGTTTTGTAAATACTTACTTATAGGTATATGTACTTGTGTATTCATCCGCGAGATTTTGTGTTTTTACTGAATTATTTAAAACCTTCAATAGATTTTTTGGAAATTCTTGTCATTTCTGATAAACAGAAATTAATGCTATCGAATCACATAAAAAATCATATGTTATATTAAACCTACAATAGTTAAAATCAAATAAAACATCTTTTGTTGCTAATTACTAAGGAAATATGTATTATAAATCGGGGATTATTGTAGATCTATGATTTTTAGTTATTTTGCTATAATAATTTCAAAGAATCCCTCCTTCTTGAAATATTGCGGTCTGCTCCATACAAACGGATTTATTTTTACTAGACTAAATGACACTAATGCACACGCGTTTCATACGACGTTTTTCAACACACTTGCGAGGAAAAAAGCACCCGTTTATAACTGAAATACTTAATTATTGAAACAATTTGTGAAAGTACAATCCCATCAAAAACATAATATGTACAAAAACACAAGTCTCGCAACGCAGCTCTTCTACTGCAAAAAGTTGTGAGATCTTATGTAAAACCAAGTCGATTAATTATTTTAGTACTATCTATGAGAGCATTTATCCAACTATTTTGTAAAAAATTATGACCTAATTAGTTAACTACCAACTTTTGTAGTAACCGTAACGATATTAAACACCTTTATTTTTTAATAATATATCTTACATATATGAACTATTTACTTACCTATTTACATAATTGTAGGTAGCGTAAGTGATGGGAAAATTTATAAACTGCAAGAGTAACTATATAATGTGTATCTACTTATCCCAGTATGAAAATCCGGTATGTTTTAGTTTTTCTTACTTTATAGGCTGATCACTAATTGTGTTTCAAACTTAAACATGTGAATTTGAAAAAGTTATCTTAGAATTTTGATAAAGGTGAGTTTGTTAGTGACAATACCTTACCTCCGATAATGGACACGCTGCACCAACTTATACATAAGCACATGTATAAGTATACCTACTATAAGTATAAGTATACTGAGACATCGTCTGTAACTGACTGCGCCTTCTTATTGGAGATAGATCTACGTTTGACAACCAAATCGCCTGATGGTAAACAATGGTGTGGCTAAAGGTGGAGCACGTGTGCATCTATAAGATATTTAAATATTCTTTAACCTTGAAAATTCCAAGATTGTAGGTACATGGTGCGAAACAGAGTAGGGGACAGAGTTCTACTTCTGTACAGTACCTATAAATAATGTGGAGCGAAATCGTTGTATATAGATTTTGGTAATTTCAATGCGAAATGGACGGTATTGAGCCAATGAGATTCATTTAATACATCATTGTAGTGAGCTGACTTTCTGCTTGTCCTATATTGGAATGGATGGAATAAAGTCGTGAAGCTGCTGCGCACACTTGACGAAACGGACAAATCCAAATGGATAGAATATAGTCGCAGACATGCTACTTTACGTCGATGCTCGAGACTAAGTAGCTTCTTGGCAACTAGTTTATTATCACCTGTTATTACATCTTAGCTCGCCAATCAACGGACTCCATTTAAAATTTTCCGGCTATACTTGCATGCATCGTAAAAAAAAATGGCAGTATACGAGTAGTATTTTTTTTTGAAATCGTATACTTCCCAAGTGATCCCGTAGAAATTTTATCAAATTCGATTCAGTATTTTGGTTTCATCAGCATCATTCATTTCATGTCATCCAAGTAATAAATGAATCATCCAAGTAATAAACGAATTTCGTATAATGAAATAATGTATAGTCGTTTTTTTTTTGTTTTTTTAAAGAATTACTTATTGAAAAGGCCTTCTGATATTCCACCTTACTCTATATTTACCTAAATACTTATCAATCGGCTCAAACTAAAATTTTGCGGTTTAACCGATGAAAACTCGCACTAACCGCAAATTTAACTTTGTAATCCTATATAAATGTATGAAATTACAAAGTTACTTATGCAGTTAACATATCTCGAGAATGGAACTGAAATTGTTATGTTTTAATTTTTCCTTGCTTTGTAGGCTAAACACTAATTGTCTTCAAAATTTCAAGCTCGTATGTCTGCTAGAAGTCGCGGCGGCGCGGCGTTTGTCGACCGACCCGACCACCACCCCGCCCGCCGCGCGGTCGTCAAGGTAAAATGCCCTCGGATCAACGTTAGTTAGGAAGATTGTGCACGCGCATGAATATAAAACGGATACACATTTGACGCATCAGTATAATTTTTGCGACCGTTACGGATCAACAAAAATCTTTCAATTATGTATTTTTTGATGACGAGTATGTTGGCAAGAGACCGGTGCAGATCGCCGGACGACCCTTCTGTTTCAACTCCAGATCAAAGTATATCTGTTGTATTCGTAGGGAGCCAATTATATGCGTCGAAAAGGTGGATCAACATTTCTTCTAAAATAGTACTGGATCAACATATACATAGAACGGTTCTTTATATATATATATATATATATATATATATATATATATATATAATCTGAATCTCGGAAACGGCTCCAACGACTTTAATGAAATTTGGTTTGTAGGTAGATTAGGGGACGATAAATGATCTTGCTAGGTTTAATTTTAGTGAACCCGGGTTTACTCGTATTTTCATTCATAAAAAAACCGAGTGGAGCTCAGTTGCCCAGGTACTTTTGTATTAATAACGTTGCCTTGATGAAGTTTTCGATTCTGTCGTGTGGTTTACCCGACTGCAAAAGAAGAATAATTATAGACACTACACAAGTGAAACCGTGAGGCACAGTATATGCACTCACAATATTATTCAGTCTATAAGTGAGTCTTCGATCTGTTTCGTGGCTATGAGAGTGTCTTCTTCAGGGCACACGCGCGCGCTTTGTAGCTGATCACATCATGTTCAAAGATATTAATGTAATACCAGCAAAGGAGAGTCGCGCTGAACATACCACAGACACTGCCCTTGCACATCAATTACCCATTAATTGCATCCCCGACATAAGGAATCCTATTCGGAATCTATATGAATCGTAGGTTTTTTTTTACATACCAACCTGAAAAACAGTAGGTACCCTCCTATTTGGACAGTTATGTAAATACAACCGCAATTGGCAATCGCCTCAATTTAAGCAGGTACAGCAAAAACAAGGAATCCTAATGATTTTAATTAACAAAAGTCTTAAAATCACAAAACAAAATATACTTTAATAATCGCAACTATAAAGTCTAATTTCCAATGAGTCGTGGTAATTAAAACGATAGATGATGATGAATGGCAATGAATCTAGCGTGATGTGATAATTACAGTTTCCTAGCATATTGCTAGTGATCTGTTCTCATTGAGCTAACTGTATGATCTAAGATATTGTGTTTGAGATCAGACGCGCAGAGATTCTAGTCCATGGTCTCAACAATTAAGGAGTTTTTCGTTAACTCGGCCGCAATAAATTAGCCCGTGTGGTCGAGTCGTCACCTTATAAAAAATTTTTTTTGTTGTTGTTGACTCGACCGCGCGTACGCACAGTCAGATAAGAAAAAGGGGAAATCCAAAATAATAGAAACATTTACTAGAATTTATTTTATTCTAGTAAATTTATTAGAATAAATTTACCTAAGCAAACTACAATTACAGTGTAAGCAACTCACAGTCGTGTAACGAGTGCATGTAATAGAAGAGTCAACGCTGCGAGGAGCATGGTGTTGGGATCCCTCCCAACACCATGCTCCTCGCAGCGTGTGTTATTGTAGATGTATACAGTATTTACTTTTCAAATGTCATATATATTAAACGTACAAAGTAAACGTTTAAAGTTTGTACAAACATACAAACGTCAAAGTTACATTCGTTTTTAGGGTTCCGTAATAAACAAGGAACCCTTATAGTTTCGCCATGTCCATCAATATGTCTGTCTGTTAACTAGTAATAGTCGATCAACTTACAAAAATATATACTTAAGAACATATATATACTAAAATAATAATAATATATAATAAAAATATATACTAAGAAATGGAAATTTCGTGCACATTTAAAGGTGCTGGTTCGACCGCGCGGATACATTGCGGCCAAGTTAACGAACAACTCCAATTATGAGTATTATTGGACGCACAATAAATTATGTTCATAAATGATTTTTAACCGACTTCCAAAAAGAAGGAGGTTATCTATTCGGTCTGTTTTTTTTTGTGTGTTTGTTCACCAATTACTCAGCCAATTGTGCATTGATTTTGTTGTTTCTTTTTTTATTTAGTAGATCAGAGGTGGTCCCATATAAATTTTATCAAAATCGATGCTGTACTTTGGTTTTTATAACAAAATAACTAGTAAAATATTATTCCAAGTGCCTGAAGAAAAGTGAACAGCAAGTTGCGTATGTATTGTATTGCTTATTTGATGTCGGTTTTTTTCAGTTTTTTTAACTATAATTATGTATATCTGAACTGCCTGCGTCCGTGGAAAACATCGAAATAATTACAGTTCACAAAACTAAAAAGAGACGCTCAAATTATTAGGTATATTGTCATCGGTTCTCGATAAGTCTACAAAGTTTGAATGAAATCTGACCGTTTGAAGTGAGTCAAAATCAAGTCCAAAGGAGTCGGTTACAAACAAACAAACAGGAGAAGCTAATAAAAGCGTGTTAAATCAGAACTTGTCTCTTGTTATCTTAAGAGTCCGCCCATGAAGCGGCCTAGTCGTGTTTTGAGAAGTGGTCGGTTGAAGCCGTGGGTGTGGTACAAAGGGTCGCTCATCTCTAATATCGAGGCAACGTTGGCTGGCGCTCGTTTACATCTTGTTTTTTTTGAATTAAGGGTGTGAGACAAAAGTTCAAATAACTGTACTTAAATAACCTACTTTGTAGTGTGATTTTAGCAGTCACTTTTTTTCTTTTTGACGTGACAACGTCTAAAAATCGATGAACGCCGGCTGCACGCACGAAAAAGTATGAATCATTGTTCCGTTACGTTACGCTCAGTGTCCCGTTACGCTCATTGTCCCGTTACATCATCATCATCATCATTTCATCAATGTTTTGTTATGACGTTGTCACGTTAAACTATCGTCCGTAAACCGACTTTACAGGCAACCATATTTTTTTAATATTATAGATAGATCTACGATTGACCACCAACTCGCCTGATCTTAAGCGACGGTGTGGCCGAGGATGGAGCTCGTTTATCTAGAAGATATCTATTCACACTAGCCTTGAAAATTCCAAGATTGTAGGTATCTGGAAACAGAGATGACGGCAACAAATTACTTTTAACTTTTCTGTCCTCTCTCAATTTTGCTCCATTAAAACATACAGTAGTGTAGAGTGTGTGATAGAGATAGCTGTAGATACTATACAGTTATACACACTATCAAAAATGTGCCTGATAGATGTTTAGTGTAGAAGTACCCTCGAAATTTAGCTCCCAATTAGATCCAGACGAAATTAGATTTTAGGATTCCGTACCCAAAGGGTAAAACAGGACCCTATTACTAAGGCTTCGCTGTCTGTCCGTCCGTCCATCTGTCACCAGGCTGTATCTCATGAACCGTGATACTTAGAGAGTTGAAATTTTCACAGATGTTGTATTTCTGTTGCCGCTATAACAAAAAATACTAAACAACAGAATAAAAATATATTTAAGGGGGCTCCTATACAACAAACGTGATTTTTTTGCTCATTTTTGTTCGATATTGATAACAGCAACAGGTAGACGCTTGAAATATTCACATAATATTGAGTTAGGTATATTATTCACTTCAAAAACAAATAATTAAATTAAAATATAATTAATATTTAAGGGGGTCACGTTCGTTGTAGTCCCATACAACGAACGTGATTTTTTGCCGTTTTTATAGATAATGGTACGGAAGCCTTCGTGCGCGAGTCCGACTCGCACTTAGCCGGTTTTATTATTCAGTACATTGTTTACATATAAACTAATTTCTGCATCAGTTAAAACAGTTAATTTGTTACAAAAACATTTCAAAACAGAAACATTATAAAAGCATCGCTCTGCCAATTAGTTAAATATTTACCCAGTGCCCGACCTAAATCTAGCATCTAATTTCTAGGCGTTGCAAAAATACAAAGTATAATATGTTAGTTTTCAAAATAAACATGCGTTCAGCGGTTTCCTGGTGTTTACTTTTAGCTTTTAAAACAATCCATACTTAGCTCACAAATATTTCTAGACCACTGTAAACAGATTTATTTTAAACTAGCTGCGCCCCGCGGTTCCACCCGCGTGATTATGTTTAATGTATCCACAGGAGCTGTCTAATTTTTCGGTACGAAAAGTATGCCAGATCCTTCTATATAATATAAGTAGTAATCCTGCCAAATTTCGTAAAAATCCATCCAGTAGTTTCGGCGTCCATCGGACACACCGTACCTACAAACAGACAGACAGACAGACAGATATTTAAAAAATTGCTGTTTTGGATTATGTATCAATAGGAATGCATCCTCCAATCAAAATTCTTCAAAAATATTTTATGTACAGATTTTGACCTGCCTGACAGTCTTATTATATGTATCTATCGGCAAAGTATGAGCTTCACTCGCACACGGAGGCTTCCGTACACAGCGCTTATGCATGACACACTACATGAACTTGAATACTGACACCAGAGCTAATTACGCAACAAAATATTCTTTATATTTAAGAAAATTTGTAACTTTACATATTTTTTACGATAGGAAAAACAGCGCTCACATATAATATGTAACAGAATATCAAGTTCAAGTACGTGTTACAAACCTATTTCTTTATCCAAAGAGATCACGATCGTCTTCAACTTCAACTTTTTTTAATGGCTTCAGCAGTTTTGTCACAAATTCACCAATTTCTAGTAGATGATCACTATCGTTTCCTCTATTTTAAGTTTATGTCACATGCATGACACATGACACAACTGTCAAAGTAACGTTCACTTGTCATTTTTCGTTTTTTTTGTTGCGGAATCAACATGGAAGTTTTATCTCGCACAGTAATTTCCCTTTTTTTTCCAACATTTATTTACATAAGTTCGTCTCGCTTTTGGCCAGATTTTAGTGTTTTTACATTTACATCAAAGTGAACTCTACAATCTTGCCAATTTTGAGACTTGTATCTGTTACCGTTCAAAAGATACAGCCGTAGTGTAGAACACACAGACAGACACCGTAGCCTCACGAATAGGCTCCCGCACCCTCAGCACGGAAACCTAAAAATTACTTGATGGTATACCAGCTATTGTGTTGAAAACCTGCGCACCTGAGTTGTCCCCGATTCTGACTCGTCTTTTCCGTCTTTCTTTGGAGACTGGTATAGTCCCTAAGTGCTGGAAGCTTGCGAACGTTCAGGCTGTTCCTAAAAAGGGTAGTCGTGCCGATCCTAGTAACTACCGGCCTATTTCGGTTACGTCCATTTTATGTAGTCATGGAGCGTGTACTGAATAGGAAGCTCATGGCATACCTTGAAGACAATAACCTCCTCAGTGACCGACAGTACGGATTTCGCCGAAATCGGTCGACTGGGGATCTTCTCGTGTATGCCACACACATTCTGAGCGAGGCCATCGAGAACAATGGTGAGGCCTTGGCTGTGTCTCTCGACATTTCGAAGGCTTTTGATAGGGTTTGGCATGACAGTCTCCTTATCAAGCTTCCATCTTATGGACTACCTGCCTCCTTCTGCTCTTGGATTAAAGACGAATTCTTGAGAGAACGATCGATTCGAGTGGTTGTAGACGGGTGCTCGTCCCAAATGGCAATAAACGCTGGCGTACCTCAAGGGTCTGTACTCTCCGCTACTCTCTTCCTGCTGCATATTAATGACCTGCTGAAACCTGGTATCTAAGGGTATGCAGATGACAGCACAGTTGTAGAAAGATACACGTCTGGTCCAAGAGCCAAAAAGCAGGAAATCGAGGCGTTGAGAGAAAATATGGTTGTGCGTATGAATAAAGCTCTAGAAGCTGTGTCCGACTGGGGTGACAAAAATCTCGTCAAATTCAACGCCAACAAGACTCAAGCCTGCCTTTTCTCCGCCAAAAAAGAGTGAGTTTCTTTTGTCTCCTACTTTCCGAAACGTACCCATATCATTGGCAGACCGTCTTGAACTGCTGGGACTCACGTTAACCCCAACAATGAACTTTAAGGGCTACCTTGAATCTAAGGCTAAACTGGCTAGTAAAAAGCTTGGCATCATTAATAAGGTTAGGCGATACTTCTCACCGGGACAACTGCTTCATCTGTATCAAGCACAGGTCCGATCGTGTATGGAGTACTGCTGCCACCTTTTTGATGGATCAGCCAAATATCAGCTGGAAGCTTTAGAATCAGTGGACCGGCGAGCTGTGAAGTTAATCGGTGACGATAAACTAGCTGCCAAGAAGCTACTTAGTCTCGAGCAGCGCCGTAAAGTAGCATGTCTGTCTATTTTCTACAGGATTCATTTCGGGGAATGTGCGCAAGAGCTTCACGACCTAATTCCGCCCTCCCCATTCCACTACAGGACTAGCAGAAAGTCGGCGAATTACCATCCATTTCTCTTTGAAATGCCAAAAATACGTACTCAGCGATATCGATCCACATTCCTGTTGCGTACTGCACAAGAATGGAATTCGTTGCCGCCATCTCTGTTTCCTGAGACCTACAATCTTGGAATTTTCAAGGCTAGAGTGAATAGATATCTTCTAGATCGACGAGCTCCATCCTCGGCCACACCGGCGCTTAACATCAGGCGAGTTGGTGGTCAATCGTAGATCTATCTTCTATAAAAATAAAAAAATAAAAATTTACATATTGCACTATACTGAACAACTTCCTATCTAGAAACGAGAGTGCAAAGGTAAATAAATATGATGTAAGAATCGTTTTCTCAAACGAAAATAGACACCCACCTATCGACAAGAATTTTTGGGCAATCTCCGAGCGATATTGACCTTCAAATAAGAAAATTGCGACAAAGTTATCTTTAGGGTTGTATGATGGCGCCTCTGTCGTTTTTCCTGCAGCGCGGTTGGTTATGCGGTGAGCTTCTGTACGAAAGAGCACGGGCTCGAATTTTAGAGATAATTTACTTGCTACATTATTCGTAGGCTTGTATGCGTGTGAAATAGCGAACTATTTCGTAATAAACAAGTGTAACACTCACATCACTAGAAGTATTTTAAAGAATGCCCATTTATAATCTTTTACATCGATTTAACGCATACTTTCTCACTATAACGTAAACTCAACAGCGTATTAAGCGTAAAGAAATAATTAGTTAGACTTCAAAAACTACTTTTCTGCAGTCGGGTATTTTGTTTTTCTTTTAACATAGATTAGATACTAGATATATTGGTACCTTTAGTTCTGGTTCTTTAGTTAGGTACAGTACACACCAAATATCAGATCAATATTTTAACAACAGACATATTTTAAGCAATATTGGACATTGTGACATTAAACTCCACTTTCTTAAGATCTTGACTGTCAATGTAGATGTACACAGTGTAGTGTAGGTGAACTTTAATAAATAAATATAAAAAATATTTGTGGACATTTCACACAACACCATCTAGCCCAAACTATGTAAAGCCTGTTGGGACTAGATGGCTGATAGAATACATATATGCTTTTTTTTGTTGTAAATATATACATAATATGATGCATAGACACCCAGACACAGACAAACTTATATGCTCATCATACAAAATATTTTTGCCCTGGGTGGGGATCAAACCCACGATCTAACCGTTCAGTGCAGGTAGACATACTACCAACTGAGCCACAAGGCCAGTCAATAACAAATAACCCTCCTATTTACGCAGTCGTGTAAAAAGGGGGTAAATTTTCAATTGCTAAATTTGACCCAAAAACAACATAGAACCGTAAAAAAATTGGAAATGTTTTACTCGAAAGTATTCTGAAATAATTTGTGAAATAATTGCGATCCCATCATTGTTTCACAATGGTGTATATTAGTTTTTCAACCTATACTTTATTACATAAATTCTGTATTTTGTAGGACGGAACTTAGCATAAAATAAAAAATATAGTTTAAAAAACTGAAAAAACCGCCTTCAAAATACCTATGCAATATACGTACATACGAGACTTGCTACTCACTTTTCTACAGGCGTTTTGATGATATTTTACCAGTTATTTTGTTATAAAAACCAAAGTACTACATCGCTTTAGATAACATTTATATGGGACCACCTCTGTATGATCTACTAAATACAAAAATAATCATTAAAATCAATGCACAATAGGCTGAGTAATCAATGAACAAACATACAAAAAAACATACAGACCGAAGTGATACGGATAACCTCCTTCTTTTTCGAAGTCGGTTAATAAGAAATAGTTTCCCAATTTTCCCAACTGCAACACTGAGTTGGTAGCTTGCATGAAAAATTCGCAAGATGGCACCACTCCAAATACTCGGACGGTAAATCATTTGCACTACTATTAAGATCAGTCTTTATAGTTTACGCACGGTATTTATTTGAAGACTGGCGCTTGTATATTTTAATATGAATATAAATTACTACGAAGTGCCTCTCATCTCGAAATTGTATCATTGACCGACTACTAAAGGCTAGATAAGGTTATCATCGCCGGGAAAACTAGTAAGTAAAATGTGGCTCTATTCGAACACAAGTTCGCACCAATCGATGAACTGAATTTTGTAATCATTTAAAGTAAAATAGTAAATAAAATCAATTTACTTCAGGTAATTTTTGACCCACAAACAAGAAAATTGTAAAGTTATACTTACCAGTAAGATAACAATTATGAGACACAAACCAACTTCAAAATACGCATTTTCGTTTACTTTGAAGATATATTTGTTTCCACTTATTTTATTTTAATAAAAAGCCGGCCAAGTTCGAGTCGGACTCGCGCACGAAGGGCTCCGTGGGAGTCTTCTTAAATATTAATTTTAGTCTGTTTTTTAGTATTTGTTGTTATAGCGGCAACAGAAAACATAATCTGTGAAAATTTCAACTGTCTAATTATCACGGTTCATGAGATACAGCCTGGTGACAGACGGACGGACGGACGGACAGACAGCGGAGTCTCAGCAATAGGGTCCCGTTTTTACCCTTTGGGTACGGAACCCTAAAAACCAAAGTGCTGAACCGATTTTTATAAAATAAATCAATTAATAATTGACGAAATAAACGCGTAACAGGCGTACGAAAAACCGGACAAGTGCAAGTCAGACTCGTCCACCATGGGTTCCGTACAAAATAAATAAAAGAACTACCGGGCAAAGCTAGTCATTGATAAAAGAGGGAAACTATATATACTATATTATATACATTTTTGGTCATAATCCGAAAATTACACATCGTAAAAATAATTAAAACCAGTTTTAACTTGTGCTAATGAAGCCCTTTCATTTTATACATCACATGATACGGTTATATCACTTTAAAATTTGGCCCCCATTCCTTGCATCAAGACCCTATTTTTGCGATTAAATTAAAAGTGCTTAGTTTTTGGATTTTTTCATTTATGCGTACTATAAGACAATGCTTCTCATCATCGTCATCTCAGCCATAAGAAGTCCACTGCTGGACATAGGCCTCCCCCATGGATTTCCAAAAAGACCGATTGGAAGCGGCTTGCATCCAGCGTCTTCCCGCCACTTGTAATGCTTCTAATCTTGCCAAAATTCATAGGTCAACGGGAAATACCCTATTAGTTATGATTCCTATGTGAGTGTCGCAATATGCGGTTTTTTGCGACATACACTACTGTATTTTTTTGACGTGACAACGTCATAAAAATCGATGAACGCCGGCTGCACGCACGAAAAAGGATGACTCTTGTCCCGTTACGCTCATTGTAACGTTTGCATTTCATCAATGTTTTGTTATGACGTTGTCACGTTAAACTATCGCCCGTAAACAGACTTTACAGATAACAATTTTTTACGATAACCGAGGAATTTGATTTTCATAGCTGCAAGGGACTACAGATCTGCGTATATGGTTTTAATTTCAACTTATGCCTCCATGCGTTCTCTATATAGAAAGTCTTGACAGACGGACAGACAGACAACAAAGTGATCCTATAAGGGTTCTGTTTTTTCCTTTTAAGGTACGGAACCCTAAAAACATACAGACTAACTGAAATCCTTCTCCTTTTTGAAGTCAGTTGAAAAACAAGCTAAAAGTCAGTTTCTGGATGGGTGGGCGCATCTAATATCGTAGGACGTAGACTTCTGTCTTAATAGGTATAGGTATTGACGACGGAAGGTTAAAAATAAAACAATCCATTTGTTTGTCGAAATTATAATAACACAGAAAAATATGAAAACAATATAAAAGAAACATTCTAAAATAAAATAAAACCAGCCAAGTGCGAGTCGGACTCGCGCACGAAGGGTTCCGTACCATTATCTATAAAAAACGGCAAAAATATCACTTTTGTTGTATGGGAGCCCACTTAAATATTTATTTTATTCTGTTTTTTAGTATTTGTTGTTATAGCGGCAAAAGAAATACATCATATGTGAAAATTTCAACTGTCTAACTATCACGGTTTATGAGATACAGCCTGGTGACAGACGGACGGACAGACAGCGGAGTCTCAGTATTTGGGTCCCTTTTTTACACTTTGGGTACGGAACCCTAAAAACAGATTCAAAAATTATGGCCAGTGCTTGAAGATTATAAAAAGATGCCTTCCGCACAATGTATATCATTCATGTGCGTAAAATACGCTCTTACATAACGCGTTAGCCCAATTAATACCTTGTTACATATAACATCCATCCAGCACAACACAAAACAATTTCAATGTTATCTTAGGTCACACGTTATCACCCACAAAACTCCACTAAAGCATCAGTTACTGTGTTTTCTCCGACTGCCACACACAAAATGGCACACATTAGACTATTTATAATATTTATCGGTGTAATTGTCCTCGTATCAGGGCAGTGTACTTACGAAAGGGCTCACCAGTTCTTCAAACGATCAGTTTACGATTTCTCTGTGAGGTTATCTTCTAGAATCAGTTTGGAGACCGATGGACATTTCATTGCTTCTGGATTATCACCGTGGGCTTTAATATCAGCTCTGTCTTTAGGAGCCACAGAAGAAACTTTGGTGGAAATTGTTCGTGTCCTAAAAATGCACCCCCATCGATGCTTCAACGATAAATACTTCGAAATTGCTCGACAATTAACTTCTATATCCAACGAGACGATTCTGGAAAGAAGTGCAGCTATATTTGTGGATCAAAGGACGTACGTGAAAGATGATTTTCAACACGAAGTTCATAGAACCGGGGTTTGTGATATCAAAGTGTTAGCTTTTGAAGAGTACGCGTCTACTGCTGCTTTTATCAATGACTACGTCAGCAAAGCTACTCATGAAGCCATCGATGAAATCGTAACACCGGCTGATGTCGAAGGGGCATACATGATAATGGTAGATGCTCTATACTTCAAAGGTGCCTGGAAGATCCCGTTCCCATTCTCTGATACAGAAACCAGCGCTTTCTACAACCATAAAGGTGTTCAAATCGGAGATGTAAACCTCATGTTTGTTAGTGGACGTTTCAATATAACCTCAACAGATCTGATCCAAGCTAAAATATTAGAATTGCCTTACGGAGACCAGAATAGATATTCGATGCTGCTCTTTTTGCCCAGACAGGGATTCACCGTTGGTATGGTGATGGATAAGCTAAAAGATATAAGTTTGAGGACAATTTTCGCATTATTTGAGAAACGAGGAGAGTCAACAGTTAACGTTCAAATACCAAGATTTAAAATAACGTCTGATATCAACAATTTGAAAGAGTTGCTGATGGATATGGGTTTGAGGAAGATGTTCGGTTCATCGGCGAGATTCGAAGATTTAGCTGCATTTAATGTTTACGTGGCGAACTTTATACAGAAGGCAGATATAGAAGTAACTGAGGACGGAACGGAGGCATCTGCTGTGGACGAAGCAACCATAGAAGCGAGGATGATGCCAGAAGAGTTCGTCGCCAACAAACCATTCTTGTTCATGATAGTCGACAAAGAAATGGAAATACCGGTCTTCACGGGCGCATATTCAAGACCTCATATTTTTTGATTTTCATTATAAATTAATGAAATGTCTTTTATAATACATTGATACGAATGTGTTAATTTTCTCATGCAACAGCATGTTTTTACTTTTTATTGTTATAAATTAACATTATTTTGATACCATTTGTTTGTTTTTCCGAATCGATGTCTCGATTGTAACAGAATGTGTGAAAATATAAAAGTTTCATGAGTCAGGTCACAACCGCTTAAATACTAGCATACTCGTGCGACTTCGACGCGATACAGTAAAATTTCTCGCGGCTTCAATCCAAAAATATTAATAAACTCTAGTTCTGTATTACTTTTTTTACCTGACTGCGTAAGAAGGACACTTGTTTTTTAAGTGTATGTACGCATGTATGTATAATATAATCGGTATAATATATCTTAAAACAATCAATACTTGTCAAAAAAAATAATGGAATCTATCTAGTAATACAATATGTCCTCAGCTTGACCAATTATATATATCGGTATATATATAATCGGTCAAGCCGTTTAGGCTATAAGCTGTCATATAGAAACCTATATGACAGCCTACAGCCTAAACGGCTTGACCGATTTTAACACGCTTTTATTAGGTCGATCTGTATGTAACTATAACTAACTATGTAATGAAATCTAAGGTAACTAATTTAACCATCTTCCAAGGATCATAGCATCATGAAAATTGGCAGCTGTATGTAGTTCTGATGACAATACAATAATATGGTACTGTCGAACTGATCTGATGATGGAGCCGGAAGATATGAACTAGAACTTCATGATGGAACATCGTATCATAGCTGTGTTTGGATTTGTTAGAAAAGTTTTGTAATGAACTTTGACCACAATAATTTGTAGCGTGTTTTTTAGTTTTTTAAACTGTAATTTATTATTGATTTGCGATGTCGTTAAATTCGTATTTAATTCTTGAGAGTCATAGGCTATATTTTTTTGTAATAATAATAATACATTTCTTGCAAAAATAAAAAATGCTGTTTTTATAACCTCCATCGAACTATTTTGTAATAAACAAGTTATTTTATTAGTATTATTCTAAAGAATGCGCATTCATAATCTTTTACGGCGATTTTACGCATACTTTCTCACAAAAAACGTACACTCAATAGCGTAATTATCAAGCGTAACAAAATCGTAAGTTAGACTGCAAAAACTGCTTTTCTGCAATCGGGTATTTTGTTTTTCTTTTATAATATATATACTTGTTAGCTATACTATATAGGTATACACTTTAAGACTACATAAATAACAATTTTAATAATTTATCAATTTTAATACCTACATTTTTTAGGTTTCCGTACCTCAATAGGAATACACGGAACCCTTATAGGATCACTTTGTTGTCCGTCTGTTCGGGTATAAAGACCTTTACCTCGGTAACGCGGGAAGGTATCGAGTTGAAATTAAAACCATATACGCAGATCCATAGCATCTTGCTGCAGAAAGAAAAATAAAATTTCTCATTTTTCGTAAAAAAAAAGTTACAACCGAATATATCGTAAAAAACGCACATTTCGACGCTCACAGAGGAATCAAACCTAATCAAACCTCCCGTTGACTTAGAACTCTGAAATTTGGCAAGAAGCATTGTGTTAGAGTAAAAAAAAAAAAAAAAAAAAAAAAAAAAAATATATAGGAAAAAACCGATACTGGACATTTTTAATTTAATCACAAAAAAATTGTGTCTCCATGCAATGAATGAGGGCCCAAATTTTAAAGTGAATTAACCGTATCATGTGGGGTGTCATATGAAAGAGCCTCATTAGCATAAGCTAAAACAGGTTTTTAACACATTATTCGCCGCCTGCAGAACCTTCACTTCAGCTGGGAACCAAAACTTTTAAGCGAATTTTGATTAAGTACAGAGTGGCCGCGCAAAGCAACGTCGACTGCTTCAAACGGCGGTTTACTGACTACTACAAAATGAACGGGACGCATGCTCGGATCCGAGTGGGAGGCGCCGCTACTATAGCCCCGCCCCACTCGGATCCGAGTGGTGACCAAGGAATGTGTTAAATATTTTTACGATGTATATTTTTCGGTTTATGAAGGAAAATATAAAAAAATATATGATTTCCCCCTTTTATTTAGTTTGTACGGAACCCTCGGTGGTCGTTTCTGTAAATAAAACTTTTACAAAAATTGTGAAATTCTGACAATATTACAAACATACTTGTTAGCTTAAGTCATAGTTAATAAAACCATCAGGTACTAGAGAATATCTACTTTCTAATACCCAGATGGTTGGATTGTTTGTTGACTACCAAGTATCCATGCTCTACCATAAGCCACAGTTATTTATTTGTTTTACGGATATGTAGCTTTGTATTTTACTGACGAGTGCCTGACAGTTTGAATTCAGAACGTAGTGGTGGATTCATGCAGACTTTTTAGAAATATTTTGCAAATACCTATTTTACCCAAAGGGTAAAACGGAACCCTATTATTGAGACTCCGCTGTCTGTCTGTCCGTCCGTCCGTCTATCACCAGGCTGTATCTCATGAACCGTGATTGTTAGACAGTTGAAATGAATTTTCACAGATGATGTATTTCTATTGCCGCTATAACAACAATCAAAAATAAATTAAAATAAATATTTAAGGGGGCTCCGACACAACAAACGTGATTTTTTGCGCGTTTTTACTTGATATTGATAACGGCAACAGACAACGCTTGAAATATTCACATAATATTGAGTTATATTATTCATTTTAAAAATAAATAACTAAATTAAAATAAAATTAATATTTAAGGGACTCCCATACAACAAACGTGATTTTTTTTTCAGTTTTTATAGATAAGTTACGGAACCCTTCGTGCGCGAGTTCGACTCACACTTGGCCGGTTTTATTTTAGTAGGTAACTAAGTACTACTATGTTATTTTTTCTAATTAGATGGACAAAATGCACTTGTTCACACTAGTATTAGCCCCAAAAACCTTATTAAAATTATAAGACTCCAGAATATTAATTATAAAATCCCCCCACTATTTCGTCCCTTGAGACGTCCCTGTACCAATCAGCAATAACCTCAGTCTTCTTCTATTAATAGATGACGGTGAACCAGTCCTACATTCCTGAACCGTGCTGAAATGACATCACATCTATTTAGCAAACAACACGTGTGTATAATTTATATACCTACATTTTCTTATTATTGTTTTATCAGTTTGTTTGTTTTATTGTGTCTGTTAAATTAATTGTTTGACAGGCAAGTCACAGGACCGATGGTAAACATCTAAAACTATTTTATTTTATAGTTTAAATAAATGACCAAGTGCGTGTCGTGTCACGCGCAATGTAGGGTTCCGTAGTTACACGTCATAATTTTTGTGAACATAGAGTCTCAGACGTATGAGTTAACTAATGTTTAAATGAAATATTCATTTTTGACTTTTTTACTTTTCTAAGTAAATTTTTAGGGTTCCATAGTAAACAAGGAACCCTTATAGTTTCGCCATGTCCGTCTGTCTGTCCGTCCGAAGTTTGTTTAGGTTAATCGCTTATTACTCACATATAAAGACTATAAAGACTATTATGCCGTGAAAGATAATTTCTTCATATATGCTAAAAGCATGAATTTCATCATATATGATAAGAGCTTGAATTTAATCATATATGATAAAAAAACATGTATGTATTTCATCATATACGAGTATGCTAATAGAATGAATATCGTCATATTATATGCTAATAGCATGTTTTTTTTGTATCTCCGTAATCAACCGTTTAGCTAGTAGAGTGGGGGGGACTCTAGCAAAAATTATCACTTCAAAGCTTAATAAGTACTTCGTAAACGGATCCCTAAATTGAAATTATTTTCACACACCCCCAATGTTTTTGATTACCTATTCATATACCCCATACGATGGGGTAGATGAGAAAAAAAATATTCATTCTCACTTTACTTGTACCCCCAAAATATTTTTTTAAGTGAAAAACTCCAAAGCCAAAAACGCCAACGGGAAGTAACCCATAGGTTTTGATTCCCTTGCGAGTGTCGAAATATGCGTTTTTGCGACATATTCGGCTGTAACTTTTTTTTACGAAAACTGAGAAGTTTTATTTTTCTCTCTGCAGCAGAGACTATGGATCTGCGTATATGGTTTTAATTAAATCGAGACCTTCGCGCGTTCCCGAGATACAGGTCTTGATACCCGGACGGACGGACAGACAGACAGACAGACAGACGGACAACAAAGTGATCCTTTATGGCTTCCGTTTTTTCCTTTTGAGGTACGGAACCCTAAAAACGACTTTTTAAAGTTTATAGTGTACTTAGAAACATCTTATCCTAAACTGTATTTTCAATACAGCTGAAGACAAGTGAAAACCTATAGTTATAGACTCAAATACTAAACCCTCTAATACGCGAATATTTTCTTGATTTATACGGTACCATTATGCAATTTAATGGTTCTTGGCTGTGATATTTATTATGGTATTTATTACAAGCCCTCAGGGGCGAATTACTTATAAATGTGTCATTGATAGAAATTCTGCATAGCAAACAGTAATCAGGGGGGTTACGCTCATCTCTTATGTAAAGTTGGCTCACTCCCGTTTTTGTTTTGTTTTTACTGGATTGAGAGAGTGTCATTTGTCTAGGTATAATGATTAATAGTAGCTTCAGCTGAAAAGTTGAAGCTACTATTAATAATTATAGTTTTAAAAAACTGAAAAAAACTACATGCTTAGATACTTGTAACTAGCTAAAACGGCGATAAGTATACGCTACTTGCTAGTCACTTTTCTACAGGCACTTTTTATTTTAACAGTTATTTTGTTATAAAAACCAAATACTGAACTGATTTTGGTAAAATTTATATGGAGCCACCTCTGAAGTATGACCTACCAAATACAAAAATAATCATAAAAATCAATGCACATTTGGCGGAGCGCTCGGTGAACATACAAAAAGAAACATACAGACGAATTGCTAACCTCCTTCTTTTTGGAAGTCGGTTAAAATATATCACAATTCAAAGTAGGCTCATTTGAACTTTTGTCTAGTCTTTTCATTGCAGAAAAAACAAGATAAAAAAGAACGCGAACCAACTTTCCATCGCTTCAAGAAATGAGCGTTCTATCAGTCTTATATTTCAATTTTACTGTCTCGCTCTTTCTACAGTTGAAAGAGCAACCCGCAGGATGGCCATTTATTGAAGCAGCGAGAAGTATACCGCGTACGAAGTCGCGGCAAATATGCTATGTGGTTACCTGCCAGGACTGCCAGGGCTACTCCAATCTTAATAGCAATCTTTTTTTAATATTACTTTGATCTTTGTCTTGCTCTCTCAACTCAAAGAGCAAGACAAAAGTCAAAGTAATATTAAAATAAGACTGCTTGGACGATTGTGGTACGGACCCAGGCCAGGCGCTCTGAGCAGCTGTTTATGTATAATGCTACAAATACTTACATAGGTACTTTTTGCCGGCTCGACCTGACATTTTAGTAGTTTCCTGCACGCCAATAGAATTAAAAGTAATAACTAAACAATAGAACAACATGAATTCTGTAAGTGTATGTAGGTTATTCTATGAGAATGCAAGCATTATACACGTGTGCAAGATGACTTGCGCTTTATTGAGGCATAACGAGCGCTGCTAACTCGCTAGGCGCTCCCTGATACGATTCAAAGACAATTTTGACAAATAGTTAGTCTATTTATATAATAATAGACTAGCAATTCGTCAAAATTGTCTTTGAATCGTATCAGCAAGCGGCGAACGAGTGATGTTCACTTAGCAGTCTTGAGGCCTTGATTAAAATTGTTGGGGCAACTCTTGAGGCACCATTAAGTAAACTACCTAATAGTAATATAAAATCTTAAAATTACTTACTAAATTTAAATAACCCTCCTTCTTATGCATTTAGTCGGGTAAAAAGAATAACATTTTCATATTACCTTATTTTTTTTATTTTAAGAATTGTAATTAGTTTGGTATAGATAGGCAAAATTGACCTCAGCATAGATGGCAGTAAGCAACAAAAAAGTATAGTAATGCGCCTTGATTATTTACGGAGTGAGTTTGTATTCCATGCCGAGTTCAAAATCCTGATATTCCGTCCCAACGCATATACCTATATAAACAAAATATAGATACAAGTTATGATTAAATTATAGACTCCGCGGAACAAAATAGCAACCGTGCGAGTCAAACTTTGCTAACGGTTTAATATTATTTTTTGGACGCCTGCCATTTCGTCGTAGCAATCGCTATTTCATGTGCGTGAAGTAAACAATAAAATTACTTAATCTAACTAATATTGTTAAGTCAAAATTAACTATAACTTTCTATTCGTTACCATTTGACGACCGAGAGGTTGAACCGAAATAAAAAATGAGCGTGTCGGTAAAACGTACCTCTCGTGTTGTTGACAAAACTCCATATTTTTTTAAATAAAGTTACCACCACTTATGAAGCATGACTGGACCTTTGATATACCTATTAGTATTATTTTGGACAATAATAGCACATACAATGTCGCCTCGTCAAGCACACACTTTTTTCAGTATTTATAGACACTAAAAAAGTGTGTAATCCCGCCTCACTGTATGTACACTACCCGTAATATCGTGCCCTGTCTATCGGGTCCCTGTCTGTAAATTATGGAGATCAGGACCCTGTCTCTTATTATACCATCCTGTCCCTGCTGAAAGGACACGATAAAACGTGTGGTGTATGCAGTTGCAGGCCTGTTTATTCATGCGGTTCAAATAAAATACTGGCAAATTCTATAATCGCACGAGTCCAACTTAGAGAAAACAATCCGAAGTTCACTGATGCCAGATTGGTGAGTAACTCCCTAATTTAGGGGAACTTTAAAGTTAAGGGAGGATTCGATGATTACGAGAATGTTTGGAGGGGAAAAAATATGGATTTTGAAGAGAACCGCAGGATTTAATTATTTTAATATATTCAATTCAATTGAATTCCTTAATACGTCCGGAAAAGTACAAGTTTCACTCGCGCACTAAGGCTTCCTTGTTCCCCCCTTATATTATAGTACTCATAGCTTGTTATAATTTACCATAATATATTTTCTTTCAAAGTCTATGTCACATGACATTTGTCACTTTTCGTTTCTTTTTAAGCTATTGCATAGCTTCTATCGCGGGCCTTGAGCGTGGAGACCGAATCCAGAAATTCCGTAACGAAAATAACCTAACACACCGCGCGTAAAGCTATTATGCAATAGCTATACCGCGGCAGTCTCCGAGTGCCACACGTCTTTTTTTTTTATCTTGACTGCGTCTACGACTGCGTGTAGCGGACGAGATGGAACACCGTGAAAAAATTATTCATCCCCACTTTACTTGTACAGGACAGGTACCCTGAAAAATATGTTATTCCACGACCTTTTCGACATACCTAGCTATTATGCAAATATGTATGTACATGCCAAACTACAGCTTTTTAGTACTAATAGACTAGTAGTCTTTGAGCAAAGCCGCGGACAGACAGACAGACATGGCGGAATTATAAGGGTTCCTTGTTTACTACGGAACCCTACAACAAATCTTACGTACATACGTACATTTTTAAGTAAGTATGTAATTTTCACTTGAATTTGGGAAGAATTCTGGGTAAGATTATGTATGGGTATGGGGATTGGGGAGCACGAGTCGAACATCTAGCAACACCGCCAAGTTGTTGATTGAAGTTTTGTTCGCCTTCGTTTGAACGAAGTCAACGAAGTTAAAAAATAGTTTTTGCATTACAAAACGTATTGTTCTTAGAATTATTTTGTGATTATAAAACAAGCAACTTAGATGTGTCTGTTTCTGATCATATCTAGATTAATTTGTTATCAAAATATTACATTTAAATATTAGTGCGCAACTTTGTGATAAGTTTAAAGTCATTTGCCTACAATTATATCAAAACAAGTGATTATAGGTACTTACTTCTGATTGAAGACACTTATCAGTGGTCGTCTGTGTAGTAATTAATTGTTTCTTCAGTGCGAGGACCTCAAACAAAGTCTTCTAGACACAATGGAACTCCTACAAAAGCGCCAAATTATTCCAAAACCGTGAGTGTATTATTTTTTGCTGCAATAGTTTTAAAAGTTAAAATTTAAGCAGCAAAAAACTAGCATATATAATAAATCTTGTCATTCTGTGCACAAAAACTGAATGCGACTGGATACTCTTCTTTGCCATAATATCAAAGAAACATGGCCATAATATCAAAGAACATGTCATTTATACAATATTTTACAAATTAAATTTGAAAAATGTTTTACAATCATATACTCCTAACTTAGTTCTTACCTTCGTAATATTTTTCAGGGTGTTTGCTGAGATACCAGAGAAACATCAACTATCGGAAGAACAACTGAATTTTTACAAAGAAAATGGCTTTCTGGTTATCAAACAACTTATTGATTTTAGCTCTCTCTATAGCTACAAGTAAGTTACTATGATATATAATAGAATTACCCCAGTAAAATTTTAATTAGAAATATTTATAATCTAATTTGGAGAGAGATTGACTTCCACAAAGAGATCTTTTCAAAATTGTGTTAAATGTTGCTTATAGCCACTAACTCCAATAAGAAAATTAAACTTTTTCAAGTCAAGACAAGTTTCTTTCAAAACCATGTAAAGTCTGCCAACCCACACTTGGCAAGCATGTTGGAATATGCCCTTGTCTTTCTCACAATGTTCTAGAAACCTGATCGTAATAATGTTCTGTTTATTATAGGAATATAAACTAACACTGCAACTTGGAATCTGTACATATTACATCACTGTACTAAAACTTCTATGAACATCCTAACTGGTATTATATAATTAGTACCTGGGCGACCAAGCTCCATGTGGATTTTTATGACTGCAAATATGAGCAAACCCGGGTTCAATAAAAATGAAACCAAGCCAGATTGATTTATTGTCCCCTAATCTACCTACATACCAAATTTCATTAAAATCATTGGAACCGTTTCTGAGATTCAGATTATATATATACAAGAATTGCTCGATTAAAGATATTAGATATGTAGTTGGAAAAACTTAAACAACCAATTCAAAATATGCAATTCATTTACTTGGATGACATAATTTTCCAGTTTTTCCAAATTGCTAACCTTGTTCATTTTGTAGTCAGTAAAATAAGGACAGCCAGCGACCTCAGTTCCACATAAGTACTCTACCCAAACAGGTTCTTAAATCTTATTATATTTAACATAATTTTAGTTTAAAAAACCAACTTCAAAATACGCAGTACAATACATATGCGACTTGCTGTTTACTTTTCTACAGGCACTTGAATTATATTTTACCAGTTATTTAGTTATAAAAACCTAAGTACTGCATCGATTTTGATAAAATTTATATGGGACCACCTCTGAAGTATGATCTACCAAATAAAAAAAGAATCATCAAAATCAATGCACAATTGGCTGAGTAATCGGTGAACTAACACACAAAAAATACATACAGACCGAATTGATAACCTCCTTCTTTTTTGAAGTCGGTTAAAAAGATTGATCCATCTTAAGAACTTTGCATTCAATCATCAAATAATTTTGTTGTCAGAATAAAGTGGGGACCTTAACAGTCCTTCAGAGTATTAAAATTACATGCAATTAAATAATTAATTGCATTAATTTAATTTTTAAATGGTTAAAAAACAAAACATTACTAGCAAACATGCTGTATTTGTATTATTCTGCTAATGGAGCAAGAAATCACAATTCGCAAAATAAATGCTGATTGAAAAACATTTAGCATTTTAGTAAAGTGTTCATGATGACTAAAAAATGAGCCCAGTGTCATGTCCACCATTAGAAATTTAAAAGTTTTCATGTCCATTTTGTTTACAGTATATAATATTAGTATAACTAAATATAATCAATAAATCCTGTAATAATAGATTGTATATTTGGCAAAGGTAACATACCCCAGTGTCTATGGGAATGTTTTTTTTTTTTTTTTGTTTTTAGGCAACGTTTCCAGCATATAGCCAAAGGCATCGTACCTAAAGGCAATATTACACTGATGAGGGAACCTTCGCTCGTTGGCAAGAAGACAAACCCTGAGGACTATATCAATAAGGTAAATAGAACAAGTAATATTAGTAAAATGATCTCTGTTTCCTGAGAACTACAATCTTGGAATTTTCAAGGCTAGAGGGAATTTATGTAGATATCTTGTAGATCAACGAGCTCCATCCTCTGTCACACCGTCGCTTACATCAGGCGAGTTGGTGGTCAATCGTAGATCTATGTTGGATGAAAGTAATACTTAAGGGCTTATGCGAATATTCCAATTCAAATTAATTTATTGTTAGACAATGTCCATCCATAGAATGGTAGTTGAAAATTATTTGAAATTCGGTGCAAAAACGGTGCCCCAATAAGGTGAAAAGAAACAGCACTAAATATTGTGACGTAGTCAGTCATCCTCTCGCTCACTCACGTGTCTTGTATCATGCTGTGCTCACACACATACGGCCTTAACCGTTTTAAGGGGGTAACTGTTACGGGGTCTGCTGCAGTAAAGTGGTGGCGACTAGTGATTTTACTGAAAGTCTCTATGGAGTTTTGCCTACAACTTGAAAAGACACGTTTCACCGCTTGCTATTTCACTTGCCAAGAATCACGCACTTGTTCGAATACTTAATGAATAAAACACAATTTTTACACCAATAACATTCAAAATAACACGAGCTTAAATAATACAAAGCGACAGCATTTTTACATGGGGTTCCCGGCAAAACTCTGTATACACTATACATGTGAAGTTTTCTCGCAGCTGCAAGAGATCCTGTACGACGACGTATTCATCCAATACGGACAGCATCCGCAGCTGTACCACGTGGTGACGCAGCTGATCGGAGATGACGTCACCGCCATACACAGCATGTTTATAAACAAGCCGCCCGGCACCGGCAGGCATCCGCCGCATCAGGTATACGCTAGGTCATGGAACCGGTTTTTTGCGGTTCCGAGAAAGCTGTTTTTTCCGTTTCCGAACAAAACCGGAAAAACTCGTTACTGTGTGGTTAAATTAAAAGCGAGTGTACATAGCCTAAAAACCTGGTTTTTCGGTTCCTTTTAATATTCTATTAAATTCTTATTTATAAATGCAGTTAACTTGTTCAAGATGAGCTCATACTGAGTGGGGATATTAGAATAAATCCAGCAAATTATGCCAGTTTTATTCTTATATCCCCATAGTAGTGCAAGTTCCATTCGCACACCCAGGCTTCCGCACTCCTATACATGACACAATACATCAACATGAACACTGACACCAGGGCTAGTTACTCAACAAAATGTTCTTTATATCTAAGAGTATTTTTGTAACTTCACATATTTTCTACAGTACCTATAGCTGTATAGCCTAAACACAAGCATTCACACACTTTCAAGTTCAAATAAGTAAGTGTTACAAACCTATTTTATTTATCTAAAGAGGTTTTGACACTACCGTTTACTCTTTTTTAAGTTTATCTCACGTGATGCCAACTGTCACCGAAACGTTCATATTTTGCTTTTTTGTGAAATCTACAAGGAGGTTTTATCTCGCACAATAATTTTCCAAGTTTGCGTAAATAATTTTTTGACCAGTTTTTAAAATTCGTTAATTTACAACAAAGTAAACCCTTGCCAATTTTGAGACTTGTATCTATTGCCGTTCAAAAGATACAGGCGTTTAAGTGTAGGACAGGCTGACAGACACCATAGCCTTACGAATAGGCTTATTTAATACGGAAGACTACAAATGAGATACTGGTTTGTTTATTTTTAATATTAAATTAATCAATTGTTTTTTTTTTTACTTATTTCAGGATCTATATTACTTCCCGTACCGTCCGGCCGACAAGATAGTCGCGAGCTGGACGGCGGTGGATGACGTCACTACCGACAACGGGTGTCTTTACGTGGTGCCGGGCTCCCACAAGCCGGCCGTTATCTACGAACATGGCAACCTTCAAGTGAGCCATCATCATCATCAATCCATTTTATTCCCCTTCTGTA
This sequence comes from Lycia hirtaria, assembly GCA_947563715.1. Taxonomy (NCBI): domain Eukaryota; kingdom Metazoa; phylum Arthropoda; class Insecta; order Lepidoptera; family Geometridae; genus Lycia; species Lycia hirtaria. The sequence continues at coordinate 29,509,123 of OX387377.1, read as the reverse complement.
TGCACACCACAACATTACTAAAAGCGATATTCTGTCCTTATATTTTTAATAGCGGTAAAATACGATCTAATTGTTTATTAAATACATCTCTCCCCCTTTAATCCTCTAACCCTCTAATAACCTTTCCCTCCCAACTCGATAACTTCTCATAACTGCTTGGATTTTGGGAATACAATACAATACAATAAGTACAATACAGAAATACTTTATGGACACCATAGTATACTAACTATGTACATGATTAGGGCGTAAGAAAGAATCCGAAAAAAGAAGGAATCGTATCCGATTCTGGCGACAGAGGCCATGCCTAGTAAGGAAATGAACGTTTTTAGATTTTATTTAAATTCTTTCATAGACGTAATAATAACGATGTACTGAGAGTGAGTAGTAATTAAGTTTATCTAAATAAATATATTTTCGTTTTCAACTAATCCTCTGACCACGGTCAAATGTGCCGTCAAACGGTCTTATGGTCTTTGACGCTCTGCCTACCCTGTAAGGAAAAATGGGCGTGATTTTCAACCGACTTTGAAAAATGTGGAGGTTATCAATTTGACTGTATTTTTTTTAATGTTTGATACCTCAGAACTTGCGACTGGGTGAACCGATTTTGATGATTCTTTTTTTTTATTTGAAAGTTGGTGCTTCCCGTGTGGTCCCATTTCAATTTGGTCCAGTTCTGACAATGGCATGCAGAAACAGAACATGCAGCGAACCTTCAAAAACTTCGCCAGAATGGGCAGTGCTTTGAAAGCTCGCTATGACGTCACAATCAACAATTTTGAAGGTTCGCTGCGGACAAATCGAATCGTCTGCTCATCTTTTACGTATATGTTCACTCCATCGTCTCCCAAGGTGTCCTAAACTATGGGGAAATCGCGGGTCATGTCTGGTTAATAATTATTATTATTTCGAAGCCGGAATGATAAATTAAGATATTTAAATATAAAAATTTATTAATTTAAATATATTAAATAAATTCATTTATATTTTAATATTTTAATATTTTCATGCAAGATAATAAACATGATATTATAATAAAACGACTTCTTTATCATAATAATAAAGATCAAATACCTACTATCGCTCTAAGCGATAAGGGCGCCAATTAAATTCGTAGTCTTATTATTTAGGTATGAAAAAAAAAATGCTAGTAGAATATATGTATGATGAAATTAAAAGGAAAATTATCACGGCTAAGTAGGCTTTACAAGTTATCGAGTTATTGTCGATTAACTTAAAATAATAACTTGGACAAGTCAAAAATGAATATTTCATTTAAATTAACATAATTTAACTCGTATAGTATGTTCGTAGTATCAAACAAGAGATCCTGTTTTAAGGTCACATAAATTATGATATTATGTAACTACGGAATCCTACATTGCGCGTGGCACGACACGCACTTGACCATTTATTCCTAGTATAATGATAGGTAACTACGTTCGGCTTAGTACAATGTTTGAAACGGAACTTCGTTTATATTCGTAAAACATTACTGTCCTTCTTAGACAGTCGGATATAAAGAAAAGTTCACTCATCAAAACTGAAAAAAACCGACTTCAAAATACGTAATACAATACATACACGACTTGCTGTTCACTTTTCTACAGGCGTTTGGATGAAATTTTGCCAGTTATTTTGTTAAAAACCAAAGTACTTCATTGATTTTGATAAAATTTATGGGAACACCTCTGAAATATGATCTACCAAATACAAAAAGAATCTTCAAAATCAATGCACAATTTAGCTGAGTAATCGGTGAACAAACGTACATAAAAAGCAGGTTGCCACTCGCGAGCCGTTTACCGTCTGATCAAATATTTCGTTTTGTTCTAATGAAACCTTTTGGTTATTTCGGCGCGTCTCTCGGCTGCGTTGGTGGTGTAATGGTCAGCATAGTTGCCTTCCAAGCAGTTGATCCGGGTTCGATTCCCGGCCAACGCACATTTTTGCTGCTCTTTTTGCTCATTTATTTCAAATGTTTACCAAAAACAATCACTAAAAAGTCAATTAATAAAAAAAAAAAAAAAAAAAAAAAGATCAAATAATTATCAATATTAATATTAATATTGATTTTTATCCGATTTCCTAAGGCATATTTTTTTCGAATGTATCCTACCTAATATTATAAAAGCAAAAGTAATTCTCTCTCTCCGTTTGTTCACCTCTTTGCAGCTAAACGGCTGAACCGATTGTCATAAAACATGGTACAGATATCATCAAACAGCTAAGTGTTTCTACCTGAACAAAAAAAAAATTTAATCATAGCCATTATAAGTGAAACCTTATTGCCTTACTAGCGCCTATGTATGACAGTTATCAACACTTTTCTGTATTATTCATATTTTTAGCCGACTGCCCAAGAAGAGGGTTATATTTTTCGAATGTATGTGTGTGCTACTAATGTATACTACCCTCCTACAGCCTAAACGGCTTGACCGAATATAATACGACTCACAAAAATAAATAATTGCGTAAAAAATCAGTTTTCTAGAATTATTCCAAATAATGCGCATTTATAATCCTTTAAACCCACTTTGCGCATACTTTCTCACGAAAATAACGTGCACTCAACTTTGTATCAAACGTAACGAAATCACAAGGAGGAGTGCAAAAACTGCTCTTCTGCAATCGGGTATTTTGTTTTACTTTGTAATGTAATAAAGATATATGTTAATATATATATAAAAGATATCTATGTATATATATTCCAGGACAGCAATAAACTGTACCACGGCATCATGGCCGAGGATGAAGTCGCTCCGTTATCCAAGAGGGTCCACTTGGAGATGTCTCCCGGAGACACGGTGTTCTTCCATCCTTGTCTGGTGCACGGCTCTGGGCCTAACGTATCTAAGGTAAGTCGTGTTAAAAGAAAGTGACCGATGAGGTTCATGCACACTAATAAATCAAAATTTGAAATATGTATCTTCTGTTTTTTTTTTCTGTATGAAAATTGCCGCTTTCATTATACAGCGTTCTCTTTGGTAATATTATTCCATTTTTTTTTTAGAATTACCGCAAGGCGATAACGTTCCATTTCGCGCACTCTGCGTGCGAGTTGATCGACGTGAAAGGGACCGTGCAGCATCAGCTCGCTGAGGAGGTGGAGGCAGAGTCCAGGAGGAGGGGGCTGGAGGGACTCGCCTTCACGGTCAGTCACACCAAGTTATTTAAACACCCCTGTACTAAACGACAGCTTAGAGATTTTTTTCGTAAATGGTTTGCGCTCCTTCCTGTCATCCTGACATCTCTCTACTCCCCCTGGTTGGGAACTCCTGCCTTATATGATAACTGTCTGGAGTTTTGGCGGGAACGTCATAGAAACATCTTTTCTTTTGGTTCTGTTTTATTTTTCCTTGTCATGTGATGTTTCGAATATTAGCGCTATAATCACGTGCGTGAGTGTGGACAAATGAAATAAAGCAGGGAAACGTGTAATTTTACGTTGTCGGCAAAACTCCTTAGAAGTTTCTAGTAAAGTCGCCATCACTTTACTGAGCCAAGACTCATTGTTAAAAATGACTGCTTTCGTGACTTAGACTGTGACTATATAACTATATAACTATAGTAATATACTAACTATACTAGAATACTATATAACTTCTCAATTTTCAAGAAAGTTAAAGATATCTCAATACTTGACACTGGAAAATTGCTAATCGCGTAGGTCCAATACACAATGGAAGAAGAAGATAACTGTCTAGCTGTCAAGATCATAATCAAACTTCTAAGTCAACACTATTTAAATAAACCCTAAAATGTCGGACAGGCAGACAGATAAACAAAAATGATATCCCAAATTAGGGTTCCGTTTTTAGTAGCTTTTATTTACTTTTGAGATAAAACCTTTAAAAAATTACTTACTAGGAAAGATCGTGCCGCGTAGAAATATTGAGTTTTATTTTTTTAATTTTATACCCATAACTTGTGTCAATAATGTTTTTTTTTTGTTTTCAGGATATATGGCAAATGAAGAGCAGACGCATCACCGGTCTAAAGTCTCAACTGTGAATTCATTCTTATTTTAAGCAAAAAAGCTACTTTATCCATCTGTAATAAATATCTAGTCTCAAAAACATTCCATCTATTTTAATGCAGGTTTATTATGAGCTATTTATTAGAATATCCTGTACTAAGTACATAATGACAATATGGGTAATAATGAATTACGGGGTAACTATGAACTGCCTGAAATGCTGTTTTAAACCGACCAAGGGTCAGCGCAGACAGAGAGGAGCGCAGCGGAGAGGATTTTATTAAGTCACTCGAAAATCAACTTTAACATTATTGAAATAAAGTGCACGTATATGCTTGAAGCTGACAAAAAATGCTCGCGCGTCCTCGAAGATACGAGCCGGCGCGCCTGCGGTTTACGCGCAGTGTTGTCACTGAGTTCAAAGAGGTCTCCCTTTTACGTGATTTGTTTTTAATACGAAGTATCTACGTATATAATAGTACAATGAACGAAGATAAATTAATATGTTTAGTAGCATCTCATGAATGTTTAATGTGTCGAGCAGAGTATATAGCGACACATCAGTAAAGATGAATGCGTGGGAAAGAATTTCCGAAGAAATGGGAAAACCCGGTAGGTAGCTACTAAAACTTTGAAGACCATAAGCTTATTTCCTAGTCGACGAAGGCATAAATTAACTTTCACTTGTCCGATTGCTTTGAAATTTGCTGTACTGTGACTTCTGTGTATTTCCGTGACATGGTAACCTTATCCTGATGCTGCTGCATCAAGTAGTCTGTGGGATGCCCAACTCCTCGGAAACTGGGATTTTTCATTAGAATGGTAACCCAAAACAGTTTACTCGCGAAGGCTCGCGAGGTCGTGCGCATGCTCGAGCATACGCGATCCGTCAGAAAATGCCCGAGACCGCGCGAGCATTATTGCTCTCTGTTTGCGCTGATCCTAAAGGTTTCTCAATCCAACCGAGTGTTTTTATATGATTGTCATAACTCCGCCATAAAACAGATCATTTCGATTGCGCATTTTATTTTCTATTTTTGTTAGAAAAAATAAGTACCCCGAAATTGGTTCGTACAGAACCAAGAGTTCTTAATTGTCAAAATTGTTTTCGCGCGCTTTCGCATTATCTACCCATCACGCGACCACGAGCACAGATAATATATGTCTTTGAGTGATTTTGGTGGGAGATTGATGAAAATGATGAGTTTGGGTGTCTGCAATTTAGGTTTTTTATGTTCCAAAATTGAAAAACCTTTATAACTAAGAAGAAAATTAATCGTTTTCTGTATTTGTATATGACGACATAATTATTGTACAACAAGGAACGAAGCGAGAAATATAATAACATTTTAGTTTTTTTTTTTTTTTTTACGCAAAATATTTCTTAAGATTGACCACCAACTCGCCTGATATTAAGCGATGATATTAAAAAAATCTGTTGTGATCAATGTTAACCGGAAATTCATAGTTAAATACCCAATCTAACAAAAATATTTGAAAAGTTTATTTTTCTAGTTTAATCTAGTTTCTGTTTATTGTTTTATTTGTTTTTTTTTCCGGTTTATGAATTAGGTACCTATCGGTAGTGAAAGGGGGCTAAGGTGATAATTTTTAAAAGGTATAGGTGTTTTTAAATTACCCTTTGATCATTCTCGTGATATTTTAAATGTGTTAATTTATATTATGACAACAATGAGATAGGAAAATAATTGTTGAGGTATTTATTTTATACTTTTAGGCGTTATTCACACATATGAAGGTCAAGTGTTAGACGCTATTCACCATATCAAGGTCAAGGTCAAATCCAATCTAATCCGGGATCCCAGAAATTCTGACAGCCCGGATGCAACTATCGCGTACATGTTTAAATGTAGCGACAATAAAAACGCCGTATTATATTATGGCAAGCCGATTTCATGTGTCATGTATCATATTCAGACGGATTGCAATTCACCTGAGAAAAATTGAACCTATACTTTGCTTATAGGTAGGTACTTATAAAATGTTTGACACGGGATCAAGTTACCCACGTTGATAGTAACTAATTTTAAATGATTATATATATATATATGCAAATATGCGTATGCAAATGTTATGTTTTTTTTATATTTTTGATACTTAATAAATACATTTCAATATAACTTGAGATTTTATCTAATATCCTGTATTAAAGTTTTTTTCCTATTGTTTGAAATCAGTGACGTGTAGTCATGAGAAGTTGTCAAGTGCGTGTCCTGTACACTTGTACATATGGTTCCGTAGGCATGATGTTACGGTTGACATATATTTTGTTCCATAATTGCGCTTGACTGCCAACTTGCCTGATTTTGAGTCTACGATGGAGCATGCCTGCCTACAATACAAGTAACCTATTTGCTAGTGATTTAAAGACACTCAGATTTTCCCGGTCGTTGACAACTCAATTTATAAGTTTTCATACAAACCAAAAGTGAAACCAGAGCGATGCGTTTTGGCATTTATATGTGCATATATGAAATAAGTTGCACAAAGCATAAATTATTATTAGCTAGGTTTTCGTGCTTCATCGTCCGCTAGAACGTTGTTTTTATGAAACGCAGACCTTTACAAGTCACATTAATACTATAAATGTGAAAGCTGTATGTATCTGTGTTTGTTACTTACATTTTTACCCGTCTGCGCAAGGATATTAATGTTTTTCAGGGTGTATGTATCTTTCAATATAACCTCTTAGAACCTAAACGGCTTCACCAATTTTGATGTGCGAGGTGTAATTGGACTTTTCTTTACTCCCCGAGTGACACTAGTTTTGAAATAATAATACAGCTTTCGCAAAAAAATTACGTTTTCGTATCCTACTACCGAAACTTAACATTTATTAAAATGGCAACGATTAATATACAGCATGTCCAAATTCACTACAATCACTACATTGCGACAATGGTCGTACTAAACTTGCTGAAATGCTGTATGGTGTCAATATTAGTACGTATACCAATATTTTTTTGGAATTTTCAAGACTAAAGTGAATAGATATCTTCTAGGTCGACGAGCTCCATCCTCGGCCACACCGTCGCTTAACATCAGGCGAGTTGGTGGCCAATCGTAAATATATCTCGCATATAGCTTCTGTCGGATTGGCCAACTCTTTATTCTGAGCAATAAGAGTACTTCCCGCGAAAAGATAGCCTGACGTTGGAAATACATGGAAGGAAATACTCGCGGATGGGCGAGCAGTCCCTCAGCAAGCCAGTCGCAGTATATCTCTGGAGGTGGTCTTAGATTCAGACTCCTCAGTGGTATATTTACAAGTGGATATTTAGGTAGTTCATTAAACTGTCTAATTATTCGTGATAAAACAAGTTTCACATAGATAGGCTACGTTTCCAAAGACGCGGAGCGGAGCTAACAGTGCAGTGCACAAGTACAAGTTTAGAAAACTCAAAAACCCCCGACAAAAAACGGATGAACCGATTTTGGTGAAACATAGCTAAGAACACTCTCGATGAAATCGTCTTCCAAAAAAAACTAGATCAAAATCGGTCTATACGTTTGAAAGCTAAGATGTCACAGACACACATCAAACTTATAACGCCCCTCTTTTTGGGTCGGGGGTTAAAAATAGACCAATAGCGATGCTCGAAATCTGAGCGCGAAAAATTTTGTGCATTGTCATTGGTTAAGTCATGTCACGCTCCGCTCCGCTTCGAAGACTAGTAGTCCAGTCAAAATAGACATTCAAGTTAGCAATAATTCGCATAGAGCTGAAAATTGGTATAGACGTTAAATAAACCATTACTAATGTCAATAATCCCCTTCGATCCTACTTCTGCAAAAAAAATCAGCTGTAACATTTTTTTACGAAAACTGAGAAATTTGATTTTTCTTTCTGCAGTAAGAGATTATGGATCTGCGTACATGGTTTTAATTTCAACACGATACCTTCACGCGTTCCCGAGATACAGGTCCTCACACCTACGGACGGACGAACGGACGGACAGACGAACAGACAAACAGACGGACAGATGGACAACAAGTGATCCTATAAAGGTTCCGTTTTTTTCCTTTTGAGGTACGGAACCCTAAAAATGGGAAAAACCTGAATTTTTGACCTTGGATATTTTTTTGCAGATGTAGGATCGAATGGGATTTTTGACATTTCATTAGTAATGGTTTATTTAACGTCTATACCAATTTTCTGCTCTATGCGAATTATGGCTAACTTATAAAAAAAATTGTCTATTTTGACTGGACTATAGGAGTAATAGGTGTTCTTTGCTTCTATGGAAACGCTGTCATAAAGACGAATGACGTGATTCAAACATATTTTGGAACTCCGCAGCCAAGTTAAAAGATATCGAAGAATATCAGTTTTTTAAACATTTCGCGGAACGAAGCTAATGGCTAAATAAATAAATAGATAGATAGTAGACACCGAAAATAATTCTAATCTGGAGTTAAATCGCTACGGAAGGTAACTCATTGTAATTTTAATGAAGTTAACACGTAAGTAATTCAATTGAGTTTAAGTGAGTCGCCGACCACGCTTTATACCGACTTCACAAAATGAGGTTAACAATTTGACTGTAGTTTTTTTATGTTTGTTACCGAAGTTATACGGTAACAAACTTAAAAAATACAAGCGGCTTAAAAACCCTTTTTATTTATTTGGTTAAAAATAATACGGCATCGCAGCTCAGTTGGCAGCCTGATATACTATAGATCGTAGGTTCGATCCCCACCCAGGGCAAACATTTGCGTAATAAGCTGTTTGTTCTGTGTCAGGGTGATTCTATGTATCATAAGTATGTAGTACCTGGGCGACTCCATTCGGATTTTTTATGACTGAAAATACGAGCAAACCCATATTCACTAAAAATGAAACCTAGCAAGATCGATTTATCGTCCTCTATTCTACCTACAAACCAAATTTCATTAAAATCGTTGGAGCCGTTTCCGAGATTCAGATTATATCAAGGCCGTAGGCAGGGGAGGGGTGGGGGTTTGGGGGGGTTCAATATTTTTACGTAGTAAAATTAAATAAGACCAAGAAATATTGTTTAAACGGTAAGATAGATCAATGTTTTATCGTTAGGAAATAAAACTCATGGGACTTAAACAAGTTTTGTATAATTAAATCGGAAATCTTTAATAGATTTTTCAGTGACAAATTCTTGTATTCAGAAAATGGTGGAAAACTTTTAAAACTTCCATCACATTTGTCAACTTTATGCATATATTAACATTTTGTAATGTTAGGCGACAACAACTCACGCAATCATCAATCAATTTACTCGTAATTACTCATCTTTTGGTAAAAAAATCAAGAATATTTAAACCAGACTATGTACAAAGTTTAACGCAAAGTCAAAGTTACCCACTTTGATAGTAATCGAAATCTAATAATGTTTAGGGGTAGAAATCACGTATCTCCTTGTTTAAACAATCGTGCAATGACGCTCTTAATATAATATACACGTTTAAGTAGGTACATATATACCTACTCAGTTAACAAAGTTTTATTTATATTATAGAAGTTTGTATGTAACTCATTAATCAGTTTTTGTGTCATTGTTTTTTATTTAATTGTGAGAATAGGTTGTAAGAGGGTTAAATTAGTTGTTCACTAGGTACAAGTTGTGTGTTTTGGATATAATCCAGGTGTCTTTTAAAGTGTACTCGAGGTAATTGTATCCAGTAAATTACGAATTTTATTTCTTATAACAGAAGAAAACTGTTTTGTACTCTTAAATATTATTCTATTTTAACCGACTTCGAAAAAGGAGGAGGTTATCAACCTACACGAATTACTCCGTCATTCGAGAACCAATTTTTGTGTTATTCCTGAATTGATGTAAAGAGAAAGCTCCCAAGTTGGTCCCATAATTATGTTATAAACATATTCGCTTAATTGAATTAATTAAAATTAACACGAACCACAGTAAATATCAGTATAATATATAAGTTAAAATTTATTGAAATCATTTTTATTTGTGCCGTCAGGTAAAAAAGAATAAAATTGCCTTTAAACAGTTATCACTAAACTTTAAACAGCTACCTATCAAATATAAATTACATTATTCGCTTTATTATTTTTAAATAATATCTAAAAATGAAAATATTCTCATTGTATTCCTGAGTGAAGTGCGTCAGATTCGCAGAGTTCCACCGACACGTTTTTCTTTGCAAAAGTGTCAAATATTGAAGATTATCGTATAAACATCTGCACATTTTCTAATCTTCGATGACGAACATTTGACATTCATTGACAAATCGCATTCTTGACAAAAGAAAAAAAGAGCGAGTGAAGAGAGGTCTCTTTAAAAAGTTTACAATCGTGAAGTTTACAATCAATAATTATAGTTTAAAAAATCTGAAACAACCAACTTCGAAATGCGCAATTTGGTTTTAAAAAGCAAACTACTGAACCGAATCCTATTAAATTTCTACGGGATTAATCTACAAGCATATCCTTTTAAAGAAATAATTTTCTATCGGTTTAAAAAGCAATTCGTAAAGGCCATAGCCAATTTTTACTCTAGAATACAAAAGAAGAATTAATGTAATCGAATAATGTTTAGTTTACGGGTTGAAAACAATCGTCTCCTCTGTTTACGGAAGATAGAGAAGAAGAAGAGTGAGAGCGTGTGATAGCTTATCGTAAGTGAATTAGGCGAATTAGTGGCGTTCCAGTGCACGAGCGAATAAAAGGAATATAGTTGTAAATAAAAAACTGGCCAAGTGCGAGTCGGACTCGCACACGAAGGGTTCCGCACCATTATCTATAAAAACGGCAAAAAATCACGTTTGTTGTATGGCTCCCAACTCCTATACAACAAACTTAAATATTAATTTTATTTTAATTATTTATTTTTAAAGTGAATAATGTAACTCAATATTCTATGAATACCTACTTCAAGCGTCTACCTGTTGCCGTTATCAAAAACGAGCAAAATAATCACGTTAGTTGTATGGGAGCCACCTTAAATATTTATTTTATTCTGTTTTTTTTAGGTATTTGTTGTTAAAGCTGCAACGGAAATACATCATCTGTAAAATTTCAACTGTCTAACTATCACGGTTCATGATATACAGCCTGGTGACAGACGGACGGACAGACAGACAGACAGCGGAGTCTTAGTAATACGGTCCATTTTACCCTTTGGGTACGGAACTAAACTACTACAAATAAACGGTACTAAAAATATTAAATATATCTATAAAAATAATGCAAAAACTGTAAGTATTTATTTCATAATATTCATTGCTGGTTAATGGATGAAAAGTAGTTTATATTCAATTAAATATGTCAATAAATATATTACAAATGGGTTGTATAAAAAATTTCAGTCCAGAATATGAATAATTAATAAATTATTTTTTTTAAACATTTCACTGGTTTGGTTAATAGACAAATTCCATACCAATCAAAAGTATGAAGCCCATAGAATATGCAAACGTTATAGGTTGACTATTTTTTCCCCGTCACAACTCTTGGGTAGGCAGGTATAAACAGGTGAATCGATACTAGTAACTTGCACCAGTCTGGATAATGAATTAAAGTTAATTTAAAATAAAGATTATTTACACATGAATATATTGAATTTGTCTATTAACCAATTAACCAAACCAGTGAAATGTTAAAATTTTTTTTTTTTTTTAATTAATCATATTCTGGACTGTTTTTTTTTAGATAACCCATTTGCAATATATTTATTGACATATTTAATTGAATATAAAATAGGTACTTTTCATCCATTAACGAGCTCGGTGAAGGTCGTCCTATAGCGGGATCTTAGACCATATAGTAAACAACAAAACACTGCTTTTCATAAAATACACATCTAGTTGTGCCCCGCGATGTCACCCGCGATGTAATGTACCTATAATAGATATATATATATATATATATATATATATATATATATATATATATATATATATATATCTATTATAGGTACATTACTATTGTTTATATTAGTCTAGCAAGTTGCAAACGATTTCTTTTTTGCCAGTATCTCCTGTAGTGATCTCTTGAAGATTTGTTTATCAGTACCACAATCGTAAGCGGAATAACTCTAAATGATTCTATCAAATCATTGAAAACTATTAAATGTATCCACCAAATAATATAAGAGTTAGAGTAAGTTAACATTGTTATAATAATATATACGCCAAGGTTAAAGTCACCCAAGATGGAAACACCAATAAGTGAACCAATATTTCTAAAAAGGAGTTTTGACAATCTATGCTTACCGAAAAACAAGACTGACAGCACGATTCGTACAAACAAGGCAAAGATAATTGTTATTAATATAATCAAACAAAGAATTCCACTATAGTTATAGCGACTTTTATCTGTATAGACATAAGTATTGATTTCTACCAAGACAACAGCAGCTCCTGTAACCCCTAGAGCAAATATGGTGGCTATTCTCTTCTCGTAACTTACTTTGCCAGTAAAAACTACGACTAGTTTGAAATATGCGAGCACGATTGCGTTTAAGGACCAACATATATTTAACGTTATCAAGACAAAACTTAATTTATATATACCAAAAGGTACTGATGTGAAGGATAAACGAATTGGAGAGACAGCAGCATAAACATGAAAATCATAAATACACCACAAGTTGTAAATAGTCGTCACCAATATCTGATTGAGACTAATGTAGTTCTGTAAGGATCTCCACTGCGGCAACATGCACCATGCTGTCAACACTAAGATAGAACACAATGTCGACACGACAGCTCCCGTATATATCATAATTGGTCTTATTTGAAATAGATATAATGGAATTATCACATAATAGTCCATGATTATCAATATAATATTAATTTCAAGATACCACTAAGAATAGTGTTTGAATCTATGGCTATTCTATGTCTATTTGTGTTTCAATCTATTTCAAGTTCAGTACTAATATTATTTTCCACAGCACTTTCATTTCAACTTCAGGTTTGATTAATATCTTCTGTGCTTCAGGTGTATATTTTCCACAGCTCTTTCATTTCAACTTCAGGTATGATTAATATCTTCTTTGCTACAGGTTTATGATATGTTATAATGATGTCTTCTTTGCTTCATGTTTATTATTGATGTTTCTTTGCTTCAAATGTATGTAACACTATTAATGTTTTCTGTGCTTCAGGTTCAATATTCTTTACAAATTGGATATTAAACAAAATTACTGCTTTCGTTTTGACGTTGTTCGAAGTGCGTCCTCTCTAATTGGAATAAAGCGGTTTAATGATATTTGTATTGTAGATGATTATTAACATCAATATCTGGCTAATTAGTGTTGATTCAATTTAATTAGTCATATCAGTTACAAAAACGTTTAATAACTACAAATTAACGTATTTTATTTCGACATTCACAAGGGAATCAAAACCCATAGGCCCATAGGGTACTTCCCGTTGACATATAACTATGAAATTCAGCAAGAAACATTTTCATATACTACTCTGTCTACTCATAAGGAAAAAATTCGAAAACTGTATTTTTTTTTATTTCACACAAAAAATAGGGGTCTTTATGCAAAGAATGAGGGTCGAAATTTGAAAGTGAGTATCATATGAAATAGCTTTATAACAAGCTAAAACAGATTTTTGATTATTTTTACGGTATGTAATTTTCGATTTATGGCAATAAATGGAAAAGAAACAATAAAATTTTCATCCCATCTATTCGAAAAGGACGACTTGGTTCGCCTTTAAGTGCACCCAAAGGTGGTGTTTTCTATATGAAAGTTTTAGCGGGCAATAATGAGTTTTTAATCCTCTTTATAAGGCGCTGCGCAAACGTAGACACTTTTTGTTGCCGACACGGTACACCATCACAGGGAACCGTAGTTGCTGTATCCGGTGGCGCCGATCGGACACAGTCACCGGTCGCTACTTCTGGCCACTGGTACAATTCATTGCTTGTTTTCTGTCAGTCTCCCGATGGACGTCGATGAAAATATCTTTGCTGGTTGTGTCACCCGTGTCCCTGTGCCACCTGCTCAGTGTGCGTGTCTTGTGTCGCACACAGGACAGTACATTTGTAAGGAAATTTGTTAATGTTGCTTGTGTCTTCAACTGTCGACTTTTAGTTTCCAGTTACAGACACCGAACACTATTTGATGTCAATGAGTATGTGTTAAGTGGAAGCAACTGGACAAAAAAAATGTTTACGTATGCGCAGGGAGTGGATGATTTCATATTGATTCTATAGAATTCAAATATTCATCGGTAGCTTGTATCTGACACAAGACACAAAAGTATCCACGTTTGCGCCCTGCCTAAGTGCGCCGCAATTATCTTTGCCGCGCACTTTTTGAATTTGAAACATCTTAGTGTTCAGCGCCAAAGAAATCGAACGCAAATATTGTTTTCTATTCGTAATAAAACTGTAACAATAAATTTTCATAATTGCGAAAATGTCTCAAATGTAAATATAAGTTTTTAGTTGTTTTATTATTAGATACTATTTAATTTCAATTTAGTTGTTTCTCTATGTTTTATTTAATAATAATATTACCTACAATAAAATATGAGGCTCCTTTTATTTTCTCATAGAGGGTGATGAAAAGTAGAGTGTATCACTCGGGCGCAATATATATTTTTGGCTCGGGCGACGTACCTACTTTACATTTGTTGCGGGAGGTAAATAATAACACCTCCTTTCACTAGTAAGACGTGTATTCCACTACTGGTCCGGCGCGGCGATCGCAGCGCCCGCGCCTTCCGTATATACCTATACATAGTCGTATATACATATGACTAACAGAATCCCTCGCTACGTTCAGGATTCTACTAGAATCCCTCACTTCGATCTGGATTCAAAAAAGTGCCCTCGCCGTAAAAATATTATTTTGCTCCCTTATGATGCAATCTACTATTCCCCCTTTTATCAATAAGTAAGCTTCGCCCTAAGGTTTTAACAACTTATTTCCCTGTTTCGTGAGATCTCCAGAACCATCGTCATTTTTTATTGACATTTTTATTATATTAACATTCATTTTGAATTCTGACATTTATTTTTATTTTTAATCTGTTTGTGGTATAAGTTATTGCTATCTCTGACAAATATTTGTACGCCATCTTGACTGTCAAAACATGTTCAAGCAACTCCAACTTTTTGATAAAAGCAATTGTGCATGCTACTATGTGTGTGGGATTTTATCTCATGTTTTATGCAAATATATATTATCTATCTATCTAATCGGTGGGCAAAACTGACTCCCATTTGTCAGGTTTTATATATATATATGTTTATTTAAAATATTTATTGTAAAAACTTAAAATTAAGAAAATAATACGAGTTACGATGAAGTTAATATAACGCGCCGCTTGTAATAAAAAAAAAGTAAAAATGAATAGTACCTAGTTCATAAAGTATAATGTGTATCTCTACCCTCATTATATTTAGTTTACCCACCATTACCATGTATAAATCTCATTAACAATTTTATTATTTTCAAGGTTTTTCCAACAACAAAAGCGATAGGTAGGTATACTAAACGAACTGAAATATGAATAGGTATTATTAATTATATTATAATAATTAGTTCCACGTTGCAAACATAACTACTTTATTAAACTTAAAATAACGACCTGAAATCATTTTCAATTACTAAGTAAAGTATATTTTATAGGTACCTATACATACATATGTATATTATTATAATATGTACCTATGCGTATATATTCGTGGCCCTATTGTAAATAGGGCCACGAATTCTGTTACAATTTATTGATTATCTTGATTGATCTCGCAGCTCAGTTAGTATGTCTGCCTGCTAAGCCGTAGGTCGTGGGTTCGATCCCCACCCAGGACAAACGTGTGTATGATGAGCATGGATGTTTGTTTTTGTTTGTTCTGTTTATAAATCCTCGAAAAAATAAACACGTTATTTGTTTTATGTCTGGGAGTTTCAAACATCTATACTCATCACAGAAATGTTTGCCCTGGGTGGGAATCGAACCCACGACCTACAGCTTAGCAGGCAGACATACTACCAACTGAGCTACGCGGCCAGTCTAATATTAAGCTGTTAGGAAACCATTGAACATTATGGTGATAATGGAATTTTGAACTCTAACTGTTCATACAAACATACACAACATTACCCTCTTCTTTGTGCAGTTATGTAATCACATTTCTCTATTTTTCAGTCCATCGTCAGACATGAGTCCAAAACGTATTTCAGACGAGCAGTTCAAGTTCTACTGGGACAATGGATACCTCGTTGTTAAGAAACTATATGATGTTACTTTGCTGAATCTATTTAGGTAAATATCCGACAAGTCGGTTTACGTGCGTGTGTAACGCACGCATTTACAACCTCTTACCGGAGTGTATCAGTGCATCTTCCACTACAATATTTAAAATTAAATTAAAATCTTTGCTCCAAAGCAAGGCTTACTACAGCCTTGAAGAGTTCTATAAAGACCAATTTTGAAGTACTTTGTGCACACAATTTTAACTAATATAATTATTTATTTTTTATAGTTTTATCGTTGGTTAAAAGCATCTGACTTATAAAAGTCAATAAATTAATGAATAAATTATTTGTATTTTGTATTTGTAATTTTAATTTTAAAAATTTATACAGAACTAAGTACTAGTTGATTCCTGTAGTTTCACGCGTAGCGTTGAAAACTCCAAGTTCTAAGATATCTTTGTACCAATTTGCTTAATAAAATCAGTGAATTGAGAACCTCCTTCGTTTTGGAAGTCGGTATAAATCAACAAAATAGAACACCAGAAAGATACAATGTTAATGCCATTAAACGTGGTAATGCGGTCAGCATGCTGGGTACGCTGCCAACTGGTAGTGGGTTTGAGCATTTGAATTGTCTTTAGACGTTTATCGGTCAGGGGTAATCGATTTGCTTTTTGTGTAGTAGTTTGACATTTTTTTTTTATCTCCACTGACACCAGGGTTCGTGACCTTTGTCATAATTACAAACTATTGTTTACTACTTTTAGTTACGGGAAAATTATTTTGTTTTAATTTAAGTACTTATTACTATGTTGCGTGTACCACGAGCAAACCAGCGACCCGCATATGACCCGCGACCTGTTTGTTTTGTTTATGTATATTGTTTTGTTACAACAACTACAGTTAATAAAGGCACTTGCTCGTTTAAAAGAAAAACAAGACACACAGTACCGATGTCTGTTCTAGGGTCCGTTTTGTGGAGATAGCAAATATGCCGGACGCTTCTCTACACTATTCCATGGTGAAGGATCCTAAGCTGCGCGCGCAAAATGTCAAACCAGAAATGTACATCAATAAGGTATGTATGAAGTCGTGGCAGTCTAGTTGGGAGACCATCTAGCGATCCGCATCTACCTACGCTTTGAAAAATTAAGAAACTGTGACGTGCCGTCACGTGACATTCCGTTAGCTAATGTTAATCCCATAAATTTACTTTTCTATTCTACTGGAGCTCACGAAAATAGAACGCCACTTGTGTAACACCCCTGCGGGACTAGCATGGAAGGTAGACAAATAGTCTTTCCACCATTTTATCCACCTCTCAGAGGAAATAAAGTATGGGCTGACATTGACAACTGACATAGCAGCGTGGATAAATACGGTTTATCTACCTTCCATGCTAGACCAGCTGGTCCCATATTTCTGTCACAATAGTTGTTTTTCTAAACAGATGCCTACACATTTTCATTCACGTCCGTAGATCCAAGAACTGCTCTACGACCCTGTCTTCTCCCAGTACTCGGAAGACGAGGGCCTTCTGCAGATCCTGACGCAGCTGATTGGAGATAACCTTACTGCTGTGAACTGTATGCTCATCAACAAGCCACCCAGCACCGACATACACCCGCCGCACCAGGTTTACTAGTGATTCAGAAGCGCTTTTGTATTATCTACTGTAAATAACACGCCTCTCTTATTCTACAAATAGTTTCGTGTTTTTCAAAACTCTGTAAATATTTATTGTTGCCTCCATTAGTTGTTTTTTTTTACATTAGATAGATACACGATTGACCACCAACTCGCCTGATGTTAAGCGTCGGTGTGGCAAATCGAGCTCGTCGATCTATTCACTCTAGCCTAGGAAATTCCAAGATTGTAGTTCTCAGGAAACAGAGATGGCAAAGAATTCCATTTATGTGCAGTACGCAACAAGAACGCGGACAACTGAGTAGGTACGGATTTTTGGCATTACAAGGTTAGGTTAGGTGAGAGAGATGTAAAGGGATTTCGTCATTTTTCTATGGGGGCTAGCAATATTATCCACTCTTCATAGAAGACACGATTATTTGCAATTGTCTGTAAATAACCTGATTGACTACTTTATCAGGATCCTGTGAATTTAGCCAATTCCAGCCCACGTTTTCTTCTAATAATTTTGTTAATATTATTATCATGTTTTTTTTTTCAAATACAAAGCCTATGGCTTAGCTAGCTACTTTCTAGTACTAAGAATTTATGAGCTAAGTCACAGACTGGCAGACGGACAGACAGTCGTGACGAAACCCTAAAAAACGAACTCTAAAGTATAAAGTTAACTTTATACTTTTTAGGGTTCCGTACCTCAATAGGAAAAAACGGAACCCTTATAGGATCAGTTTGTTGTCCGTCTGTCTGTCTGTCTGTCCGTCCGTCCGGGTGTCAAGACCTTTATCTCGGGAACGCGTGAAGGTATGGAGTTGAAATTAAAACCATATACGCAGATCCATAGATTCTTGCTGCAGAAAGAATAATAAAATTTCTCAGTTTTCGTAAAAAAAAGTTACAGCCGAATATGACGTAAAAACGCACATTTTGACACTCACAGAGGAATCAAAACCTATGGGGTACTTCCCGTTGACCTAGAACTCTGAAATTTGGCAAGAAGCATTGTGTTAGAGTACACATATAGGAAAAAATCCTAAACTGGTAATTTTTTATTTAATCACAAAAAAATAGTGTCTCTATGCAAGGAATGAGGGCCCAAAATTTAAAGTGAATTAACCGTATCATGTGGGGTATCATATGAAAGAGCTTCATTAGCATAAGCTAAAACAGGTTTTTAATTCATTCTTCGCCCCCTGCAGACCCTTCACTTCAGCTGGGAACCAAAACTTTTTATATGAATTTTGGTTAAGTACAGAGTGGCCGCGGAAAGCAACGTTGACTGCCTCAAACGCCGGCGGTTTACAGACTACTACAAAATGAACGGGATGCTTGCTCGGATCCGAGTGAAAGGTGCCGCTACTATAGCCCCGCTCCACTCGGATCCGAGTGGGGAGCAAGGGATGTGTTAAATATTTTTACGATGTATACTTTTCGGTTTATGAAGGAAAATATAAAAAAAATATATGATTTCTCCCTTTTATTTAGTTTGTACGGAACCCTCGGTGGGCGAGTCTGACTCGCACTTGTCCGGTTTTTTTAGTATCTAATATCTTGCTATATTATGTGATAATCATTTTATTATATTTGTTTGACTATGAATTACACATACATTTCAGGATCTGTACTATTTCCCGTTTCGTCCAGCTGACAAGATCGTCGCTGTGTGGACTGCCGTGGACCCGGTGACTAAAGGAAACGGCTGCCTCTACGTCATACCAGGCTCGCATAAGATACAGTCTTTGTATTTGCATGGCGAGAGGTCAACTGTAAGTTAGAATGTGGTTGGAATATTATTTTAGGAGTACTTTTCGACATTCGCTGCGCGTCCTGCAAGCGTACTCTAATTGACGCGTGTACGCCGCTTATATCTGACATTGGTAATCAATGACTTTCCATCACGTGGACGCATACTCTAAAACAAAATTCACGTATATTGTGTCCTGAGTTGACCGATACTCATATAGGGCAATTCATTTATCACATAAGACTATTTTTGCTAGTTTTTGACCCCCTCCCCCCCTATACTACGAAAGGGTACTGAGAGTGCAAAAACGGGCTATCAGAGTACTCACGAAAAGTAAATCTAGGGATACATGCAGAGAACACTTTAAATATCTGTCGATACTGACATCAGTCTCCGTATATAATTACGACATATTGAAATACGTCCGCTCAAATTTGCACGAATACAAAAAGAAAAATACTCCGAAAACTAGGAAATGTAAAAATAGAAATAATTACCTGATACCAATATCATACAGATTAAAGATGAAAATTACGTAAACTGATGGGACTGAAATTATATAATAAGCTCCCAGAACGGATTCAACAGATAGAAAGAGAAAGCAGGTTCCGCGCCAATGTAAAAAAAAAATGCTTCTATCTAAAACAATCTACACAATATCAGAATTTTTAAATAATGACTACAGTGACTACCTATCAGTTATTGTAAATGGAGACAAATTAATAAATAATTTTTAGTTTAAATTTGCAATTCCACCATGAAGTCTTAATTTTATCATAAAATATATATAATTTATTCAATTTAATATTGTATAATTTATTCAATTTAATTTTAATTATTGTTTAGTTTAGTAGTCTGACGAGGCCCATATACAGCTAATATATTTATTTTAATAATGAATTTCGTAATATTTTAAGATTTTATCCTATTGTCTTAGGTGTCAGTATAAAAATTATAATATTAGTGTACCTTTACGACACGGCTCTTATACAATGCCCGTAAAAATAATGTTATATAATTTTTTTAATCTTTCCCTTATCCACATAATTATTTCTTTTTTCGAAGTTTATCAGTCTGACGAGGCTCCTACACAGTCGATGTAATAGTATCTGCTAACATTCCACAATACAATATAACTTGGTTCTACCCTCATTATTATTTATATTGTTGTTTTCTGAGGGAGACACTAAACAAGTATTGAAGGATAGGATTGTTAATGTTAATTACGAACAAAGTTTGACGAGTCCATATTAGAAACTTTCCTAATACCAATTTATTAAATTATTATGAATGTGACTTTTATGACAATAAACGATATTCTATTCTATTTTATATAAGAAAAAATAAGAATAAACAGACATGGACATTATTGGACATGGTCCGATGATAATACATGGTCGACCCCCCTCCCCCCCCTAAATCGTCTTACGTAATAAATTAATGGCCCCATACGAACAATGACGAACTTAATTTTTATTTTGATATAAATCCTCTATGTCGCCGCGCAAAAGCCTTCTAGGGACGTCCATTTTGCTGATTCGAATTATTTTGTAAATGGAAATTATTTTATAATGTAAGGGGTCTAATTAGATCTCATTGAGCTCGGATGTTGCTTGTTGGATGCTCGAATGACAGAGACGGAGATATAGATTCCTAATCCGAATGAGTTATGAATACCCCTACTGCAGTTTATTTTATTTATTTATTTCATATACACAATACAAATTAAATTATTTACGAGGGAGGTCAATCGTCGTATCCAACTCGGCTGGGCAGCGTTCGGGAAACTTAAAAGCGTCTTCTCGTCCAATATTCCCCAGTTCCTCAAGTCGAAAGTTTACAACCAGTGTGTGTTACCAGTGATGATATACGGCACTGAAACGTGGTCCCTAACTATGGGCCTTATAAGGAAGCTCAAGGTCACGCAACGAGCTATGGAGAGGGCTATGCTCGGAGTCTCTCTATACGAGATCGAATCAGAAATGAAGAGATACGTAGACGTACAAAAGTCACCGATATAGTACAGCGGATTAGCAAGTGGAAGTGGCAGTGGGCAGGGCACATAGCACGTAGAACTGATGGTGATGGGGCCGAAAGGTTCTCGAGTGAAGACCACGTACCGGCAAGCGCAGCGTAGGAAGACCAGCCACGAGATGGACAGATGACCTCATACAAGTGGCAGGAAGACGCTGGATGCAAGCCGCTTCCAATCGGTCTTTTTAGAAATCCATGGGGGAGGCCTATGGCTGAGATGATGGCCTAACAGTGGACTTCTTATGGCTGAGATGATGATGATGAATACAAATTATATTCAATTACACTTTAACAATAATATTTACTATAAGTTATCTAAGCTGGAAATAACTCAAAATATGTGTATATAGAAAATCCAAATAATACATACCGAGCAAGTTAGTGAGAAGGTAGGTACTAATTTACAAAGCTTACCTCACAAAGCTTTGCTATGCAAATGAACACCTTGAAATGTTACAATATATCTTAATTCATCTAATAATAATCTATAATAATAATATTAAGGGGATGATTCATTCAGACGGTGAAAAGGTAAAATCAGAAAGAGAAACTCAGTTACTTTCGCTTTTGGTGGTACAGATTCATCATCTGTGCTTATAAACAATGAAAAATTGTGATTCACATAAACATGGGCGTATATAAGGGGGGGGGGGGTCCGGACCCCCCCCCCCCATGGCATTGGCCGAAAAAAATAATTAAGTGCTGTCAAAATTCCGGAATAGCTATCGCGGATGGCACGCATGTTACAAAATATATATAAAAACCTGCAATACAGCTAAAGCTAAAGAAATGCAGTATGACCCATGTTCGTCTTTCGCCCGCGTATACTACAAACGCGTATATCAAATGGAAACTATATATTTTTACCCGATTGCGTAAGAAGGAGGGTAATGTTTTTCGAGTGTATGTATGTATGCGGGTATGTATGTATGTTTCTATATGACAGCCTGACTGCTTGACGGATTTTGATGTGCGCACAATTTCGTAATAAACAAGTGTTTTTTTAGAATTATTCTAAAGAATGCACGTTTATAATCTTTTATAGCAATTTTACGCATACTTTCTCACAAAAAACGTACACTCAACAGCGTATTAAAAGTATCGAAATCGTAAGTTAGACTGCAAAAAACTGCTTTTCTGCTGTCGTTTTTTTAATTTTAATATACATACTTTTTAAGAAACCCTAACTCCATCTCTGTCATATCTATACAAATTGAGAGAGATGGAGATATAGTTTCCAGGCTGATTCCGAATTCTAGGTTATCCCCCAAAATATCCTGGCAATTATGAATAATCCTTGCTCTTTTTTAAAGTGTACTTAATTTGCTTCAATATTTTTCGCGCGCCAAAGCGAAGCGATCGCCCGCGCATGCCCATATTTTTGAAAATATAAAACGATCGAATGAACTTATAAAAAGATCTTCGTTCGTAAAACTAGAAAATAACATCGCTAAATATCAGGCGAGTTGGAGATCAGTCGTAGATCTATCTTACGTAAAAAACACAAGTATTCCATGAAAAATTTAATTCGATCCAAGCCAATTTTAAATAAAAAAATATTTTTGCGTTAATAATTTCGAAAAGATCGAACAAGACTTAAAGTGCCGTGCTTAAATTTGAAATCAATGCATTCAAATGGTTATATTTATATTTTTTGATAGCGTAAGTCAGTCTTACTCATCCAGTCGGATATTTCATTTGTTTAAACACTTTTATACTTGTTTGGTTCATCTGGGCCACTTTCTAACACGATCAATGAATTAAATTATTTCCAAGATTTAATTTTAAACACCTTAAAAATTTTCGCGGTCGCTTCGCTCGCGCATTATTAGGTACTATTTTGTCATGGAAATACTGCAGGCTCACTAATACGAGAAATAAATCATATTACTATATAATCACTACTAAAATGTTCGCGCTCGCTTCGCTCGCGTATGCTTATTATCTTTGTTTTTGTTTACTTGAGTCATGCAAATGCTGAGCGCTCGTTAACGGGTGAAGTCATAGGGTACCTCTAGTTTAATATTAAATAATATTGTTCCAACGCTACTTTAACACTTTATTTACAGTTATACGTTTGTCCGTAATTTAATTTTCGTGTATTTAAATGTTTATAACTTATAATTACTTAGATAAAGATTATAATTATATAAACATTGACGTTTAGAAACTAGTACTCGTCTGTGTATAGTCTGCGCAAATAAAGAGGCAAATAGTAGTATATTTTTATAATTTTTTGTACCCGCGGACCAAATGAGAAAGCTATAGCTACGACATGCACATAAATATGTTGAACACGAATGCAGTTGAACAACACATTTCTTCAAATTTGAATATTTGTCGTTGGAATCCAATGTCCAGAAATTTAGATTTAAATTATGTGATAGCGCGGGGGGGGGGGGGGGGGGAGGAGAGTCTGCGGCCCATGTCTTATGATGTGCGAGCGTAGCAGTTTGTAATATGCTGTATAACGTGCTCCTTGCACATTAATGTCCCATATGAACACCAAGTTTGTCATAACAAAATTTTCTATTATTTTTTGTAGTAATATAATATTTTTTAAACGAGGGCTTAGCATTTTAGCGTTATGCGCGAGAGAAGTGAGCGCGAAAATTTTAGTAGTATTTTTATAGTAATATGCTTTATTTCTCATATTAGTGAATCCATAGTACTTCCATGTCAAAATAATATGAATGCGCGAGCGAAGTGAGCGCTTTGTTTTTCGTATTACTGAACTCATAATACTTCTCTGTCAAAATAGTAACAAAGCGCGAGCAAAGCGAGCGCTGAAATTTTAGTGGTGTTTTATAGTAATATGCTTTATTTCTCGTTTTAGTGAATCCATAGTACTTCCATGTCAAAATAATATGAATGCGCGAGCGAAGTGAGCGCGAAAATTTTAGTAGTGCTTTGTTTCTTGTATTAGTAAACCCACGGTACTTCTCTGTAAAAATAGTAATAAAGCGAGAGCGAAGCGAGCGCGAAAATTTTTGTGGTGTTTTATAGTAATATGCTTTAATTCTTGTATTAGTGAATAGATAGTACTTCCATCTCAAAATAATATGAATGTGCGAGCGAAGCGAGCACGAAATTTTTTTAGTGGTGTTTTACAGTAATATACTAAAATTATCGTATTTGTGAACTCATAGTACTTCTATGCCAAAATAGTAATAATGCGCGAGCGCGAAAATTTTTGTGTTGTTTTTATAGTAATATGCATTATTTCTCGAATTAATGAACCCACAGTACTTCCATGTCAAAATAAAAGATTTTTGATATTAAATCATGGAAGTGATTTGATTCATTGATCATGTTAGCGAGTCCTAGATTTTCGTGGACCAAATGAAGCAAACATGAAACTGTGTTAAAAGGAAATACCCGTAAAGAGCGACTTTAACGCTATCAAAAATTATAAATACAACCATTTGAATGCATTGATTGCCAATTTAATATTCCTAAATATAAACATAAACACTTTATAGAAAATTACAAACATACCTACAAGATACGCGCAAACATTTTTGGTTAGTGGCTATTTTTAGTGAATTATTTCCTCGTATTAGAAAAAAGTTCACGGCACTTTAATGATCAATACAAATAAAGATCAATAATAAACAATCATGCGCGAGCAAAGCGAGCGCGAAATTTTGAAGCATTTTATAAAATTATTGAAGCCTGTTTTTTTTTTTTTATATAATGGCCAGGATTTCGGGGGCTTGGACCATTGCGCGCAGTTTGGTGATTACGGTGCGCAGTTTATTCTGTGTATTTATATTGTTTGCCTTGCCACAATCGACTGGACTAGTAGCCACGATCGACTGGACTAATAGCCACGATCGACTGGACCACTAGCCACGATCGACTGGACTAATAGCCACGATCGACTGGACCAATAGCCACGGTCGACCGGTTGGCTACCCCTAATTTATACAATCAAGATACTAAAAGGCCTTAAGGATGTGGTCTAATCCTCGTAAGTGCTGAGAACTGGGATTTGACAATACTTTTAGTTAATCACATTGCTGCAGTGTTCGAAACGTCAGGTTATAAGGTGTAAAAATGAGGCGATAAATCCGTCAACAGTTGTTATATTCAAGGAAAAGAAGATGTTCTACCACGGTATACTGAGGGATGACATCGCTGCGCCGGAAGAGAAGAGAGTTCAGCTGGAGATGGAGCCTGGAGACACTGTATTCTTCCATCCTTACCTCGTGCACGGTTCTGGTGCTAACACTTCACAGGTACATACTACAGAGATGTTACAACGCGGGTGAATACTACAGAGTTGCAGAAACACATGTACCTACGTACTATACGTAAAACAATTATCCATACAAAATACCCGACAGCAGAAAAGCGATTTTTGCGGTTAAACTTGCGATTTCATTATGCTTAATTTGTTGTTGTATGTACATTTTTTTTGTGAGAAAGGTATTCGCAAAGTCGCTTTTAAAGATTATAAATACGCATACTTTAGAACAATGCTAGTAAATCACCAATTTATAACGAAAAAGTTCGCTGGATTTTAATTTTGCAAAAGATTTATTATTATTATTACAAAAAAAATTGCCTGACACTAAGCGAGTGAAGACGAATCTAACGACACCTCGCTCATCAAAATCGATCAAGCCATTTAGGCTGTAGGTGATCTTATAGAAACATATTATACCCACATACATACATTCGTAAAACATAACCTTCCTTCTTACGCAGTCGGGTAAAAAAATGGGGTAGAACCTTTTTGGCATAATATATCGAATATTATGCCAAAAACGTTCTACCCCATTTTTGACCTGGCTATGGCAATATCAACTTGAATGTATATTTATTGCACGTAGAGGAGAAGACTAATTATATAAATAAATTTAATTATAATATATATCATAATATATACACAGATTAAATTTATTATGTATATATTAGTGTAGATATGTATTGTCAGAAATATATGAATAAGTATATCTATTATAATTAATTATTATTATTTGTATTACTCTTTTTTTCTTGTAACATAAATAGGTACCTATTGTATATTGTTTTAGTGTATACTATAGTTTTAATTACTTTTAAAGGCCCACACTACCCAAACAAAGGCACTATCTGTAACATCTTACCTATCCGTGCATGGTTGCCTGGAGGAAATCGCTCTAAGCGATAAGGCCGCCAATTAAAAGCCTAGCTATATATTTTTGTATTTCTTTTTCTGTATGTGTGGTCTTTTAATAAAGAGTTATCTATCTATATTGCAGTGTTGTCGTAAAGCGATGACGGCTCATTTCGCTAATAGCAACTGTCATTACATCGACGTCCGGGGAACCCCCCAAGAGCTCGTAGCTGATGTTGTGGAGAAAGAGATCCGGAGACGCGGAGGGGAGTTCCACTTCGTGGTAAGATGGCGTCCGAGACCGCGAGTGGTGTTTGAGAATATTAATATTTCACTCTCCCCATTTCACTATAGGACTAGCAGAAAGTCAGCGCATTACCACCCATTTCTCACTGAAATATCAAAAATCCGTACTCAGTTATATCGGTCCACATTCTTGATGTGTACTGCACAGGAATGGAATGCTTTGCCACCATCGCTGTTTCGTGAGAGTGAATAGATATCTTCTAGATCGATGAGCTTCATCCTCGGCCACAACGTCGTTAACATCACACAAGTTGGTGGTCAATCGTAAATCTATCTGATATAAAAATAATTATAGTTTAAAAAAAATGAAGCAACCGACTTCTCATGGATGCCATTGACAGAACTGGACCAAATTGAAATGGGACCACACGGGAAGCACCAACTTTCAAATAAAAAAATAATTATCAAAATCGGTCCAACCAGTCGAAATTTCTGAGGTAGTAAACATAATAAAAAACAATCGTATTGAGAACCTCCTTTTTTGAAGTCTGTTTTTTTTTTTTTATTTGAAAAATTCGAGCACCACAGACTCCAGCACCACAGACTCCAGGGTCCGTGCCTTTTATAAGCTAATACATTTTTTTTAGCTAACTTTACATTTTTTTAACTAGAGTACAAGAGGAAGACGTCTTGTCGTTGAAGTCTGTTGAAAACGATGAATGTCAATCATTGATTAATGTGTAATTATTTCAGGATCTATGGCGAATGAAAAGCAAGCAAATCAGAGGAGTCAGATCTAACTTGTGACTTCGAACACATAACATAACCGTACTCCGTAGTCTAGTAATAAATAAATAAATATTTGTGGACATTTCACACAACACCATCTAGCCCAAAAAACAAAGCTTGTACTATGGAACTAGATGGCTGATAGAATACATACATATATACTTTTTTTTTGTAAACGTATACATATGATACATAGAAACACCCAGACACAGAGCAAACATCCATGCTCATCACACAAATGTTTGCCCTGGGTAGGGATCGAACCCACGACCTTTCAGTTCAGCAGGTAGACGTAAACACACTACCAACTGAGCCACAAGGCCAAGGTAGTAGTCTCAGTAGTGGCTGTAGGTTACAGAACAATAAGGGAATACTGCTGTAGGTTGTGGGTTCGATCCCCAACCAAGACAAATATTTATGTTAAGCAATATATCGCACACCTATATCAACACTGCATTATGTCAAAATCTCTTTTTTCTAAATAGTGGAAAAATCGTTATCTCCGGTATGAGAGAACAGTTTATCGGCTATTCAGAAAGTTTTTTTTCTCTTATTTTTATGTTATTTTGACTTAATGCAGTATTAATTTAGGTGTACGATATGTTTGGTATATATCTGGGTATTGCTATGAATCGTACCTACTTTAAAGATTGCTAATACAAGCTTTGCTTAGTTTGGGACTTGATGGCGCTTTGTCAAAATGACCACCTATTTTTATTACTTTATTTGATATTTAGCACGACAAGAACGTAGTGAGGGTCTTAGTTTTTTAACCTTTGGCTTGTAAATATTTTAATATATTTAGTAATATTACCTCGCATGGAAATAAATAAAAAACATTCTTATGATAAATGGTTTATTATAAGTCTTAGGTCCGGTACAAGCTTACATTTTATTATATTGTATTTTCACTATTAATACTGTATATTATGTATATCTTTTATATATTTATCTTGTGAAATATAATGTTATGTTAAGTACATATGCCATCAATATGTATACATAATATTTTAAGTCCTTCTGTAATTATGTGTAACCTACATTGTTACCATGGTAAAAAGATTCCTACGGTATGGTATTCGGAATAATTTCTAATACTGATAGAATAGAAACAACACCAATGACGTCATGACCGTTACACATTGCCATTTGTCTAAGCAAGACCCGAATATGCTATTCATGCAAGTGCGACAAAGACAAAAATACGTCCTATTTTATTTATTAGGTAGGTAACTAGAAATACTTCAAGAGATCATTGTTAATACAACTTTTACTATAAGACAACCCCTGAATTCGTGTTCTATATAAAATAAGTAAAAATAAGCTGTTCCATTTAATAACACGATAAATCCGTAAAAGTTTTAATTGACCAAATGTATGTATTTAATTTATATAACAACTATGTGTTTCGCGATTTCAATGGTGGTCTAGCTAGCTAGTTGTTCAAAATGATTAACTGTAACAATGTGGTAAAATATTATATAATATTTAATATAAGCCCTACGCTATTTGGAATATTGTTTGATTGTAAAGAATTGTGGGAATAGATGTGATCTATTCCCACAATTCTTTACAGTACACTTTTGTGAAAACATTAAAATTGAAAGCAGCCAATGCATTATAGGTATTATTGCTATTATAGCTCAAAAACAGGATGGTGTGTATACATCCTTATGTTTTGACTAGCAATGACGTCACTTGTACTAATCTTGTTATTACGACTCTCATCAGTTTAACATACCTTAGGTATCTTTCTACTATGATAGTTAATAAAGAAAAAATCTATAAAATATATTTTTTTTTATTTACAATGTCACAAAAATTATTTTTAAACTATTTATTAAATCTGTCTTAATTTATCTTAATATATCGTCTTTGAAAAAAATATCCTATAATATTATATTTTTATTTTAAGCTAATACCCGATTTCACCAATAATTTTCGTAAATATTTTACAAAAATCCTTTTTTGGTGACAATTAAAATTCCTTTTTTTTTATTCATTAATATTTAGTCAGGTTGGTGAAAATGAGCGTAATTATTAAAAATTCAAATCTCAAGAAAATATGTTCGAATCATTATGAAAGTACAATTGAGATGTAAAGTTATTTATACAAAAATAAAAAATATTTTTCATTCCCATATATTTTTTCATTTCCATAAAAAATCTAAGCTTATTTCGATTTTTCAATGGATGCCATTCAAAAAAATATAATAAAAACTATGTAACTAACTTTGTATGATAAATTCGTGATGCGTACTGCTCAGGAGTGGAACTCCCTGCCACCTTCCCTCTCTCCTGAGAGCTGCAATTTTGGAATTTTAGTAAGGGTAAGGCGAATAAATATTTTCTAGGTGTGCGTGCTCCATCTTTGACCACCCCTCTGTCGCTTACCATGCAGAAGAGTGGGCGATCAAACGTAAGTCTAGTAAATAGATTATAAGAAAAGGTTGTTTTCAATTATAGCTTTCGTTCTACGGAAAAAAATACAGCAATTCCACACAACATCAAATTGTACACAGTTTTGCGCAATTAAATATTCATTTCATTTCATTTACAAAAGTGTTTGTGTTCACTTGTTACCCGACTGCGTAAGAAGGAGGGAGGAAAACGTGTTTTTTCGTAACCTCCAACGAACTTTTTTATAATAAACAATGATTTTACTACATTTATTCTAAATAATGCGAAATCTCACAAAAAACGTACACTCAACAGCATATCTAGCATAACAGCGTAATTCGTAAGTTAGACTGCAAAAACTGCTTTTCTGCGGTCGGGTGTTTTGTTTTTCTTTTGATATAGATACTTGTTTTCTTGGAGACTGTAAATTGTTTATCGGCCAGTCAATCCGGCCAAAGCCCTAAAAAAGTATATTTGTCTATATTAAATGTAGTTTCGAATATTCACTCGACTATAAATATCTTAACATACCTATGTAATTTTTAATCGATGCACCATTTTTTCTAACTATAACTGACTGCATTCTAATATTGGTCAATTTTTCTAACTTAATAAAATTAATAAACAGAATTTTTGTTGTTTTCAAATCAGTATACAAGGTGTTATGTTATAACCATGCAGTAATTACAAAATGTTTATAAAAAGTAAAAGACCGACCATAATCTTCGTTATTTGTTTGCTTTGTATGTTTTTTTTTTTTACTTAATTATGTACCTACTCTAACGACGAGCACAATTGCCATCATAAACCGCTAAGACTGTTTTATTTTTTCCATTAGCAGAAATCCTGAAGAATACAGTAGAATTTGTATAAATTATGTACATTTTAAATCAAGATTAACAGAATTTCTTTCTATTTAAACTTTTTATTGATTGCATAGTTGCAATAAAACCGCTTGTATAAAATGATATAAAACAAACTTATTTTAATTAAACACAATTATTATCGTAATATTTACAAAGATTTGTAACGTAACTTATCTTATGTTAATATTAAAGCTACTCGCATTGGCAATATTTTTGAGCGTCCGATATATTTCCTAAATATTATATTGCCATGCAAGCAGTCTATAATTTTACAGTATGTTCGGATAGACGATGGACATGGTCGAAATTAAACCAACAAGATCAGTATGAATAAAAAAATCATAATATTAAAAGATGGTAAATTAGTTTAGATATACTGAAACAAATTAAGCTTAATTAAAAATTAATAAATGGTAAGAACACGCAATAACGATTATAGCGATGCAAAGTCGGTTAAGATCTGTAATCTTTCACATATAATTGACTGAACTGAGCAGTGAATCACTAGCAACTTTGCCAGCAGATCTTTTTACCGGGAACGCCATGCGAGCCTCCTTCAAATAATTATTCAATTATATTATAATCTTATATACAAAAAAAAGATTATATTTAATTTAACATATGACCATGAATAATTTAATATTAAAAACTTATCCCAGAGTAACTCCATCAACTGACCGAACATCCTGTATTTGAAAAAGTACAATTAAAGAGGTGAAAAGAATAACTTATTTTAAAACTGTGACATGAGACTAGATCTGGTTATGAAATAAAATAAAAAAATAACTAAAATAAATCTGTTAACTTAAAGGTACGTTATATTCGGTGTAACAACAATCCAATGTGTTGGTAACTAAATATATTTCATTTCGGAGTCTTCGTTAAAAATCTGCAATAAAAATAATATAAATTAAGTAAAAATAATTATAGTTTAAAAAACTGAAAAAACCGACTTCAAAATACGCAATACAATAAACTTGTACGCGACTTGTGTTCACTTTTCTACAGGCTCTTGCATGATATTTTACCAGTTATTTTGTTATAATAAAATAAACAAAGTACTGCATCGATTTTGATAAAATTTACATCGGGCTACTTCTGAAGT
This sequence comes from Lycia hirtaria, assembly GCA_947563715.1. Classification (NCBI taxonomy): domain Eukaryota; kingdom Metazoa; phylum Arthropoda; class Insecta; order Lepidoptera; family Geometridae; genus Lycia; species Lycia hirtaria. The sequence goes on along the minus strand of OX387377.1, from coordinate 29,477,018 downwards.
ATGACTTACCAAATACAAAAAGAATCATCAAAATCAATTCACAATTGGCTGAATAATGGGTGAACAAACATACAAAAAGAAAAATAATACAGACCGAATTGATAAGCTCCTTCTTTTTACAAGTCGGTTAAAATATATTAAAAAAATAATACAGACCAAATAACATAATTCCAATTACATTAAAAAAAACAATAAAAATCGGATAATGTTTATCAGAAAAAACAATTTATACTTTTTACCCGACTGCGTAAGAAGGAGGGTTATGTTTTTCGAGTGTATGTATGTATTTATGTATATTTCTTTGATTCGCCCTAGAGCCTAAACGGCTTGACCGACTTTGATGTGAGTGGTGTCAATAGATTCGTCTTAGTTGTGAGAGTGACACTGGGTACATCAAAATTAAAAAAAATCATAAGTTAGGCTGCAAAAACCTTTTTTCTGCAGTCGGGTATTTTGTTTTTCTTTTAACATTGATACTTATTTTTATGGAATTCTTTAACTAAATTTAGTTATAGCTGGTAGCACCAGTGGAGCACCAAAGGGTTAATGAATAATTAAAACGATTTTAATAGTTACATATATCATATAAAAAAAAGAAAAACTCATACCTGTCGTTGCCCCATTCCACCAAAGCAGAATTAAGTCGATAGGAAAATAAAAGTATCAAGATGCATTAATTAAATAATTATAATTGCAAATAAAGCATTCTAATTCAAATCATTATTCCCAAAGTATGAGTCGACGTCAGTAAATAATTAACATGTTAACTTTGAATACACGTTAACTCTGATTTCAATATGACCCCGGAATCGTCAAACTTTGTACAGGTTCGCAAGATGGCCGCCGTCGAAAGCAGACTTAGGTATTGCATTTTTATTATCTGTTGTAAATAAATTACAGCCAAATTTAAATTTCCTTGCAACTTTGACCTTTATATGAATTCTTGAACGAGCTAAGGGATTCCCGAAACGATCATTTGCAATTATCAATACTAACCCAGATTGAGGATCCTGCCATTTTAGCAGGATTCAGTTCTCAGTTTAGTTCCTAGCAGGAAGTGCAGTGGTTTATAAAAATAATGTGTCATTAAAATAGCAAAGTGCAGAAGTTGATAAAAATTTCAAAATATCATTAAATAGCATTTTACTCTAATAAACTGGCATTTTTATTGACATAATTAAGTATTTCCTGTGTTATCATCTGTGATTATAGTATAATTTACTAGTACAAATAGTTGGTCTAGTAGATTATGAGATTTAAATCTGATCGCACTGCGTCGATATCAACAATTTCATAATGATTGTTTCAGGGATCCCTCAACAGTTGTGGTGGTTCGATTACTAATAGAAAAAACAGAAAGAGATCAAATGCCATTTTCGTGTCGTCAAAGTTACACGAAAATTCAAAGTTTCCTGTATTTCAAAATAGGAGGTTTATCACCAAATCATGCCAATACTAATAGATACGTAGGTAGGAGAAGTGTATGTGTAAAGTTTGACAGATTCAGAGGCATATTTGGACATATTTGACAAAGACGAGTTATTCTAAAGTCTGTGCGTCCCTAGCTCTCTAATAACGTAAACAACAATGGTGAACTGGTAACCAATGAGAGCTCATTTAAAATAGCGTGCTTTTATTAATTGCAAAACTTAAAGTTTACCAAATAAGATAGGTAAGAAAACACAAACTTCAATGAAGTCAATTCTGTTGTATCATTCCCGAAAGTTTGTAAACTATAGTCAGAACATCATATTCCATCCTTCACTACCATATTGATAGGAAAAGAGCCGAAGATACATTTAGTGAATACGAATCAAAGAATTGACGCAACAGACTTGAATAAATCATATAATAAGTATATTAAGCAATAAAATATGATAGAATAAAAATATATTAAATATTTAACTGCACACTAAAAATATACTTTGTTTGAAGTAACTAAAAACATTAAATGGTAGAGTATTTTCACTGGTTAAGGTGCAAGGGCGAGCGCAGTGTCTCGATCGCGTGCGACATTTGTTTTATTTTTACCCAACTACGTAAGGAGGGTTATGTTTTTCGAGTGTATGTGTGTTTGTATGTATTGAGGTATATGGGTATATGTATGTTTCTATATGATCGTCTACAGCTTAAACGGCTTGACCGATTTTAATGTGCAAGGTGTCGTTAGATTCATCTCCACTCCCTAAGTGTCATAGACTATATTTTTTGTAATAATAATAATTCAACTCTCGCAAAAACAAAAAAAACATGCGTTTTTCGTAATTTCCAACGAACTATTTCCTAATTAACAAGTGATTTTACTAGAATTATTCTAAATAATACGCATTTATGTTTGACACAGATTTTACACATACTTTCTCACAAAAAACGTATACACAACAGTGTAATAAGAGTAACGAAGTCGATAAGATAAACTGCAAAAACCGCTTTTCTGCAGTCGGGTATTTTGTTTTTCTTTTAATATGGATACTTGTTTTGAGATAACATTGTGCCTATTATCATAGAGCTCTTAATAGCAATCTTATTTCAATATTACTTTGACGTTTGTCTTGTTCTCTCAACTGTCAAAAAAAGTTGGTTGTCTGTAAAGTCGGTTTACGGACGATAGTTTAACGTGACGTCATAACAACATATCGTCCGCGCGCGAGCTCCCAGGAATGTTGACGTAATGAGCTAGAGTGAGATGAAGCGACGGTCGGGCGCGGCGCACACCCGCCCGCTTCCTCGGCCACCGCGCGCGGTTGTAAAGGGACAAGGAGCGTAACGGACAATGATCGTTATGTAACGGGACAATGAGTCATACTTTTTCGTGCATGCAGCCGGCGTTCATCGATTTATTAAACGTTGTCATGTCAAGAGCGACGAAACTAAAAAGGAGGGTTATGTGTTTAACATGTATGAATATTATTCCGTATTGTATGCCTGTATTCTATGTAAAACAACGACTGAACTGATAATAATCTTCATTGCCCCATTGTCACGAAGTGTACTAAACATAATAAGTAAATAAATAAATAAATAAATAAATAATAAATATAAAAAAAGAAAGTATTTTGCTGCTAAATTGCAATTAAATAATAATAATTAAAATTAAATTAAATTATTTAATTTAATTGCTATTGTTCTAAATTGTTTTTCTTTCTACCAAACCTATCGAGTGAGATATCAGAACAAAATCGTTGATAAATATTAGAACATTTTTCGAAAAAATCAAACAAGATAGAGATTTTCATTTGTAAAACCTAAAAAAAAAGATGGGTGCGAGAGAGGCAACTGCACCGTCACCCTGGTGCTTTAAACTAAAGAAATGTAGCGTAGAACTTTTGATGTGCAATTAATTATTTATCGTAAATCAGTTATAAGATTACATAGCCAATACATAGACTATAAACTAGTGGTATAGGACTCTCAGAGTAAAATAGAGTGCTAAATATGAAAATAAATACATAAGCCAATAAAATTGTAATATATATCAAATTGCAGTATATCAAATACCAATTAATCCATTACCATTCAAATAAGAAGGGTCTTAGCTTGGTTAACACTGGCAAATCGCTTATCGCGGGGTCCAATACAAAAAAAGAAGTCTTAGCTTGGCGCCATTTTGACGTGTATTATAGCTAAATTCAGTTAGAACTCTGATTCCGATCTGACAAAAGATAAGGTACAACGTTCCACGCATGCGTAGAAATCCAAATTTCAGTTTTTTTGCAGTTATTTTGTTATAAAAACCAAAGTAAACCGATTTTGATAAAATTATATAGGACCTTTGAGGTATTACCTACTAAATAAAAAAAAACATCAAAAACAATTCATAATTGCTGGAGTGATCGCTGAACAAACATACACAAAAACATACAGAGAACCTCCTTCTTTTTGGAAGTCGGTTGAAAGTTGTTAAGAATTATAATTTCCCGCCCTAGATGAAACGTTGCACCTTAACTTAAAGTCACGCACTTTAAGTTGGTTGTAAGTTGCGGCCCTTATGCGAATCGCATTTAGCGACTTTCTACATGCGTGCAAAATAAATGTTGAAAAAGTATTTTATTTATGTTAAAAGCGTTTTCAGGCAACTATGAGCGTCCCAGTTACAAATATAACTTAACATTCTAATCATTAATTAAAATTGGAGCCATTTATATGTTTAATAATTATCAAATTATATTGAATTACATATCAAGTAACATTCAATTTAAGTATCAAAAAATAGATCAAACTTTTGGAAATTTAAATACTTTTCAAAAATCAAATTATCAATTTAAGTATTAAACAGATAAATAAATTCTCATTTTGAGTAATAAAATCATAACTAGCAATCACTTATCTGATTAATTTATTGATAAATAATTACTTACAAATTTAAGTATAAAAATCAGATCTAATATTTTTTTTAATTAAGTAGCAAATCCATTTCAATTAAGTATCAAAAATGAAATAACCAATTATAAATTTATTATCAATTATAAGTTTTAATAAATGGCATCAATTTCAATTTAAGAGTATTAAAATTAATTTAACCCAAATTCTACAACTATACTTCATATAAATAATTTATTTATTTAATAATAATTCATGCAGTTAAATTGACTACGTTATAATATATCTACTAATAATGCGACTTAAATAATAGGACTGATTCTGCGCCATTTTTAGGCGAGTTAAGAAAAATAAGAAAGGTTTTACTAACCGTAAATAAAAATGAAATAAGGCCAGAAAAATTTGTCCCATTATTATATTATGACGCATTATAATAATTACTGTCAATTCTTTGTAATTCTCTGAAATTGATTTGTCATAATGTATTCTTAAACTATGAAATGTCAAAAACATGTCAATTATATTAAAAAAAAACACTGGCCAATCACTAGGCTTCCTTACCCGGACCAAAAACTTCAAGAACAATTATGGAGTCAATACATTTATCAAAAAGTTGGTTCTAGTTTGGTTTTGGGTTTAATTGATCTTGTGAAGATATGCTTTACGACTCCGCCAACGCCATAGGATCAGTTTTTTTTTGCTTGATGTTGGTATCATGCTTGCACATTTGCCATTTGTCAAGTTTATATAGGATCAGTTGTCATAAACGTTAATATAATTCATAAATTTGCCATATTTTTTTTTTATCAAATTAATTTTAGAGAAAATTGTATAACTTATTTTTTTTAATAATTGTTTTAGTCCAACATTACTACTTCAAATTAAAGATATCACGTCAGATTTTAAACATATTTTTATTCTAAATCGTGTTATCAAGAACCTTTGGGAACCCGGTGGGGTAATTCTACCATAAACTAAATTTAGTTTCAAAAGAAGGTACACAGAATTGACAATAAGTTAGTTTGTACTGGCGCGTTTTCTAAATGTAAATACAATAAGTACCGAGAAATAATAAGCCTTTTAAATTCAACTATAAAGAGCTCTTTATAATTGAATTCAAAAGGCTTAGTAGTTACTAAAATATAAGTTAGTTTAGCTACTTAAATAAATGGTATATAAGTATGCACTGGATTAAAGCTTTTAAAGTTCGATTTCATTTCAATTATTGGTCCCTATATCTCATCCTTCTATCAGATCCTTCCCCACATTCATTTTCTCATCACACTGCTTGATATTAATCCCTTCTAATCACACTTCATCTTCAAATTACACGTATCTTTCCTAAATTAACACACTCACCCCTTCAAGTTATACCTTTCACACTAATCTTCCCTAATCACAATAATCCCAGATAATGGCATTAATCCCTGCCAATCGAACAAATTCCTCCTGATCGGACTAATCTCTACTAATCGCATTAATCCCTCCTATTCGCACTAAGCCCTGCTAATAGCATTAATCTCTCCTATTCGCACTAACCCCAGCTAATAGCACTAATACCTGTCAATGGCATTAATCCCAGATAATCGCACTAATCCCTCCTATTCGCATTAATCCCTTCTAAACGCACTAATCCCTTCTAAACGCACTAATCCCTCTTCACTACACGAATCCCTCATAATCACACATATCTAGTCTACTGTTCCTGTCTCCTGCTATCTACGTATACCCTGACCACTTCACCTTCGTATTTCCTCTGGGAGGGCATGAAGTAGAAGTCAGGGTTATGAGCCGCCCCAGGTTCAGGTCTCACGCCTCGAGGTAAGGAATAGGCAGCGCGCTCTGGACGGGACGTGGTCGAGTAACTGGAAAGAGAAAGAACGATTAAAACAAGATAATTCGTGCGTGTATGGAAGAACCAAAATGTGATGAACTCTGTTATGAATGGCTTTGTACTTTTCAGGGTTTAACTTATATTGGATATGTTAAAAAAGTAGGGTTTTGACGAGCGTTTTTTATATTTATCTGTATAGGATATTCGGATCTCTGGCATTTTGGCTTCAGGGAATAGTAACATACATTCATATGTGTGTGTATATAGATCTAATATAGTCGTTGCAAATCTAAAATCTGCTGTATTTTTTTTTTCGGATATTTGTGTTATTGTTTTTTTTTTAATATTTTAGAGTAGTTATCAGATCCACAAACTCCCGTGTAATTGTATAAAATTATTTCATATACGATATTGTAAATTTGCATCGACGATATATTATACTCACATAGATACTTAGCCGAATAATATAACTCTCAGTGCTGAACAGCCGGGTAAGTGATATTACAAACAATTGAAACATCTCGATATTTCGGGGACGAAAGGTCGTAAGAGTCAGTTTTTGGTGAAAATAACTTAATGGTACAGTTTTTTTCTGAATTCGGCGCTCTATCCATCTGTATTACGACCTTTCTTCCCCGAAGTACCGATATGGTAGTTAGTACAAGAAGTGACAAGAACAATCTTATCTTATCAGCTAAAGTGATAATAGCAAAAAGGTAACTTTAGCTATACCAGACGTATATTCTAAATATCCTATATAAAGCCTCATATGCTACATAAACTATTACATGTAGAGACAAACACATACCTAACCGATGTCTAACAGAAAAGCATTTTTCCGCTACATAAGTTTTCAATTTGAAAATTTACCAAAAGTGGGTAATTTGACAAAAAAAATTACAGGTATAATAATATTATTAGTTTTACAAAATGACCATGAAATCAAAAACAAAAAGAAAACAAAAACAAAAAGATATATCGACCGTGACAGGACTCGAACCTGCAATCTTCGGATCCGAAGTCCGACGCCTTATCCATTAGGCCACACGGTCACATGTGAACAGTTCTGAAATTACTAATGTATTTCCGTATACATTTTCATCCCTTTGTAGGTCACCCTTTCAAGTTAAAATAGTGTCAAAAAGGTCTTAACTACAATTGAAACGTTACGCCGTATTATCATAGTAATAAAGTAGACATTTAACTAAATGTATGAATTATTCATGTATCTCAATTGTAGTTTGAGACCTTGAACCGTGATTTGCATAGATAACGCTTGTAATTCAGCCACGTTATCGACTTTATTTTGTTTTTAACCAACTTTTAAAAAGAGGCTGAGAACTTCCTTTTAAGGTGGAGATCAACTCACACAGCTACCTCTGCGCATCACATAAATGTTTGTCTTGGGTGGGGATCGAACCCAGGGGCTCAATTCAGTTATTCAAAACCGATCCGTAACTGAACCTTGTGCGAAGTATTTCCTATCGGCTGCTATCTTTTTTGATTTAGTAACAAGCGAAGGACGCGTCATGTTTCATCAAATGTGTCAATTGTATGACATAAAAGTGACTGAATTAAAAAAACTATGGCGGCCGACGGGAAACGCTCCACATATGGTTCGGCTATGGAGCGGTCTTGAATAACTGAATTGGGCCCCAGGACCTACAGCTCAGAAGGCAAACTTAATATCACTGATCCATGAGGCCTGTCATACTGAATATATAAATAAAAAATCATCTCTCCTGCTTGCACAGTCGGGTAATAATAGTACATGAAGTTATATGACCACGTGTATCATACTAATATTACTATATTATAAAGGCGATTGTTTGTGAATGTGTTTTGTATGTTTGTAACTTCTTCACGCTCAAACGGCTGTACCGATTTTAATGAAATTTGGTACGGAGGTAGCTGACATTATGGAAGTCTGGATTAACACATTTTATTTTAACAATTTTGAAGAAATTAACGGCCTTATCTAACAGAGTTATAATTATTACTTAAGCACAAATAAGCCATTTACAAATTGGCTCATTTATAACAGGTATAAAAATTTATAATAATTTACCACTAGAAATTAAAGTTTAAAATTAATTTAAAGAAATGGCTTGCAGATAAGGCATTTTACAACCTAGATGAGTATTTTAAATATACAAGCCCATTTAATTACCTATTTATAAGTTAGCTGTAGATAATAATAATAGTATAGACAGATAATAGATTTTTATTTTTTTTACATATAAAAAATCCATTTAATCACTTGTTTATATGATATGTTAGCACTGTAGGTAGTAACAATAATAGATTTATATATTTTCTTAGACAAATAGCCAAAGAAAATTTGTAACCAAAGATTTTTCACATGGAAATATTATTATTAACTTCCATTAGAAATTGTATACTACATAAGAAATTATTATAGTACATAAGAACTCAATGTTGCACGCCCGCAATGGGTAAACTGTTGAAACCAATATTTTTTAAGAACTCTGTACACAGTTATGAGCAATAAAGTATATTTGATTTGATTTGATTTGATTTGATCTACTATTAGATTTAATATATAATTTTGAACGCTTTCGTAATAGTAGGTATTTATATAAAAACGAAAAGAAAATACGTAGTTAAATAAACCATAAGTACCGGAGATACTGCATCTTGTAAGGTAGGTATATACTTATTTAGCTAGTATTACACTATGATATTAACTAGTAAATATATATCTATTGAAAAAGTCGTCACCCAGTCGCTTCTTTATAGATGCTATACTTGAGTGGAAGAGGGCTATATCAGGATTAGACAAGAAACTTATTACATAGGCTTTTTATCCAGAAAAATAATATCTCCTTTGATAGAATTTATGCAAAACAGCGGGTAACGGGGCGCAGCTGGTAGTATAATATTTACCCAAAGTTCTGTTGCGGCGGTCCTCTCGGCCTCTGCAGCGACCTCGTCTCGTGGTAGTACTGCGCGGCGCTGTTCGCATGTTTGGGCGTCATCCGGCCGGACGCCGCGTCGCGCGTCCCGCTCTGGGGCGCCTTGTGCCCGTTCGACGGCATTTTGTGCCCGTTAGAGGACTTGTGCCCGTTCGACTTGTGCCCGTTCGAGGACACTGCGCTGGTAGGCCGCGGTGGAGGGGGGTCGGTTGGTCTGTTTGCAGGAAGGTTTCATATGTGTAAGGCAAATTCAAAATAAAAATAAAAAACAAATTACTTTATTACATTAACAGTATACAAACATTACACGATTGTCTAGTGGTCCCCACACTAGAGCAAGCATAGTAAAGTAACACAGCAACGTAGTAAATGCCATGCAGTATAATTTGAACCTTATATTGTAAGTAATAAGGTAGATATCTTACGGTTGGTACATAACAGGCACTAGCAGACGTTGTCGTAGCGGCGCAGTGGATGCGGTACATTCTAATTTGAGCCTTATAGTATAGTTAGTAAGGTAGATATCTTACGGTTGGTACCTAATAGGCACTAGATGTTGTCGCAGCGGTGCAGTGGATGCGGTACATTCTAAATTGAGCCTTATAGTATAGTCGGTAAGGTAGATAATATCTTACGGTTGGTACCTAATAGGCTCTAGATGTTGTCGCAGCGGTGCAGTGGATGCGGTACATTCTAAATTGAGCCTTATAGTATAGTTAGTAAGGTAGATATCTTACGGTTGGTACCTAATAGGCACTAGATGTTGTCGCAGCGGTGCAGTGGATGCAGTACATTCTAATTTGAGCCTTATAGTATAGTTAGTAAGGTAGATATCTTACGGTTGGTACCTAATAGGCGCCAGCGGCCGGTGTCGCAGCGGCGCAGTGGATGCGGTACTATTGTACTTGTCGTCGTTCTCGAAGGGTTCGAACGCGTAGTTTGTATTAGCCGAGTAGTCTTTCCACGCCGCGTTGGGAATCAACTGCTCCTAGAATAAACAAAAGTTTAGACAACTTTAGTCTGACCATCGTCCATCTCACCCGCGCATACCCTTGAACCTTATCCTGGTATCTACAAGTCTAAATTACTTTTTCTTAGCCACAGAACAAAGGCCAATAGGCTTAAACGCAATCATACCTTACTGAACTATCAATAAAGTGTATATTACCTTGGTATCAACACTCGTATAGCCATGATACGGGCACAGAATAAAGACAAATAGTCTCAAACGAAATTGAACTTTACGTAACCAGAGATTAAGTTGAAATTACCTTGGTCTTAGCACTCCTGCTCCTGTACAAGGTGCACCCAGCCTGCAGCAGCGCAACTAGCACCAGCGCCGCGACGCACCCGACCACTACGTACAGCTTGGTCTCTGCTTTACCGAAGAACGAGCGAGCGTTGCCGTCTTCTGAGTCACTGGTTGGTTGCTCACGGAGCACTTGAAATGAGGAAAATATCAAATTAATGATAACACGTACGTTAAAATAAACGTACAGCACAACTAAAACAATGTCAATGTGCAGCATAACTAAAACATAATGTCAAAGTGCAGCATAACTAAAAAATAATGTCAAAGTACAGCATAACTAAAACATAATGTCAAAGTACAGCATAACTAAAACATAATGTCAAAGTACAGCATAACTAAAACATAATGTCAATGTACAGCATAACTAAAACATAATGTCAAAGTACAGCATAACTAAATCATAATGTTAAAGTACAGCATATCCCGTAATTATAGTTCTTCCCGTAATACCTTGAGCTTATATTACTGACTAATTCCAAATAGTAACTAAAAGTCATATTATAACAATTTTATAGCATTCTGGAAACAACTGAAACTAACCGAACTGTAAAGGTAAACAAGTGGTCAGCGTTCGCGTTCTGCGTTTGAGCGTGCAGTTGCGAGCTCCTCTGGAGGACGGTATAGAGAGTACTGCACGCCATAATTTTCGATCCACTACTGTACAACATGATTTTCGACCCACTACTATACAACATTTTTTTCGATCCACTAATGTACAACATGATTTTCGATCCACTACTGTACAACATGATTTTCGATCCACTAATGTACAACATGATTTTCGATCCACTACTGTACAACATGATTTTCGATCCACTAATGTACAACATGATTTTCGATCCACTACTGTACAACATGATTTTCGATCAACTACTGTACAACATGATTTTCGAACCACTACCGTACAACATGATTTTCAACCCACTACTGTACAACATGATTTTCGACCCACTACTGTACAACATGACTACTAATACTAATACACAACGATTTTCGATCCTCTATTATACATCATGATTTTCGACTATGATTCTTCTTCAGAAGACAAATTGTTGAATTTGTGATCATTATTAGCATCAAAACGAAAAAGAAAAAATGCCAAGTCAATGAATACAAGTAATACTTACAGCTTTGTGGTTCAAACACCAGGAACTCCGGGTCTACGTTCAGATTCCCCACCCTGCCCTGTGCCAGCGTTTCCCTCACCACCCTCTTCCACTTCTCCATTTCTTCATCTTTGGTCATATTGCCGGAGTCCAGGGATCTCCCGCTGGATCCTTCTATGGTGTTAGAGTCGATAGATTTTAGGGTCAGCTCGGCTATGATGGCTTTGGTCTCGTTTCTGTAAAGATAAACATTATTTATGAGTTTGAAAATGCTAATGCTTAAATTCTAATGGTCCCTTCAACAAGTCAAAGCTATCGTCTGTGGTCCTATTACATACATACATAAAATCACGCCTGTTTTCCCTTATCTAGCTAAACCTATTTATTGTTACCTGTTAACTCACTGTTGGATCTAGCTAGACCAATTTATTGCTACCCGATGTGTGTCTCACTGTTGGATCTAGTTAGACCAATTTATTGCTACCCGATGTGTGTCTCACTGTTGGATCTAGTTAGACCAATTTATTGCTACCCGATGTGTGTCTCACTGTTGGATCTAGTTAGACCAATTTATTGCTACCCGATGTGTGTCTCACTGTTGGATCTAGCTAGACCAATTTATTGCTACCCGATGTGTGTCTCACTGTTGGATCTAGTTAGACCAATTTATTGCTACCCGATGTGTGTCTCACTGTTGGATCTAGTTAGACCAATTTATTGCTACCCGATGTGTGTCACACTGTTGGATCTAGTTAGACCAATTTATTGCTACCCGATGTGTGTCTCACTGTTGGATCTAGTTAGACCAATTTATTGTTACCGGTTGTGAGTCTCACTTGTGGATCTAGCTAGACCAATTTATTGTTACTGGCTATGGGTCTCGTTAGTGGAAAACAGCAGTGCGACTACGGGCAAATGCAATAATCAGGCTCAACCCTCAGATTTGTAAGAAATAGGTCAAGAAAGAAAGAATAGAATATATTTTATAGTCACACAGTTACACTCCTAACAATTTTATATATAATAATATTAAGAATGTTCCTGATATGGACTCGTCAGTTTTTCTACAGTTTCTTTTTTTGTATCTCACTCAAAAAACTACAAAAACATGATGGTTTGAAACTGAGTTGCATTCGTGCAAAATTAAAAATACACATTTTAACAGCTGTATAAGAACCTTGTCAGACTAGTACACAACAATAATTCAAAAACTATGGCTTACAAAATAAGTGATCAAGAAAAAAAAGTGGTAAAAAGTGGTTTATGACTAGTCTATGCTATAATTTACTAAAACAATAACTGGCTTACCGAAAAACGTTACTTAACCTTAAGCAATGCTTAACATATTTTGTCAACTTCTGACTGACACGTAATGACACTTGCGGAAAGAAGACAGAGAACTTAAGACGTTGGGTTAAATAAAGTTAAGTAACGTTTTTCGGTAAGGCCCTATATTGACTGTAAATGGGCTCGTCAGCCAACTAAAAACAAAGAAGTACTTACTGGCTGAACCCATTGACCAGTAGCCCCTGATAGCCCCGGTTCTTCCCGAGCTCTGCCGCGAGGCTGTCTGCCACCTGCCGGCTCAGCTCCTCATACTCCTTGCTGCCGGGAGCAGGCGGCATGAAGGAATCAGCCAAGTTGGTGATTCGGATCACCATGGTGTATGACGAGAGACCTGGGACGATGGGTTCCGTGGTGAACTCTTCTTCTTCTGGCTCTGTGGAGAAATTGCACGTTTAAAGTCGAAATATGCTGATGAGTATAAATAAAACAAGTATCTATATTAAAAAAGTATATTCATAAACAAGTTTTTATTAAGTTCTTGTTAATAATAAAGTACTCGTCAAGACGATTCAAATGAGCCCAAACTCGATAAGATTGTCGTTTCATTGCGAAGTTCCTTTGGCCACCTTCCAGCTGCATCATCAGATCAGCACCATGTCATCATAATATTGCATTGTCACGCGATTTACACATGTATGCAAAATTTCAGCTCAATCGGTAACCGGGAAGTGGATCAAATTTAATTTGCAAGATTTGATGACTGACATCGGACAGGTGAAACTAAATAAAACCTTGTAAAATCCCGCACATCAGCTACTCAGAGCCCATTCTTTTTACCCGACTGCGTAAGAAAGAGGGATATGTTTTTCGAGTGTTTGTTTGTATATTACCTCTTACAGCCGAGCAACGGCTTGACCGATTTTGATGTGCGAGGCTAGGTGTCATTATTCGTCTCCTCTCCCTGAGTGTCATAGGTATTAGTAATAATAATATGACTCTCGCAAAAAAAAATGCGCTCGTTCATAACCTCCAACAAACTTTTTCGTAATAAACAAGTGATTATACCAAAATAATTCAAAAGAATGTGTATTTATAGCTTATTGCAGCGATTTTACGCATACACAAAAAACGTGCACTCAACAGCGTATCAAGCGTAACGCAATTGTAAGTTATACAGCAAAAACCGCTTTTCTGTAGTCGGTTAGTTTGTTTTTCTTTTAATATAGACTTGTTACCGTAATTACCGAAAGGTGATTCATACTGAATTAATTCAACTCAACAAATAAAAAAATAAAAACATCACCATCATCATCATCTCAGCCATAAGAAGTCCACTACTTAACATAGGCCTCCCGGGACCATGGACTTCCAAAAAGACCGTTTAGAAGCGGCTTGCATCCAGCGTCTTCCCGCTACTTGTATGAGGTCATCTGTCCATCTCGTGGCTGGTCTTCCTACGCTACGCTTGCCGGTGCGTGGTCTCCACTTGAGAACTTAATAGTGTATTAGAGAATTTCCTGACCAGGTCCACAAGGCCTGATGCAGACCCGCTCCTCGCTGACGACGGGTGTCTGCAGGTGCTTGCTGGTGCGTTTGTTCACGGGCTCGAAGTTCCCTCCCTGGGTGATGAACATCATATACAGACACTGAGAGTCCGTGAAGCCCAGGTCCTGGAATCGAACGGAACATTTGTTACTTGGAATAGATCTACGTTTGACCGCCAGCTCGCCTGATGTAAAGCGACGCTGCGGCTGAAGATGAAACATGCAGAACTAGAACCTTTTTAACCGACTTCAAAAAGGACGAGGCTCTCAATTCCGACTGTTATTTTAAAATAACTGGGAAAAATATGTCATCCAAGCAAATGAAATTGCGTATTTTGAAGTCGGTTGCTTTAGTTTTAACCGACTTCCAAAGAGGAAGAGTTTCTCAATTGTGGGATTTAAAAAAAAATGTATGTTCCCTGATTACTCGAAGACGATGACTCGAGGACTGATTTAGAAAATTACTTTTTGTTTTCATACTTCACAGGGATTATTATTCACTCTAGATTTAAAGATACCCAGGTTTTCAGGCATATGATATAACTGCACCCAAACACAGACACAGAACAAACATCCATACTCAGCAGAAACGTTTGCCCTCGGTGGGGATCGAACTCACGGCCTACAGCTCAGAAGGTAAACGAACTACCACTGACCCAAGAGACCTGTACTAAATTTGCTGCCACAATGGCCATGCTTTGCCCATATACCTTCTGATCGCCCGTGTCCCTCTTCCTAACAAAGCTGAGTGTAGTAAAGCCGTCAGCCTGGCTCCCGGACTCCTTGCTGAGGTCCTGCCTGCCATCCACGCGGGGGGCGGAGTACCCCGTCACCCAGGTGTCCATGAGGAAGGGACGCCCGGACCGAGGGTCTATCCACCCGATGATGGCGTCGGTTTGGGACTGGAAGGTACAATAAACAATGTCACAACAGGAGAAAAAGTACAGTACTTATAGTTTACAAAACTAATTTAATCATGTGGTCCAAAGGTTTCCGCTTAGAATCTAATAATCTAAGCCTTAGATTATCAAGCCCGGTCGTTTTTGAGCGCTGATGCGAAATTCTTTTCGATATAAATAATAATGTTCTCTTGAAATGAAATGAATTTAATCCATAAAAAATAAGGTACAAGCATGATCTTAAAGCGTATTCACTCCGGCCTATTTTACCCTTTGTTGGCATGTGGGATCAACTTTTTTACAAATTCAGAATGAGTCAGAAACAATCAAAAGTAAACAATCAAGTCAAATCTTAATAACTAGTTGGTCGGATAATGTATATACCCCAATGTAATGTAAGGAACCCCATAAAAGAACAGTACCCACCATCTTCTTATTATCACTGAACCCAATCCCGGTCCAATGCTTGCTGTACTTCGTCTTGATCACGAACTTAACGGAATCCTTCCCTCTCTTCTGTCCCAGGTACTCCCAAGACGCGTAGTACTCGCAGGTGTTGTTCGTGGTGGTAGCTTCATGGTCGCAGGTGGTGGGGAGCTTGAACTGCGCGCCACACTTGTCGGGGAGGGGGGTTATGTCGCCCGCTGATGGAGCTTTGGTTTCCTCTGAAATTTATGAAAAGGTTTACGGTAAGGAACTATAGTACTTAGTTAATTTCCATAGATAAAAATCGTTGCGTTAATAATTTCTAAAAATGTTTTTTATGTATGAAAATTTACTTGGATCAAATTGAAATTTTTAGCCAATATTTGTGATGTTTTACAAATGAAGATTTTTTTATAAGTTCATTCAATCATTTTATATCTTCAAAAATCTGGGTATGCGCGAGCGAGACGGACGATGGTCGGACTATGGACTCTTAAGAACAATCGTCAAGGAATTGGTGCAAAGTCACTGCCTTATAATTATTCTGGAAATTACCCGTTCATGAATAAATATGCTTTTGGACTCTTTTGGCATTGGAAAACATTTTATTAATACTTACCAAAGAAGTTAAGTGCAGTAACCCCCCTCTGGCTACCGTGGCCATGGTACTTGAGTTCGTCCTGCCTGTAGAAGTCCCCCACTGACGCCGTCCCTTTCTCCAGGCCCGAGGGGGGGTGGTGGACGTACTTCCCCGGCTCCTGCCCCCGTGCCCATATCACATGCATCACGTCGTCTACTATGGAGTGGTCTGTGGGTTCTTTAGCCTAAAAGATTAGGGAAACAGGTTTTATTTATTTTACCTCGGACCTTAACTTTCGAGCGATAGAAGGAATTAAAGATGGTGTTGTCTTCGTAAAAAAGTTAGCTTTCACTGGATGACCGGCAGATGTGAAAAAAAAACCTAATATTCAATGATATTAACAAATTTTCGGCAGCCTAGTCGGGAGACCGTCTGACTTGCGATCCGCAGGTCCTGGGTTCGAATCCCACAGCACGCACCTCTGTCTTTTCGAAGTTATGTGTGAAGGAAAACATCAAGGAATACATGTCTGAGAGTTCTCAATGATCTTGAAGATGTGTGAAGTCTGCCAACCCGCACTTGGCCAGCGTGGTAGACTACGGCCTAACCCTTCTCACAATGAGAAAATGGCCCGTTCCCAACATTGGGAAAGTTTGTACAAACAGGGCTGATAAAAAATAAAAAAAAATAAAAATTATGAGTTTATCGTGTATATTTTACATCATTTTTACGTTACGTTACGTACTTACGTTTCGAACACTGCAGCGTCCGTGGTCACCTGTGACCACGGACGCTGCAGTGACTAGATGACAGTTGTCTTTTATGAAAATATGAATTACTACCGCCTACTATTTTAATAAGCACCGTTCCCTATGCACGCAGAAGTCTCTCACGGTGTCAACAGGTATCGCAGATCTGTGATGGGGCTGGACCGGGTCCCATGCAGGTGATACTTGCCAACTATCTTCTCTATTAAAGTTCGGATATTTTTTATTTTCAATAGCCTCGCGTAACTACAATAAATTTACCAACACAGCCGTTTCTTATTCGAAAATAGGTTTACGCTTGATCGCAAACTCCCTGATGCGGTCTACGGCGGAGCACGCCTGCTTAGAAGGAACTTATTCTCTTGCGATTTGAAGATACCCAGATTATATCAATTCGAAAAGACCCATTCAGAAAGCATAATTATTCTACATCTCTGCGGTACGCATAATAAAACTGGAGCTAAAGCGTTTCGTCCAAGTTTTTTATTTCCACCATAAAACGGTGTCGCTTTTTCGTGCTTTTAGCTATTTGATGGAAAAAGGACAGGGAGGAATAAGGTCTTGCAGATCAGATGTATGATTTTATTCCCCCCTAATCATCGAAGTATTTTCGATAAGTTACCGATAAGCTAGCAAATTAGCGATGATGTTCCGGACTTTGGAGCTTACTCTGAACAAGGTAATCGTTACAAATGAGCCTCTTAGCACGCTTCTCAGTGCTGCTTTCGATTTTCAATGAATTCAGCCTGAATCTGGAATGCATTTACCCCGTTGGTCCTCAGTTACCTACAAATATGACCGGCTCCCTGCCAAACCTCGGTCGCCTTACTGTCACTGACCTGTATCTTCTTCCTGAACATGATGGTGGTGACTCCATTCTCCTCGTAACCGGAAGCGGCCGTGATGTCGTCATGTCCGCCCCAGAAAGTGTCCACTCGGGGAGTAGACCTGGGAACACATTATAAATCATAGATTTTAAGACACATAAATATAATAATAAGATATATTTTGAATATGAACAAAATTGGCGAGACAAAAGGTTATGAAATCTCGGTTAAAAAGAAAAATCCGTACTCAGCGATATCGATCCACATTTTTGACGCGAACTGCACAGGAATGGAATTCTTTGCCGCCATTTATGTTTCCTGAGACCTACAATCTTGGAATTTTCAATGCTAGAGTGAATAGATATATTCTAGATCGACGAGCTCCATCCTCGGCCACACCGTTGCTTAACATCAGGCGAGTTGATGGTCAATCGTAGATCAATCTTGTATAAAACAGAAGTTTACTAGAAGTCATTTGTTGTTTTATGAAGCTAAAGAGATAATAAAATTATCAAAAGTAATTTCAATAATTTTGTATCTAAAAAGGTGCCGCGTGCGAGCGAGACAGCGGCGCAACCATACTCTTTGCCTTTAGTAGCACAAGGCCCGATTTACTAGTGTATAAAATTACCTGTCTCTAGTGTAGTAATCTAGCACCCTGTGGTAGTTCCCCTTAGCAGTTCCGATCACGATATCAGTGCAGTCCATCGGGTTGAAGTCAAACTTGGGCGCGTATTCGTGGGCAGGGAAGTAACCTGAAATAGCTTATATTATCTCACTAATATAAATGCGGAAGTTATGTTAAACATTGTTTTTAGCCCCCCGACCCAGAAAGAGGTATAAGTTTGACGTGTGTATCTGTGTGTCTGTCTGTGACATCGTAGCTCTCAAACGGCTGGACCGATTTTAATAGAGTTTTTTTTTATTAGTTGAAAGAAGATTTTATCGAGTGTTCTTAGCTATGTTTGATCAAATCGGTTCAGCCATTTTTTGTCGGTGGTTTTGAGTTTTTTAATGTACTTGACACAAATTGTTAACGAAAAAATGATTTTTATGTATAAAAAATCACTTGGGTCAAAATTAAATGTAAAAACATTTACATTCATACAAAAATTATAATTATAATGTTGCTTTCTAATATTTAGTGCATCGTTCATTCAGTAATTGTATATCTTCAAAAATGTTATTATTGAACCACAGACTCTGCTAGAATTCAGAAAAAAAAATAGATATACATGTAATTAAATTTAGCCTAAAAACTGTGCGTAATATTACGTTACAAACAAACGATTTTTAAAAATTATTACTTTTCCTATAAAAAGAACCGCCAAAAATCTGCACTGTGTTTGCCGTACTACTGCAACAAAATTCGAGCTGAATTAGTCTATAAGTCTACGACTTTATGATCTACATTTCTTTCCTTTTGCAACGGCCTGCTTATTTTGGAACACGACGTTATGGTCGATGATGGAGCGCTCTTACCTTGAAGAAAGCGATTGACTCGCGACCGCCAAATGATATTTATCAAAAAAAACACATTTTAAAATTACACGAGAAAAAAGGTGAATTAAATAGCTACGTTTGATAAATCTTCAAAAATAAAGCTTCATTTGATTACCTTTTCAAATTTCTATTCAGCCGATGATATGAGCAATAAAATCGACAACATAATTACCTTTGAAAGTGACATAAAATTTATCAAATTTTAGTTCGATATCAATTCAAGATAGATATCTTAATAAAACAATACATTTTCAAATTGTTCAGCAAAAAAAGGAAAATCGTGACTACTCTTGCCAGTATTTTTAATTCTTCATTCGGATCACAAGTTTTTGAAGTACGCGAAAAACAATATATTATTATATTAATACATATGGCGAAAACTCTATAACACCCGGGTCAGTAAGGGTGTCATTGTAGGGCCACCACCTTTCATCATTTACACTTTGCCCTTTGAAATCAGTAGTAGAATTAGAAGTGAGCTTGCTAGAAAAGTGATAGGTACACAGCCATACCGAAGAAATAGTAAAACAAGAGGATAAAAACAAGAAACAAAGTATTAACATAGATTTATAAGTTAAGACTGAATTACAGAAGAGGTAAAAGGGGAAAAGGTTGAGGAAAGGGAAAATAAATAGGCACCTAAAGTCTAACTACACACCTACCTTGTCATTAATGAACAAACACCAATCAGAGATCGTGATTTCAAAAATCACAGCTCTGATTGGTCACCAGTTCATGATTATAACATAGGTAAGGTAATCAGATTTATAAAAGGCGAAAAAGGCAAAAGCAAGCAAGGCTAAGCAGAAAAAGAATAATAAAAGTAAAGAATAAGACTGAAAGTAATAAGTAAAAATTAAATAGGTACACATGTGAATTCGTGGTTTTACTTGATATTTATCAATTATAAAGACTACCGTTTATATTAAATACCACATGCATAATATTATTTATTGTTTAATCTCATCATGCATATAATACAATTATTAAAGTTATTTTGACAATCAATTAGCGGGTAAGTTACTTACTCATTATATTTTTAATATTGATATAGTGATGTTTGCTGTACATTTACTTAAATATAATATTTATAAAATTAAAATATATTCAGTGGCATAAATAAACTATTATGAATATTAAGTCAAGAAACTAGAAAGAGTAGTGAAAAATTGTCTAGTTTTAATATTATATTTTTTTAAACTAGACATGGACATTAATTGAAAGCTTTTGTATACATAGGAGGAAAACAAAACATGTTTTTTTTTATCAACGACGTCTTTTTCGCCAAAAAAACTGAAACTATTAAATTATAAAGTGAACTCACGAATGTAGACGCAGTTATGATTGAGGAATTAACAAATCTATGACACGAGCAAGATATATAATTCACAAACTGTATAAAAACTTATGGTCTTTTCTACATTATGTATTTTTACATGTTTAAATCAAACTTTGTTTACCACTGAATATATTTTATAGTGCGAAGCGTGGTGCGTTACCTTCTTCTTCTTTTAGTCCCTTGACTAGCAAATTCTCGTCCTTTTCAGCAGGGGGTTCGGGAGATGGATGAGGTTCAGGTTCAGGACTAGGTTCGGGTTTGGGATTGGGTTCAGGTTCTGACTTTGGTTCGGGTTCTGAAGTTGGCTCGGGTTCTGAACTTGGTTCTGGTTCAGAACTTGGTTCAGGCTCAGAACTAGGTTCAGGTTCCGAGCTAGGTTCAGGTTTCGAACTTGGTTCGGGTTCTGAACTGGGCTCAGGTTCAGATGTGGGTTCTGGGTGTGGCTCAGGTTCTGATTTAGGTTCAGGGTGGGGTTCTGAACCAGGTTCTGGTTCTGGTTTAGGTTCTGGGGTAGATTCTGGCTCTGGCGTAGGTTCAGCGTCAGACTTTGGTTCGCGTAGGGATTTGGACTCCGCGGGTTTGGGATTTGATTTTAGGATAGATTTAGGCTCTGCTTTGGGTTCAGCGGTAGGCTCGGGCTCAGCAGTAGGCGTAGCTTTGGACTCGGATTTTGGCTCAGGAGTTGGCTCGGTTTCTGATTTAGAACCAGCTATTGGTTCTGGTTCAGAATGGGGTTCAGGTTCAGGCGTGGAATTTGGTTCAGGTTCGGTCGAAAAGTCTGTCGGATTCGATTCTAAACTAGATTGAGTAGTAGTTACTCTGAATTGGGAGCTTTGTTTATATTTCGTATAGTTCGATTTAGGTTTTGTAACTTCTAATTTTGGTTCAGGAGAAGGATTTGGTTCATGGGTCTCTATGGTTGAAGTGACGACATCTGTAAAACAACCATGCGGCATTATATTTACATTAGTAATGATGTATCCAGAAACGTCAAATAAAATTATTTTAGAAAAGAAATTATCTTGTTTAACACCTAATATTTGTCATTTGCGAAACGTTAAGACATTTATTATAATTATTAAACGTTTCTGGATTGTGTTTTGTACATTCCGAAGTTAGTCGTTTCTTTGGTTTATTTGTTTGTTTTAAAATTTGTGCATTTAATTTGCAAGTGTAGCTTTTTAGCTCTTGTGTGTTAATATTTTTATGTGCCGATGTACTATCTATACTTATTCCTCACAATCACTATACTCACTTGGTGTATATTGTGCTGCTCTTTTGGGTCGTCCTGTTGAATTAAAATTAAACATTATGTTCGTATTAATTATGATATCGAAGCTTTACTATATCGAAATGTATAAAAACAAGAATAACTATATACTTATCTGAAATATCTTTGAAAAATAAGTTTTGAAAATATAAAAACGATACATTTGCAGTTTGTATTTTTTATATAAATAGAGATTATTATTCATAAAAAAAAAAAAACTTATTTAATAAATTAAATTCACCTTTAGAACTCGAGACTTTGTACGAAACGCTTGTTTTGACAGTTACATCGTTTCCTAAATTCTTGAAATCGATACCATCTAGCGAATGCATGGCAACTCGCTTATTTCTATCATTTTCTGTTGGACTTGCAGTCGGCTCTGCCGTTGGTTCCGGTTTTGGTTCAGCAGTTGGTTCCGGTTTCGGTTCAGCGGTCGGTTCCGGCTCAGAACTTGGTTCCGGTTCAGAGCTTGGTTCAGGTTCTGCATTAGGTTCAGGTTTAGATACATGTTCTTTTGTTTTAGGCTCAGCAGTGGGCTCCGGTTCGGATTTTGGTTCCGGTTCTGCGTTTGGCTCCGGGGTTGGTTCCGGTTTTGATTTTGGCTCCGCTTTGGGCTCTGGTTCTGGTAGAGGTTCCAGATTAGGTGTGTTAGCTGGAAAAATAAGTAAAATTATTTTGCACAATGTACGAAATCCCTTAGCATTTAAGTAAGTTTTCCAGGTATGACTTTTCTTGTTCCTCTTGTTCCTTTTTTGAATTTGGTGATTTAAGAAATTTAATTTAGTGGCGCCTTCAGAATTAACTCCAAATGTACTTACATTTTTCTTCAATAACGGGTCCCAGCACTGGGAAGTTTTTACATTGTTTCGTCAGTCCACTGGGCCGCCAGCCGATGCCTGCAATTTCCACATATAAGTTGGTATAGTTTTAGGAAACCAAAAAATCACCTCTTCAATTATTCGATATTCGCATTATTTAGTTTATATTTAATTTATTATTTATTTTAGTTTTGTTCATATACTGAGCCGAAAGGAAATCATTAAGTAACAATAAAACATCTGCTTTTCCGTTTGATATTAATCTTTTAAAAAACTAAAACAACCGACTTCATAATACAAAATATCGTTTACTTGGATTGCATTTTTTTTCAGTTATTTTATTTTAAAAATCAAAGTTCTGAACCGATTTTTATAGAATTCATATGGTTCCTTCTGAAGCATGGACTATTAATTAATTAAAGAAGAATCATCAATATCAATTCATAATTGGCGAATTAATCGCGGAACAGACATAAAAAAATTAACTTACAGTCGAATTGAGAACCACCTCCTTTTTTGGGAGTCGGTTAAAAATTAGTTGACATAAAATGTACAGATCAGTTGATTTTTTCGCTATTTTGGAAATTATACGCTTAGTAAAATTTTCAATAATTACTACAATTAGCCCCTCCACCTTTCACCTTAGGTACTATTTGTTTTGTTGTAGTTAGTATAAAGGCAATTAAAAAAGGATACCCAAGCAACCTAATATTTTCTTAATCATTTATGTTCGTACCAGCATAGGACGTCCCGTTCACCATCATGACCACTTCTATCTCGCCATCCTCTTTCAGTATCCTCCAGTAGAGATTGAACTTCTCTGACAACGACCGTTTGCTGTACAACGCTAAGTTGAGATTCTTGTCTTTCCATGGAGCCTCTAAAAATATTGAAAAACACCATATAATAACACAAGGAAAATAAATGTTGACATAAATTATAATCATTCTCACGTTCCCGTCAAACCATAACAATTCAATTTGTTTTGTAGAATTCACTACTCGACAAAAGATGTCACCACTTTGTATGTCATTAATAGCGAATTTTTAATGAGACATCTAGAACTGATTATTTGAACTAAAACGTATTTTGAGTATTAAAAATACAAAGGTATTTGCTACCTAACACTAGGTAGCGCTAACCTTCAGAATATACCAGATAACAATTTGGCACAGAATTCCTTTAATTTAATATAATTATAATTATTCATGCTTACTTTTATTGCATCCTTTGCCATAGAAACCATGTGGGCAGTAGCACATCTTGCTAGGAGACTCAGTCGCGTTCACATCTATACATTTTCCTCTAAGCCCACAGTCTGTGTCCTCACTGCATTCGTCTGCGAACTGGCATTTATTACCCGAGTACATCTTGTGGCATTTGCAGCGACCGAGGATGTGGAAACCGTGGCCGGAGCAAGTCTCGTGGTAGTCTTTACCTAGAAGATATTAAATAGGTTACAGTCATGAGACAACTACCTATAGGCCCTATAGCTAATTACGATAAACTGTACCAAATAATAAAACCGGCAGTGTACGAGTTTCGCTCGCACATCGACGCTTCTGTACTCCATATCTTATACATGACACAATACATAAACATAAAATTTGACACCAGAGCTCAACAAATTGTGCTTTATATTTAAGAATATCTGTAACTTCACCTATTTTCTACAGTAGGGTCAGCAGGTACAGTTTAGCTTTATCCAAAGAGATTTTAACACTAAACACTACCATTTACTCTATTTTAAGTTTGTGTCACATGACACTAATGGCCTTACCGAAAAACGTAAGGTACTTGACTTTAACCATCATCTTAAATTCTCTGTCTTCTTTCCGCAAGTGTCATTACGTGTCAGCGAGAAGTTGACAAAATATGTTAAACAATGCTTAAAGTTAAGTAACGTTTTACGGTAAGGCAGCTGGAGTTTTTCAACGCTACAATTATATTATACGTACCTCCAACAGCCTAAACGGCTTGACAGATTTTGATGTGCGAGGTATCGTTAGATTCGTCTATATTTTTGTAATAATACGACTCTCACAAAAAAAAAACCGCTTTTTAGTAGCCTCCAACTTTTTCGTATTAAATAAGTGATTTTACTAGAATTATTCTAAACATGTATAAGTTTAAAAAACTCAAAAACCCCCGACAATTAAAGGCAGAACCTTGATATTGAGACTGATATACATACAAGTTATTAGATTTTCATATTAAAATTCTAATGAAATGAATTCTTTCAAGCTCAGGTAAACCGGTTGTTTTTGATTAATCTGAATTAACCGTCAAACAAAGCTTTATATGCATAAAAATAATATCTGGGTCGCCTTGGTATATATAAAACAATGTTTGGAATGTTGTCGGTAGGTTATGATTACATTTAAATAATTTATTATTTTGCCTACATAATTATATGTAGGTCTAAGAACAGTTGACATCGAAAGCACATACTTTTTAACACTAGCTTGTATTAGCTTTTTATGTCAAACTCCAACTTGGGCGGTTTTTACCCGATTGCGCAAGAAAGAGGGTTATGTTTTTTTAGTGTATATATGTGTATTATGTACTATGTGGGTAAGGATATGTATATATAGATCCATTTTGATGTGCGAGGTGTCGTTAGATGTCGTTTTCATTCCATGAGTGTCATAGGCTATATATTTTTTACCAGACTGCGTATGAAGGGGGGTTGGGTTTTTCGAGTGTATGTAGGTATGCTTCTATATGGTCGCCTAAAGCCTAAATAGCTTGACCGATTTTGATGTGCGAGGTGGCGTTAGATTCGTCATCACTTTCTGAATGTCTGGCTTTATTTTTTAGGGTTCCGTACCTCAAAAGGGAAAAACGGAACCCTTATAGGATCACTTTGTTGTCCGTCTGTCTGTATGTCTGTCTGTATGTCCGTCCGTCCAGGTGTCAAAACCTCGGAAACGCGTAAAGGTATCGTGTTGAAATTAAAACCATATACGCAGATCTCGTGCTGCAGAAAGAAAAATAAAATTTTTCAGTTTTCGTAAAAAAAGTTACAGCCGAATATGTCGTAAGAAACACACATTTCGATACTCACAAAGGAATCAAAACCTATGGGGTACTTCCCGTTGACCTAGAACTATGAAATTTGGCAAGAAGCATTGTGTAAAAAAAAAAAATATAGAAAAAAATCCGAAAACTGGACGATTGGATTTAATCACAAAAAATAGGGTCCTTAAGCAAGGAAGGAGGGTCCAAATTTTAAAGTGCTTTAACCATATCATGTGGGGTATCATATGAAAGAGCTTAATTAGCATAAGCTAAAACAGGTATTTAAATATTTTTCGATTTATGAAGGAAAATATAAAAATAAACATAGATTCCCCCTTTTATCTACTAGTTTGTACGGATCCCTCGGTAGGCGAGTCTGACTCGCTTTTGTCCGGATTTTGTAATAAACCAATGTAATATTTTGTAACCAATTTTTTCGTAATAAATAAGTGATTTTACTAATATCATTCTAAAGAATTCGCATTTATTATATCCTTTTTCATCGATTTTACGTTAACGTTTTACGTTTCTTGTGAAAAAGTATGCGACCTTCTCACAAGAAACGTACACTTACCGTATTCGTTAGTTGCACTACGAAAGTCGCTCTTATGCAGTCGGGTACTTTGTTTTTCTTTTAACATGATACTTTGTTACTCACGCGTCAGTATGTCGATGTCGGCGCAGGACCAGAACCTGTAGTTGGCTCCCCACTCCCCCGCCTCTCGCTGCAGCTGCAGGGTGCAGTTCTCGCACGTGAAGTCTGCCGGGAGACGGACCTCGTACTTTTGAGCTCTGCAAATATAATTAACCGACTACAAAATAGGAGGTGAAGAGCGCGTATCGGAAACGGCTGACAGGGCGTCTACGATACCGCTCAGCAGTCATATTCTCATCTTTTATAGCGATGCAAAGTTCGCTAAGTGCTTGTTTTTAACCGACTTCCAAAAATAAGGAGGTTATCAATTCGGGCTGTATGTTTTTTTTTTTGTATGTTAAGTCAGCGATTACTCAGCCAATTATGCATTGATTTTGATGAATATTTTTGTATTTGGTAGATTATACTTCAGAGGTAGTCCCATATAAATTTTATCAAAATCGATGCAGTACTTTGGTTTTTATAACAAAATAACTGGTAAAATATCATCCAAACAACTGTAGAAAAGTGAATAGCAATAGAATAGTCGCGTATAGTATATACGTGCATTCACTTTTCTGCAGGCGTTTATTAAACTATAATTATTAGCTTACTTGTTCTGCAATTAAGACAGTGACACAAAACTTTAAGCGATTATTAAAAATATCCCAATTTAAAGTAGGCTCATTTGAACTTTTGTGTCACACTCTTAATTACAAAAAAAAAGCAAGATAAAAACGGGCGCTAAGCGAACTTTGCATCGCTATAACTATAAGAGTTGAGAGTAACGCCACACGTACCACAAACGGTCTTTTTAGGGTTCCGTACCCAAAGGGTAAAAACGGGACCCTATTACTAAGACTTCGCTGTCTGTCTGTCTGTCTGTCTGTCTCCAGGCTGTATCTCATAAACCGTGATAGCTAGAAAGCTGAAATTTTCACAAATGATGTATTTCCGTTGCCGCTATAACAACAAATACTAAAAATAAAAAAAAAATATTAAGGGGGGTCCCCATACAATAAACGTGCTTTTTTCGTATTTTTTTGCTCAATATTAAAAACGGTAACAGGTAGACGCTTCAAATTTTCACAGAATATTTACTTATATATTACCTTTCAAAATAAATAATTAAATAACAATAAAGTAAATATTAAAGGGGGCTCCCATACAACAAACGTAATTTTTAAGCAATTTTTACTCGATCTTAATTAACAGGTAGAAACTTGAATATTTGTAAGTAAATATTTAGAAATATATTAACTATAAAAATGAATACCTAATCTAATACATAAAAACTCACAAAGTGAAAATAATCCGTGCATCTAAACGCGGTGCGAGCGCCGCGCCGCGGTGTGGTGGTGGCGCGAGCGCGAGGCGGTTGCTAAGCAACGGCTGCGCGGGTAGCGGGGGAGGTAACATCACGGAGCGAGCCATAGCCGCGCGTATTCGCGCGAGCGTTGTCATTCTGCCCGGATGTGTATCGAAAACCTACCTATAAGTTTGCAATTTACTACTTGGAATTTCGTTGATTTCTCGTTATTTTATAAACAGAACTAAACTTTGTAGTATTATAGATGATAGTACGGAACCCTTCGTGCGCGAGTCCGACTCGCACTTGGCAGATTATTTCAATATAACTTTGAATTTTGTTTCGTTCTTTCTACAGTTGTGAGAGCAAGACAAAGGTGAAAGTAATATTGAAATAAGATTACTTTTAGGATTGTGGTAACAAAAACAACTGTATTTTAACCCGATTCTGGATAAGATTTTGTGGAACACGGATTTCTTCGTCGGCAAGTACCCGATTATATATTTGTGTAATTTTGATTGTCCTTACGTGACGTCATCTCTGACAAACTCTGATCCCGCCGCCCTCGGCGTCAGGTCCAGTAGCGGTCGCTCCAAGTAGTCCAGGATCCTTAGACTGTACCCACCCTGGAAACAAACGGTAATACAAACATTAACATATTATAATATAACAGTACTAACTGATATCGCTGAGCGTTGAGCCCATTCTTAACAGCGGGTTACTCTCTATATAGCGATGTAAAGTTCGCTCAGCGCCCGTTTTTTAGTCCAGTAAAAATAAGATTTGTACAGGAAGAATGTACTGGTGTTTTGAAATACATTTGACACAATTTCATGATGATATTATAAAAGCTAATTTTGTTACCTTTACACGCTCAAACGGCTGAACCGATCGTTATAAAAAAATGTATAGAGATAGCTTTGGACCTGGAGACGGACATAAGCTACTTATCATCATCATAATCATCACCGTTTTTCATAATTACGCGAGGGAAACCACGAAACGCAGCTAGTCTATATATCGGGGATTATTGTTGATTTATGATTTTTAGTTATTTTGTTATCATAATTTCAAAGAATCCCCCCCGTTGCAAATACTATGATCTGCTCCATACAAACGGATTTATTTTTACTAGACTATGCTTTTCCTGTAATTAAGAGTGTGAGACAAAAGTTCAAATGAGCTTCTTTAAATTGTGATAGGTGTTTTTTAATAATCGCTTCAGTAACAAAAAAGTATTGTTTTCTTAAAAAAGTTATTACAGTGGATAACACGTACTTTAGATTGTTAAACTTATGAGAAAGTCAAAATTATTGCGAAACTTTACGTGAAGTTTAAATAGGAGAAAATTAAATTTCCAAGTCGAAGTAAACATTTCGAAATTATTTTGCTGAGCTCTATCTCCGTGCGGCTTCTTCGTCCAATGATTTTAAGAAATTAGATAAGTTACAAGCAATAATATCAGTTATGTACCTATTATACCTACTAACTCTGATCGTCAATATACGAAGTTCTTCTTTGTCTTTCATATCGGGAGTGCGTGAGGCAAAACATGTGTGTCCCTTGCAACTGGTGTGCTCAAAGAGCAAAATAAAAACGAGCGGTGAGCGAACTTTGCATCGCTATTAGAGTTGAGTACGGCTGCTGGGCTTGCTGAACTACATTTTACTTACCCGATGTGCGTACGCCAAGTGCCAATGTACTGTGAATGTCGAACCCGCCAAAAACGACGTTTTTATTGAACCTGAAACAAGATTTAAATAACTTTATAGAACTTCTATCAAATGTAAAATTTATTTTTATGACGACAATTCAATAAGATAGGTATAGAATAGAGTAGAGAGTAGACTTTCTTCCGCTTCAGCCGCGTACGTATATAGGTATGTATATTTTTGTAACTAGTTTCGAAGTAAACGTAATTATTGTTGGTATCGTACCAACTGCAGCCGTACTTTCAACTTTAATAGCGATGCAAAGTTCGCTCAGCGCTTGTTTTTATATTGCCTTTTCTGTAATTAAGAGTGACACAAAAGTTGAGTCGATTATTAAAAAATACCACAATTTAAAGTAGGCTCATTTGAACTTTTGTGTCACACTCTTAATTACAGAAAAAGCAAGATAAAAACTGGTGCTGAGCAAACTTTGCATCGCTATAAGAGTTGAGAGTAACCCCGCTGGTGTCGATCAGATAACTATTTTACTAGATACTACAAATATAATTATTCGTAAACTAGAATGACTAGATATTACCTAGCTAGTAGGTGTCACAAAAGAGCATAGTATAAAAAAAACTGGTAGGTACTTCAATTTGGCATTTCGCGTTATTGGTATTATGCGCCCTCGGTTTTTTGCGTATTATTTCCCTCGCACGAAATGCCTATTTTTGGTTTTGGTATATTGCGTCTTTAGCATTATGCAAATTTGGTATATTGCGAAAATATTATTTCTCTCCGACGAAATGCCCAATTTTGATTCTGGTATATTTTGGCATTTTAAAATTATAGTCTTCTCTTTCTATAAATCTAATCATAATTTATCTTATAGTGTCACCTAGTGGCGAGTAGCAGTACTATATCGAGATACATATTCCACAAGGTTTTACCCAATCACGCACAGATGTCGCAACTAGTATTTAATTGTTTAACGTGGGAACGACACGGTAACCAAACAAAATAAAACTTCCCACGAGTTACGCACTTCCCATTTTGATGAAATAATTAATTTAATTGCAACACAGCGTGGCTACTTTTTCTGAGAACCTACAAATAATAATAACAGGAAAGCACTAGGCTTGTCTTCTCTCAATGATAATAATCAAATGATAATACCTATATACCTATAGATAATTATGTAGGGTTCCTAATAATATAAAGATAAGTTTATAGGGTTCCGTAGCTAATGGTATAATCTAAAATACGATCACTCAACGAGTATTGTTTATTAGGATCACTTTTTAAAAGGGTCAATGACCTCTGTACCTTATGACCAATGACCTCTGTGTTTTACATGTCATATTTAATATCACTATACCATAAAAAGTTGTAGGTAAAATCAGAGTGTTTACAAGTATAAGTTTAGAAAACTCAAAAACACCCGACAAAAAAAACGGCTGATCCGATTTTGATGAAACATAGCTAAGAACTCCCGACTAATTCACCTTGCAAACAAAAAAAAAAACGGTTCATCCGTTCGGGAGCTACGATGCCACAGACAGACACACACACAGACACGTCAAACTTATAACACCCCGTCGTTTTTGCGTCGGGGGTTAAAAATAATATTCATTGAAAGTTTTTGATATGGTTTACTACTAATATGGTTAATCGTGAATTTCTAGGTCATTTAACACAAACGATTTTTTCACCTTTAGCATAATATCTCGCAAACAAGGTAACTTATCTATGTTCCGAAATACATCTGTTCGAATCCTTACTTGCCCGAATTTGTTTCATAGAAAAACTGTCCGATTCCATATATTTTTTTGACAAGAATTTCTGATTCCATAAGTTTGTTAGCCATCAGTTTCATTTGCCCGAACAGTTGTTAGGCTAGGTTCGCTAGGTTTATTTTTATTATTGTCATAAACTTTTTTTTTTACAAAAATTATGTTATCAGACGAGTTGTCAAATGAATTTTCGTGATTTTGATATTGATGACGTCTTTTGAAAATAAATACGTTTAGAAAACATAAAAACACCCGACATAAAACACGGCTGGACCAATTTTGATAAGAAATAACTAAGAACACTCTTAATCAAATCATATTTCAAACAAAAAAAATAGATCAAAGCCGGTCCATCCGTTCGAGACCATACCACAGACAGATACACAGACACACACGTCAAAATAACACCCCTCTTTTTGCGTTGGGGGTTAAAAATAAAAATCGTTTTCGGATATTCAGTATTTCATAATTCGGACTACAGATACGTAACTCACATACATATATACATACATACATACATAAGAAAAATATTACCTGACTGTCCAAAGTGGATGCCTAAAAATGGTGAACCAAAAGAGAAACCAGCTTTTAGGCCTAATTTCGACCGTGACAGGACTCGAACCTGCAATCTTCGGATCCGAAGTCCGACGCCTTATCCATTAGGCCACACGGTCACGGAATAAGAAGGTAAAATATTAAGGTTTTTCCTGTAGGAATGCGCGCGCAACCATTTCTTGGCCGATCAATATTTTAAAAGTACCTTCAAATAATTTTAGCAATACCCCGGTCACACATGCTTAGTAAAGAAAAACGGTGATCGGCATTTTGAAAAAATCTTTCATACAACTTTTGTCGTCAAAATGCAAATTCAATAAACAAGAATATTTTAAGAACAATTATGTACCTATATTAAAAGAAAAACAAAATATCTAGCTAATATATAGCTTAATATGACATTCAGGCAGTGAAGGCGAATCTAACCACACCTTGCACAACAAAATCAGGTTCCGTCTGTCCGTCTGTCCGTCCGTCCGTCCGACCACCCGTCCGTCCACCCGTCCGCCCGTCCCTCTGTACCACTGTACCCTCTGTGTCAAGACCAGGGGCCCAATTCAGTTATTCAAGACCGCTCCATAGACGAACCTTAAGTGGAGCGTTGCCCGTCGGCCGCCATAGTTTTTTTGATACAGTCACTTTTATGTCATACAATTGACACATTTGATGAAACGTAACACGTCCTTCGCTAGTTACTAAATCAAAAAATGATAGCAGCCGATAGGAAATGCTTCGCAAAAGGTTCAGTTACGGGTCGGTTTTTGAATAACTGAATTGCCCCCCAGGGGGCCGATCGCGTTATTTTGAACGTCTATAGTCCAGCTGTGGTTCAGCTGCGCTTGTAGTCGAGTTACGGTTCAAATTCGTAAAATTTAGTGTTGCGCTAAAGTTCAAACGCCAACCAAAGTTAGTCTTTGGAGGCAATTTATAAGGCGAAAATTACACTAGAATCTGGAAACTCCGTCTAAAATCGGGCTCTACCAGTGACTGCATTCACAGAAATACTATTATTTCAGTAGTTAGAAATAAGAGTTGTGTGCACACCTTGAGCATTCATGCTCACCATCGAAGGCTCCTTCTTGCGGCAGCGTCGTGTGGCAGGTCGCCCTCTTCCCTAACATATGGTTGAGGAGGGCGATGGCTGGCACTGCGTCATACTCGTGATCGGGTGCTGCTTGCGGGTCGCTGGTTTGCTCGCGGTATGCACGCAACATAGTGATAAGTACTAAAAATTTTTTTCCCGTAACGATAATTAGTAAACAATAGTTTGTAATTATGACAAAGGCCACGGACCCTGGTGTCTGTGGAGATAATAAAGCATAATGTCCCAGTGCAACGGCGTAACATTTTGTAACTTTTTCTCAAACGTTCTTTTGACAGCGGCAACGTTCCAGATGCGCTCCAGTTGCGTCTCAACTTATGGTTAAAACGTTTTAACCATAAGTAAACGTAGGTACAAACGTTACCGTTACGATACGTTACGTTACGTTACCGTTATTAACGTTCTAACGGTTTTTAATCGCCCCCCGTATCTCGGGAACGCGTGAAGGTATCGTGTAGAAATTAAAACGCAGATCTCTTGCTGCAGAAAGAAAAATAAAATTTCTGTTTTCATATAAAAAAGTTAATTAGTAAAATACATTGCGCTATAGATACAAAATGAAACATGACGCAATCGGTTACTGTATCAAAGAGGAAATTTGCCTATATAGTATGGAACTGCATTAATAATGAAATTCAGTATGTAAATTGACAGTAGTGTAGTGTAGAAGCTCTCAGCTTCGAGTGTATTTTTGATAATTAATTTTTGTAATGTGAATTAATTTGGAAAAGTGATAAAACTGAAAAATATTAACCTTTTTTCTTTTTTTTCGCAACATTTCAATTTTAATCGGTAAGATTATTTGTATGACATTTCGATTGTGAAATTTAAGCGTTCAATTGTCGGGAATATGGAGACTGGATGTATACTGGTGCTAATGCTAACACTGCCTTATGGCATCTAGCTCTAAGAACACTGCATTCGCGGGTTAGAATCCCGGGTCGTACTTTAAGCCACCGTGTTGATATTTTAATAATTTTCAGGTTTTTTATGACTCTGTCACGATTCTACTGTATAATTTTTTTGTAGGTACCAATTTTTGTCAAAGTTCATCACACATTTGAAGCCATTGTCAACATAAAAGTGAGACGCCAAGCACCCAGCCATCAGTAACGAGCGATTCATCGGTCTTCAACGAAAGGGAAATTGCTTCAAGTTGAAATATGGGAAGTCGTGACTCAAAGAAAATTACCAACTACTTTATTTATGCAAAAGGTTATTCGACTTCACTTTTTGATGACTTAGATCACCACGGGAACGACTTAAAAACCATTGAACAGTTCAAAGAGCATGTAAGAAAAATTAAACGCAAACTACCGGTTGCTGATGGTTCTCCTGTGAAATCAAAAATTATTTACTTGCGCTGGGGACAACACTGTGAAGAAGTCGATGAAAACAGAATTAAAATAGATTTTCTTGAAAAAAAACAACAAACCTATTATGTATGGCCGAGCGTGATTATTCGTTGGTTACTACAAAACTATGACATCTGTGGTAAGAATAGTAAAATCAGGTTGCTATACATAATCACAAATAGTATAATTAACCTCAATGTTATAGAACATTGTTTTAACCACAACCAGAATATGCATTATGGAACGGTAGTTTTTCATGCCTTTAATAAAAATAATAAAGGCGTGAACTTATCAGTGGCGTCGTCTTTCTTCAAGAACCGTTGCATGGTCTACTACAATAATGAACTTTATCATAGCACCGACATTTCTAAAGATTTCGACTACGATACAATCAAAATTAATAACTTTGCTTCTGAACTAGATAAATTAAGTTCTTATATCAAATTGAAATTCCTGAATATTTCCTGTGATGATGCTCTAATTTTGGAAACGGTAAATAAACTTGTGAGACTGCGAGATCGTCTACTTGCAGAATTGGCATCGAGAGATCAACGCCTGCGTTTAATTAGCTTCGAAAAAATTGATGGAATTTACCCCATTAATCATTACGTATCAATATATAGGAACGAGCTTTCTGATATAGCCATGGAATTGGTGAGCAGTCAAATCAAGTACGCTATCATAACTTTGATCGGTTATGTTATTAGTGTAAATAAATCCTATTCATTCGATGAATTAAAATTCAAAGGTATTTCAAAAAACGATTTCCCATGGAATGTACTTGTGTAAAAAAGTACAACCTGCTAGTTTTGGTAAGTTCAAATCAACTATGGAATGTTCGCTGTTTTTGGTAAATGATGAAGACAATTAGTGAGTCAATAGGTATCTATACTTACAAACAACTTTTGGTAAGCAATAAAAAAATCGAACCACGAACAGTAATAATTTACCCGTTGGTCCATTGATCGTTGAAATGTTGGACTTTCAAGGATCAATGGGACAAGGGTTGCCACCTTTTTTGCAGTTAAAGTACATTGGTTATTATAGGTAAGAAAAAAGTACATACCTAGTATCAAAATAAAGTACAATTTATTTTTCTTTATTATTTTGTATCAAATTAGTATCTCTACAATTGCACAGTATCATTACAGTCTATATTTAAATTAATAAAAATAAGTAATTCATTTTTTATCAAATTCAAAAACGATTTGTTTCTTTCGTCTCGCCATTTGCTATTCATCACAGAAAAAACTCTTTCTGTAAATGCTGACGTGGCAGGAATAAACAGTAAAAATGAAATTACTTTATTTAAAAAATTATCATTACTCTTATTAAATACTTGCTGCCATTTTTATGCAGTTGCTAGTTCTGTAAAACCCTTAGAAGTACATATCTGATTTAAAGCGATTTCTGCATAAAAATCATCCATATTTACATTAACTTTTGCAGATTTAAATTTTCAATTATGTTAACAATAGTATTAAATTCTATATTGATCTTTAAATTTATATTACCTAGTGTACATAACCAGTTTGTGTTATTAAAATAAAACCATTTATTCAAGTACTCTAGGCTTCGTCAATAAATAATAAAAAAATCCTGTGAATTTTCCTAGTCATTTCCGGTAAAGATAACAGTTAATTTTTTTAGCGTTTCACAGCCAAAAAACAGATCTTGTTTTCTTTGTGTTAATCCATCTCTAAGACTAATCATAATCCCATAAATATCTAAAGTTGTTATGCAGTTGCCTTCTAGACATTTAACAGCTTTATTAAATAAATTTAACAAGTGACTACAAAAATGCAAATAAATTTTAATCATATTTTAGTTTTCCATCCTTTAAATTTGAAATCAACAAGCTAGTTATATAAATTGTTCTTTTATATTTTGTTGCTCATACATATTGCTACAAATACTCACTTAACACTTAGTGTCAAATTTACCTTTAACTAAGCTGTGTACTGTTGTAATTGGATTTTTGGTTCACAATGTTTGGCAGTTGAGTTTATATACTGTATATTGTATAGCCTAATATATGTAACTGTACCAATTTCAATAAAATAAAATAAAAATATCATTCTCAGTTTCACGACGTTTAACGAAAAAATTACGTACAATACTTTATTATAAAGTACGGGTGGCAACCCTAAATAGGACCTTGCCTATGGCGACTGTACTGGCATGGGTTTTTCTGTGGTTTCCCCATGTCACGTGCTCCCCCGACATCCTGTCTGAGGGTCACAGGGTAAATACGGTACAGAATGCACAACCCGGTCCACAGCCGCATGTAGAATAAAGGGTTGTGATAAGATATATCTTATCCCAACCCTTATCCTTCTTTTTTTCCTTATAAGGAGGAAAACCTGCTTCTAGGCCAAGAGGCTGGAGGAAAATCTTAAAAGGAAAAAAACAGTCAATTCTATTGATTATAGTTTAGCTTTTAGATCTTAAGAATTTCGCTATAATTTTAGTAACTGTGATTAAGTCATTCTGATTTAATACAAGACAGTAAAAATGTATAAATGTACTCGTATATTAGTATATTAAATATTTCATAAGGTGCAACTGAGTATTATTTATGTACCCTCTTTAAGCCTAACATCTTCAAGTTAGTCATCAATAAGGGAGGTTCATTTATAATTATTTAAATATATATGTATATTATATGGTTTTAATTTCAGCTCGATATCTACACGCGTTCTCGAGATACAGATCTTGACAGACGGACAGACGGAGAACAAAGTGATCCTATAAGGGTTCCGTTTTTTTCCTTTTGAGGTACGGAACCCTAAAAATGAATAAATAAAAGTAATTTAAATAAATTAAACCGACTTCAAACTGAAAAGAAAGAAATAACTCGAAGAAAATCTAAACTGGGCGTCTACCTAAGTAGATACGTAAACCAACTATTTTTTGAAGCCGGTGTTAGGCCCTAAGCTATCATCAACTAAGTCCTATACAGATAATCGTACATGATTATGGAATCTACATACAACTAAGTCTACCTAATATTACATGCATAAATTTGGCTCGCAAATGCCAATTAATTAGGACTATTTCAAAGAACAGATCAATGCTTATGTGATTGTGTTGTCGTGCGATGTCCAAGTCATTCTAATTTTTAAAGAAATAAAGATGTCTAATATCGATATGGTTACTACAAAAGTTGTTAGTTAACTAATTAGGTCACAATTTCTTACAAAATAGTTGGATATATGCTCCCATAGATAATATAATTAACTAACCGCCTTGGTTTTACATTAGATCTCACAACTTTTTGTGGTAGAAGAGCTGCGTTGCGAGACTTCGCTTTTTGTACATATTATGTTTTTGATGGGTTTATTCTTGTAACTGCAACCGGAAAATTATAAAACCGATAAGGGTTTTGTGGTCGTAGCTCGTCATTTTTATCTAAACCAAATATTCCACAATGCAGGAGGAAAACGATTCTTATTATCTACACTAATAATATGAGTATATTTAGGTATATTTATATTTAGGTAAATATATATTTAAGTAAATATATATTTAATTTAATCTTCACTATATTAATTAGCATTATAATGAGGAAAGATTTGTATTTTCGTATGTTTGCAACGAATAAACTCAATAACTACTGGACCGATTTCAAAAATTCTTTCACATTTAGAATGCTACATTATCCCTGTAATACAACTGCATGAAATCTACCGATTAGGACGAAAATAAAGAATTGTCCACAGAATTCGCCCTATTTACAGGTTTGGAATTGTCTTAAGTTTCAGATTTTCATATTTATTGAAGTCTTTGACGTGATAACGTATTACAAATCAATGAACGCCGGCTGTACGCACGAAAAATCATGACTCATTGTCACGTTCCGCCTGAGCCGAGCGTGCAAGCGAGATTGCAGAACAAGCGATAGAGAGGCACGATCGGCATAAGCATTCGGCTTGTGACGCATCTATCATGACGTTATCACGTAAAATTATCGTCCGTAAACCGACTTTACAGACAACCATTTTTAAAGGCTTCAAAAAAAGGAGGTTATCAATTCGACCTGTATGTTTGTAATATTGTCAGAATTGCACAATTTTTATATATGTTAGTCTATACCAGCTTCTAAGCATGTATGCCAAATTTCATAAGTGTATGTATGTTTGTAGGTTTGTATATTTATATGTTTATCCACGCATTACGCAGAAACTAGACATCGTATTTCAAAAATTATTATTGAATAAAGTATCTTTCAACTAAGGAGTCACTGTAAGTTTTATCGAAATCGGTTCAGTAGTTTTCAAGATATGGGCTTTTTTATCAACGACGCTATACAAACTACTGGGCGTATTTAGACGAAATTCGGTAGAGGTTTATCACACATACTATGTGAAAAGGCCTGGCATACTTTATTAACCGACTTCAATCAAACAGTAAATACTGTTAAAAATTAATAAATAAAAGTAATTTAAAAAAAATAAACCGACTTCAAACTGAAAATAGAGAAATAGCACGAAGAAAATCACTACGCGGGTGCGGGGCACAGCTAATAAAGTATATTTGAGTAGAAGAAGTAAAATAAACGGTATTTGGATAGTATTTTTAACAAACTTCATATATTTATAAAGATTTATATTTTACTAATTTTACTTAACTCTTACAAAGCAGAGCTTCGTAACAATATTTATTTGTTATGCAAGGCTGCAAAGTTGGTTTTTGGGGCGAGTACTTGTATTGAAACCTGTGCAAGCGAAGGATCCTAGAATCCTATATCAAATATAGAATCCTGAGCGTAGCGAGGGTTTCAAAAGTACGAGATGCAAAATAACTTTGCTGCCGAGTGAAACACAAAATTTTTCACCTCACTATAGCGAGGAAAACGCTAGTCCAGTGCTGCCACCTGTGGCTGGTCAGTGCGATTATTCAAAGAAATGAGGTTGACGCACTGACATGAAATAAGTATTTAATGCATTTTCAATGGACTTGCGGTATAGAAAAGTATGGAATAGAAAGGTTCGAATTTCAAAAACTCTTTCCACGCTAGCGGACAAAATGCACTTTTCCACTCAGATTTCTAAAGACAAACAGAATCTTTCCGAGCTTGTGAGGTGTTTTTTTTTTTTTAATGAATGCTCAATTAAACAAATTGCACAATGGCTTTGCACCTTTTTCCACCCAAAACTTACACTCAGCATAATATCAAATGTAACAGTTAGATACGCTACGAACTTTACATTGGTCCTATGCAGTCGAGTATCTTTTTTTCTAGTAGAAATATTTCTTTTTCATGATTAGTGAACAGCATTGATGATCATAAAACAGTATTATACAGTTTGAAAATAATTTATGCCGTGCCTACGTATTGCCTTTAGAATAAGTGAGCTCTTTGTAATTCAAGCCTAAAGTTGACAACCCTAAACGCAAGCTACAGTCCGCGCACTATCAGGCACCTTGACGCGAAGTATAGCGCTTTAGCAAGTCATAGTTACGCCTCAGTTGGTACCAATGGAATACCAATGAAGTGTCTAGTGAAAACATGTTTCACCACATTATTACACCCTCTCACACTCGTGTGCGTGAATGAATGAATGACGTCACCAATTTACACATTCAATAGGGTCAAAACGAAAGAGTCAAGTATCGATTTGAACCAAAATATGTTGAGCTTTTTTTTTGAACGGAGCTATTACGAAATAGGGTTCAACTTTCATTAGCAACATTAAATCATTTTAGTCTATACTCTGGCTAGAGGTAGAGATGAATTAAACAAAATCAGTCAAGCTGTTTAGGCTTTCCGAGGTAGTATGAAACATACATACATGCAAAACAATCTAGACAATATGTACAAGTTACAATAAAAACTGTAAAGCCGCAAAAAGGTCCGCAGCCGGTAGGATTCGAACCTACGCTCCCAGAGGGAATCTGATTTCGAGTCAGACGCCTTAACCACTCGGCCACGACTGCTTGAAACTGGAGGTCGAAATTACGTAACTTGTTCTCGAGATAATGTTAACTCCAATCTATTCTGTAACAGTTTATATGTATGTTTTTAAGCCCCGACGCAAAACGAGTGGAAGTGTGACGTTTGTATCTGTTTGTCTGTAAGTACAAGGCATTGTAGCTCCCAAACGAATGAAGCTATTTTGATTTAGATATTTTTTTTGTTTGAAAGAGTTTTTTTTTTATTTTAACATAGAAACATACATACATAATACACATCACATGTCAGATTCACATGATACATATTACACATTTACATTCGGAAAACATAACCCTCCTTCTTGAGTAGTCGCGTAAAACTAATAACCCGATTTAAAATAGCAGACGCCCAAACAAAATAAATATATTTAAACAAAGTTAAACGACTTTTTATGGGACTACTAAATCCCTTTCTTATTGAAATGAACGGAAAAAACCGGACAAGAGCGAGTCAGACTCTCCCACCGAGGGTTCCGTACAAACTAGTAGATAAAAGGTTTTTTTTTTTTGATATTTTCCTTCATAAATCGAAAAATATACATCGTAAAAATATTTAAAAACCTGTTTTAGATTGTGCTAATTAAGCTCTTTCATATAATACACCACATGATACGGTTAAAGAACTTTTGGACCCTCCTTCCTTGCATAAAGACCCTTTTTTATGTAATAAAAAAATTACAGTTTTCGGAATTTTTCCTTTATGTGTACTATATGACAATGCTTCTTGCCAAATTTCAAAGTTATAGGTCAACGGGAAGTACTCCATAGGCTTTGGATCCCTTGCGTCTTGACAGACAACAAAGTGATCCTAAAAGGGTTCCGTTTTTTCCTTTTGAGGTACGGAACCCTAAAAATAAGAAAACCCCCCTTTAAGAACCTTCTTCCTTCTTTTCGAAGTAGGTTGGTTAAACCTTGTAGCAAATTAAATGACTCAACGTAAACAAAACGAAAACAATAATTATTAGAGCTAGAAAACAAAAGTGCAGTCACGGAGTCACGACCTACCTCAATACTTAATCATACTTACTCTTACTTAATCTGTTACAAGGATGACTCAGGGGGCAATGACCTCTGACAGTTTGTTGGCCGACTGCGAGAAGTAGGGCAATATTTGTGGACGGAATGTTTCTTTCTATAGAAAGATTGCCACAATAAGCTTCCGTACAGAAAGGCGTGACACGGAAGCAACGCCTTCTGTCTGTCTGTGTGCCTGTCTGTATGTCTATTTCCGTATTTCCAATTGTTCCTCTGTCCGTCTGTCTGTACCTTTGTTCGTCTGTCCGTCTATCTGTTTGTCTGTTGTATTTTTAAACGACTGAATCTTTTATCACATAATTAAACTGTTCCTGGCGACACAGGGCACGATAAATGAAGTGGTAATAGGCATTTATTCATTTTTATAATTAGGATAGACTCACCTTTCGGCATCCCACATGGCGGCTTCGTTCTAGAATTATCTAGAAAGTCCAAATCGAACCTCCTAGCAGGGGGATATGTGAGCGCTACATGCCCGCACACACACGCAACCAGCGCGGCTAGAGACACGCACAATAGCGCACTTCTATACATCGTGAACGCACTCTTCGATTATGTTGACATTATATATTGAGGTTTAAATCACTTTTCATCACTTTTTGACACTTTTATGTAACTTTTGCAATGTACAAACGGTATTTTACGGTATTTATAGTACTTGGTAGTTACTATTAACACTTTTTAGAGATTTTTTGTTGTTTCAATCACTTTTACGTTTTATTGACGATTGTTTTTGGGGACTTTTGACACTTTTTATGCCACATGCACTTGTTTTGACACTTTTTAGATAACGTTAGCTGCGTGGTTTGTATTTTGTTGTATCTGTAACAAAAAATAAAATTTTTGTTAGTAACAAGCAAAAGCTAATGGCTATATTCTATCGACGCAACAGGTAATAGGTTCAAATCCCGTTTCTGTTTCTTTACAAATTATATTTTTTCTACTTTTTCAGCTTTATTTAAATACTATATAACTGTTGTCGGGGTTTCGCATAATAACTAGTACTAATGCGAATATTTTACAAATTGCAATATTATACAAGAAGGTTCAATATAATTAGTTT
This sequence comes from Lycia hirtaria, assembly GCA_947563715.1. Lineage (NCBI taxonomy): Eukaryota > Metazoa > Arthropoda > Insecta > Lepidoptera > Geometridae > Lycia > Lycia hirtaria. Next base: position 29,434,776 of record OX387377.1, on the reverse strand, counting down.
CATAATGTAGGACATTCTAATGCACTAGAAATAACAACGTAAATGTTCTAGATTTTAGATCTACATGAAATACTATGCCTAACATTTCTGGCAGCCTAAATCTGTCTATAAAATCTGACTTGCAATCTGCAAATACTGGGTTCAAATCCCACGGCTCCCGCTTCTTTTGGCAGTTTACGTAGTCCGTATTTTTAATTGCCACCAACAATGCCAATAGAAAATTATTTAATATTTTCCTTTAATTTTGCTCTATCATCAATCCCGACAGAAATATTTTTATTTATTCTTCTAGGCGTCCAACCAAAGGTTCTCAAAAAAGTTGCCAGATGGCGCTAAAAACATTCCTCGCTCATTTTCCATACAAAAATGTCACAATGTATGAAGACCTGAATCGCGCAAGCGAAGTTTTCGTCGTCAATTCGCAAGTATACTACCAAAGTTGAAAAGAGAGTGTACTTGCTTCGGCAGTACATATACTAAAATTGGAACGATACAGAGAAGATTAGCATGGCCCCTGCGCAAGGATGACACGCAAAATCGTGAAGCGTTCCACATTTTTTGAACTATTTCATTTTTATTACCTAACTTCTCAAAAGAAAGATATTGTTTTTGCCCCCCAAAATAAATTAATTAAATTATTATTATTGGAGGCTTTTTTGAAATTATTCGGGACAAATCGCATAATATGGTCGTATTCCTCTGCAAATGTAATTTCTATTTACCTACCTTCTACCTGTAAAATAGGGCCCAATCATCATAGATAAATGGCGCAATTTGGCCATGTTTTCACTACAAATATAATTTATATTTTACCATTTGCCATTTATTTTTGTTTTTAAATTTAACAACATTAATTAGTCATTTTCCAAATTATCATTTAACATTGCATAATTTAGCCACGATTTTCAACAAATATAAATTCCATGCGATTACAAAATAGGGCGAAAAATTAACTAGCAATATTTAAAATACTTTTAAAATTATAAGGACTAATTTGGCCACGTTTTCCCAACAAATAGAAATTCTGTTTCCAAAAAAATTGAATACAAATTTAACTAACGATTTATTTTTAATAAATAATCACCAATATTATCATTTAATTACCAATTTGCATAGTTTGCATACTCTTTCCAACAAATATAAATTCTGTAGCCTAAAAAATAGGGTAAGTATAAATTTAACCAACAGTTATTATTATTAAGGCATCCTCAAAGTACCAGATTGCATAATTTGACCATGCTCTCGCTACAAATATAAATTCTATGACCTACAAGATAGGGTGCAAATTTAACTATGATCATTACGGTCGTCACAGTCAACGGTCACTCTCTACTTTCTCCACAATGGTCGTTTATATTTATTGTATTAAGTATTGTTTTCACTTGTCTAATATCATTCTTATATGATTGAGTCGTTATCTCGGGCCCCGGGGCAACAGTAATAATAATAATATCTTCTTCTTCTTTGGATTTTTTCAAGTTTCTTGAATAAAACAAGTTGTAAATGTTCTAGTCACAATCTAAGTCACGTATACAGTAAATTTATAAGTCGAGTCCTGCTTAAGTAAAGTGGTGGCGACTTTACTAGAAGCTTCTATGGAGTTTTGCCGACAACGTAAAATCACACGTTTCACTGCTTTATTTGACTTGCCCACACTCACGCACTTAATCAAACACTTAATGAATAAAACACCACCATTTTTATAGCATTAATGTTGAAAATAACACAAGTTTAGGAAAATAAAACAAAGCAACAACACGTTACTAAGACGTTCCCGCCAAATCTCAATAATAATATCACACTTTATTGTGATCATATTTCAAAGTCACAACTGTCACACTATTAAGCGCCTACCTAAGAAGGAAAGTAAACTTTTTATCACAAGCTTTGGTTTGTTACAAGGGTCAAATCTTGCAATTGAATTTTAAACTAGTTACTTTTGAGTGTGTTCTAGTTACCCACGACGTAAAAACGACGAGGTGTTATAAGTTTGACGTGTCTGTGTGTGTCTGTGGCATCGTAGCTCCCGAGTGGATGAACCGTTTTTTTTTTTTGTTTGTGTTGTCAGGAATGTTCTTAGCTATGTTTCATCAAAATCGGTTCAGCCGTTTTTTTTGTCCGGGGTTTTTGAGATTTTATAAACTTATACTTCATTAGTGATGACATACATTGAAACATGGTCATTCACTATGGGCCTTATAAGGAATCTCAAGGTCACGCAACGAGCTATGGAGAGGGCTATGCTCGGAGTCTCTCTGCGAGATCGTATTAGAAACAAAGATATCCGTTGACATACAAAAGTCACCGACATAGCACGGCGAATTACCAACTTGAAGTTAATATTTTTTTAGATATGTGTTCCATTTCAGAATAATATATAATCTACTGTATAGACAATATTTATAGCACATTTAGCTAATAGTCCTGTTTCTTGTGTTCATAATCTTGCATGGGAGTATGGAAGCCTCGATGTGCGAGCGAAACTAATACTTTAATTTAGTGATTTTAATAATTTTATTTAATTTAGTGCCTTCAAAATTGACCACAATATTTTACTTTGGAAACTAACGTAATTATCACACATTTTAAATAAAAACTACTGGTCACTCACGTCTGTCGAGTGCAGTCCAAAAATCCGACTATAGTTTCAACCGCATTCGGCGGTCTTTTTCAAAGGAGCAGCGCAAACGTCACTCTCGGCGGTGTGGTTAGTGCGAGGCGCGTCATCGATCGAGAGTGACATTTGCGCTCCTTTGAAAAAGACCGCGGAATGCGATTGAAACTAGTTGGATTTTTCGATTTAAAACAGACGTGAGTGACCCGTAGTTTTTATTTAAAAGACCATAATATGATTTAAAAAAAAAAACTCGTTTTGCCCCCGGTCATGTAATAACTAATTAGTAATTACCTAACTGTCACATGCACCCGACGTCTACCACACCACTACTTGTGTCTAGGTACGTCGACACAAGGAAGCTTACTTACCTAATCCGTCACACGGCGATTCTGTCTCCTTTCCTTTGTAATCGCAGACGAAAATTAGTAGGAAATATACAGAGATACAGGTACTAGGAATTCGATATAAAGAAAATGAAATTTTAAAATAAAAATAAATCAAAATTTACAAGCCGTTAATTTCTGCGAAATCGTAAAAATATAATAAATATTAAAGAACACGCACATTTCTAATACGGTCTCGATTAGTGCAGTATACGGTGTTGTAGTGAATGTCATGCTTATTGGGAAAATAAGAAAATAATGACACACTTCTCTTCTCCTGAAACAAATTATCTATAATACATCTTAGATTAAGAATGTTTCGCTGCGCTCAATAGATTGAGCCTCGTATTATTCACACCATGTCCACTATTTATTGTCAAAAATATATGGAAATATAAATATTTCTGACATGTCAACGGTTATAAAAATATGTCCATATATTTGTACGTGCGTTCTAGTACATCAATAGTAAGGTGGCATAAAAAATGCATTAAATTATCACTATTTTAGCAATTAATTTGTCTTCACGTGACCCCAACTTGATGCAATGTATGACCGGAAAGTGGGAATGAAGCGGACACGTTTATACAGCTGAATAGCGAACAGGCTAAGTTTATGGCTCCTTCCATTGTGATAAAACTTCCTCGGTATTTATTCATGTGTTGCCAATCTCATTCTCCATCATATTCATAAAGATCAAGGTATCTGACCCGCGTTTTGTTTTTTCCGAAGCAAAAGAACAGTTATACATCTGCACATTTTATACTCACTGATGTCAAAACTATTTCTAAAACGTAACAGATTCATTATGTCATTAGACGACTAGAATCGATCTAGAATAGTAATTACTAAATTTGGGCGAATTTAAATCGATTTATTTTTGAAATTTTATCGATTCGACTCGATTACAGAAGTTGAACTTTGAACTGTCTGCGACGTAATGTGTTTGTTTCAATAAAAGTATTAAACCGTGCTTAAAATTACTAAATAAAACCGGCCAAATGCGAGTCGGACTCGCGCACGAAGGGTTCCGTACCATTATCTATAAAAACGGCAAAAAAGTCACGTTTGTTGTATGGGATCCCCCTTTTAATATAAATTTTATTTTATTTTAATTATTTATTTTTAAAGTGAATAATATAACACAATATTTATGTTAATATTTCAAGCTTCTACCTGTTGCCGTTATCAATATCAAGCAAAAACGAGCAAAAAAAACACGTTTGTTGTATGGGAGCCCCCTTAAATATTTATTTTATTCTGTTTTTTAGTATTTTGTTGTTATAACGGCAACAGAAATACATCATCTGTGAAAAATCCAACTGTCTAACTATCACGGTTCATGAGATACAGCCTGGTGACAGACGGACAGAAAGGCAGACAGCGTAGTCTAAGTAATAGGGTCCCGTTTACCCTTTGCGTACGGAACCCTAAAAATTAGCTCAAACACGAAGCGCCAACGATTTTGTTAGAAGACTTGCATGTTAATTCCTCAATGGTTCATTCAGACATACCTACATAATACAGAACACCCTTCTACGGCCATTGGGCAAAGATATTACATCTCATCTACCCACATCAGCAGATAACTTGCACAACAAAGCTTAACTATAACCACAAACTACTTATCGATAAAATGTTCCGCGAAATATCGATAAATGTAATCGAGTGATCGATATCGACGTCGCGTCGGTCGACGAGGTATGCGGGTGAAAGTGGCAGGTGGTAGGTGGCAGGTGGCTATCATACCACTTTTGAATACTTATTGAATCTACTGTTATACTGTCCTTCAATAGACGATATGAAATGTCCAAGTGCGTGTCGTGGCACGCGCAAAGTAGGGTTCCGTAGGTGCACATTATAATTTATGTGCACTTACAACAGAGTCTTCTATTTACCCGACTGCGTAAGAAGGAGGGTTATGTTTTTCGAATGTATGTTGTTTATATATGATCGCCTACAGCCTAAACAGCTTGACCGATTTTCCAAACTTTTCGTAATAACCAAGTTATTTTGCTAAAATTATTCTAAAGAATGTGCATTTATAATCTTTTACAGCGATTTTAGGCATACTTTCTCACAAATACGTACACTCAACAGCGTCTCAATCGCGCGTAACGAAATCGTAAGTTAAACTGAAAAACAGCTTTTCTGCAGTTGGGTATTTTGCTTTTCTTTTAATATACTTATAGATACTTGTATAATATCAGTTAGGATTAGACACCTTCTTTCTTGAAGTTGGTTAACATAAAAGCAGTGACGTAACTCTATTGTGAATTAATCTAAATAAGTATAACCGCAACACGGTGTGACATAGTTGTCACAAACCAGGGCTATTACCAGGGTTGCCAATCTTACTGTTGACAAATAAGTGGCCAAGATCGTGCAGAGACACGCGTATAGTAGGGTTCCGTAGCTAATGCTGTAATTTAAAAGAAAACTACTTGGCGAGTACTTTTTGTTTAGGCTACTTTGCGAAAAGGTCAATGACCTCAGTACTAAGTAATAATGACTTAAATGTTTTATATATTATAACTATATCTCGAAAATTTGTAATCACAGAGTGTTCAAAACAATTTTCATTGAAAGTTTTGGTCTACTACTAATGCGAACTACTATATGAGAAGAGCTCTGTTGTTGTTGTTGTTGTAGTTTAAAAAATTGAAGCAACCGACTTCTCATGGATGCCATTGTCAGAACTGGACCAAATTGAAATGGGACCACACGGGAAGCACCAGCTTTCAAATAAAAAAAGAATCATCAAAATCGGTTCACCTAGTCGAAAGTTCTGAGGTAACAAACATAAAAAAAAAAAACTAATTGAGAACCTGCTCCTTTTTTTCTGTTGAAAATATAAATTCATTTTTTATTATTCATAATTGACCGCTAGCGACCGCTAAAAGGAACCTATACATTAGCAATTTGAACACACCCAGATGATAATTATTCGGAAATATACATTCAAGAAGCGTATTTCCACATTTTACTTCTTCCACGTAATAGTTCCACTTCTTCCATATAATACTTCCACTTCTTCCATATAATGTTACTAAGTGTTTCTTTAATAACTAAGTACGTAAATAATTAATGAATATGTTGTTTATTGTCCATTTTTAATGATTGGTCTAGAATCTAGAAACACTTGCACGCTTTGACAGCGAAAATAGAGGACCAAATGTTATTACTATCTTAAGACCACATGTTTGTATACCTATTTTGCAAGAAATAAATGAATTATGAATTATAATATTTATTTTGTAATTCCGTTTCATAAAAACATTCTTAAATGCTATCCAAATAAGTTACACTTAAAACTAATAGATAAATAATAAATAATTGTAAAGCTGAGTGAATGGAGATTATTTAAAATATCCATAGGCAACAGAGCTTATGGATAGTTCAAACAATCTCCAGTTTCAGGCAAAGTGCCCAAACCGCATTTCCTCGCTGAATGGCAATGCTTATTTTGACGTGACAACGTCTAATAAATCGATGAACGCGCGCCCTACTGTCGCTTCAATTATAATTGAGCTCCGAGGAATGATAATTATCATTCATCATTCCTAGCTCGCGCGCGGACGTATGTCGTCACGTTAAACTATGCTATCGTCCGTAAGCCGACTTTACAGACAACCAATTTTTTTTGTCCAAAGTAAAGGCCAACCAAATATTAATTACTTCTCGCAAAAAAGTTGACAACCCTGGCTATGACATAAATATGACAACTGTGTCACATTAGCTGTGTGACATAAATACGATTATGTAACGTGAGATAAAGAATACAATAACAAATTCACATGTTTTACATTTCATGTGAAAAATGTTTTGGGAAAAAGTTGAATGGGACGTTGTCTTACGACAGGTAGGTATACTTTTAACCGACTTCCAAAAAGAAGGAGGTTATCAATTCGGTCTGTATGTTTTTTTGTATGTTTGTTCACCGATTACTCAGCCAATTGTACATTGTTTTTGATGAATCTTTTTGTATTTGGTGAATCATACTTCAGGGGTGGTCCCATATAAATTTTATCACAATCGATGCAGTACAGCGTAGGAAGACCAGCCACAAGGTGGACAGAGGATAATCTTACAAGTGGCGGGAAGACGCTGGATGCAAGCCGCTTACAACCGGTCTTTCTGGAAATCCATGGGGGAGGCCTATGTCCAGCAGTGGACTTCTTATGGCTGAGATGATGATGCAGTATTTTAGTTTTTATAACAAAATAACTGGTAAAATATCGTCCAAACGCCTGTGTTCTAAAAAAAAGGAAATAAAGAAAATATAAAAGTGAAAGTGAAAAGTGTTCTACGCCTGTGTTTATTTATACATACGTTTATAGACTGTGTTTATTTATACAGACGTTTTACACATTGCGTATTTTGATTTTTCAGTTTTTAAACTATAATTATTTTAGTCTCGCTAAGTAGTCTTCTTTTAGATTATGAATCCTATAAATATATACCTGCCTCGAATGCCTGGCTTATTTGTGTAGTTCTTCAAATCACGAGTGAATAGGTTTCTTGAAGTCAAGCGCGCTGCATCGTAGACCGTAACTGTCGCTTAATACCAAGCGAGTTGACGGTCAAGCGAAAGCCTATTTTCGAATAAGAAAAAAAGGTAGTTCAGTTCAGTGGTTGTATGGCATTATTTGATATAAGAATAGCACTGATTTTAATTTTCAATTACTAAGAATAACAGCTGAAATTGTTATATTTTTTAATTTTTTTTATGAATAAGTAATAAAATCACCGAGCGTTGTTAGTGGTCAATCAAAGAATATCATCTGAATGATGTATTTCATATGATATAAAATTTCAAAAGTCACATCAACATCCGATATGGTCTAGTGGCTAGGATACCTGGCTCTCACCCAGGAGGCTCGGGTTCGATTCCCGGTATCGGAATATATTTTTGTATTTTTGACAAATCTTTTAGTTTGCTAAAGAAATTTGTCCTATAATGTAAGTTATCTTTTACTTTTTAACCCACTTCAAAAAAGAAGGAGATTATTTACAATTAAAATAATTAAAAATCCTAAATGTTTCTAGTCCGCTAAGCGAAATAAATATGTTTTCCGCCCATCTATCGTCGAGTAGCGAAACTAACTGACCTATTTCAAACTACGAGATTTGGGAGGGAACGAAAAACTGAGTTTGCGCGTTATATTATCATGTTGCTTCTCTATTACATTTTTTGCTTGACGAATACTTGATAGTGGCAAATACGCTAATTGCACGAGTCCAATACTCCCGAAAGTAAAAATAAAGAACGAGAAAGTTGGAAAACGACGTAAAACCGCGAGAAAAAAAAAACTTTCGCTATCTATGACCCTGCAGCCAGATTACGATATAAGATAGCGAAAGTACATTTTATTCAGTGATGAAACGTTAAATAATTCAGCGCAAAATCGATGATAGCCATGAAACGATCGTGGCTAAACGAGTCATTGCAGCTCCATGGCATTTATATCAATGCAAAGGATTTCAAACTTTATTCTTTACACACTTAGTTTCTATTTTGATTACACCTATTGATGGACTTTTAACGTTATTATCTAAAGAATTTAGGATTCGCTTCTTGAACTGCTTCTTTTTCACCCACACGGATTGGATTCGCGCGATTATCGTATTTACCGTTTTCAAGTATAGGATTTTTTTATTCTTATTCCTTTTATTGATAAGATCGTCTTTCCAAAATCAATTTAAGTGCAACGAGACGTTTTTTAAACAAATGTAAGTCTTATCTAGAACAAGATAAGATAGAAATTATATTGTAGGTAAAGCAGGAAGTTTAAGACTTCCGTCATTTATACATGGTGCTTTTAAGGTGGGAAAGATTCTATCAGCCGGCTTGACCTTCCTTGATGAAATCGTATGAGAGTAGTTAGTTGATAGAGATCAAATTTGACACGCTTTTATTTTTTATCTCATTCCCGTGAGAATTGTATGAAATTAAGTAATCGTTAACACCTACTAAATGTATAAGAAAGAAATATCTTTCTTTGTTTCTTTGTATTTGTTTATTGTTTTTACACGACAGCATTAAGAGATAATGCCTTTTAACCAAAATCAAAATGCGCAATTTTCATTTAAAAATCAAACTACTGAATTTTGACTAAACCCTATAATCTTGCCAATTTCGAGTCTTGTATCTATTACCGTTCAAAAGGTAGCCGTTTATATGTAGGACAGACAGACTGACAGCCGGCCACCGTTGCCTCACGAATAGGCTCCACATTACAGCACATTAGGTACGGAAGGAAAAATACAATCAAATTGTTAACCTCCTTTTTTGATGTCGGTAAAACAAGAATGTCTGCTGTAATGTTATTATATTGGTCACGCTGCCTCCACCTGCAGAGTTCACAAACCTGTTTCAATACATTTCTCAAGTTATTAAGAAACCGCTGCCCGTTAGCTTAAACACTTGTGCGAGGTACTTTTAACTATTAATTGATCAGCGTTCGCTTCATATTTTAGCTTAGCCTTTTTTACCTGACTGCAGCAGGTGGGTAATGATTTTCAACAGACTTGAAAAAAGAGTTTTTTTTTTGTTTGTTACGGTCCTATGCAATAGGGCGAATTCTGTGTTTGTTACCTCATAACTTTCGACTGGGTGAACCGATTTTGATGATTATTTTTTTATTTGAAAGCTGGTGCTTCCCGTGTGGCCCCATTTCAATTTGGTCCAGTTCTGACAATGGCATCCATGAGAAGTCGGTTGTTACAGTTATTTAAACTATAAATAATTATCATGCACAAATAGCACAATATTGTTCGTCACGTTATCTTTGAAACCACAGCTTTATATATTATTTTCATAGGAACGCTATTTCTCCTAAATATTATCCGAAATTCAATGATACATTTTTATATGTTTTAAATAAAAATTACGGGTCATTCACGTCTGTTTTAAGTAGAAAAAGACGACTATAGTTTCAACCGCATTCGGCGTTCTTTTTCACAGGAGCAGCGCAAACGTCGCTCTCGGTCGTAGTACTCATAGTTGAGTACGAGGGGCGACCGAGACTGACGTAGTTTTTGACTACTCGCGTAGTTTTTTATTTAAAATGTGTGAAAACTACGTTAGTTTCCATAGTAAAACATTTTTATATGGTTGGAAGTGGAACCATAATTATCACAGATAAAATTGAAACAACCGATTTTAAATACGCAATATAATTTACTTGTGTAAGCTCTTCGGGTAGAATATATAATTACAATTATATTGCTCTCCTTGTCGCTCGACAGATCAAATCGAACTTTTTCTCTACGTATTTTACGGCAACCGTATACAAGTCCTATTGCCGTTTCTTTTGTGAATTTTAGTTAAACTGACCACCAGAAACGAAGGTCCTGTCTACACGACCGATTAGTTTAATTAGGTGTATATTTAATAGTTATGGACAATTAATAATAATTACACGGTCAAGGCAAAGGTTTCTAACAGTTGGATGACATTTATTCCAGTTATTTTGTTTTAGAAACCAAAGACATTTCGTGAAATTCGGCCTTGTAGTTTAAAACCGACTTTAACCGGTTTTGGGGCCAATCTGAAAGTATATCCTTAAAAAAAGTTGTTACCGCATACAAACACAAATAAAAGTAATTAAAAAAAAATAACCGAAAAACAAAACAATCTAATTAGCTGAAAAGGGAGAAATAACACGAAAAATTTGAAATCGGTTGAATATATAAAATAAAACGAAAGTATGAAAAGATCTCCCTCTCGTTTCGATTGACACTTACGGTAATATAGTTAAATCGATTCCGTAATCGATATGTTTCGGACAGCATCCGAATAATCGATTCGATTGTATAATATAGAGATGTACTTTTACGCAATTTTAGCAATTATATCGTTACGGCTGCTTGTTTTTTGTGTTAATAGGGAATGTATGCCGTAACTATAGAGCTGTTATGTCTAGAGTAGTTAAAACATACAAATTATAGCTTTGAGCTAGACAAGTGTGACGATCTAGTCAGATGGTGGAGAAATTAGGTTGCATTTATAGTTTATTCAGTCATTAGGTAGTTATTACTTTTTAACAGACTTCCTTTTTTGTAAGATTACCTACCTACCAACCTCTAAGTATTAGCTAAACGAAATTAGGTATTTGGAAGTCGGTTGTTTCAGTTTTTCAAACTATAATTATAGTACTTTTTTTTTATCTGTACAAATTGTCCCACTGCTGGGCGCGGGTCATCTTCTCATTGTGAGAAGGGTAAGGCCATAGTCTACCACGCTGGCCAAGTGCGGGTTGGCAGACTTCACACATCTTCAAGATCATTGAGAACTCTCAGACATGTAGGTTTCCTCACGATGTTTTCCCTCACCGTTTGAAGTTGGCGGCAATCAACAATACACACCGAAAAGACGTGCGTGCTGCGGGATTCGAACCCAGGACTTCAGGCCTCCCGACTAGGCTGCCGGATACTTTAATTATACTTTAACCAACTATAATAACTACTTAAATAATTTTAACCAACTGTAGAACTAGGTATATATATATATATATATATATAAAGAACCGTTCTATGTATATGTTGATCCAGTACGATTTTAGAAGAAATGTTGATCCACCTTTTCGACGCATATAATTGGCTCCCTACGAATACAAAAGATATACTTTGATCCGGGGTTGAAATGGAAGGGTCGTCCGGCGATCTGCATCGGTCTCTTTCCAACATATTCGTCATCAAAAAATACATTAATGAAAGATTTTTGTTGATCCGTAACGATCGAAAAAATTATACCGATGCGTCAAATGTGTATCCGTTTTATATTCATGCGCGTGCACAATCTTCCTAACTAACGTTGATCCACAGTCCAACAGTAGACTTCTTATGGCTGAGATGATGATGATGATGAACGTTGATCCGAGGGCATTTGACCTTGACGACCGTGCGGTGGGCGGGGGAGCGGCTGGGTCGGAGAGGGCAGCCCAGCGACAAGACTTTTGAAAAATAGGTATTTCGCGAATCTATCGCTGTCTCGAAAGAGCCGAATGAAGATGATTTCTATGTGTGCGTAAACAGATTGTTTGTGTGCGCGCACCGCCCGGTGGCGGCGCGCGGCTCGCGGCAGCGGCGAGTCTTCGCAATCTTTACTTGCGTACCTATGCGCCTGCCTGTTGGATGGTTAATAAGAATACAATTAATAATATTTATTCTTATTTCCTTAATGTTTGACTGATTTATTTTAAAGTAGATATTACTTAATTAATGCACCTAACTATATTTAATGAGTAGTAAGAATTAGGAATATTTTTTAGCACTTGGCCATTTATTTTCCTTATATTCTGCAAATAGGTATTTATACAGATCACCTAGTTTAGACATTTTTTTTAATGAAAAACGTACGAGTTAACGGTGTACGCATGTATTCGGCCCCAAAATAATCAGAATAACTGGTGACTGGCAAGCCGAACTAGGCGGTCGTCGCGGTGCGCTGGGACTTCGTTCGTTGCCTGGCAACGGCGAGTCAAGGTCACACTACACGCTGCTTTTCTGTTTAGAAATCGCGCATTTGACGAAAAAATAAATACACGTGATACTATCTTACTACACCACCCCTCCCCCTTGTGATATTTCGTGATTTTTGCCAAACGCCCACCCCCCTTTCGAGCCTCACTTGATTAATGGACGGCCCCTAACATTAAAACCACGAAACTTTAATAAAAAAAATTACCTTTCCCTTTTTAACCGACTTCTAAAAAAAGGAGGTTATCAATTCGACTTGTATGTTTGTAATATTGTCAGAACTGCACAGTTTTTAGATATGTTAGTCTATACCAGCTTCTAAACATATGTGCCTCATGAGTGTATATATGTTTGTCCACGCATTACGTAGAAACTATGAGTCGTATTTCAAACTTTCAAACTTACGGTTCAGTAGTTTTCAAGATATGGGCTTTTGAACACTTACTTCGTTCATCGCAACTGCAGAGCAGTGTCTACACCTTATATTTCAATTGTTTGATAGACAGTGACAAGTTGTATTTAAAAGAATCTATTTTATTGAATAAAGTACCTTTCAACTTGGAGTCACTGTAAGTTTCATCAATATCGGTTCAGTAGTTTTCAATATTATGGGCTTTTGAACACTCACTTCGTTCATCGCAACTGCAGAGCAGTCTCTACACATTATACCTACCTATTTCAATTATTTGATAGACAGTGACATGAGCGGTGATAAGCTTTGACGATTGTATTTTATCGACTTCAAAATAATAAATACTATTTAAAATAATATAAAATATTGAACCGACTTCAAACAGAAAAGAAATTACGAAAACGGTAAAAAAAAATCAAATTACTTTTATTGTTCTACAAGTATCATGAATAGTTTGCGCAGCGCATGAGATGAAAGACATTTTATGGCTAAGTTTTTTACACCTTAGGCTACATTATTGAAGTTTTAGTAAGGATCCCTATTTTTTTCTAATATTAAATACCTATAGCCTATGCTACTCAAAGATAATGTAGCATTCAAAAACGGGACCCTATTACTAAGACTTCGCTGTCTGTCTGACGTCCGTCTGTCACCAGACTTTATCTCATGAACCATGATGGTGTTGTGTGAAATGTCCATCAATATTTATATATATTTATATATATATTATGATAGACAGTTAACATTTTCACAGATTATGTATTTCTGTTGCCGCTATAACAACAAATACTGAAAAACAGAATAAAGTAAATACCTATTAAGGGGTCTCCCATACAACAAAAGTGATTTTTTTGCTCGTTTTTGCTCGATATTAATAACGGCATCAGGTAGACGCTTGCATTCACAGAATATTAAGTTATTTATATTATTCACTTTAAAAATAAATAATTAAATTAAAATAAAATTAATATTTAAGGGTTAGTTTCCATACAACAAACGTGATATTTTTGCCGTTTTTAGGGTTCCGTACCTCAAAAGGAAAAAACGGAACCCTAATAGGATAACTTTGTTGTCCGTCTGTTCGTCTGTCTGTCTGTCTGTTTGTCCGTCTGTCCGTCCGTTGAGGTTTCAAGACCTTTATCTCGGGAACGCGTGAAGGTATCTTGTTGAAATTAAACCATATACGCAGATCCATAGTCGCTTGCTACAGAAAGAAAAATTTCTCAGTTTTCGTAAAAAAAGTTACAGCCGAATACCTATGTCGTAAAAAATGCACATTTCGACACTCACACGGGAATCAAAACCTTTCGGGTACTTCTCGTTAACCTAGAACTATGATTTTTGGCAAGAAGCATTGTGTTACGAGTATATTCATCATCATCTCAGCCTTAAAAAGTCTACTGCTGGACATAGGCCTCCCACACGGATTTCCAAAAACACCGATTGGAAGCGGCTTGCATCCAGCGTCTTCTCGCCACTTGTATGAGGTCATCTATCCATCTCGTGGGTTGTCTTCCTACGCTGTGCTTGCCGGTGCGTGGTCTCCACTAGTGAACCTTTCAGCCCCATACGAGTATATTACATATAGGAAAAAATCCGAAAACTGTTTTTTTTTTTATTTAATCACAAAGAATAGTGTCTTTATGCAAGGAATGAGGGTCCAAATTTTTTAATGAATTAACAGTATCATGTGGGGAATATGAAAGAATTTAATTAGCATAAGTTAAAACAGGTTTTTAAATATTTTTACGATGTGTATTTTTCGGTTTATGAAGGAAAATATAAAAAATATACCTATGTAATTCCTCCCTTTTATCTACTAGTTTGTACGGAACCCTCGGTGGGCGAGTCTGACTCGCACTTGTCCGGTTTTTATTAAACAGGGTGCTATATTATTCATTAGGAAGCGATCGTGAGGGTAATGTATACATATGTAAGCAGTACATATCGTTTTTTAATTAATTTATATTAAAATGTAACCACTATTTTTTAATAACTAAAAAGTGTCTTTAGGTTCCTTAGATGCACTCTACATTATTAAAAGCATTATTGAAGAAAGAGTAAATTAAGATAAATAAAACACAAATTCCTAAAAATACGATTTAGGTACTTACCGAAAGGCGAAAGTCAGCGAAACAGTCCTTTGAGGAGCCGACCGCGCGCGCGCCGGGCTTCGGCGGCATGTCTTTTGATTTGTGCCGCGACGCGACGCAACTGGCAACTACCAGTTCGCGAATTACACTAGGTGCGGCGAGACGTTTTCCGCCCGCGCCGCTTCCGCGTTCTAGTGTATTTTTTCGTCATACATGTCGTGATAATGGGTGATAAAATGTTTCTATTGTATTGTGCGTTTATTGGTGGTTAAACTAAGCCATTAGAATCATGTATAAAAGGTAGATAGTAGCCATGCGCGGGAGTAAAATCGCACGCCGCCGACGACGGCGGGTGACACCGCGCCCACCCCGCTGTGGCTCAAGCAAGGTCATCGCCCCGGGCAGACACCTGTTCATAGGATGTCCGTGATAAGGTAGAGAAACACTGAATTCACTGGCGGCGTCGTGTGGCGGGTCGCCCTCTTCCCTCAAACATGGTTGTATTTAGTGCATCGGGTTATGCATAGGTACGACGCGAGAGTG
Organism: Lycia hirtaria; assembly: GCA_947563715.1. Lineage (NCBI taxonomy): Eukaryota > Metazoa > Arthropoda > Insecta > Lepidoptera > Geometridae > Lycia > Lycia hirtaria. The sequence continues at coordinate 29,419,245 of OX387377.1, read as the reverse complement.
CATGGCACGGCTAGAGTCTGGACCGCCTACTTCGTCTGGGACAGGCGTCGTTGCTCTCGTGTCCCGCGCCGCGAACCACAGCGTGAACTGTGTGTGTGTGAGTGAACTCAACTCAATTCAAATTATGCTGCTAAACTAGCAACTAGTGAACCAACTCGCCTGATGTTAAGCGACGATGTGACCGAGGATGGAGCTCGTCAATCTAGAAGATATCTACCTATTCACTCTAGCCTTGAAAATTCCAAGATTGTAGGTCTCAGGAAACAGAGATGGCGGCAAAGAATTCCATTCTTGTGCCGTACGCAACAGGAATGTGGATCGATATCGCTGAGTACGGATTTTTGGCATTTCAACGAGAAATGGGTGGTAATTGTTTTTATATACCATATTATGTTTTTACATAAAAACTATATTCTATCAGCCATCTGGTTCCCATAGTATAAGTTTTTGCTTAGTTTGGGGTTAGATGGTGTTGTGTGAAAATGTCTTTCTCCAATTTATTAATATCTCCTATATTACAAACAAGCAAGTTTTTTTTTTATCAGCCCTGTTTGTACAAACTGTCCGACTGCTGGGCGCGGGCCATCTTCTCATTATGAGAAGGGTAAGGCCATAGCCTACCACGCTGGCCAAGTGCGGGTTGGCGGTCTTCACACACCTTTCAAGATCAATGAGAACTCTCAGGCATGTAGGTTTCCGATGTTTTCCTTCACCGTTTGAAGTTGGCGGCAATCAACAAATAACTTCGAAAAGACAGAGGTGCGTGCCGCGGGATTCAAACCCAGGACCTGCGAATTACAAGTCGGACGGTCTCCCGACTAGGCTGCCGGAAACTAAAGCCAACATTATGTAGGTATTATGAACAGATGACCCAAGGTCAGCTGCAAATAAGCTCTCTCGCGAGGTCTACTGTTCGTAGAGCTACTATTTTTATTTGTTGTTATAGCGGCAACAGAAATACATCATCTGTGAAATTTTCAATTGTCTAACTACCACGGTTCATGAGATACAGCCTGGTGACATACGGACAGATGGACGGACGGACAGACGGACAGCGGAGCCTTAGTAATAGGGTCCTTTGCACCAGAAACATGCTGGAGCGGGAGTCACCTGTCCTATCAAATATTCGGTGGCCCAACTCACCAATGAGCTGTTTGGCCTCACTACCCCAACAACCCATGGTCTCTACCGCAATTGGAATAAAAGTATACAAAGGTTAAAAAAAACTATACCTACCTATAACTTAACAAAAAAACTTAGCCAGCATGGGGACTATGGCCTGAAAATCCTGAAATCCTCTACTTGGAGTAGACCCGTTCCCAACAGTGGGAGGTATAGTGGGAATGATAGTTCGAAACGGTTTGAGACCAACGCTCGACGATGCCATTCTGTTCGACCCGTGTGCCGTGGTTCGACGGGCCAATGAGAGGACTTACTGCCTTCTGATTGGTTCATTTGAATCGGATCAACAATTATCGGAGTGGATTTGTATATTGGATCAACATTTTCCTTCACCTCGACGGAGTCAATCGTTGATCCGACCGGAGCCACATTAGTATAAGAAAATATATATTGGATCAACAAAAAGCACCCGGATCAACATACGTTTTCGGATCAACAATGTGCTCACGTGACGGCACGCATGATCAACAATTGACGGGTTGGTATCTCTATATATATATATATATATATATATATATATATATATATATATATATATATATATATATATGTTTCTATCATAATAGGACAATGCCTGCCTCAGCTTGACCCATTTTATTTTGAGAGATCTCTATAAACTAGCATCTCTATTTTAGCAATTTAATTCAGTAATTCTATATCTTTAAATATATATTATGCCAGAGGGAGACTTGGCTGGTTCTTTACAAGTAGTTACACCAGAGGTGAACTGAGGTTAATCGCTTTCTTACAATAAGTGCTCGTTCAATCGGAGAAAGCGATTGAAAACACTGATTGTGATTGATTATGATTAATCTGTTCAGTTGTGAACACAGATGATTGTAAAGTTTATTGTGCGTGATTTAATGAATTCTATTTAACTGTCATTAAACATGTGGAATGCTTGTTTAGACTTTTAAAGGTTGATTTTATGTCTTTATTCGAAACTTATACAATTTTTTATGATAAAACTGTGTGAACCAAGAAAATTCAACATTAAGGGAATTCAAATTAAATAATAATATTAATAACAAGAAATTCAGGCTAGAAGCATATATGATGAAATTAAAAGGCTAGGAATTTTCAAGGCTAGAGTGAATCTTCTAGATCGACGAGCTCCATCCTCGGAATACACCGTCGCTTAACATCAGGCGAGTTGGTGGTCAATTTTGCATAAAAACGAAAGAACTCAACATTTCTGGGAAATTATACATTTTGGGATTTCAACTTTATGAACTTTCTATTCCTAAAAGCTTATGTATTTATATTTTTACAAAATTTGACACGTTTTCATTTTGACAAATTATAATAAATATACGTTTACTCGCTTGAAACATACGAACGCTCATGAGCATGCCACATACGTGAAGGTACAGACAGTACATACCTAAAGAGGCATACATTTTGATATATTTTTGATTTCACCTGTGAATGGAATTTTGAATGAAATTCTTAGAAAGTGTCATTATTCTAAGTCGGGTATTATATTATAATTACTGGATCAGTTCTCACGATTCTGTGTTTTGGCATACACCGAGTAGATATGTTTATCAAACACCGTAATAGATACTAGAGAATCAAACCACTACAGATAACAAGTATCCATATTAAAAGGAAAACAAAATACCTGACTGCAGAAAAATTGTGCAGTCTAACTGATGGTTTCGTTACGCTTGATACGCTATTGAGTGCACGTTTTTTGTGAGAAAGTATGCGTAAACTCGCTGGTTATAAATGCACATTCTTTATAATAATTCTAGTAAAAACACTTGTTTATTACGTATAAAAAGATGTAACGAAAAAACGCATTTTAAATTTTTAAGAGTCGTGTTATTATTATAACTACAAAAAATATAGCTTGTGACTTTCAGGAAGTAAAGACGAATCCTCGTACATAACAAAACCGGACAAGTGTGAGTCAGACTCGCCCACCGAGGGTTCCGTACAAACTAGTAAGTAGATAAAAAGGGGATATTATATATTTTCCTTCATAAATCGAAAAATATAAATCGTAAATTAAAAATATTTAAAAACCTGTTTTAGCTTATGCTAATGAAGCTCTTTCATATGATACCCCTCATGATACGTTTAATTCACGTAAAAATTTGGACCCTTGTATAAAGACACTATTTTTGTGATTAAATTAAAAATTACCAGTTTTCGGATTTTTTCCTATATGTGTACTCTTTTAACACAATGCTTCTTGCCAAATTTCATAGTTCTACAGACAGACAGACGGACAACAAAGTAATCCTATAAGGGTTCCGTTTTTTTCTTTTGAGGTACGGAACCCTTTAGGTTAGCACTAGGTCAGAAAAACTGCTATGCCATGTGTGTTACTGTATATAACAGGTTACCGCCATCAATTAAAGAACTGCCATATGGAATATTACGGAAAAAGTTAAAAAATTGGTTACTGGAAAAATGTTTTTACAATGTAGATGAATTATTGAATAAGCACAATATAAATTATCCTACCAACTAGTTATTAAGATTTGACTTGATTGCTTAATTTTGATTGTTTTTGACTCGCTCTGACTTTGAAAAAAGTTAATTCCACATGCCAACAAATGGCAAAATAGGCCGGACTGAATTCGCTTTAAGATTATGCTTGTACCCTATTTTTTGTGGATTAAATTCGTTTCATTTCTAAAAATCGGTCAAGCCGTTTAAACTGTAGGGAGTAATAAAACACACATACTTACACATACACTTGAAAAACATAACACAGTAGCGCGTTGGTTTTTACTAGCAACTTAGTCGAGACATGACACAAAATATACATATTATGTATAATAATATGACTATGATTCAATTTTTTTTCCACGACGCCAGTTCTCTTTTCAAACAGTATTGAGAATTAGGATCTTTTTGGAAACGAGTTTTCTCGTTACAAATCGTTCGCATTATCGAACGATAAGTTTCGAAGAGACTTGCACTGCTAGTGGAAGAAAGCGGTACTAACGATGTCGTATTGAAAGATTTATGAAGTTGACACATAAAAAACTGGATAATCGATTTTGGCGCTGTACCTACTCAACGAAATAAGTGGGTAGAACTCTGAATAGAAAAGAAGTTGATGAATTCGCTTTTCATACAATTCACGCGTGATTTACTGCGATAACGATTAGCATTAGCAAATCGTTAGCAGCGGTCGATGACTGTAACGCTTTTATGAAGTTTATTGATATCTGTTTTGTTCTCAGACTGCTCAAGGATGGATTGTTTTTTGACCAAGGAAAAATTAAACAAGTCAACGCGTATAATATTTATTGTACTTATTTGTTATTTATTTTCAAAATTACAATCTACGGCTCTATCGGCATTATTAATAATACCAAATTACAGCTTCCTAGTACTTATAGTTTATGAGCAAAGCCGCGGACGGACAGACAGACATGGCAAAACTATAAGGGTTCCTTGTTTACTACGGAACCCTAAAAATTGAAACTGACGTTTCGATCGTGTTGTTATTTGAACGAAATAATGAAATAAGGACATCAGCGCCCTCAATGACAAATTAGTTCTCTTTCCGAACAGATTAAATACGTATGGTGGGAACAACAAAGGCTCTACCTACGTACCTAGTAGTACACCTGATTTAGCCAAGCTTACGATACGCATCTGTTGACATGCGGAGCCGCGTCACTGTTAGGCATAGTTTTCACTATTTTCGTGCATCGGCACATGGTATTGCGTCACGTGCGGAGCGAAAGTGTTTGTCCAGTGTTTAGTTCTTTGCTCAGGCGCAGTTACCGCATCGTTCACACTTCACTTGTGTCATTTTAAGTTAAGGATTAACACTTGGTGGTTAGGATTTACGAATCTACTTGTCACGACATTATTGACCGAGCGAGCGAGTGTCTAGTCTATCTGTCTGTCTGTATGGTAAGAAACCAATTTATGCGACCAAACTGCGACGAGCGACGAACTGGAATTCTTTGCCGCCATCTCTGTTTCCTGAGACCTACAATCTTGGAATTTTCAAGGTTAAAGTGAATAGATATCTATCTTCTAGATCGGCGGGGGAGACCGTCTAACTTGCGATCCGCAGGTCCCGCGGCACGCACCTCTGTATTTTCGAAGTTATGTGCGTATTGTTGATTGCCGCCAACTTCAAACGGTGAAGGAAAACATCGTGAGTAAACTTACATGTCTGAGAGTTCTCAAAGATCTTACAGATGTGTGAAGTCCGCCAACCCGCACTTGGCCAGCGTGGTAGACTGTGGCCTAAACCTTATCACAATGAGAAGATGGCCCGCGCCCAGCAGTGGGACAGTTTGTACAAAAAGGGCTGATAGCAAGATCGGCGAGCTCCATCCTCGGCCACACTGAGTTGGTGGTCAATCGTAGATCAATCTTGTATTAAAAAAAAAACTAACGTCGACGATAACTTATTTGCTATCGAAAACAGCACCGAAACAAAATATAGATGGTGAATGATAAATGATGATGATTAAAGTACATTTTACTTTAATTCAAAAGCCAAAGTAACTTTTTCTGTTTGTTACCTTTGACGCACAAATGTCTGAACCGTGTGTTATGAAATTTGGTACAGACATAGCTGAGAATTGAGATCCGTGAGTCGGACCGACAAGACTTTTGAAAAATTGATTTTCATCACTACTGAACCCGCGGGGCACCATAAAAAGTATCTTCCATGACTTCTATCTTTTCGTCTGAGAGAGTAAGTTTTGATAGTCAAGATGAACCTGTCACGACCAAATCGACCAAATTGGAGACTCTAACTAACTAACTGTTAAAACTAACTCCAAACCGAAGCATGTATGAAGACATTAATGAAAGTGGAAGAAGCGAAAGAAGCGTGTCAGGATCGTAGCAAGTGGAAAGACATTCGGCCTTACCGAAAAACGTTACTTAACTATGCCTTAACTTAACAATGCCTAGCATTTTTTGTCAACTTCTCGCTGACAAATAATGACACTTGCAGAAAGAAGACAGAGAATTTAAGATGTTGGTTAAAGTTAAGTAACGTTTTTCGGTAAGGTCGATAGTCTCTGCCTACATCAATGGGAAAAACCGGCCAAGTGCGAGTCGGACTCGCGCACGAAGGGTTTCGTACCATTATCTAAAACATTGCAAAAAAAAACACGTTTGTAGTTTGCAAATTAATAATTAAAGGGGGCTTTATATATAAATTTTATTTTAATTTAAACATTTATTTTTAAAGTGAATAATATAACTCAATATTTTGTGAATATTTCAAGCGTGAATATTTATTTTATTCTGTATTTGTTGTTATAGCAGCAACAGAAATACATCATCTGTGAAAATTTCAACTATCTAACTATCACGGTTCATGAGATACAGCCTGGCGACAGACGGACGGAAGGACGGACGGAAGACAGACAGACAGACAGCGGAGTCTTAGTAATGCTTGGGTCCCGTTTTTATCCTTTGGGTACGGAACCCTAAAAAGGAGTGATTATGCATGCATGTCAAGTCGAGGTAAAAATTGCGTTCAAGAATACGGGGAATACCTATGCAACCAAATCAATCATACAAAACGAGTGAAGGGAGTCAACCAAAAACACGTTAACAAGATATTTATTTAATACTTTTAATAGCCAACAAAATTCACGTTTAATATCACTTAAAGAGTAATAGATTATTTAATTATAGTAATTTATGTACATTGAATAATTTACAATGAGATATGCTAAAATACTCAAATAGGCATAAATTAAATTATGTAACGGAAAAGCTTGGAATATAATTGTGTATATTTATGTGCGACGTTAAAGTTTATGTTGGCTCACTCATTATAAAAAGAAAATACTTAAATTTATGTTAAATAGAAAAAATAAATAGCGGAATGGGGTTTGAACCTACGAGGGTACTATTACACTTTCTAGACGCTTAATCGGCTGTGCCATAGAATAATTATTAGTGATTTATAAATAGTACAGGGAGGTTACGCTTGTCTTTTAGCTAATAATAGCGATCCCAGTTGACTCGCACTCGTTTATATTTAGCTTTTTCTGCAATTCAGAATGTGACAAAGGTAAAAGCGTAAAAAATATCACAATTCACAATTAGCTAAACTAGCTGGTAGAAAGCTGGGCGTCTTGAACAAGGTTAGGCGGTACTTCACGCCGGGACAGTTGCTCACTTTATATCAAGCACAAGTCCGCTCGTGTGTGGAATACTGCTGCCACCTTTGGGACGGCTCTGCAAAATACCAGCTTCGGGCTCTTGAATCGGTAGAACGGCGTGCTGTTCGACTCATAGGCGACAATAAGCTAGTAGCAAAGAAGCTGCTCAGCCTGGAGCACCGCCGCAAGGTTGCTAGTCTGTCAATATTCTACAGGATTCATTTTGGAGAATGTGCATCAGAGCTGCACGATCTGATATTGCCATCCCCTTTCTTTTACAGGACAAGTAGAAAGTCGGCCCACTATCATCCATACATTGTGGATTTTCCTAAAGTACGAACCAAACGGTTTAATTCTACGTTTTTGATCCGTACAGCGCAGGAATGGAACAAATTGCCGGCTTCTCTGTTCCCTGAGAGATACAATTTGGGACTTTTTAAGGTCAGAGTGAATAGGTATCTTCTGGGTCTGCGTGCTTCATCTTCGACCACATCGTCGCTTTCCAACAGGCGAGTTGGTGGTCAAACGTGGACCTATTCGCAATAAAAAAAAAAAAAAAAAAAACAAAGTAAGCTCATTTGAACTTTTGTCTTACACTCGTAATTTCAGATACCTAAATGAAGATAAAATAGAATGTGAGCCAACATTTGTATCGCCATAAAAGATGAGCGTAACCCCCCAGATATAGATTTTTCATCATTCTCAATTCTCATTTTCTCTCATCCTCAAGCAAGACTACTGCAGAACCACGCGCCGCGCCGCCATCAGATGAACTACGGTCAAACGCCAAGCCCATCAACCATTAATTTGAAACAAATTTATATGCGGTAGAGTCTGTTTGAATAAAAGACAAAGAACTATCGTAGAAAAATATTGTACTTTAAAAAACTGAAGCAACCGACTTCAAAACACGCAATTTTTTGATAATTTTTTTATGGCAGCAAAAAGACCTACCAAAAAAAAAACTTCAAAATCAATTCATAATTGGTGGAATAATCGGTGTAAAAACTTACAAAAAGAAAAACATAGAGTCTAATTGCGAACCTCCTTCTTTTCTAAAACCGTTTATCGTCTCGTTTGAACAAAATAATTAAATTTAAAATTCAAATTCAAATTCAAAATTCATTTATTTCGGGCTAATTGCACCCATAGAAATTTCACAAAAAGCAAAACAAAATCATACAATAAATCATAATATAATTAAAATATAAAAATTAAGAATAAATATTGAAATAAAGACAGCAGCGCCTCAATGCCTCAAAGTCTACCAACTATCGGAATCGAATTCACCTATCATGTAGGCAATAGGCATGTTGTACGTTCCCATAATAAAGGTGAGTACATACAGACTACATTCCTCCGTATCTCAGTCGAGATGCATTGAGCAACCAACCTTGACTACATTGAGCCATTGAGCCACCGCATCGCAGGTTGAATATAGCAGGTTTGGGCCAGAAGCCATCGTAGGCTCTTGACCTCAGACAATTACGTAAACTTACGATGAGTATAATGTTTTATTTTATTTTATTTTATTTATAAAGTTCACCTACACTGTGTACATCTATACATTGACAATAAAAAATCATACAAATAAAATACAGCTTAATGTCACAATAATTACAGGTGAAGTCAGCATGCATTAATAATAAGCGAAAAATAAAAATAGTCATTAAAAATTAAAAATATGCCATTAAAACAAATGTCAAATAAATTAAAAAAAAATAATAACAAGATATTGAATTACATGTCCATAAATTAAGTGAAAATAAATAGTAAATGTATGTCAAATTAATAAAATTAAATATCCTATCAATAAATCATTAACATCTGAAGAAAAATACTGATACCTACATAATATTCACTCGAGTTCAGATGTTAGATGTTTTCATTCATTGGTTACAATTAGCTGAAATAACATTAAAACAAAAAATCTTTAAAAAATATATTTGTACAGACCTACCTAATTTCGTTTTCAAAAACCCACCCTTCTCTGGATGCTTGTTAGTTTTAACATTTTGCTACTTACCGCCAGATGGCGCTTATTTAAATCAAATAATTTGTAGCATAAAAGTAAATAGTGCATAATCGTAAAACTCAAACAAAACTTATATGAGCACGTAATATTGTTGTTTAAAGTAATTCGTGTACATACATAAATAAAAAAAGGTTGTATTATTATTCAATAACTTTTATTTATATAATTCAGTGAAATTAAGTTATATAAACATTTGACAGATTGTCTCTTTGTATTCACAAAAAGACAATCTGTCAAGTATTGAACATTATTTACTGTATAATATAAATCATTATGATTTATGATTATTATTTTATGGTAGATAGGTACTTGTTTCTTACCTTTAAGATTAAGTGCATCGCGTGATATTATTTGACACTAGCCTCTAATCTGATCACAGATTGATTATGAACTAAACATAATAATGACAAAATATTAATACTTACCAACTTTTCTGGTTTGCTTTTGACCCAATAAAATATAAAAATAATACATAATAATGGATGTAGTTTTTTTTTATTTAGATAAATCTACTATTGATCACCAACAATACTAAAGTGAAAGTACTACTAGATACATTTAAGTGATTAAAAATTGTGATTTGAATAATACTAAAATGTTGTAATGTCTAGTATTTCAGCTCCAGTATTCAAAACTCATTCGGATTCCGAATCTATATCTCCGTCTCTGTCATTCTCTATGGTATGAAGAGACCGAGATACAGATTCCGAATCCGAATGAGTTCTGAATATACTGATCTCGCGAAAAACGTACACTCAACATCTTATCAAGCGGCATAATTACATTACTAAAATAGTCCTTATACAGTCAGGTATTTTATTTTTCATTTTATATAGACACTCTTACTACAGAAGCATTGCGTCACATTACATAGATGTCGATAGATCCAAAGGCTGCTTTCAAAATGTCCGAATAATTATATATTGAAAGGAATGGCTGCCCGTTTTGGTGAACGCTTACGGCTTTAGGCAATGAATTTCGCCGTTACTAGAACACTAGTTTTTTATGGTTTTAGCTAAATGTTAAAATAAACTTTCAAATTTACTTGATTGGATTTAATTGCCGAATATTGTAAAATCACAGGTTTAAAAAAATATGTTAAAATACATATTGCGATATTTATTACTAGACACGATTTTACTATAAACTTTGGCTGCAGTTAGAATGGAATGCCCCTGATGTGTTGTTACTTGTTTATGTTGCTATAATAATAAGTATAGTCTAAAAAAGTAAATACTTAACCGATTTTATGCAGCACACTCCCGGACTATATTTTTATACTTTATAGCTATATAAACATACATATACATACATATACTTGTTACTAAATCACTGAAGCAATCTAGATGAAATTTAAATGGTCATAATCAAAAGTAAGTAATTAATTTTTAAAATTTGTTCATAAACAAAGAAAATTAACAATACAACTACATAATAAAATAATCCATACCTACGGATGAATGACCTTCTCCTTGTTTGAAATCCGTTAAAAATTATTGTAATACTCGACTATAATAAATATTAAAATGTACGAAATAGCTTATTAATTATAGCGTTTAAACGTGTTAATTCAAGCTGAATTAACGCGTTTAAACGCTATAAATATTTTTACTTAAGAACTTATGTAAATGGCATAGCCAACGGACAGCTCACACTTAGCAATGGAATATTATTTAGACAATATTTCAAAATAAGCTACCGCTGTAAATAATGTAGATTGTAAATGTAAATTGTGTTTATTAATTCACTTCCAAATCGGAACAATAAACTCAAGTATTCTTCAAAACTGAATGAAATCCACTCTAATAAAATAAAAAACCAGACAAGTGCGAGTCAGACTCGCCCACCGAGGGTTCCGTACAAACTAGTAAGTAGATAAAAAAATAAAAAATATATAGAGAATATATATAGATAAAAAATAAAAGGGGGAAATCTTTTGTTTTTATTTTCCTTCTTATACCGAAAAATATACATCGTAAAAATATTTAAAAACCTGTTTTAACTAATGCTAACTAAGCTCTTTCATATGATTCCTACCCCACATGATACGGTTAATTCACTTTAAAATTTCGACCCTCATTCCTTGCATAACGACACTATTTTTTTGTGATTAAATTAAAAATGTCCAGTTTTCGGATTTTATTCTTATATGTGTACTCTAACACAATGCTTCTTGCCAAATTTCATAGTTCTAGGTCAATGGAAAGTACCCCATAGGTTTTGATTCCTCTGCGAGTGTCGAAATGTGCGTTTTTTACGACATATTCGGCTGTAACTTTTTTTTACGAAAACTGAGAAATTTTATTTTTCTTTCTGCAGCAAGATACTATAGATCTGCGTATATGGTTTTAATTTCAACTCGATACCTTCACGCATTCCCGAGATAAAGATCTTGACACCCGGGCGGACGGACGGACGGACAGACGGACAGACGGACAGACAGACGGACAACAAAGTGATCCTATAAGGGTTCCGTTTTTTCCTATTGAGGTACGGAACCCTAAAAACATTAATGATCTGACGAAACCCTAACAAATGGACCGTATTATAGAATCTATTTCCGCATATTTCAACACAACAAGAAAACCGTAAACAATATCTGAAGATGAAAATTATAACCGTGAAAATATTGTTAGTACTTAGCACGTAACAGTTTACGTAACTGAACTAGTATGGGCGATCTTGATTCTCGTAATGCTGATAACAGTTATTGCTAATGAAATTAAAATAGCAATATCGTAACAATGGTTCATTAACCCATAACTACGCTACAATTTGCTATTTTTAAATGAAACAGCTCTAATTTTACCAGCAACTCGCTTGAACTAGAAGATATTGTATTCATTATTTTTTTTAGGAATTTTACCATGTCTAGATACTGGCTTAGCCTAGTACGGAAACCACAATCAATTCATGTGTAATTTAAGTTAATGTAAATAAAACCTTTTTGCTTTTTTCCATTCTAGTATTATTTTCTCAGAATGTATGGTTGGCGGCTAAGAGAGAATATTATCATCATAATGTCAGCTTTTATCGACAATTTTCAAATCGGTCCAGGTCTCTTCGAGTAGGTAATCGGGGAACATACATAAAAAAAGATTGTCGCATTGTGAACCTTCTCCTTTTTGGAAGTCGGTTAAAAATAGCAGCATTAACTTCAACTATGATGATAATTGATGAGGCAATGTAAGCCCGTGTTCAGCTATGGTTTCACTTCAACTATCTCTTCACAATATTTTATATAAGTATATCCGCTAAGCCATTTAGTCGTGTAAAAGTAACTGACTGAATTACTTTCTTCATAATTACTATTTAACTTTACGGGATATTTACCGTCGAAAACTGTACCGCTACAACAGGCTACAAATTTCGGGAACTCAACAAAATGCCAAACCATGGTAAATATCCCGCAAACACGAGTAAAAATGTAGTGAATAACTGTGACAGTTTAAAGAAGTGTAATACTATAATATTAGTTAACAATTTAATTTGATTTAGTTTGACTACAGGACTAGCAGAATACGCCGAATTACCACCCATTACTCGTTGAAATACCAAAAATCCGTACTCAGTGATATCGATCCACGTTCCAAGAATGGTTTTTTTTTGCCGCCATCTCTGTTTTCTGAGACCTACAATCTTGGAATTATCAAGGCTAGAGTGAATAGATATGTTCTAGACCGACGAGCTCCATCCTCGGCCACATCGTCGCTTAACATGAGACGAGTTGATGGACAATCGTAGATCTAACTTGAATTAAAAAAAAAGGTTTGTTTGGTTCTACTAATCAGACATTCAACGACTTTAAAATCAACATCATTGTTACGACCTTAACCAATAACCAATCTTGGCATGTCAAAACTTCAATCAGTTCAACTCACTAACTATAAACGGCGAGCTTCATTCAAACTAATAATTAGAATTACTCAATTTTGGCACAGCATAAATTGAAAGCCCGTATCCAAGGTGGCTATTAAAACAGTAGGTGTGTATGCGATGGATGGGATATTACCTAACAATGCAGCCCACGTAAAACGCAAGGTCGACAAACGCATTTAGGTAGGTGTTAGTCATTCTACGGATAGGTAGAAGATATTTAGTGTTTAAGTTTCCTTGAGAAACCACAACTGTTCGTCGTTGACAAATAGGTGTTGAAAAGTTTTACTTAGAATAGATGTGATACAAATTAGTTAGTAACATGTCATATAATAACATCGGATTCCGTACAAGAAATGGTTAGTGAATATAATTATATTTTCACTATTTTCATTACTTTCACTGTTTTTGTATTTGTATTTTAGAAGTCGGTGAAAAATTGGTTTTATTATGGTTTATATTGACAACCGCCATAAAACAACACATAAAATAAATATCTGATTAAACATTTCTACTAGTCCAAGTACTTCTATCCTTCAAGTAAATTACACCTATAAAAAATCTGACTTGTATCAAGTGACATTTCTCAATATAGGTTTCACTTTCGTGGCCCTTCCTTATATAACTCGACATGGCATTCAATATGAGCAATGACAAACAGACAACTTGCCACTCCCCTTGGAACGTGAAATGTGATGTCAAATGGCCGTATGAGGAAAAGTTTTTTTTTTTTTTTTTTTTTATTAACAAATTTATTCTCCACAGACTCCAGGGTCCGTGCCTTTTATGAACTAATATATGCATTTATAACTACTTACATTTTTTTTTTAAATAATGCAAGAGGAAGACAAAATTTTAATTTACACTTAACTAACATGCATGCGTGTATACGCCGAGCAGTCCAGCTCCCGCAAGCAGCACCCGTTCACGAGTTGACGCATGTGCCAGCCATCGCTCTCCTCAACCATGTTTGAGGGAAGAGGGCGACCCGCCACACGACGCCGCCGCAAGAAGAAGCTTTTTAGTGAGCGTGAGTGCTCTGAGTATACACGCTTTCTTATTATTATTAAAATAACACAACGGGGACAAATAATACATACAAGAATTTACAAAATTAGGGACAGACAACTAAAGAATAAAAATAACCTAACACCTAACACTTTTTTTTTTTTTTTATAACAAACAGCGAAACTTTCCATTCAGGGCCTCCACTACCGCCGTGTTGCGATCTTTGATAGCCATTGAGGAAAAGTTTCAACGCCCGATTTCTGCATGTCGATAACATGCTAAAATTAGCATTTACCAAGCTCTTAAATAGCATTTTGTGAAAATACAAAATACATATTTTTTCACCTACTTGTTAGGGAGTAGCCAAAGCACCAACAAAATTACGCTTCCTTTAATTTTAATTGTGTTGGAAGGTTATAAAATATATAATTTTACTTGTAGCAGAAGGGGTCAGCCCAGAGGCACACAAAAACGACAATTTATTTAATATCTGCCTTTAGAGAACTATGTTACATTCGTTAAAATATGATAAAATTGATATCAGGAAAAGCAGCGTATTGAATTAATATGGCCTTAAAACTCATAGAACTACTTTTTATTTTTAACCGTTTCAAAAAAGATAAGGTTATCAATTCGGTTGTATTTCTTTTTTGTTTGTTACCTCACAAGTACCTTATTTATAGACCGATTTGATTCATTAAAATTATATTTTGTTTTGTTTAATTAAACCAATAATAACAGGTTATTAAGTGAAAACGTCTAGTTACAGGTGAAACTTGCGTAAAAAATATCAATGTACATGAGTACTGACATCAAAGTTCAAAACCTTTGCTCTTTGTTTTAATTAAAAAAATAATTGCAGGCTGCCGGGTTTCTAAATTATAATGACGGTGTTTATCATGAGAAAGTAATGAAAATGCATATGTTTACAATCCCCTTAGACTAATTATAATCACAAGTTTAAATATGTGTATAAAAATATATATAATTTAATTATTAATATACAAAACCACAAGTTTTAACATTTAATTTGTTCAGTTAAAACGAACAGCAACTGAAATGGTCACATTGTGGAATTCATAAATAATGATAATCATACCGTAAAATGTGATTCAGTTATCATTTATTTATTTATTTTAGAAACACAGAGTATTATATATATGTATTATATATATCATAGTGGATTCAAGTAATAACATTAATGTTTTACGAACATAAACAGTATTATCACTATCAGAAATACTAAAAACATCACTAATTCATGGAGGATATTCTAGGAATTTGTACGAAAATAAAATTTCACTTTTTTGAGGGTCTTTCAGACAGCTTTTTTAGGTAAGTGTACTCCATCGCAGTCTCATGACAGAGTTTTCGTTTAAGGTTGTGTTCAAAGCGTGCAGTTATCTCTCTCGCGCATCACTTTTAAACATAAAAATTCACTGAGTAGAGATATTAGGAAAGAAAGAGACAAAAATTGATTGTTTTTGATAGGAAAAATATAAAAAAAATGATTTATCAAGATATATATATTTATATTCACAATATATATTTTCTAACTTCTCAGCCAGTTTAAAAGTTATCGAAGTAAAACTTTTTATAGCTAATAAGAGATGCGCGCTTTAACAGGTAAGTTAGCGGTCAAGTGAATGAATTCAACATATTATGAACGTAACATGACCGTTTTAACTTAACCACACTGTCTCATTATGATCATGATCTTATAGCGAAGATTATAAGACGCAAATTCCTTTGACCTCCAAAAACAAACGAATAAAACAAAACGCAGTAACAAAATGAACAACGTAAATTCCATTGTCACTTTTAAAAATTATCATTCAATTGATAAACGAAACGTCACGTAACAAGATACGAGTTAATGCATCGAGACTGCAGTATTTGTCACGAACACATGTCAATGTCAGTTAGAGTTCGTGACTAATGTAGTAAATATTTAGGTATATTGCTCATGAGAACTGGAAAATTTTGTATTTTTTTATTTGAGGCTAAGTTCTGTAGGTCATTGGTGCAGTTATGGCAATTTATTAGATCTAGCATGCAGAAATTTAATTGAAAGATCGTGAACATTGAATTAAAATGTGCGAATAAAGTAAATTATGCAATATTTTAAATGTATAACTGTTAATAGCTGTTGTCTTCCTTGTTTCGTAAGCTATAATTTGACAGGTTGCCTTTTTTATTTTTGAATTTACAAGATTGTACTAAGTAGTATTTTTTTTTCAAATCTAACAAGGATGCTTCAATCACAGAGCTTCAATCTAAACTATAGTAGATATGGTTTGTTGCCCGTGCTACCAATCTTACTACTAGTAGTAGCACCGGTGATTGACTTACCCTTCTTACTACTTTAGTTGAAAGTTGTTAGAACAGCAATAAAAAATTGCCCGAGTTACTACCGTAAAACTAAAACAACAAAAACAAAACAAAATAATGTATACCTAGTCAGTCATTATAGCTTGTTGGTATTGACTACCAATTTATAATTATAACCAATATAATATGTATATTTATACTGGATAGTTAAAAAAAGTGAAGAACAAACTTTTATCAGAAGCGCGTGCCCGAAAAAATACTTGTCCTTATTGGTGTTGGAGTTTATGGTTTTAGTTTATGGTTTGAGGGATAACAATGTTATCTACATTGTTAAAGAAAAATAATAAATATTGAGAATTCTGTCAAAAAGATAAATATGGTGTTAATTATTTTTGTGTAAATTATATAATTATAAAATAGTAACATAGAGAAATTATGAGCCTACCTTAATCGATAAAATCCCAACAATTGGAGCTGTCGTTTTGTTTGTATAAATTTATCAAAACAGTTTTACTAAGCAAAAGAATATTGCAAAGTAAGGAAAACGTAAAAATATTATTTAGAACTTGATCTAAATTAAAGATTACAATTTCTGTGCAACATATTGTTTTAAGGAGCGCCACACTTACAGATACATTTTTCAAGCTGTCAATCATCTTGTTTAGCTCACAGCTTGTTAAATGATAAAATAAACATTTAAAACTACAACTTTGGCCTTAAAGTGACCTCAAGGAAACTTACATAATACATTGTTCGAACAAATTTAGCAAAGTTAAGGCATTTCACATTTAACTTTGAACTTTAACAGAAGGCAAAAGAGTCGAAATTGAAAATTTGCTAACCTTTGCAAAATGTTTTCAAAGGAGTGCAACATCATCCGCTTATTTTGTTAAAGATGGCCTACAGATAATGCTAACGGTAATTCAAACATGTACTTAATTGTTTGATGTCGAAATTAACAGTTAACTCAGATACTTAAAAATTGTACTTACATGGCTCTTACACTGAGTAGGCGTTCAATCTGAAAAATAAAAGGGAATAGGTATCAATCAAGGAATCTAGGTATGAAAATTTTAAGCGATTTAAAATATTAACTAACTATAGATTCTACATTCTAATTTAGATTATTTATAAATAATTTGGTTCGTGTTTGCAATCAAAAATATTTTCAATAGAGCACGAACACTAAAATATTTCAGCAATTAAAACTTTTAATTAGTTTAGCTACTCGTCAATAGATGGCAATAAAATAAATGTGCCAACAGCATCGCAATGTCGCATGCTATGCGTGCGTGCAATACGCAGAGCTTACGAAACGCTCTTTCACATAGATTTAATTGCCAATCTCATTACTATTGACGAACGTAAACAACTAATGCCATGATTTGAGACGTGGGCCGACTTGTTCATTGTTAGATTCCATGAGATTTGCATACTTTCGCAATGGACAACCAGGTGCTTGATTGCAAAATGTAACAGGTGGCTATACAGGTTTTGTCCTTGCTATTGTGAAAATGCTAAAAATGCTGATCATGGATCTAAAATGATAAAAATCGTCAAAATATAAAAAGAAAAATCCAAAAGATATGCCCCGGGTGAGGATCGAACTCACGACCTTAAGATTATGAGACTTACGCGCTGCCTACTGCGCTACCGAGGCTTATCTACGAATGACAAAATAGGTCATATATATGAAATATCATAGCAACTTCTTAAAATACTTTACTTTAATTTTTTTTCTAAATCTCTATCTATAGTCAACATTCCCACCTAGTACTGTTATAGTTGTTCCTAGATGGAAATTCTGCGATATTTTTTTCCCAAAAGTTCCGTCAACTAGACTTATGGGAATTTAAAAAGCCTATTAAAATTATTATTATTAAGCTATTAAAATCATGTTAAAAGTCACGAAATATTTTTTACTATTTAAATTATGTATGTAAAATTTTCCCCGGTGATTTTTCACCACAGAAATAACCTAGTTATGTAGTGTTATAAATCGGAACACGTGTGCAGTATATAGTGGTGTATTGAGAGGCATCACTTTCACTCAATTATGCCGACACGCGAACTGTGCTCGGAAATATTGTACACCTATGGTCTGCCGTGTTTGAACTCACGATTAACAGAACATGAAAACTAAAAAACCCCCGTCAAAAAGACGGCTGAACCGATATTGATGAAACATAGCTAAGAACACTCCCGACTAATTCACCTTTCAAACAAACAAAAAAACAAAATCAAAATCGGTTCATCCGTTCGGGAGCAACGATGCCACAGACAGACACTTATAACTTATAACTTTTTTTTAACCCCCGACGCATAACCAGACGGGGGGGGGGGGTTAAAAAAAAGATTGTTTAATCTGTATTTCTTTTGGGGCTAAGTCGCTATGCGACGCAAATAGAAGTTAATATGTCTAATTCAAACATACCTTTGATATGTTTATATACCTAAGTTCTTTAACTCCTTGAGTCCAAACTGCTCAACCGTTTTTGATGTTCGTTAAATTCGTCTTTATTTCCCGAATGTCATTAGCTATATTTTTTGTAATAATAATACAAAACTCTCAAAAAAATTAAAAAATCCTTGGAATTTTGTTAGTTGAAATAGATCTACGTTTGACCATCAACTCACCTGATATTAAGCAATGGTATGGCTGAGGATGAAGCACGTCGACCTAGACTAGAAGATATCTATTCACTCTCTCTTGAAAATGACGCGAGCGCATTGTTTTCTACGCTTACGAAGTCGCAGTTACAGCCTCAGAATACAGAAAAATATACAGCTAATAGTTCTATAATCCATTCTCAGTCATCGCTGCATAAGGCAACAGCATTAGCCATGTTAAATATGTAAATAGTCCAGGCGCCCTGAATACCTGTCTATGAATACGGCATCGGTTCAATATGGCAGCTGTGGCTTGAATGTTTGCATTTGTAATTAATTAATTAACTGAGTACCTAATCAATTATTTTTACGAGACGGTCTTACTCTTCCCTCATGATTTTTCAATTTTTACCCGACTTCCAAAATGAAGGAGGTTCTCAATTAGACTGTGTTTTTAGGGTTCCGTATCCAAAGGGTAAAAATGGGACCCTATTACTAAGACTTCTCTGTCTGTCCATCCGTCCGTCCGTCCGTCCGTCTGTCACCAGGCTGATTCTCATGAACTGTGATAGTTAGACAGTTGAAATGTTCACAGATGATATATTTCTATTGGCGCTATAACAACAAATATAAAAAAAACAGAATAAAATAAATTAATGGGGCTCCCATACAACAAACGTGATTTTATTGCTCGATATTGATAACGGCAACAGAGACGCTTGAAATATTCACAGAATATTGAGTTATATTATTCACTTTAAAAATAAATAATTAAATTAAAATAAAATTAATATTTAAGGTGGTCTCTCATACAACAAACGTAATTTTTTTGCCGTTTTTGCCCGACTGCGTAAGAAGGATGGTTATGTTTTTAGAGTGTATGTATGTATATATATTTCTTTGACACGCCCTAGAGCCTAAACAGCTTGACCGATTTTGATATGAGTGGTGTCAATAGATTCGTCTTAGTTGTGAGAGTGACACTGGGTACATCAAAATTAAAAAAAAACATAAGTTAGGCTGCATAAACCTCTTTTCTGCAGTCGGGTATTTTGTTTTTCTTTTAACATTGATACTTGTTATAATATAATGGTACGGAACTCTTCGTGCACGAGTCCGACTCTCACTTGGCCGTTTTTTTATTTATTTTTGTATGTTTCTTACCTACTGCACCGACCGATAGCGACACGACACCGATATCGTGATGATATCGTCGCAATATCAGAGTATGGACGCCGGACGTAAATTATATTTCGTTTCCCTTCCTTTTCTTTAAAGACTTATTACACTACCCGATTTCTTGGTCCCTGTCAAATGGTGTAATAAGAGATAGGGTCCCGATGTCCATACTTCCCCGCCAGATAGGCACCCGATAGACAGAGCCCGAGAAGTCGAGTAACTGGCCTTTGAGAATCGTCGATCGATCTTTTGCCAGTATATTACGCGTTTTTCATTCAACAGGAGAAAACTCTTTTCTAAACCTAACAAGTATCAATGTTAAACAAAATACCCGACTGCAGAAAACAGGTTTTTGCAGCCTAACTTACGATTTCTTTACGCTTAATACGCTGTTGAGTATACGTTTTTTGTGAGAAAGTATGCGTACAATCGCTGTAAAAGATTATTGCGCATTCTTTAGAAAAAATCTAGTAAAATCACTTGTTTATTACGAAAAAGTTCGTTGGAAGTTACAAAAAACACGCGTTTTTTATATTTCTGGGAGATGTATGATTTTTATTCCAAAAAAATATAGTCTTTGTCACTCAGCAAGTGAAAACGAATCTAACGACACCTCTCACATCAAAATCGGTCAAGCCCTTTAGACTTTAGGCGATCATATAGAAACGTACAGATATACATACATATTACATACCCACATACATACATACACTCGAAACACCCCCCCCCCCTCCCTTCTCCTTACCTTAAAACACAATTATAATGGAACAGGTGTCGGTGATTTTTTTGAGGTAGGAAATAGGTTTAATCCTGTTTTACCCGTTTCCGCAGGAATCCTGGGATAAAAAGTATCTTATGTGTTAATCCAGATTAGAAACTACCTGTGTGCCAAATTTCAGCCAAACCCGTTAAGCCGTTTTACCGTGAAGAAGTAACAAACTAACACAAACTTCGCATTTATATTATAAGTGTGATGTGATTTATTAGCATTTCCTATTCCAAACTGCAACAAAACATATAAGTTATATAAATATATTCGTAATCACTGTTAAAAATTCTTTATCACTCGATGTATTTTGAAAACTTTTTTTTTTGACATTACTTTTTGCCGTCAAAAATCCTTAATTTTGTTTTTTTTTATTTTGATGAAACCAGTGTCACTCTCACGACTAAGACGAATCTATAGACACCACTCACATCAAAATCGGTCAAGCCGTTTAGTCTCTAAGGCTTGCCAAATAAATATACATACGCTCGAAAAACATAACCCTCGTTCTTTCGCAGTCGGGTAAAAATTAACCGATTTCGATAATTCTTTTTTATAGGGTTGGAAAAATTAGGCTATGCCTCTACGGCTTGCTTTTTTCAAAAACACGTCTTATATTTTTTGGACTTGGAACAATAGCGAAATTTGAAAAAGCAAACAAAGAAAACAAAAAAAAAATAGAGGCGTAGAAATTTATGAATTTAATCAGATAAAAAAACAACGGGTTGCACTCCGGGAGTGCCGGCCGAAGTGAAAACTAAAAATAAAATAGCAAAAGGACTGACTCGTGAAGGATTTGAACCTCCGCCCTCTGATTGACAAATTGAAATTTATATCGGTGCTCTAACCTTCTGAGCTAACGAGTCTTACGTGCATCTGTAGAAAATAAAACTTCGGCGCAACGAAATGACGTCATGCTAGAAGGACAAACTTGTACATACAATAATGAACTTTAAGGGCCTTACCGGAAAACGTTACTTAACTTTAACCAACGTCTTAATTTCTCTATCTTCTTTCCGCAAGTGTCATTACGTGTCAGCGTAAAGTTGACGAAATATGTTAAGCATTGCTTAAAGTTAAGTAACGTTTTTCGGTAAGGCAGTAAATGTAGACGTTAAAATAGGTTCCTGACTGTCCGTCTTCGTCCGCGTCAGATCATCACAATGTGATGATCTGACGCGAGTTTAACATTTTTTACCCATCCCAAAAATGTCTAACGCCGCTAAAGAAGTTTTCACTTGAAAAAAAAAGAATCAAGCGATAACGGATAATAGTTAGGGGTAGAAAACAGTTTCCTCCTATTTGTATGGGAGATCGCGCGACAAGTTGTAAAAACATTTTTTTATCCTGTCCACTCATCTAGAAAATGGCAAAGACGCTACCTGCGCAAGTCCAATATTCTCAAGAACAAAAAAACATTGTAAGTATTTGACATAATGACATGATAATTAGATTACGTAAGACGTATGGTTCTTAATTTAAAAAGGAAACTAATTACGACCCTCATTATTTACTCTGTACAAATTATGATACATACACGTAAGTTTTAAAATCAAAATATACTCTATTCCGTTGGCATAATGGTTAAAATTGAACTTTTTGTCTGACATGGGTCCTCTATGACCACAAAGTAATGAGTATAAGTTCACACTGGAAATTAGACTTTAAAGCTGCATAGTTAAGTCTTATTTCGTTTCTACGATATTGCAGGATGTTGGTATCTTAGTAATATGACGTGTAATGATACATCTCAATCTTCTATACAATAATAATACAAAGGCTTTTAGGGCTTTTAGATCGGGAGTCTATGGACAGTTTTGTTACGACTGATTTTAATGCAAGCCAAAGTTTTTATTTAGTATATTTTTCTTTAAATTGTAGATATTTGCATTTATATGTATTTTAATATAAAATTATATTTAGTTTTTTTTTTATGGTTAGATTATATTTTCTCATCTTAAATAATCTGAATAAATTAAAAAAAAAGCTTATTTAGCGAAAAGCCAATCAAGCACGAATATGACTCGTACTTCGGAGATTCCGTACAATAATTTTTATTTTATTTTGTCCGTATCAGAAAACATATACTTAGATATTTTTTCGTGTGATATAACTACAAAAATATTCTGATTTTTCCTGTGCTTGCTTGTACTGTGAGAAACTTGCTTCTTGCCAAATTTTATAATTTTAGGTCAATGGTTTTACATATTTTCGTGATTATTACTCAATGCAATATAACATGTAATAAATACAAATGATAACGGATTTATCGTCATCATTTTATCTAGATATAACTTTAAAACCAGCGAAAAAACTTTATTTTTAGGTTACGGAACCCTAAAAAAACTAGAAGTGGCGTATTGAAAAGGAGTTCATACCATCAGCTACTACGGTCATGTCAAGAGCATTAAGTTTTTGTGGCACATCCAGCATTAGATCACCGCGCGTGGCGCGAAGGTTAAACCTGTTTGTGGAGACTGACACACAAACTAGAGGTTATGCAGAGGGATAACTCTCTGAAAGTACATCTTGCACGCGTATCTTTGAAAATATTCTTTTATTTTTCTGATTTTCTTTTCTTTTCAAGTTGTATTAAATTGTTTTTAAAGGTCAGGTAGTATAGGTAATAGGTCCAAAATAGAAAAAAAAAACAAAAAGGAAAAGTTACTGTTCTTCATTGATCTAAGTATCTTGTCCCAAAAATTTGCCCTCATTAATTTACATTACATTTACATTAGCTACTTTGCAGTTAGACTTGGAATTAAAGTAACTAGACCTGTGCCTCTGCCTAACTGCCTGTCCCATTAATGGCAAGTACTCTAGCCTGTTTGTTGAGAAATATACATCTGCACGTTGTATATTCTGTGCAATATTACCGTAATGATTGCGAAGCTGGGTGTCGTTTGCAGAAACTATGTAAATAAGTGTTAGCTAACTAACTGTTATGACATTTTATGAACTGGTGACGAGCGGAGCAGGTCACTGGGATGTCACACGTCAAACTTTTCCGAAACACTTCAATATGCCTCGATACGCGCGCAGCTATCTCTCTCGCGCATCACAACATTTTTAAACTTGTAAAATAATTGAGTAGGAATATTAGAAAATTTAGAGCTAAATTTGTTTATTCAGAGAGGACAAACACTTAAAAAAAGTTTTAATCAGATATAATTTATACTGGCGACGGAATTAGAAAAAAACATATATTTTCTTATTCCTCAGCCAATTTAAAAGATTTTTAAAAACTGTGACTTTTTTATGTATAAATAGGTTTCCTATCTTTCAACGCATGCCAACATTACACCTTACCCTCTAAATCCCTCTAACATCTCCTTCCCATCTAACCTTCTAACCACGATCAGATGTAGCATTAAGCGATTTCATGGTCCATAAAGCTCTACCTACCCCGTACGGGACAAGTATAAGTTTAGAAAACTCAAAAAACCCCGAAAAGACGGCTGAACCGATTTTGATGAAACATAGCTAAGCATATTCTCAATGAAATCTTATTTCAAACAAAAAAAACTAGATCAAAATCGGTCCAGTCGTTTCAGAGCTACGATGCCAGACGGACACAGATACACACGTCAAACTTCAAGTGTATTTTTCGACAAAAAAAGTCAAAAACCCTTGAGTTAGTGCACTGCCCTCGTAAGTCAAAGGTCTTAAAGGTTCCGCCAAAGGTTAAGTTCTTTATTACCGGAACGTGCTGACCAATAATAATTGAGGCGTAATACATTTAATTATATTTAAGTTCATGTCAAAATAATTACTTAAATTACAGAAAAATTGGATTTATTAAGGCACCAGGGTGAATAAACATGTCGAGTATGTTAGTTATAAAAAAATGCTCTGAATATTCCGTAGATTTCACGAAGGTGACATGACGACGTTCGCATTTGAAAATTTGTCAAAAACACAGGAACTATTAGTTTTTAGGTATAAAAATAGCCTATATGTTATTGCAATGTATAAACATAATGTTTAACTCCATTTCAAATTTCATCCAAATCCATTGAGGTGTTTTAGCGCCATGGATTATGAAACACATACATACACACACATTTTCCAATTCAATTTATTGAGCTTGTGGGTAACAAGGTAAATGGGAGTTAGATTTAGTCCACCAGATCCTGCTTTGTAAGCATGCCTACAAGTTTTCGTATTTATAGTATGTATTAGTAATGTGAGATCAGATATATTCAATGAGCAATTGGATTAACTTTAGACCTTATCCGTCTGGGGTAATCTATTTGCTTTTTGTGTAGAAGTTTAATTAGTTAAGTATGTTTAGTATCCACATTATTATGTTGTAGTTAATAAAGGTTGACCACTTGTCCAGTTTAAAAAAGATTCATTCTGGATATAATAAGGATGTTGCGACGCGAGTGAGCGAGACAACAGCGCTTGCGGCACCCCGGCGCCTTAAAAATATTAACTTTGTCAACCTTGAGTAAACAAAAACGTGTCTGCCAGTGAAAGGTAATATTGGTCATTGATTGGAATCAATTGAAATATATTGATTAACAACAGGAATAGGACTGACATTCCGCCATATTGTGACGGAACAAGTGTAATCAGCCCTGTTTGTATAAACTGTCCCACTGCTGGACGCGGGCCATCTTCTCATTGTGAGAAGGGTAAGGTCATAGTCTGCCATGCTGGTCAAGTGCGGGTTGGCAGACTTCATACATCTTCAATATCATTGAGAACTCTCAGACATGTAGGTTTCCTCACGATGTTTTCCTTCGCCGTTTGAAGTTGGCGGCAATCAATAATACCCACATGACTTCGAAAAGACAGAGGTGCGTGCCGTGGGATTCGAACCCAGGACTCGCGGATCGGAAGTCAGACGGTCACCAGACTAGGCTACCGGAAACTATGTATGTTACTATGGTACCTACAGTAATTTTACCCGACTGCGTAAGGATGTTTTCTGGTGTATGTGTATTTGTATGTATGTGGGTATTTATGTATGTTCCTATATTACCTCCTACAGCCTCAACGGTTTGACCGATTTTGATGTGCTAGGTGTTGTTAGATTCGTCTTCCCTCCCTAAGTGTCATAGGCTATATTTTTTGCGCTTTTTCGTAACATCCAACGAATTTTTCACAAATAATTATAGTTTAAAAAACTGAAAAACCGACTTCATAATGCGCAATTTGTTAACTTAGATAATATTGAACATGAACCGATTTTGGTGAAATTTATATGGGATCACCTCTGAAGTATGGCCTAGCAAACAAAAAAGAATCATCAAAATCAATGCACAATTGACGGAGTAATCGGTGAACAAACATACAAAAAAAATAGAGTCGAATTGATAACCCGTCGCAATCGTAAGTTAGACTACAAAACTCGCTCTTCTACAGTCAGGTAACTTATTTTCTTTTAAATATATTATATTAAAAAGAAAAAGAAGATACCATAATGATTATTGAAAATTGACGATTGTGCGCCCCACCCTCCTGGTTTACGGCCTCCAACACTACTGCATTTTTTCAATTACATCAAAGTCAGCAAAAATGAGTCAACATTTACATTTACACACTTCCAACATTCTTACACTCACTAATTACAACTTACAACATTCTACACGCAGTCACAATCGCAAATATCTTTATTTTCAAAATATTCCACCAGCATTGAAATAATACATATCGTCACTCGCATGCCTAACTGTCTTTATTCATTACTGACCATTTTTCAATATAAGAAATGTACGGATCTAATTTAACAATAAGAAATATTCGCATTTCGGAAATTCTATATATTTATGCGGTACTTAAAGTGAAAAGGGGAATCATATGGATTTAACAGTCTATGTATGTTTGTATGCTTAAGTTACAATAGATCCGTAAGGGTCGCAGTGAGGGGGAGGCTCATGGCATCCCACCCTACCTCGAATAGATACATGTTTATATTTACGTATATACTTTTTTTTATACAATATAGGTTTGCGCTTGACCGCCTACTCACCTGATGTTAAACGATGTTGCGGTCTACGATGAAGCGCGCTTACCTAGAAGAAACCGATTCACTCGCGATTTAAAGATTTATATTCCACTGAGCGTCTAGAATACTGAACCCATTTTGAGGAATCCGGTGTCAAATGATTCGTTATTATGCAAAATCCAATATGGCAGATATTGTAACATAATTTCACTAGTTACTTTTATTTTACAATTGAAAATCCGTCGTAATGTCATACGTTCCTTAAATTTCCAAATTTATTTCTACAGCGGTTCAAAATATACAAACGTTAAAAGAAGGACAGACAGAAAAATGAAAAGACAGGCAAAGGAGGAAAAGGCCTTACCGAAAAAGTTACTTCATTTTTAACCAACGTCTTAAGTTTTCTGTCTTCTTTCCGCAAGTGTCATTACGTGTCAGCCAGAATTTTACAAAATATGATAAGCATTGCTTAAAATTAAGTAACGTTTTTCGGTAAGGCAGTTTGAGTATAGAAGCCTAAGAAAGCAATTGTGGCGCCTCAAATCAAATCTATATTACTTTTATTAAAGAACCACAATATTTAAAATTCATTTAAGTACTTAATTACTACATAACCATGCCCCAGATAAGCTTCCCATCTGACGTCATATTATCCGCGCTTAGCCGCGCATGTAAGTGATTTTTAATGTCCTAACATTACGTGAAGATGTCAGCTATTTGAAGTCATTGCATCAATTTAGATTGCGTAAACGCCATCGAATGACCTTGAGTAACTGCAAGGTTCTAAACATAGTTGTTTAGTATCTACTTAATGGTCAATTTATGACAGTTTAATGAAGATGCAAGGGCTTCAACAAAGAGCCCTTTTCTTCCTGACATTCTAAACATAGTTGTTTAGTATCTACATATTGATTTATTTATGACAGTTTAATTTTAAATGAAGACAGAAGATGCAAGGGCTTCAGCAAGGAAGCCCTTTTTTCCTGACATTCTAAACATAGTTGTTTAGTATCTATTGGTCAATGTATGACAGTTTAATTTTAAATGAAGACAGAAGATGCAAGGGCTTCAACAAGGAAGCCCTCTTCTTCCTGACATTTTATATCTCAAATTACTGATTTTTACCTGATTATACAGACATACCTAAATCTGTGATTGCACAAGGTAATGTCTTTCAAGTTTGTTCGATTGTAGTTTTCTATATTTATTTGTTTTTGTTTTCTATATTGCCTAAACAATACATTGATTGTAATCTTAGGAGGTGTCTTTAGATTTGTATTTATCTCCAGTCCGTCAGTACAGATGTTTACAAAAAATCTAATACGTCGCTCACAGAAATAAAACTTCGTTTTTAGACATAGCCATAAGTTGAATTTTGGATCGTACTAGGCCTAAAAAGAGCTCAATATAGGTATTTTGAATTCTGATACACACAGTTGACTTTTTTTGGTTTTAATTTTGTTTATTATTATATTAATTGCATTTGTTCATTAATGTTACTGATATAAAATACTGAAGGCTAGACTAGACATTTATCCTATCAAAATATGAAATCCCATAAACATAACAGTAAACATACAAACAACATCAAAGTAAAGATAATCAATTAAGAAAACAGCCATAGCCAAGGTTAACATGAACCACGGAGTTTTTAACACAGGCCTATAAGGGCAAAGAGCTTGCTCAATACTTGATAGTAGATGCTAGTTTCTGTTTAACAATATCATTAGTATAAAGTTTTTATTGTATTCATGCTACTTCAGAAGTTTTTCTTTTATATAAAATAAACATAATAATATGATTTTGAGAGATATCTGAAGTCATAGATTGTCTTGAAGATGATACATTATTTTCACCTCTCCTATTGGATATATCATCCTAATGGATCTTTTCAAAGTTACAGTGGGTATATTCTAAGTCTGAGTGCTTCATCTTCAACCAGCGTTTGGTATAATAACGCGGACTTATTTGCGCTAAAAAAGACTTGCCTCGTAGGTCTAGTGCAAAGCACTGTAAGTACAGTACTTAGGTTCTTACTCTTGCCGAAAAACTTTCTAATTTGATCAATACTCAAAATATTATGTCAACTTCCCGCTTACACGTTATGACCCTTGTGGAAATAAGACACCATTTGAGACGTTGTTCGAAACTCGATAACTTTCAAAATTACTTCAAAAAATGCCTCCCTCGTTTTTTGTTACTTATCTTTGTAGAGTAATCTATTTAACAAATTCTAGAAACAAGCGACAATGTTGACTACATACATGTATGTATGTAGGTACATATAATCCGCTGACATTTTTTTCTCCAAATACTTGTTATTTTGCAACGAGCAGTGCGTCGTATTGAGCCGAAGGAATTGTGTCAGCGGTTTTAATTAGCCCAGTTTTTATGTTATTGCACAGATTCTGGGCAAATAGCGTACATTATTATTAAGAGCAAACCGAGAATAAACTTAACTATTTAGTTATTAAATGAGTGTCTTGCTACTTTTGTACTTATTTACGAGCTTATTTGTCGCGGTAATTTTCGCCAGTACATTACACGAGAAAACTGATTGAAATTATAACATTTTTGACGTTTACGTTTCATCTTAAGGCGAGGCTTGTCCAGAAATTTAGGTATTTTACGCTACCTCAGTTTACGGCATAGTTCCGCGTTTTATGAGAGCGCGAAGTCCGTACAAAACGTGGCGTACGTTTAGTGCGATACAGATCCGCCGCGCGCGCGCGAGTCTCGCCGCGCGGCGCGCGACTCGTCTGAGCCACATCTTCATTACATTGTAGAGGCAAGTAAGTTGTGATATACTGATATCAATCTATAAGCTTATTTCTTGAAAATCTATGAAATAATAATTTACTACTCGTACTCGTTCATTTTTCCGGGATAAAAGCCTAAGTATGTCATATTATGTGGGTATATCTATCTCCATTCAACAACCAACTCACTAACTCACATAAAACACTAAATTATCACATTTATAAAATAATAGCTATGCTCCTGCGGTGTAACCTGCGTAGTGATGAAAAACGATGATGATTATGATAAAATATAGCCTTTGTCCTTCTCCAGGTCTTGAAGAATCTCCTGTCCAAATTTCATAAATATTGGTTAGAATTACATATTACAGGTCAAATATATCACGTAAATATCTTTGACAATAATGTAAAGGTCTATACAGGATGTTAGGTAATAAACACAAGCAGACACAACAAGGTTAATTTTATAATTATATTGCAATACCATTAGTTAACTGACTTCCAAAAAGAAGGAGGTTTTCAATTTGACTATGTTTTTTGTATGTTTGTTCACCGATTACTCCACCAATTGTGAATCGATTTTGAAGATTATTTTTTCTTTGGTAAGTGATTTCAGAAGTGGTCCCATATAAATTTTATCAATATCGGTCTAGTACTTTGGATTTTTATAACAAAATAACTTATTACAATAAGTTATTTTGTTATAAAATACAATTATAGTAGGTTTTAAAAAGATCCTGAGAGAGTTTACTACAAATAATATAAAGAATAAGTTGTCTATTTTGTTTGTTTATTGATTAACAGATTTGCAGATTTACATATTTACAGATTTACATATTTACAGAGTTACAAATTTAGAATCCGGAGTGTAACGAGGGATTCAATCTCGCCCAAGACAAAAACACCTTTATCCCCGAAGTGCATAATCTACTTTTTACACCTAATGCGTGATTATAGAAAGAAATGGGTTTGAATCTACATTATTTAACAAAACAGAGCGCTTTGTTGTTATTTTTAACGTACAGCCTTGAAAAATTTCAGCATACGCTACCTGAACGGATTTTCTTTGATTCACATTATTATACCTACATTATGTAACAGAACGTCGCAATCGCAATTAAAATAGAGTTTTTCTAAGCAAACGCGCTCCATGGTAGACCGTAAACGTCGTTCAAAACTAGCGGGATCGGTGGTCAAGCTAAAGTTTCCCATAATAAAAATATAAAAAACAACCGTAGTACAATATCAAAAAATTAACAGATCTTTCAGTTGTAGCATATTTCATCTTCTTTGGTTGCAGTATTCGTGCCTGTTTTATTTCTTTTTTATGTTCTATTCTCACAACTATATCACAACTTACATGTCGATGTTATTACTCTCACATGGTGGAGTACGGGACAGATTATGCGAGTTTTCATTGACGGTCGTTCTGTAATATCAAAGTAAACGTTGTAGCAACCACACATTTTATCATTACAACGAGGCTAATGCACATAAGATATATTTTAATTATACAAACAGGTGCATTATAATTTATTTTACTTTTTTGCGTGAGGTTTTCACATAAATTGCTGGTCTACCTACCAATTCATACAAATTTGCAGTTACAAAAATATATGTGCATAAACCTCATTTTTTGTAAAATAAATAAGGTTGTAGTGCTCACTCAATCCTAGAAGAATTCAAATCAACTGGCTCTAATGTTATCAAAGACTCGTTGATTACTTCAAGATGCTTCTTTGATCTGCAATATACAAGAATAATGCTAACAAGGTCGATCACTGATAAATGTACCTAACTAACCTAACACCCTGTATTTGTGGTGGAAATATAAATGTTATGAAACTACCTATCTAAAATATTTTATACTCAAATACGTAATATATGTATACGTAAAATCGCTGTAAAAAGTTGAAGTGTGTATTGTTTATTCCAGTAAAATTACTTATTTCTTATTTATCACGAAGAAGTTCTAGGTTTTGAAAAAACATTTTATTTTATTTTTGCAAGAGTACAAACAATGCGTTACAAAAAATATAATATAGCATATGATATTCAGGGAGTAAAGACGAATCTAACGACACCTAGCACATCAAAATCGGTCAAGCTGTTTAGGCTGTAGGAGGTAATCTAAAAATATGCATAGTACATACATAGATATACACCCACATACACCCTTACATACATAAATACAAACATACATATACTCGATAAACAACCCTCCTTACGCAATCGGGTAAAAATTACCTACCTACGTGCGGCGCGGGCAGCGCGCGACTGACGGCGGTATACCTATATAGGTACTCTCAAAGTCTGTGACGCGTTCAAAGAAGCCGCGCCATATGCCGCCTGCCGCGACCGCGGTGTATTTTTACCGGACTGTGCAAAAAGGTGGGTTATGTTTTTCAAATGTATGAATCATATAAGATTATAAAAGCGAAATTGTCTATCGTCTGTCTCTCTGTCTGTTTGTTACCTAAACGGCTGAACCAATAATTATGAAATTTGGAACAGAAATTCTTTAGGACCTGGAGAAAGACAGAAAATATATATATATATATATATATATATATTATCACAATTTTTCATCACTACGCGGGTGAAACCGCGGGATGCAGCTAGCATGTGTATGTATGTTTATGTATACATTTATTTTTTATGAGCCCTGTTTGTACAAACTGTCCCACTGCTGGGCGCGGGCCATCTTCTCATTATAAGAAGGGTAAGGCCATAATCTACCACGCTGGCCATGGCCAATGCGGGTTGGCAGACTTCACACATCTTTCATAACTGTAATATTTGAACATCAGGTAAGAGTAAGTACATTTTCTTTATACGAGTATGAATAGAACTCATAGGTTTATGAACTGCGAGTGCGAGTGATCTATATAAATACTTACATGTATATTTCTAGGAAATAATAACTTGCAACTGGGTATTTACCTTTTTCGGGATCGCATCATTTCTATATGAGCCAAAATTTTGCGCTTACGCGTTCGCTTATTTTTTGGTTTCTTTGTTCTATGATTTCCCATAGTAATTTGTTTTATTTGGCGCGCGATGCAATCCGACACAGTACCGTCGCTGACAGTGGTCACCGACAGACTGGCGCGGGTGAACAGCTGAAGCAAGGCGGCGGGACGGTTGCTCGCGAGCAAACTTATTGTAAAATAAATTACTATAAAATAATGCACTAAACTTCGTAGTGGAAGGGACATTACCGGTCACATTAGCTGTTCTGAAAAAAGAAACACAAAATGACATTATTTTAAGCAAAGCAATAGACTTTGTACAAAATGGATGGCCCAGAAAATCATCAGACCTTTTCATGAAGCCTTATTTTTGTTGTAAGACACAATTATCTTATGAAAATGGATGTCTTATGAGAGGACATAAAGTAGTTGTGCCAGAAAAATTGCAAGCAACAATTTTAAGAGAACTACATAGTTCACATTTAGGCATAGTAAAAACTAAAGCAGAAGCTCGATCTCGGTTCTGGTTTCCTGGTATTGATGCAGCATTAGAAACTTTAATAAATTCATGCGAGGTATGTAATCAGCTTAGGGCATCCCCTCCCCGAGCACCCCTCGCGCCCTGGAATTATCCACCAAAACCATTCTATAGGGTACATTTAGATTTTTTAGGGCAAATAAATGGACACATGTACTTAGTCGTGGTAGATGCATACTCAAAGTGGGTAGAAGTATATGACATGAATAACAATATTACTTCAGCTGCAACAATTTCAAAATTGTATGATTTCATGTCTAGATTTGGGCTAATACATACCATAATCACTGATAATGGGGCAAGCTTTATGGGACACGAATTTAAATCATTCTGTTCTTTAAATGGTATAGTTCACCACACTTCTCCAAGTTATCATCCTTCCAGTAATGGTCAGGCTGAGAGTTATGTGAAAATCATTAAAAAGGGTATTAGATCCAGTCTTATGTCTTCAAAGAATAGCAAGGAAGCTAATCACAAATTACTGAAGTATCTCTTTGACTACAGAAACTCAATTCATTCTGTCACAGGTTTCTCTCCAGCGCAATTAGTATACGGGCGCAAATTAAGGTCGCGGTTAGATCTATGTATCCCTGCTACAAAGTCATATGCGCCGCCCTCCTCCTCATCACTTGCTGATAATGTATTGCGCAAACAGTGTTCACAGAGTAAAGCATATGGGGGAACAAATATTAAAAGTTTCAAGATCGGTGACAATGTGCTATACAAAAGATATAACAACAAGGATAAATACACATGGTGCAGAGGAGTAATTTTAAAAAAGACAGGAACCGTAATATATATTGTTAAGGATTTGGTATCTGGTAAACATGTGAGAAAACACAAAAACCAAATAATTATTTACAAAGGAACTCAACCAGTTCATTCAGAAGTAGAGGATGAAGGTTGTATACCTGTAGTGGACTCCCGGAATGTTGATATCTCAATGATGGGGGAAGAAGTGGAGTCACCACCAGGACATATATCGTCAGTACCAGAGCCACCATCAACCTCAGTATCAACCAGATGTTCCTCCAGGTCCTTACGGGACATACCACGTGTAAATTATAAGCCTTACCTTTAAGTTTCCATATTATATATATACCTATATTAGATAGTTAAGTTTAGCATTAGTATTTCAAATAAAGGTGGAGGGATGTTATATATGTTATCTGTGCTTAGAGGTTATCTGTCTAATGTAATAAAGAACTGTCAGTGCGAATTGTAATGGCCGGCTTTTTATTTAATGCTCCCGCATAAATATCGTATAGTATCAAAAATGTAATTCTAGAGAACACTAAAAAAATGTAATAGCTACTTAACGTGGTAAATTTGGTTTTGATGGCTTTAAACACTTTAGAGATAAATGGGAAAAATAAATAAAATGGCATATTTTTCAAAAAATAAAGCTATCGAGATTTTTTTCAGCAATCGTGTTTTTGTTTCTAGCGAAACCTAGCCAACAGATCGAAATTTTACATACAAAAAATTTGAGCTTGAACTAATAATACAAGTATTTTTTGTAAATTTTCAAAAAGCTTTGTTTTACTGCTTTTGCGGACTAGCCGGGCCTTAAGGTTGTCTGGAAGAGATCGCTATTAGCGATAAGGCCGCCTTTTGTACCTTTCTCACGCCTTAATTATGTATCTAATGTTATTTGTACTATGGTGTCAATAAAGTGTTTTTGTATTGTATTGTATTGTAACATTTGTAACACGCCGCACAGTGTTCGAAACGGCAGGTCATAAAATTATGTAAAATATACGCGATTAATCCGTTAACAATATGTTTAATTTCAATGATGCCCAAACCTTAGAAAACAGGAGAATACATTTTTTTACCCCTAAATATTAAATTTGATAATTCTTTTTTTTTCAACCCTAATCGACGGAACAATAACAGCTTATTGTTTTGGTTTATAATTTACGTTTTATTATTATTGTAGTGAACTGTTAACTTTGACTCCGGTTCAAATATTGTACTTAGCCTTTTTCGAAGATCCTTGATTTTTTCCCCAAAATATTAGTAGTCAAAACTACTGCTAATTAATTAGTGATTTGACTACTAATCTTTTGGGAAAACCTTCAAAAATATTCGAAAAAGGCTATGTCCAATGTTTGAGACGGAGTTAAAAGTTACCTACGTAGACGAGTACCTACTGATTTTTTTTTAAATATAAGCCACTTTTTATACACTCGACAAATGGCGAATATGAATGCATGTGCCAACATTAAGAAAAAAGAAAAGCTACTTTTTTATGAAACCCCGCTTTTTCTTAATTTCCTGTTATTAACTTTTAAAACTCATTCTAATCTGGCAACGCTCTGGTTGTGAACTTGTGACCCATAGTTTGGGTTATGCTCCACCGTGCAGTGGAATCTGGGACAGACCGCGTGGTCACCGACACGATG
This sequence comes from Lycia hirtaria, assembly GCA_947563715.1. Classification (NCBI taxonomy): domain Eukaryota; kingdom Metazoa; phylum Arthropoda; class Insecta; order Lepidoptera; family Geometridae; genus Lycia; species Lycia hirtaria. The sequence continues at coordinate 29,383,512 of OX387377.1, read as the reverse complement.
GTAACTGGTCAGATTACTGGAGGAAATACCGATGGAAACCAGTTTCGAAGCTTGCGTCACACGCATACCTCGGAGTTAGCTTCGCAGCTTCGTAACTAGCGACAACGTATGGATTCACTCGCATTACTAAAAATATAAAACCTATCCATACGAGAACTAGTCCATCTCCAGGTTCCCAATCTAGTACCAAATTTTATGACAATCGGTTTAGCCGCTTGCTTGAAAAGGTTCAAAAATTCAAATTTAAAATTCATAAATATTTATTGCTCAATAATTAGGTACATAAACATTACCGGCCTTACCGTAAAACGTTCCTTAACTTTAAGCATTGCTTAACATATTTTGTCAACTTCTCGCTGACACATAATGACACTTGCGGAAAGAAAGCGGATAATTTAAGAGTATGGTTAAAGTTAAGTAACGTTTTTCGGTAAGGCCCTACAATGATTACTCTAATTCCCAAACTGGGTGTAGTTAAACACCCGTAACTTGGGGATCAGTTCTTCCCGTGATATTCTATTCTATTACAATCATAAATAGGGACAGCGAGACAGATTTACTTTCGCATTTATATATTAGTAAGAATACGCGCGCTACAAGTTCTAAGTAGGTAGGTACATATAGTTTTGCTTCAATCCTATGGGCTATGAAATTTGGTACAGATGTAGGTGTCTACATGAAGACGGACATAGTCTACTGTTGTAATAACTAATTGATATAGTCTGTGCTCATAGACTGATTAGTCTATGAGACTGTCTATGACGGAAGGGCGGAAGCTTTCTTCTCTCTAAATATTGTCAGCCATATTGCCTTGTCAAGACTTGCTTGTAGTACGTACTTCCAAATAAACTTATTATAATCAATCTAAGATTCTTATTTAAAACATCTACATTTCATCATCATCATCATCACTATTACCATCGTTTTTCATCACAGCTAGTATATAACCAGTACTTATAAGTTTAGTAAACTCAAAAAAACCCGAAACATAGCTAAACAAAAACAATAGAAACATATAAATAAAACATACTTAAAAAACAAAATCAAAATCGGTTCATCCGTTCGGGAGCTACGATGCGCCCACAGACTAACACAAACAGACACGTCAAACTTATAACACCCCATCGTTTTTGCGTCGAGGGTTAGTAAAATATAAAATAGTGGATGAGTAGTATCAATATCACTATTTTATACTCAGTTACACGGCGCCGATTTTGTTTCTTGGTCAAGAAGATTGCTATGGAACGGACGGAACTCTAATTATGTAAATGTCAAATACACCGCTCAAACTTTTTTTTCTAGTTTTCTAGTGAGGCAACAGTAAGGTCTATTTTTAAACTGTACTTATAAAAACCTGTAGTAATAACCAGTAATAAACACATATCGTATGAAATGAGCGAGATGTTGTAATGTGTGACATTTTGTGTTTTTATCGCATGCGCTGTGAACTAGTTCTAGAGGCCATATTGAACTACCTACTTCGGAACATGAACTGATTTTTTATTACTCTAAAATATAGGTTATCGTAGGTGCTAATATAACACTTCAGGTTTTAATATGAAAGTTTTGTAACCATGTCTTACTATTTTATTAACACATGAGGTGTCGACTTATACTATACAATTAGTACAAATACAAATACAAGTCATAATAAAAAATGCAGTCTACCTTACGATTTCGTTACGTTTGATACGCTGTTGAGTGTACGTATTTTGTGAGAAAGTATGCTTAAAATCACTGTAAAAGGTTATAAATTCGCATTCTTTAGAATAGTTCTAGTAATATCACTTGTTTATTAGTTACGGTCTACGATGGAGCGCGCTTGCTTATACAACAAACAATTGCGCGCTTGCATATAACAAACGTGATTTTTTTGCTCGTTTTTGCTCGATATTGATAATGGCAACAGGTAGACGCTTGAAATACTCACTGAATATTGAGTTATATTATTCACTTTAAAAATAAATAATTAAATTAAAATTTTAGGGTTCCCATACAACAAACGTGATTTTTTAACCGTTTTTATAGATAATGGTACGGAACCCTTGTGTGCGAGTCCGACTCGCACTTGGCCGGTTTTTTTTTAACTCCCGACCCAACGAGGTGACGTTTAGTCACGATAGTTTGACGTTGTTAAGTCAAATTTTTTTCTAGAGTTTTATTATTTTTATTACACAGACACACACTAGCGAAGTAAAGACGAATCTAACGATACCTCGCACATCAATACGTCAAGCAGTTTAGGCTGTAGGAGGTATTATAGTAACATCCATACATACCCACATACATTTTTTAAAGGACATTTTCACACAACACTATCTAGCCCAAAATAAGTAAAGCTCGTACTATGAGGATCAAATGGCTGATAAAATACATAATACATATATACATTTTTTTTGTAAATACAAACATATAATATATATAATTACCCAGACACAGAACAAACATCCATGTTCATAACACAAATGTTTGCCCTGGGTGAGGATCGAACCCACGACCTACAATCTCAGCAGGCAGACATACTACCAACTGAGCCACAAGGCCAGTCAATTAGCAAATCTTATTTTCAAAATTATGCACTCTCATTGGTCATTAATCTACTAAACAGAGTTAATATTCAAATTTCTATGATGGTATTTGGCTCAGCCGTTACATTTTACATTCCAAACATATTATATTAATTATGTATAAGGCAATATAAAATCTACAAGCGTTAGATTCCCACGGGAATGCAATTGGAAACATTTTCTTGTGGCCAGCTTCCAATTTCTAATACTTATACTCTTTTGACGCAATATACCAAAAACGCTGTATGTACTTACGTACGAGAGCAGACACCACTCATAGCTACTTTGTTACATTCAACTGCGGCGAGAGCGCCGCACTTCACTCAGTGGCTTACTAGTGAAGTGAGTGATTTCGACGTTTTGCTGGCGAGAAAACACACCATAGATGCAATTCTGCGTTGCAAGTATAAACGATGTAATTATTATTCCAGCGCCGTAACGCTGTTTTGTTTACTTTACCAAAAAATGTGACAATTTTGCTTCAGATAGCTCCTGTGCTATGAATTGAACACTTCTTGCACATTTTTTGTAACCGATTTCAAAAAGAACAATTCAGCTGTATTTGTTTTTATTTAATTTTTATTGCCGCATAACTCCGTCATTTAACCGATAAACCGATCTGAAATATTGTTTTTAGGGTTCCGTATCTTAATAGGAAAAAACGGAACCCTTATAGGATCACTTTGTTGTCCGTCTGTCCGTCTGTCCGTCCGTCTGGGTGTCAAGACCTTTATCTCGGGAACGCGTGTAGGTATCGAGTTGAAATGAAAACTGTATACGCAGATCCATAGTATCTTGCTGCAGAAAGAAAAAGAAAATTTCTCAGTTTTCGTAATAATAAGTTACAGCCGAATATGTCGTAAAAACGCACATTTCGACACTCACAGAGGAATCAAAACCTATGGAGTACTTCCCGTTGACATAGAACTCTGAAATTTGGCAAGAAGCATTGTGTTAGAGTACACATATATGAAAAAATCCGTAAACTGGACATTTTTAATTTAATCACAAAAAAAATGTGTCTCTATGCAAGGAATGAGGGCCCAAATTTTAAAGTGAATTAATCGTATCTTGTGGGGTATCATATGAAAGAGCTTAATTTGTATAAGTTAAAACAGGTTTTTAAATATTTTTACGATGTATACTTTTCGGTATAAGATGGAAAATATAAAAAAAATATATGATTTCCCCTTTTATTTCAACCATTTACCTGTACATATAAAAATGTTATGTGGCAACAAATTTAAGTGCACCCTAAAAGAATGGTTAACTAGTCAAGTCTTCTACGATCTCAAAGAATATTTTGACGCAGACAAGACATGAATAAATGTTTGTAGTGTAGTGTCTTTTATATCACTGTCTTGGCTGTATAGAACTTAAATATTCCTATAATTTATGTACATAGTGTATTGGCATTGTAAAAAAAAAAATTACGAGTAATATTGTATGTTCGTGATGGACAAACTGTTGAAACTTATATTTATACTACCACCTTTGTACACAGTTATACAATAAATATTTTCTGATTTCTGATTTCCGGAACCCTCGCTGGGTGAGTCTGACTCGCACTTGTCCGTTTTTTTTTTTAATGATAAACTTTCAGATTGGTTTTATAAAATTTTCATCAAAATCGATGAAATAGTATAATTTTTATAACAAAATTGCGCATAAATTATAATTATATGTATTATTTAGTTAGAATTGATTTATAGAGGTTTTGAATCAGATGTTTACATTTAAACAACGGATGTAAACCAATTTTCTAATAAAACTCAGACAATACTATCTCAGTATTGTGAATGAATCTTTTCAGTCATTTCGCACAGTAACCGGGCCGCGCCGGGATATCGCCGGCTATTGTTAGATGTATCTGTGGAACAATAGCTTGTATCGATACTATACAAATATACTATGCTACTTGATAATGATGGAAAATAAGGGCCCTGTCACAGAATATTTAGTAGTAACGTTATGGAACACTTTTAAATGACTTATATGTATTAAATAATTATAGTTTAAAAAACTGAAGCAAAGGACTTCTCATGGATGCCATTGTCAGAACTGGACCAAATTGAAATGGGACCACACGGGAAGTTCCAGCTTTCAAATAAAAAAAGAATCATCAAAATCGGTTCACCCAGTCAAGAGTTATGAGGTAACAAACAAAAAAATATATATAAAAAAATACAGTCGAATTGAGAACCTCCTCCTTTTTTGAAGTCTGTTGAAAAACTCAAATGAAACGCTGTAGTTCGACCATCGTCTGTCTAGCTCGTTCATAACCATATTTTACAGATATAAAATGACTGAATAAATTTATAAAATAATCGTCGTTTGTAAAACTAGAAAACAACATCACAAAAATACGACAAAAAAAAGACGTGTGGCACTCGGAGACTGCCACGGTAAAGCTACGCGCGGTGTGTTAGGTTATTTTCGTTACGGAATTTCTGGATTCGGTCTCCACGCTCAAGGCCCGCGATAGAAGCTATGCAATAGCTTAAAATTCAATTTGATTCAAGTTCATTTTCATATAAAAATGATTTTTGCGCTAATAATTTCTATAAATGTTTTTTTATGTATCAAAATTAATAATTTGGATAATTCGGATCTATTTGAAATTTTTGTCGAATATTTGTGATGTTGTTTTCTAGTTTTACAAACGACGATTTTTTTATAAGTTCATGCAGACATTTTATATCTTCAAAAATGTGGGGCATGCGCGAGCGAGACAAACGATGATCCAACTACGGACTCTTAATTCCACTTTTATCGTACTAACAGACAGACGTACTACAAATATGACTGAGTAATGGAATAGAGTAACAAACATAAAAATACAATCGAACTAATAACCTCCTCCTTTTATGAACTCGGTAAAAAAAAGATATAAATAGATGAAGTCATTGTTTTGCAATAGAAATCGAAAAGCGGAAAGAAAGGTTCGGCGACTTTTCAATTTCAAAACATGATTAGGATGCGACGCCTGCTATTGAAATATTCTACTGTGGTCCAAATCATAAGGAATAGCGATTATATCCTGTAAGCGAAATAAATATTGCGCACATCAAACGCGAATCAAACAAAATGAATAAATAACGGCAATAACTCGTAAAAACTTCATTGAAACAGGCCGACGAATGCGATTGAAACTATAGTCAGAGGTATCAGAATTACTCGTAGAATCAGAATTTTATTTTGTGGAACATGGGTTGGCACATTATAAGATAGCATACAAGATGGAATTAGGTATTCAATATCCCTCCCTCTTGGGGCGTACTAATTATATGAAAATAAATTAAGAATAAAAATGTTTAATAAATAACAAATCTCATCATAATTATAAAATGTCAGTACACTCGAAAAACATAACCCTCCTTCTTACGCAGTCGGGTAAAATAAAATAATCTCACGCTCATGAGTATAACAAACCACGTTATTTTGATGTTTGTATTGTTAGATCCCTCCACGTGTTCATTAGAATAAGGGTTTCATTTTGTCCTTTCAAGATACGGATCCCTAACGCTTTATAGACTAAGAGCGGGCCGTATGTTTATACCCGCTCTTATCCACCACCTTATCGGGTAACAAGTAGTACAACCGAAAGTGCCTATCTAGAACTTCCGTAGAGGGTTCCGTACAAACAATAGATAAAAGGGGGAAATTATATAGTTTTTAGGGTTCCGTACCTCAATAGGAAAAAACGGAACCCTTATAGGATCACTTTGTTGTCCGTCTGTCCGGGTGTCAAGAACTTTATCTCGGGAACGCGTGAAGGTATCGAGTTGAAATTAAAACCATATACGCAGATCCATATCTTGCTGCAGAAAGAAAAATAAAATTTCTCAGTTTTCGTAAAAAAAAAGTTACAGCTGAATATGTCGTAAAAAACGCACATTTCGACACTCACAGAGGAATCAAAACCTATGGGGTACTTCCCGTTGACCTAGAACTCTGAAATTTGGCAAGAAGCATTGCGATAGAGTACACATATAGGAAAAAATCCGAAAACTGGTCATTTTTAATTTAATCACAAAAAAATAGTGTCTCTATGCAAGGAATGAGGGCTGCCTCAAACATTCGCTCGCTCGGATCCGAGTGGAAGGCGCCGCTACTATAGCCCCTACTCGGATCCGAGTGGTGAGCAAGGAATGTGTTAAATATTTTTACGATAAGTGTTTTTTATTTTTTCGGTTTTTGAAGGAAAATATAAAAAAAATATGATTTCCCCCTTTTATTTAGTTTGTACGGAACCCTCGGTGGGTGAGTCTGACTCGCACTTGTCCGGTTTTATTTTATATTTTACTACATAAACCGCAAAATATACATCGTAAATATATGTAATTAGAAACCTGTTTTAGCTTGTGCTAGTGAGGCTCTTTCATATGATACCCCACCCCACCCCACATGATACGGTCAAAGTACTTTAAAAACTTCCAAAAAAAAAGTGCCAAAATCAATATGGTTGCATAAGTCTCATCTTGTTTCTTGATGATGTGATTGGTATTATTTTTGGCACCTAGACACTAGATACTTTAGCAATTAGATTGAGTCATGAAAGCTCCAGGTTTAGGAAAGGCAACCATATTGATTTTGGCACTTCTCGATAGGCACTTTCGAATGTACTACTTGTTACTCGATGGTGGTGGACACCTCAAAAACGGTCACATTTTTGCTAACGGTACGAAACGCTCCAGGTTTAGCCTAAGCAACTCTGTACATTTAGAGACACCTTAGTAATGTGCGTCATCCTAGATAGGTCACATCTTGTTACCCGATGAGGTGGGTAAACATACGGCCCGCTCTTAGTCTATTACCCGCTAATCGCTATCACTCCGCCCGACCAATCAGATCACGTAGCGGGATAATGAGCTCGCCTCACGTCTCATACGAACGTTCAACGTATGTCGCAACGTGACGGAACGCGAATTAACACATTACCTCGTACGAGTTAAAGGTCATTTTGCATTGTTTGAATATTTCAGATAGGATGTGCTGGTACAGGTACAGAAAGTTTTTCTTTTATCCAACTGTGCGGAAAGGAGAGGTTAGACTAACTTATCACACTAATATTATAAAAGCAAAAGTTTGTGTGTTTGTTATTTCTTCACGCTCGAACGGCTATACCTATTTTGATGAAATTTAGATTAACAGTTGGACTACTTTTTATCCCGAAAAATAATATTTCCTTTGATATAATTTATATAAATCGGTACCTTAAAATAAACCAGACTAAGTTTGGTACAATGTAATACAAAGTAACATAAAACCCTAAGAGACCCTAAGGGTCCAATATAATAACATTTTTAGGATGATGTTGAAACTACCTCGCTTCTGTAGTGCCTCAGAGATGTTTGCTCAGGCTCGAACAGACGGCTTTCACGCCGTCATCAGGAAAAAAGTAGCATCATTGACGAGTAGACTGCGACGTAGTGACAACATCATCCTAAGAACTATGGCTGAGGACCCGTTCTCGCCATCAGTCAGACATCTTGTGCAGACGATGACCAAAAAAGAAAGTGTAAAAATGTTTGAAATCGTGTGCACGAAGTGTCGGAAATACATTTTAACTTAATTCAAATCATTAATGTAGTTTTTAATTTAATTTTATTTTATTTTAGGAAAAGTGGACTTTGTTGTCTTTTAATAAACGAATTTGAATTTGAATAAAACAATTTCATTAGGAAAGCTATTCATCAACAGAAGCGCTTATTACACTACCGCGTAGCGATTTATCGCGTACGTCATAATACATTATACAAGTATTTTTTTATGCAAGATAGATCTACGGTTGACCACCAACTCGCTTGATGTAAAGCGACGGTGTGGCCGAGGATGGAGCTCGTTGATCTAGAAGATACCTATTCACTCTAGCCCTGGAAATTGCAAGATTGTAGTTCTCAGGAAACAGAGAGGGCGGCAAAGAATCCCATTCCTGCGCAGTACGCATCAAGAACGTGGACCGAAAGTTAAATAATTTATCTAAAGTTAAAATATTTGTTACAGTTTAGAAATTTCTTGAAGGCGGAAAAAACTGCTAAATAAATAAATATTGCTGGACATTTCACACAACACCATCTAGCCAAAACTTAGCAAAGCTTGTACTATGGAAACTAAACCTAAACTGATAGAATACTTACATATATGTATATGCTTTTTTGTAAATACATACAAAAATATAGAAACACCCAGACACGGACAAACACCCATGCTCATCACACAAATGTTTGCCCTGGGTGGGGATTGAACCCAAGACCAACAGCTTAGCAGGCAGACATACTGAGGCAACAAACTGAGCTGCGAGGTCAGTCAAATAAAAGTGGTTTTCTAGTTTGCCTTAAGCGTGATGTATCCTACAAAGTTGGCTTCACTTTCAAGTTACGTGCATTCCGTCTTCCTGTTTCTCTATATAGTCTGAGGCTTAAGCTACATTTAAACAGCTCAAGGAAATACTTACATTGGAAAAACGACACGTAATTAAGGGGCTATGTGAACGGACCTTCCTGTCTCTTTTATGCATTGCCACATTTTAAAGATATAAATTTACTGAATGTATCTATTAGACTAATTTACGACATAATATAATTAAGTACGTAAGGAATTTCGACATTAGCACCATAAGGTCTCGGATGTACCTACCATCCATAAATAAATCCAGCAAAGTAAGAGTTTCACTCGCACACTGAGGCTTCTGTACTTCCATGCAATATGAACACAGAAAATAGGACTGATTTGCAAAATCTGCTAGAAATCTACGAATATTTGTAATTTCACATAGTTTCTATACAGTAGAAACATTTTGAAATGGTAAGCATATCTAAACAAAATATTGATAAAAGCGCAATCTAGCGTGTCTTTGATAAAACAAGATGACTGCGCGGAGTGCGCCATTACTTATTAAAGTATTTAATAGATAATTTATTATATTTTGATTGACTAGCTCCATCCTCAATCTTGAATAATCTAGCCTTGAAAATTCCAAGATTGAGGAAACAGAGACGGCGGCAAAGAATTCTATTCCTGCACAGTAAGCATCAACAACGTGGACCGATATCGCTATCTTGATAAATGAGAAATGGGTGGTAATGCGCCGAATTTCTGTTAGTCCTGTAGTGAAATGGGGAGGGTGGAATTAGGTCGTGAAGCTCTTGCGCTATTTTCCTGAGTGAAGACTTATTTGAATCGAAATGAAATTTTATGTACCTAGTAGGTACTTGCGCAATATTATCAATATTTTTTTACGTTAGGTACATATTACGTTCGAACACTTATTTGTCAGTCAATTATTATTTTCTTTCGTGATCGTAATAAGGAACTCCATTCGCACAGCCCCTTAAATATAGAGAATTCTTAAATTAGCGTACATTCTACCAGCGTTACGTAAAACCTTACTTAACTTTAAGCAACGCTTAACATATTTTGTAAACTTCTCGCTGACACGTACTTAATGACACTTGCGGAAAGAAGACAGACAATTTAAGACGTTGGTTAAAGTTAAGTAACGTTTTTCGGTAAGGCCCTACATGTTTTTGAAGCGACATTTCTAAGGAGGCTGTTGGCTGTTGTGTAATCATTTGCCAAAGTAATATTTGCAAACGTAATGCTTCTTGGAAATTGGTTATGTCAAAGTAAGTAGGCATAAGTACACTGTGCTATTTACTTAAGGCCTATACCGCGCCTTAAGTAGGAAGTGTAGGAACTTCTCTGTTTCGTACAAAACCACATTTCTAAAGTGAAATTATTCATTTGACGGTTTAAATTACCGACACTTAGCTATAGTAAAACATAAAACCACAACTAATTGACTAATTGATTAATAGGTGACTAATTCACCTTTCAAACAAAAAAATAAACAAAATCAAAATCGGTTTATCCGTTCGGGAGCTACGATGCCACAGACAGACACACAGATACGTCAAACTTATAACACCCCGTCTTTTTTGCGTCGGGGGTTAAAAATTTACACGATAAATCCATCAAAAATTGTTTAATTTCAATTAATATTGACACATACGAGTACATCAGAAAAAATAAACATCATGTATAGCATCATCTCAGCCATAAGAAGTCCACTGCTGGACATAGACCTCCCCAATGGATTTACAAGAAGACCGATTGGAAGCGGCCTGTATCCAGCGTCTTCCCGCCACTTGTACGAGGTCATCTGTCCGCCTTATGGCTGGTATTCGGTCTTCCTACGCTACGCTTGCAGGTGCCTGGTCTCTACTTGAGAAACAACTTATTTTTAGGTAGTCGGGTAATTATCAATCAAGAAGTAACATGGCGCAGCATGGTTCCGTAATTTTTTTTATAACAATTTCGACGTATTATTGCATGGGAGCCGCTCATGGGAACTGACGTGCAACACAATGAGATTGCAGACACATAATGGGTACGTTAGACCTACCACCATAGCCTCTACTCTACCTACCGGTAGTATTATTTATTAGCTGAATACGCTTTCAACAACGTAATGATGAAATACGGTGATGACGATGAAACATACTCTGTGACACTCAGGGAGTGAAGACGAATCCAACGACACCTCGCGCATCAAAATCGGTCAAACTGTTTAGGCTTTAAGATGTAATATAGAAACATACATACATACACTCGAAAAACTAAACCCTCTAGGTAAAAATAAATATATATATTTATACATATATTTACGCAACACAGATCTATGATTGACCACCAACTCGCCTGATGTTAAGCGACGGTGTGGCCGAGGATGGAGCTCGCCGATCTACAAGATATCTATTCACTCTAGTCTTGAAAATTCCGATATCGTAGCTCTCAGGAAACAGAGATGGCGGCAAAGAATTCCATTCCTGTGCATACCTACATAATAATTGAAGCTTGCGTAAGTATACTTACCTAATAACTAGCACGGTAGTGTTAGCTTGTGTTCGAATGAAATCCTCAGTATGCGAGTCAAACTCATTTTTGTCCGTTTCTATTTTTAATATTAAAAGCCTTACTATTACTAGTCTTGAAAATTCAAAGATCGTAGCTCTCAGGAAACAGAGATGGCGGCAAAGAATTGCATTCCTGTGCGCTCGGTCGTTTTAGCTTGTGTTCGAATTAAATCCTCAGTATGCGAGTCAAACTCGTTCTTGGCCGTTTCTATTTATAATATTAAAAGCCTTAGGCACGTAGTAATTATGCATACGTGTTTTGTAACGCCTAGTCATATGATAAACGTGATATTATAGCTACGAGAAGATTGTAGAGTTCCGCTTACATAAATTAATGTGTGTATCGATAAAATACCGAATACGTGCCTAGAATTAATTTATAAAAGCTAATTTATTTTAATTTTTTTACCCGACTGTGTAAGGTGGGTTATGTTTTTCGAGTGTATCTATTGATGTATGTAAGTATTTATGTAGGTATGTATGTTTTTATATGACAGCCTACAGCCTAAACAACTTTACCGATTTTGATGTGCAAGATTTGTCTTCACTCCCTGAGTATGACTATATTTGTTTTTTTAGACAAACCACCCTTTTTTAAGTTTAGATTATGGTCAGCCGGCTAGGCATTTGACCAAAGCTCACTACATATAGTTTGGAATGGGAATACAATTCGCCCGGAAACCGAAAGGCGCCATCGTTAGATCTTTGGTGACAGATTTGGTGGTAGCTAACCAGCCGGCACTAGAAAAACTCTGGTTGGGTGGAATAGGGTATGTTTTCTATCGTTTCCTTACGGTGTTTTCCTTTACTATGTCCTTCACTTTCCAACACTCAAGAACTCATATTTAAAGTTTGAACCCCTGCCTTTCTATCGGACGACTGGCTGTCAATTCTCTAAACAAAGTGACCGTACAAGTGAAGTGAGGACCTAAGTGAACTTGTATTTTTATTATTTGCTACTGTATATAATATCAAAATATAGAGTCGGAAATGGAATTGGCAGCTACCTACTCGGGATCACTCGCTATTTTGACATTTCTCTACAGTCTCAGCTTGAAAATGGAAATTCACTTAGGGCCTCACTTCACTTGAGCTAGTATTTAACTTAGAGAATCGACAGGCTAGCCGTATTGAGATACATACATCAATGGCTGATCGGGCTAGAGTTGAGCTGTCACGAGATCGAAAATTAAAATGTATATATGTAGATAACTTTACTTTTCCCTTCAAAATTGTGAGAAAACAAGAAAATTGCATATTAAAATCATCAACATTATAATATGTCATATTATTAATATTTAAGTGAGAAAAACGTACAATCACTAAATTCCCAGACTTTCACATTAGCGTGCATTTTTTTCTAAATTACGTTCCGAAAACTGTTAAAAGAGCAAAGCAAATTATAAATTTCGCGAGCGTCCATCACTTTCGCGTGTTAACGGAACGCTAAATATTTCCCGACGAGTCGGGGAGAGTGTGAACTTTCTTGTTACGTAAGAAAACGTTTTTTTGATGTAAATGGGCACGCCCTGCGATGCTATCTCGTTTCCAGTTTTCAATTGAATGTTACAACACTTTATGGTCTGAGAAACGTTATAAATTCTGGCCAGCAGGTCTAGTGTGAGCTCTCGGGCTTAAAGCTCGCTTGGTCTTTTGTCTTGATCTTTTTACATATGACAGAGCGAGACAAATGCGAAAGACAACAATGCTTTGCAATAATACATAATAAATAACCGAAGCAGGCTTCCCTACTACCCAAAAATGTTTTTCAGGTAAATCCGTAACTAATATTATAAGGCGAAAGTAATTCTATCTCTGTTATCTTTTCACGTCTGCGCAGTTATTTCTCTCACACAGCACAACATTTTTAAACATTTATTTATTTATTTACAAATTATGAAATCATTGAGTAACGATATTAGAAAAGTGAGACATGTTTATGTTTATTTAGATAGAACTGATAGAGAGATATTGAAACGGAGACGAAGTAGTGAAAAACATCATATATTTTACTACTCTTCAGACAAGTTGATAATATCAAAGGAGAACCTTTTTTGTAAACATTTCTCCTATCTAAATAAACAAAATCATGTATCACTATTCTAATATCCGCACATTATTTTTTATATCTTTAAAATGTTGTGATGCGCGAGAGAAATAGCTGTTTTATTATTAAATTTGGTACAGATACATGGTAGATATATGGTACATTTATCAACATCGCCGTTCAACGTCATCATCGTTTTTAATTACTACGCGGGTGAAACCGCACAGCTAGTACTATTATAAAAATGATAGTAACTATGTATCTCTGTCTGTTTGTTAGATTTTCACGCGCAAAGGCTGAGCAGATTGTTATGAATTTTGCTACAGAGATAGCTGAGAACCTGGATATGGACATAGGCTATATTAATCATCATCATCACCATGTTTCATTATCTACGCGGTTAAACCGTGCTAGAGTTTCAATATTATCTCCCGATAGTCTACGGCTTGACTTATTTTGATTCACGAGATATCGTTGGATTCGATCGCAGATTTGTAAGACAAAATCTCAATCAATTGTCAGCACCTACCAGCAGACTACTTTTTTTTTACAAACATTTTAATATCTCCCTCAAAAGAAAAGAAAATCTCTTTTAGCTATAACCTCATAAATAATAGGTCTTTTTTACGCCTATTAGAAATAGCTCAACATGTTTTGGTTCTAATAGGCAGTTATGTGTTTGCTTTTCAAATTAATTTTGCTTATCATCTGAATATGTTACAAAACTTTACGGCCTGAGAAATGTCGTTAAAATCTCCGCGAGCATTTTTAACTTTTTAATTTATCACTCAAACTTAATTATAATAGCCCATTATATCTCACAGTTGTTTATCTTTGCCATTCTTTATGAGTTTATTATTCTTCCTTTTCAACAGCTTCTAAAAAAGAGCTTAACCGATTTGGCAAATTTTATCTGAAAGAATAACTATATAAGTAAAGGTGAAGATTCGAAAATCTGTCCTTATAATCTTAGAAATAATTTGAAAATGGCAAATACAGCACCTGCACTAGTCTAATATCCTCAATATGAAAAAAAGCAGGGATCATCGGATATGTCAATCCAATCGCACTAAATAACTTCAAGCAATGTTTGATTTGTTTAAATAAATTAAAAGTATATAAGAGTCTTATGGGTCAAACCTGTTTCACAACAAGCAATATGAAAGCTGTATAAGCAAATTTATAAACGAAACACTTGTTTTATGACTCAAGCGCATGCCAGGTGTGTTATTATCACATTATTTACACGTTAAAAGTGTATGAAAAGGATATTTTAAAGTGGAATACATAAATGTCTTATTTTGATAAATATTTCCAATTATCGTCATCCACAAGAAATCCACTGCTGGATATAGGCATCTCCCATGAATTTTAAAAAAAAGATAGGTTGGGAGCGGTTTGTGTCCAGCGCCTTCTTGCCCTTTGCATGAGGTTGTTCGTCCACCTTGTGGCTGGTCTTCCTACTCTGTGCTTGCCGTTGCGTGGTCTCCACTCAACAAGTTTCAATCCTACCGGCCATCAGTTCTACGTGCTACGTGCCATGACATGTGCTGTCGATGACTTTCGTACGTCTACGGATCTCGTCATTTCTAATTAGATCTCTCTATTACTCTACTACATTATGAAATAGGCATAAGACAGCAGAAAGCGTTTTATAAAGGGTATCTACAAGCACCTCTATAGACTAGCAAGGCAACAGTAAGGTCACTGATGTTGCAGTTGTCCATTGGCGACGGTTATCGCTTACCATGAGGCGAGCCGTCTGCCTTTTTGCTGCACCTTTTTATTAAAAAAAAGACAAGCTATATAACAGTTACAGATTTAATTAAAAATGTAAGTATATAATTTTAATGGCAGATAATCGTAATGATTAAGTTACATCACATACCACCTTCATGTTAGACACTAGACACTCTCACTTAATGCACGCCATTTAGATTTTACTTCGCGTAGTTTTAATTTATCTTTGGATTTTGGGTTCAAATTTAACAAAAAGATTTTTCTCCTCTACTCTATCGTGTGGGTGTCGTTGGATAGGTAATCAACATTGGCGTTGTGGGAAAACCATTTTCAGGGATCCCATTGCAAAATATTATCCTGCTAGTAGCATAAATGATGAAATTAAAAGGAAAACTATCACAGCTAAATAGGCTTTACAAGTTATCGAGTAACAGCCGATCAACCTAAAAAATGTACTTAGAGAAGTAAAAAAAAAATTTAGTGCAAAACTTCATCTAAGCTAACATAAGTTAACTCATATGTTCATAGACTTCATAGTATCCCTATTTAAAGTTTACATAAAATATGGCGTGCACTTACGTTGCGCGTGGCACGATACGCACTTGGCCGGTTATTTCTTGAACATGACTTGCGTTCGTAACTGTATTAAACATGCTCTCCTCATCTATATCCGTAAACAAAATTCGTATTCTCTTCACGTAGTATACATACCATAAAGAAATCAAGACTTAAAAGTAACTAAGTATAAATAAAACATTTTGACGTGTCTGGTGTGTCTGTCGCATTCATTCTTAGTTCCTTGTGTCTGACCTTCAGAGAAAGAACGTTGAAAAATAGTTCAGATACGCCTACCTACCCTTTACTTCTACACAATACTACATATTCTGTGAATTTGTAGTTGTTAATTTTTATTATTCTATGACAAAATTGATCAAAGCAATAGTCCTGGAACTCATTGTTCAAAACTCTTTAAAACACTTTTGAAAAGACAATTTGACAGTTCCAATGCTCAAGTGTTGGGTCAATAGCTTCCAAAGTTCTTTAAAATTAAACTCTAACTTTTTAGTTTCTATTCAACTTACCTTTCCAACTGGAATCCAATGGGAATTTATCCAATCACAACAGTAAACTGTCTAAGATATTCGATTACAAAATCTACAAAAAAACACGTAGAGTCACAAACCAGTTTCTCAAAATTCCAAAGTTAGAAAACAATTCGAATAAATCACAACTCTGAAATCGAATAGAATTTCGATTTAGTTATTCGTTCGTAACAAAAACTGTTTCTTTATTTGAAAAGTTTAAAAACATTCACTTTTGAATTCACGCATGCGCGGTCGACGCGCATAGCCAAGAAGCTCGACCAAAGACTGTCGTCCAATCCGTGTCTTGCGTTCTCCAAAGATCGAATTATTATACAAACAAGTTTGAATGGTCGCTCAGCTGTCGTAAATAAGGTACATTGTGCGTACATCGTTGTAAAACCGGATTTTACATTTCTATTACTAACTCTTACACAATTTTATATCTTATGCCATTGTGGTAAGGTTAATTTTCAGTTTTGAATTTTCAGTAGATTTTCTTCACAAGGCTTTGATTTTGTTGCTTCTTAAATTTAGCTTTTATCTCAGTCGTAGAAGACAGATTTTCCTTAAACGAAATAAAAATTCAGTGAGTTATCTTGTCAACGGCAAACTGTACCCAATAAACTACGCGCTAATAGATAGAATAGCTTGAGCTTGAGAGTTGATCATTCAGAAGTTGATCACCTTAGAAGAAATGTGGCCTCGCAGGTAGTGCGACCAATAGCCAAAAGTGGCCAATCTTAAGAACTAAATGTTTTAGCACAATTTTGTTAAGAAAATACGATGGTGGTGTCCTCGATGAAGCTTACAGGGTAAGTTAGTTGTCTATGGTATGCGATGGTGCATGGTTGAGTAGGGCAGAAAGCGCTCGCAGAATCTGTATTTCATCAGTTGACGTAACACCTGCACAAAAAGTTTTTTTTCTTAACCCTTTGATAAGCCTTGGCGTGTTATGTAAAGAGCGAAAAAATATTTTAGTCAGTTCGGCAGAAATGTTTTCGAGTCGATATTTTGTGTGTAGGCAATGAAATATTAATAAAAATTAGTAAAATTTTACTACTGTACTACTTGTGCTACTGTTATATTTTTTCAGGTAGGTACATGAGTGTAGCTATAACTTTCTCATGGGGGGGGTCCACGGGTACAAAAATTTACTACTATTTGCCTCTTTATTTGCGCAGACTATACGCAGACGAGTACTGGTTTCTAAATGTCAATCTTAGTTTAAAAACATTAAAATACACGAAAATTAAGCTACGGACAAACGTATAACTGTAAATAAAGTGTATAAGTAACGTCGGAACATTATTAATTCATATTATACTAGATATGATTTCACCCGTTTTAATTAGTTTAAAGAGCGCTCAACATTTGCATGACCCAAGTAAACAAATCATAGGTAATAAGTATGCGCGAGCGAAGCGAGCGTAGTAGCATAGCGTAGCGTTGTAGTATTTTTATAGTAACATGATTTATTTCTCGTATTAGTGAGCCCACAGTACTTCTATGGTTAATAGTAATAATGCGCGAGCGTAGCGAGCGCGAAAATTTTTAAGGTTTTTAAAATGAAATCTTGGAAGTGATTTGATTCATTGATCGTGTTAGCGAGCCTATGTGTTTGTGGCCCAGATGAACCAAACAAGTATAATAATGTGTTAAAAGAAAAAATGGAATACCCCACTGAATAAGAGTGACTTTTACGCTATCAAAAATTATATATACAACCAATTGATTGCCAGTTTATTATGCCTAAATTTAAACATATGATTTTATAGAAAATTACAAACATACCTACGCGGTACTCCCTTGCAGGTGGAAAATATTTTTTGGTTATTGATTATTTTTTGGTGAAGTATTTGCTTGTATTAGCACAGCATGTTAAGAGTTGTTCGATTTTATTAACGAAAAAATATTTTTTATATAAAATTGGCTTGGATCGAATTGAAATTTTTGTGGAATATTTGTGTTTTTGTTTACGATAGATCTACGACTGATTAACAGGCGAGTGCCTGATGTTTAACGATGTTATTTTCTAGTTTTACGAAGGACGTTTTTTTATGAGTTTATTCAGTTATTTCATATCTCTAAAATGTGGCCATGCGCGAGCGAAGCGAGCGCGAAAATTTTTGAAGCATATTAATGCTTCAAAAACATACTTAAACAATGTAAGTTTTTTGTAAGAATAAAAATGCGTAAAATCACTGTAAAAGATTACAAATGCACATTCTGTATAATAATTAAAAAAAACACTTGTTTATTACGAAATAATTCGTTAGAGGTTACGAAAAAACGTTTTTTAATTTTTGCAAGAGATGTATTATTATTATTACAAAAATTATAGCCTGTGACATTCTGGAAGCGAAGACAAATCTAATGACACCTCACACATCAAAATCGGAGAAGCCGTTCAGGCTGTAGGCTGTCATATAGAATCATACAAACATACTCGTACATACACTCGAAAAACATTACCCTCCTTCTTATGCAGTCGAGTAAAAATATATAGTTTCGATTTGTTATGCGCGTTTGTAGTATGCGCGGGCGAAGGATGGACTAAGGTCATACTGCATCTCTAGCAAAACTGTCGTTATGACAACCGCGCATCAGGTGTTTATGTATTATTTTGTAACATCCGTGCCATCCACGATAATCCGGCATTATGATAGCACTTAATTATTTTTTTCGGCCAATGCCATGGGGGGGGTCCGGACCCCCTGGACCCCCCCCCTTATATACGCCCATGGGTAGGTATAATTATTTTTCTCAAACTTTTCTATGAAAGCATTTATTAGGTATATGTTTTTGTTTAGGAAAACATGTAGGGACATCAGGGGAATAATTTACAACTTATTTGTTGAGCTTTAGCTACTAGGCGCTAGATGGCAATAAAACTCAAAAATCAAAATTATGATGGCATAATTCGCTTGATGGTAAGCTGGTCGAGGATGAAGCTCGCTGTACCATTTATATAATAAGAGTTTCGAATTTTCTAGCTTTAGCCTTGATAACTCCGAGATTGTAGTTCACAGACAGGCGGGAAGCATGAAAGTGGTAGCGGGCAGGAGCCCATTTGAACACTTTTTTGTAAATTATGAATATGGAATTAGGTGTTTTGAAAATCAAACTTCAAATAGTAACTCATGTGTAAATAAATATCGTTAATAATAACTAAGGGCAATTTTCATCGATGATAATTTTGTAAATAGTAAGTGAACACTTGTGTTTAAATTTTTCAAGTTTTCCACTTTCACTACGATCAAATATCGTAATATCGTCATAGGGAAACCGTCGTCTATGGCTCACGTTCGCGACAATGCAGACGTGACTTCCTTGATGATTGACGACTCACGCCGGTATAAGTACGTACCACCTACTTACTAGTCACCTAAGTTGAGATCGACCATTCCAAAATTGAACGCCCCTCCAATGTAATAGGCGCACATGCAAATGTTGTGCACAGACATAATACCACAGACAATATTACTCTACGAGCTCAATACACACACAACCCGCCAATCTCAATTGGTTATTCAGTTGCCAGCTAGACTAGAAAAAGATCGAAATAAATATTTTCTCTCACGGATTGATTTCTTTTGGTGGACCGTGGACCCCTTCACTAAATTCAAAATTTACAAAAAAGTGTTGAAATGGACTCCTTCCACCACTTTCTTTCATGCTTCCCGCCTGTCTGCGAACTACAATCTTGGAGTTATCAAGATAGAGCTACAAAATTCGAAACTTTTGTATACATGATACAGCGAGCTTCATTCTCGACCACACCCTCGCTTATCATCAGACGAGTTGGTAACAAATTGTAATTTTGATTTTTGACTTACAAACAGTTCAACCAAATATTTAGTTTTATCGCCATCTAGCGACTAGTAGCTAAAGCTCAACAAATAAGTTGTAAATTATTCTCACTAGATGTCACTAAACGTTTTCCTATACAAAAAATGCTTTCATAGAAAAGTTCGTCTGAGAAAAATAAGTACGTACGTTCAGTTTTAAAATGGTTCTACTATACTTCAATAAATCATTTTAGAAAGGCCTTTCTTCTCTTTTATATTTCCGTCTAAAAGCACACGCACCTCCAAGTTCTCTCTCGTTCTGTATTTCGGACTTTCGGAATCATGAAAACGGTATCTCTTTCATCTACTTTGCATTTTTGAGGATCACAAAAATATCGTCTAGTTATCGTAACTATTTTGTTTTACATGAATAGGTTTATGTGGAGTGGTAAAACACTCGCCTGACGGTAAACGACGGTGTGGTCGAGGATGGAGCACGTCGATAAAAATTCTAGAAGATATCCATTGAATTATTTTATTATTAATATATATATATTTATTTTTAATATATAAAATAATATAATTGATTAAAATTCAAGATTATAATTCTCAGGAAACAGGAAACGGGCAGGGAGTTCAACTCTTGTGTAGAACGCATGAAAAACTTAGCCGGCGAGGTGGCTGTCGTAGACGTCTCGCTTACGTGCATTTTTTTCTTTACACCTATGAATAAAATCAGCTGTTCTATACAAACAGTTCGTTGGCCCCTAAAATAATGTATGGAACTTTTGGTAACCTTTTTGCGGGTCTTATATATAATAAAATTAGTTTATCATTATAAAATAAAAGAACTATAGAGTATAATTACCTCTTTTCGGCTAGTGCAGCCTACCCCCACACAACATCACCTACCACAAAACATCTCTGTTTTGTGCCCCTACTATGGTATCCTAATTACTACGAATTATATTTTAACAGGGAAATGTTTATAAAAACAAAAATATATAAGTACATAATCTTTCTTATTTATTTACTAAATGCCACTTTCTTACAAATATCCAAAAATTCCAAAAACAACCAAATATAAATATGGAGATCAATTTTGTAATAACATCTTTTTGGTCACAATAATACTTCATTAAGTGAATCTTTTAAAATAAAAATTGTACTTAAATTAATAAAAGAAAAAAATAACACATATTCCCCGTACCACAATCTTAATGGATGACAAATAATATACGACACAATAATGTACAACATGATAATAAATCGACACCCACAGATTTGATGCTTTTGTTTGAAGTCGTTTATTAACTTGTATGCCTGTATGCATGCGGTTTTTTTATCTTTAAGAAGGAAACGTGTTTACCCGATACTCAGGTATTTTCTTAAGTTAACAAAAAGCGATTTAAGACTTTAAATTGCAGTCCCAACATAGACCTCGTACTGATCAATAGGAACAAATAATTTTCACTCAGTTAAAGTAGGTCACCAATTATCGTGTGATATATTATGGACGACCATCTCATTAGCAATCTTATTTTAATATTACTTTACTAGAGCAAGACAAAAGACAAAGCAATATAAAAAAAAACATTTGTACATCTTAAACACAAAAAAAAACGAAAATTCATGAATATGTTTTGTCTCGTTTTCGCGCTTCATATTTTAAAACGAGCAAGAATAAGGTATCCTCTAATGAAAAAAGTTCTATAAAACCGTAGAATTTCATTATTTGTTCTCTCACTCTAGCTGATACAAAACAGTTCTGAAACGAGACAATAACATACTTTGTCAGTTTTTAAGGAGTTTTCATTTACTTAAAAATAATTACAATAAAGTACACGAATTAAATAAAAACATCCAACAAACTTACATAGAGACATAATTATTATATAATTAAAACAAAATAACTCATATTTGTACTATAACCTACGTGAATAAATAATACTTATACGTTTATATGTGTTTTACTATATTTTTAAAACGAAAAACATTTAAAAGTTATTTTTACCGACTGTTTAAAAGGAAATAATTGTTTATTTGGGATTCGTATGCCTGTATCCTATTATGAATCTATGGGTCTAGAAGTTACGGCAGTCTATAGTGGGAGACCGTGTGATTTGCGATCCGCAGGTCCTGGGTTCAAATCCTGCGGCACGCACCCCTGTCTTTTTGTAGTTATGTGCCAACTTCAAACAGTGTAAGAGACGTGAAGAAATCTATATATCTGAGTTTTTTAATATTCTTGAATATATGTGAAATCTACCAACCCGAACTTGACTTGGGTGGACTATTATAGTTCTTTTCAAAAAGAGAAGACGCCCGGGCCCAGCAGTGGGACAGTTTATAAAAAAAGAGCGCTTGCCATGTTTGTTTTGGTCGCTATCTGGATGTCATGCTCTTTACCGATTTTGATGTAAGTATGATAATTTGTAGTATTTTTTTCCAGAGTACCAGATATCATAATATGTCCCAGACTCTCAGGCAAACATAGCCTATGTCCCAGACTCCTAGGTAAAGGCAAGTATAGCTATGTCCCAGACTCCCACCCAGGTAAGCACAGCGTATGTCCCAGAGTCCTAGGTAAAGGCAATATAGCTATGTCCCAGACTCCTAAGCAAATATACCCTGTCCAAGACTGCCAGGTTCTAAACTATCTATGCGCAAAACATTATACCGAACGGTGCAGCCGTCTATGCGTGAAAAGATAAAAATCAAACAGTGACACGCAAGGATAGAGTTACTTTAGCTTTTATGGTATTAGTTGGGAAGTATTTTATTAAACGTCTCTGAATACATTTGTTATGATCTCAGTTTCCATTTAGACTAGAAGAAACATTTTAGAATATTTATAGGTTGATAAAACATGAAAATTCATTCGTAATCAAGTATCTGCATTAAACAAGTATAAGTTTAGGAAACTCAAAACCCTTCTTTCTTTCTTCTGAGTTTGATGACTTATTGTACCCCTGTCTCGTGGTGGACTTGTGAAATATTTTTAGAAAAACCCTTATTTAAAGTTGAAGTTAAATTATTATATTATATGTCTACAGACTGCCAGTTGAACAATTATTTTTTATATTTATTCATGCATTTGTATAAATAATTTAGTATCTGAGTATATAAGATGCACACGTCAAAATTATAGCACCCCTCTTTTTGAGTCGGGGGTTAAAAAACATTCAATGAAGCCCACAACTTTGAAATTTACTCTACAATGGTGTATGGAAGTGTACTGCGCTTGCCATTCTGAGACATATGTTGGTCATGGGTTCAATTGCACCCAGGGCAAACATTTGTGTGATGAGCATGGATGTTTGTCCTGTGTCTGGGTGTTTATATATATTATATGTATGTATTTACAACAAAAAAAGTATATACATATATGTATTCTATCAACCATCAAGTTTCTATAGTACAAGCTTTGCTTAGTTTGGGCTAGATGGTGTTGTGTGAAAATGTCCTCCAATCTTTTTTCATTAATAAGTTTGCGCTTGACCGCCAATTCACCTGATGTGTTGCGGGCCACGATGGAGCACGCTTGCCTTAAAAAAATCACTCGTGTTTTTATATCTAACGGTGAAATACCCACTCATCGTACTGCACTAATTTTATAATTTAAATTCTATAATACTTGTAAATAAATAAATTTTCATGTTTCTCGGCGTCTTTTAAACTACACATAGATATAAAACTATAACCGAATTATAAAAGGCAAGTATATACATATATAATTTGCTTAAATTACGTTTATATTGCAGTCTATTTCATTATGTGATATAAATTCATGGTGATCACTTACCAATAAACTACAATAACGTCGTTGCAAATCTAAAATCTCCCGTGTGATTTTTTTCCAATATTTTTTTTAGGT
Organism: Lycia hirtaria; assembly: GCA_947563715.1. Classification (NCBI taxonomy): domain Eukaryota; kingdom Metazoa; phylum Arthropoda; class Insecta; order Lepidoptera; family Geometridae; genus Lycia; species Lycia hirtaria. The sequence goes on along the minus strand of OX387377.1, from coordinate 29,359,490 downwards.
TTTTCAGTAGTATTTTAGAGTGGTAATCGAATCCACTCCCGTGTGATTGTATCAATATTACACATAGGAGATTTCAAATTTATAACGACGATAAAGTCTGTGTTATCCAACAATACTTGTAAGAACAGAGAAGGCGGCAAAGAATTCTATTCTTGATTGATCCAATAAGAACTCGCGATTTCAAAAATAAGAATTCTCATTGGTTGTGGCCCATTTTACATCTTGACAGGTAAGGGAAAACAGACTTTAAATGTAGACTTGGATTTCTACATTTCTAGCACTAGGAACTATAATTTTAGTGGTAGACCAAGAAATAAATTTAAAATACATTCGAATTTCTAAACTACTGTAGATCTGAAGTTTTATCTAAGTATTGTTAGGTTTAATTTAATATAGACATGTCGCCGCCGGGTGATGAACCCGCCCTTCAGTTGAATGGCTGAATTGGCTGGCATTTAGTTGAATACATTGAAAGCAAAGTCCAACTAATGCTATACATATTGTATGACACCTTGTATGAGGTCATCTGCTCATATCGTGGCTGGAAATCATCTCTTACTAAAATATTAATTTTAGAGTTTTTTTTTACGCCGTCTAGTAATTCAAATGAAGGACGGATTATTTATAAGTCAGCGACATATATTTAAGTATTGTCAAAAGTGCTCAATTCTGAAAAGGGTATAACAACGACTCATACTACGACAATAATAGTCTAATTTATTACGTACAGTCAGGATTCAATAGTCCATTATCACCTTAAGATAATTAATCCGCTAGCAGTGTAATCACAGACATAGTAGATGGAGCATGCGATATGAAAACCTCGCGTGCTACATTTTTGGTTCGACTGTGACGTCACACAAACGATTTCGTGATGGAATGTTCCATCCGCGCGAAATCTATTCAACCCAATGCATCCGTACTTGTACGCTAGTACAAAAAATCGAATCGGAAGTATATATCACCTGAAATTAAATAAATCTTGGTCGTCAACAGCGATTTTTTATCGTACTTGTTGACACGCTAGGTACATACACTTAGGGTATCTATAGAAGTCTATGAGCGTAATAATGGGCGTATTTATGTGTGTTTTCCATCACAACACACCCCGTCATTTACGACAGTGTGTAAATATGAATCGACTCATACAATAAGATTTTTGCGACTGCTAATGGACTTTTGATCATGACTATACTTTGGATATATACTTGGATACGCTAAAGAAAATTACATCTAAACAGATCTAATTGAAAACTAGGTTCGTCGAGAATGTCTGAATAAATTCGGTGTAGTTTATACCGGTTCTAAGTGGTGTACACCGTTTCAATCCGGTATCAATTTTGTGAATTCATAAGTGGTGAATACTAGCTCAAATTGAGTTTTAAGCGGTAAATACTGGCAAATCTGTATAATCTGGATATAAGAAGTTAAAAAACGTTTTAATCTGGTTTATTCAACCTTTGCCGATTGCTTTTTTTATGTGACTAGTTATAAGTGTTGAATACCGGTTAAATCCAGTTATATTAATATTATAAGCTCTTAATGCCGGCTACAATCCAGCTACAGATGTTAAGTACCGGTTATATTCAGTTACAGTTCTATTACAAGTTATGAATTCCAGTTACAATCCAGTTATAATTGGGAAATACCAGTTCAATCCGGTACAATCCAGCTGTCGTATATCATGTGCCAGTCGATGCTCTTGAAGTAGGGATGCCGTTTTATCTCCTCGATGCCGTCCTTGCCGCCGCCGAGACGTTCAGATGGCTCGTACGTTAGAAGCTGAAAAAACGACGATAAAAAAATCTGAATACAGGTATTTTTAACCGACTTCGCAAATGAGGTTATCAATTCGGTCTGTGTTTTTTAATGTTTGTTCACCGATTACTCAGCCAATTGTGCATTGATTTTGATGATTCTTTTTGTATTTGGTAGATCATATTTCAGAGGTGGTCCCATATTAATTTTATCAAAATCAATGCAGTACTTTGGTTTTTATAACAAAATAATTGGTAAAATATCATCCGAGTGCCTGTAGAAAAGTGAACAGTATATTGCGTATTTTATAGTCGGTAGTACTCAATAAGTTTCTATGTTTAAAATGGTAGTGATGCGCGAGAGAGATAGCTGCACGCGTTGAGCGAATCCTTAAGTATAAATACCTGAGTGAGTAAGGACTCCTCTTCGACGGACATGCCCTCAGGTAACTGCAGTATGGTGTGACTTGTGAATATTGTTCTGTGGTAGTACGACAACGGCTGAAATATTTACAAATGGTTCATTAGAATTAACATTTTAAATGGTCAAACAAAATAAGAATCCTAATATACATTTGACTAAAATGTTAGTACATAATTATAGTAAAAACAACTGAAAAAAAACCGGACAAGTGCGAGTCAGACTCGCCCACCGAGGGTTCCGTACAAACTAAATAAAAGGGGGAAATCTTATATATTTTTTATATTTTCATTCATAAACCGAAAAATATACATCGAAAAAATATTTAACACATTCCTTGCTCACCACTCGGATCCGAGTGGAGCGTGCTGATCATTTTGTAGTAGTCAGTAAACCACCTGCGCTTGAGGCAGTCAACGTTGCTTTGCGCGGCCACTCTGTACCTAATAAAAATTCGCCTAAAAAGTTTTGGTTCCCAGCTGAAGTGAAGGGTCTGCAGGGGGCGAAAAATGTGTTAAAAACCTGTTTTAGCTTATGCTAATGAGGCTCTTTCATATACCCCACATGATACGGTTAATACACTTTAAAATTTTGGCCCTCATTCCTTGCATAGAGAATTTCAACTCGATACCTTCACGCGTTCCCGAGATAAAGGTCTTGACACCCGGACGGACAGACGGACGGACAGACAGACGGACAGACGGACAACAAAGTGATCTTATAAGGGTCCGTTTTTTCCTATTGAGGTACGGAACCCTAAAAAACTAATTCAAAATACGCAATAAAATAAATATGTACGCGACTTGCTGTTCACTTTTCTACAGGCGCTTGGATGATATTTTATCAATTATTTTGTTATAAAAACCAAAGTACTGCGACGATTTTAATAAAATGTATTTATATGGGACCACCTCTGATGTATGACCTACCAAATACAAAAAGAATCATCAAAATCAATGCACAATTGGCTGAGTAAGCGGTAAACAAACATACAGACCGAATTGGTTAACTAGTCGGTTAATTAAAGATGATAGGATACAATAATTAGCTCTTAAGAAATTTTGCCGCACTGCGACTTACAAATTTGTTAATATAAGATCGATATACTTTTTATCGTACACACCACATTTTTTTTTACTGATTGTTTGTGTTCTTAATGATATTTTTACTTAATAAATTCTGACAGATAGTAATAGCATTTTAGCTCTTTACGCAGTCGGGTAAAAATACAGTCAAATGGAGAACCTCCTCCTTTTTTGGAAGAAAGTCGGTGAACGGTTACCACCCATTTCTCGTTGAAATGGCAAAAATTCGTACTCAGCGATATCGATCCACATTCCTGTTGAGTACTGCACAAGAATGGAATTATTTGACGCTATCTCTGTTTCCTGAGACCTACAATCTTGGAATTTGCAAGGCTAGAGTGAATAGATTTTTTTTAGATCGACAAGCTCCATCCTCGGCCACACTGTCGCTTAACATCACGCGAGTTGGTGGTCAATCGTAGATCTATCTTGTATATAAAAAAAAAGGTTAATAACGTACTCACCACGCCGCAAATAAGATGGTACATAACCGCGCCGTAGCTCCAGAAGTCGCAAGCATGTTCGCAGGTATCCGTCTCCTCCAGCACGGTGATGCGGTAGAGCTCGGGCGCGACGCACATCTCGAGCTCGCTGCTGGAGGAGCAACGGCGGAGCTTCGAGAGCGCCATGTCGAGGCCGGGGTATGAGTGGAAGTAGGTCAGGATGACTTGACCGCGCTCGCCGAGGAGGATGTTCGACGGGTTCAGGTCCCTGATGAAAGAAAAAAATGGTTGTCTGTAAAGCCGGTTTACGGACGATAATTTTACGTGATAACGTCATTATAGATGCGTCACAAGCCGAACGCTTAGGCCGATCGTGCCTCATCTCTATCGCTTGTTTCGCGCTCTCGCTTGCACGCTCGGCTTAGGCGGAACGTGACAATGAGTCATGCTTTTTCGTGCGTGCAGCCGGCGTTCATCGATTTATAAGACGTTATCACGTCAAAATATTTTTTTACGCATTATCTACGATTGACCATCAATTCGCCTGATGTTAGGCGACGGTGCGGCCGAGGATGGAGCTCATCGATCTAGAAGATATCTATTTACTCTAGCCTTGAAAATACCAAGATTGTAGATCTCAGGAAACAGAGATAGCGGCAAAGATTTTTTTTATACATTTTCGGCCATAATCCGAAAATTACACATCGTACACAAAAACAATTAAAAACCAGTTTTAGCTTATGCTAATGAAGTTCTCTCATATGATACCCCACATGATTCTGTCAACTCACTTTAAATTTGGACCCTTATTCCTTGTATAAAGACCAACTTTTTTTTTAATATTTAATGAAAAATTTACAGTTTTCGTTTTTTTTCCTTTATGTGTACTGTACTATATACTGTACTATAATACAATGCTTCTTACCAAATTTCACATTTCTAGGTCAACGAGGAGTATTCTATAGGTTTTTTTTTATACGTTATAGATCTACGATTGACCACCAACTCGCCTGGTGTTAAGTTATGATTCCTTTGTAAGTGTCGCAATTTGCGGTTTTTTGCGACAATATACGGCTGCAATTTTTTTTACGATAACTGAGAAGTTTTGATTTTAATCTAGTTTTTTTGTTTGAAAGAGGTTCTGTCGTAATTTTTTTGAGTTTTCTGAACTTATACTTGTATTTAAAGTATTTCAGTAATTCAATGGTAGTAATTTGCCAATGATTGAATTTATATATATATATACATACTTATATATATTACAGACTATGGCCTAGCCCTTCTCACAATGAGAAGATGGCCCGTTTCCAGCAGTGGGACAGTTTGTACAAACAGGGCTGATAAAAAAAAAAATATATATATATATTAATAATGTAAATATACCTGCAAATAACTCCGCTGTTGTGCAAGCTCTCTAGCGCGGTCAATATTTCCGCGCCCCACTTGCAGATGGCTGAGGGGGGGAGTACGTCCCGGGGACGGACTGAGGACTGAAATCAACACATGATACATTTTTATCTAGAATATATATAATATTAAGAATATAATATTGGTAATAGATAGGACAAGTCCGTAAAAAACTAGACCAAAATTGGTCTGTCCATTTAAGACCTAATGATGATACCTAAACAGAAACACAAATACATATATGGAATTTATAACAACCCTCTTTTTGTATCGGCAATTAAAAACCGAACACTCTCTTACCTTATTAATACTAGCGGGCTCACTCGGATTCTCTCGATTCATTTCTTCATCGACAACCACACTCACTTGACTCTGACTTTGGACATCTGTCAACGCTTTGTCAATATTCAACAGTAATTTCTGAGAATTGGACACTAGTTCATCGACACTGCTTCTCTCGTTATTGTCTCCATCACTTTGTGCTTTTTCATTATCATTGCCAAGAACATTTTTATGCCCAATCCTATCATCAACAATTGCATAACTATTTTTCTCATTATCAACAATTCCATGACCCGTTTTTACAACATCGACAAAATCGTGCCCAACATTTTCATCGTCCTTTATGTTATTTTCCGCGTCTAAACTCTTCATTTTCGGTTCAGCGAACACATTTTCCAAATTTACTTCCCTGGCCGGTGTGTTTGGTATAGATTTTGCGTAGTTTTTGATGTAGTCGAATAGTTTCTCTCCCGCCGCACAGCTAAGTATTAAAAATATCACATTGTTGGTCTCTATGTATGCGTGTAGCGGTATCATGTATGGTATAACGGTGGGTAGTGTGGGTGTGCGGGTTTCAGATGTTCTTTGTAGAAAATATTCGTCGAATTCCGCGAGATTGTTCGGTACTTTTTGTATGACCTGAAATAAAAAATAATAATATTAGTATTTTACGAGGATACTCCTTTTGAAGTAAGTTAAAAAGTTGGAAAAAATGTGCTCGATCCTGTCTTATCATAGTATGAAGTTCAAAACTTTATTGCGTAGATTATTTTATACCTTATCAGTCATTTCTACATAAGTACTTATCAATACAAGTAAATATTTATATAGATTTGCTATCTATACCTGACTAATACATTGCAATGAAAAGTAATGGAGAATCGAATCGATAAAAGATATATTTATTGTAGATATCGATGTGTAACTATTTAATTTTATTGGGTAGCAGGTTGGAGACCAGGGTTTCTCAAAGTGGGTACGCGCATTCCACAAGAAAATCTAGCATAGTAATAAAATTGGACATCAACTTAGTGTTGCCAGATTTAGGGACTAGCAACGGAAAAAATCATGAAAAATAACTCTTAGTATTTAAGACAAGTAATATGTTTAAAAACTATAAAAGCCGGCTTCAAAATACGCAATTCGCGTATATCTTTATATAAGATTTCCATACAAAAATATATTTAGCAGTTATGGTCGAAAAGAACATAGTTTCTTAGCAGTATAGTATTGCCTCATTGTATTCGTAAAGAACATAGTTTCTTAGCAGTATAGTATTGCCTCATTGTATTCGTACGATCAAGTTTGGTTTATAACTGTCACACTTTTATGCTGTTGACTATACGTATTCATGAGAAAAATGTGCCGTGTCGCTATATTTCTTTTTAAATTCAAGTTCAGTTTAATCCACACCTTCGAACTGAAAACATCATTTTTATTGCGCTTACCTTCATAGCGTAGCACTTCTTGTCCCCTCTATGCAGCACAAGCATCATAGTAGTACCGAGCACAGCGAGCACCCTGTATAGCGATAATTCTTCGTACGGCCGTTGTAGCATTGAGAGCGGGATGGGGCAGTGAAGCCGAGTCGCGCTGTCCTGCTCTGGCAGGAGCTGTGGGAGAGATATAGACATAGCTCAGATTTTCATTCGTGCTCTCTGTCTAACATGAATTTAAAATGCTTATAACTTTGAAGGTATATTAATTTTGTTTTTGTGGAATGTATCTATTTGTGGTTAACTTTTTTTTTACCAAATAAAACTGAACCATGCATATTCCCTATTACGTATTCTCGAAATGATTTGTGATATGAGTCTTAAAACGACTAATTCTTAAAATTCCAAGTTCTCATTATAGCAAATTCTAGAAATTACTAAAATCACAGTGTTAACAAAAATGCAGTCGCGAATCCAACCCTCAAAATACCACAAGGGCCATCCGAAAATCGGCGAATTTAATACATTGACTAAGAATTTCGGGGGGGGGGTTAAGCCCCCTTGCCCTAGATACGCCCTAGAAAATAAAAATATGTAAAAATAACAGCTATTGTTAATACATTGTAATATTTTTATATCTAAAAAAGCTTCCGCGTGCGATTGAGACATCAGCACCTACCCTTCGCCTTAAAAAGGGTAGTTAAAAGTCTTTATTTTTGTAGCGTGGTTAATGAATGCCACTCACGCTCTGTTCAGCATCACACAGGTGGTTCTTGTATATCTCTTCCGCATACGACAGGTACTTGTTTGTCTTCTCCTTGATGAGCGCGCGCCTTTGGGGATCACTGTCCGCTGCAAATACAAATAATCGTAAGTTTAACCATATCGTCGCTCGCATGACTAACTGTCCTATCTCATTTCAGTCATTTGTTAAAGACAAACGTTATTCGGTTCTGAGATTAAATTGTATTTGTCAAACATATTAGAAATCGGATGTTTGCATACCTTATGATATTTGCTTTCATAGAGGTTACTTACATTTTAATTTCACATTTAAACTTTTAATGTTTTTACATTCTAAATACATGTTTTTATTAGGGCTTTACCATTCATTATATTTTTTATGCAAAATTATGGCTTTATTACCGAATGAAAAAGCGCATTTTTTTTTTATTTGTGAGAGTTGTATTAATATTATTACGAAAAAAATTTGCCTATGACACTCGGGAGTGAAGACAAATCTCACGACACCTCGCACATCAAAATCGTTTAAGATGTATGAAGGAGGCTGAGGCTGTTAGGAGATATAGAATTATACATACATACTCCATATATATCTAATACCTTTAAACGAGCAATTCTTGTATATATATATATGCATATATATATATATATAGATATAATCTTGCGTACCGGCAAGCGCAGCGTAGGAAGACCAGCCACGAGATGGACAGACGACCTCATACAAGTGGCGGGAAGACGCTGGATGCAAGCCATGCGCCAATCGGTCTTTTTGGAAATCCATGGGGGAGGCCTATGTCCAACAGTGGACTTCTTATGGCTGAGATGATGATGATGATGATATAATCTGAATCTCGGAAACGGCTCCAACGATTTTAATGAAATTTTGTCTGTAGATAGATTAGAGGACGATAACTCGATCTTGCTAGGTTTCATTTTTTAGTGAATCTGGGTTTGCTCGTATTTTCAGTCATAAAAAATTCGAGTGCAGCTCGGTCGCCCAGGTACTATAATATAAACATGGTAATACATATGACATAGTATACATACACTCGAAAAACATAACCCTCCCACTTACGCAGTCGAGTAAAAAACAATGGCGTCGTCATAAGTACCTAAATACTTTTAAAAAATCTTACATATTTCATCATATAAAACCGCTGGTTTCTCCGTCTGCATGTAATGGCACAAATGTAGAAAATCCATGATCAGTCAATATGATATCACTAACATTGGGAAAACCCCGTTTTTCGTAACTGAAGATTTTTTAACAACGTTTTTTTTTTGTATATTTTTAGGTTGGTATTTTAAAATTGTATACAATATTGGAGAAATTATACTTATATTTGTTCACGTAAATGTTCAGATGTTATACGTTTCAGTTTTTATCAATGAATAAAACTACAAAACTTAAAAAGTTCTATACATTAAGCATTTTATAAACTCTATATTATACTTATTCATCCACTAATTTTATTGTATCCAATTATTTTTAAACGAATAAAGTTTTTTTTACACATGTTTTTTTTTTTCACAACTTAATTTAAATAGATTGTATAAATTTTATATTAACGAATGAAGTTATTTGAAAAAAAACTTAAAGTTAAAAAATCAAAGATGAGGCACTTATTGTTTGAGCACAGTTATTTTAGAATGAACAAAAAAAAAAAATTTTCATTTTTTTTTTTCTCAACTTAATTTAGTTAATTTGTATGAATGAATGAAGTTATATTTAGTTATGTCCAACACAATGTTTCAGCTTAGTATACGCTTCGCTACTGATAAATAATTTGAGATAGCTTGAGGGCTTATCGTCCGTTGGCTGTGGGATAAGCCATCAACTTATGGATGACTAAAATTATAAATTTTCATCATTTTTTAACCCCTGATACATAAAGAGGGGTGTTATAAGTTGGACGTGTTTATATGACTACTACGTAGTAACTATAAAAGCTAAAAGGCTTTTAAATCTAAAAGTTGACAGGTTAGTAAATAGACAGAATTGATACGCTGGATGCAAGCCGCTGCCAATCGGTCTTTTTGGAAATCCATTTTCCAACTGAGCCATTACAACCTTGTGGATAGTGGCAAAATTTACATTTGTATTCTCATGATAACGTAGCAGTTTTCATTGCCTGAAAACACAATTAAACAACGTTTTCTTAAAATCAAACCTAGCTAGATCGATTATCGCCCCCGAAATCCCCTACATAATAAATTTCATGAAAATCGTTGGAGCCGTTTCCGAGATCCAGAAAAAAAATATATACATATACGAGTATACAAAAATTGGAAGACCAGCCACGAGATGGACAGATGATCTCATACAAGTGGCGGGAAGACGCTGGATGCAAGCCGCTTCCAATCGGTCTTTTTGGAAATCCATGGAGGAGGCCTATGTCCAGCAGTGGACTTCTTATGGCTGAGATGATGATGATGATGATAGTTTGGAACCAAACCAAACTCATCTTTCATCAACCAAAATTCATCAAAGCCGGTTTACTAGATTGGCTTTCAAAACAAAATTGCGCATTTTGGAAGTCAGTTTTTCAGTTTTTAACCGACTTCCAAAAAGGATCTCGAAGTGCTCAATTCTGTGTTTTTTTTTAATATTTGTTACGCGATTGCTCCGCCAATTACGAATTGATTTCGATGATTCTTTTATGTTTAGTAGGTAATATATATATATATATAATAAAATGTGGTCTAGAACCTATAATGTTATATTTGATATAGGTATATTAATTAAAAGATAGATATTATATTATAAAGTTTTGACGTGTAAATGTGAATTACGAAATAAATTAATATGAATATGAATAATATTTCAGAGGTAGTCCCATATAAATTTCATCAAAATCGGTTCGGTACTTTGGTTTTCAGACAAAATAACCTTTAAAATATGGCGTTTAAGTAAACGAAACTGCGTATTTTGAAGTCGGTTGTTTCAGTTTTTTAAACAATAATTATGTACAACACTTTCTTTGTCTTACAATATTATTAGTACCTGAGCGACCAAGCTCCACTCGGATTTTTTATGACTGAAAATACGAGCAAACCAGGGTTCACTAAAAACGAAACCTAGCAAAATCGATTTATCGTCCCCTAATCTACCTACAAACCAAATTTCATTAAAATCGTTGGAGCCGTTTCCGAGATTCAGATTATATATATACATTATACATACAATAATTGCTCGTTTAAATGTATTAGATTTGTATTATTCATATCTTTGTTTTAGAATATTTTCTTTGCTGGACATACGCACCGCACGCGTTACGCCAACGTTTCACAACAAATAGTATAAAACGCTACTCTCTCATAACTTAACGACCGTAAGCAACAAAGATGGGTCAAAATCGTTATCGCGTACGCCCCAATTTCCTATCTTAATTCCTAGACATTATGGCTCATTTTCTATAAATAAATATCACGCCATTAGAGATCTATTAAACTAATCGTCAATTAAGATAATTAACTCATTAATGGCCTTTGCTTATGCGGGTTTCTAACATCATCATCATTATTATTAAATAACAATAGGACCGGCGTGGCACTATGTTGTGACGTCATCGCTGCAAAATGACGTCATTTCTAAGTAAACTTCAGTTGGGTCGGATTTGGTACATTATGTAACAAGCGAAGTGTACGATTGTTACGCTTGGTACGCTGTTGAATATACGTTTTTTGAGAGAAAGTATGCTTACAATCGCTATAAAAGATTGTAATAGATATAATGCGTATTTTTTTTCGTTAATTATATTCTAACATAACAATTCTATATAAATCAAAATGACATGAAACAGTATATGTGTCTGTATGGCATAGTAGCTCACAAAACGTATGAACCGATTTTTACTTTTAGGGTTCCGTATCCAAAGGGTAAAACGGGACCCTATTACTAAGACTCCGCTGTCTGTCTGTCCGTCGGTCACCAGTCCGTCTGTATCTCATGAACCGTGATAGTTAGACAGTTGAAATTTTCACATGATGTATTTTTCTGTTGCCGCTATAACAACAACAAATACTAAAAAACAGTATAAAATAAATATTTAAGGGGGCTCCCATACAACAAACGTGTTTTTTTTCTCGTTTTTGGTCGATATTGATAACAGTAACAGGTAGACTTAACTGGGGCTCCCATACAACTGACATGATTTTTTGCCGTTTTTATAGATAATGGCACGGAAACCTTGGTGCGCGAATCCGACTCGCACTTGGCCGGTTTTTTTTATTTACGAGGGGAGAATTTTTAGCTTTTATGAAAAGAAACATTGCAAAAATTATTAAATTATACTAGCTGGACAACGTCTGCCGGACTTGCCTAGTAGAATATATTATACAGAATACTTACATTGAACTCCAATCAGCATCTTTTCTATTCCAGACTTGTAACATTCAAATGCTCTTTGGAAATCACCCAAATCTTCACATCTCGCCGCCAAATTCAACATATACCCCGCTTCGAATACGTAACTATCTTCCGTCTTTGTCTTACACTCCACGTTTGAAAGAGACAACACACTCCTCTTGCTATACAACGACATTTTAGAGCTATTCCGCCTTTCCAATTCGAACATAGACGACGCAGATTCTAAATTCGAAGAGAGGGACGCCGTTTCAGCATCTACGCTGCCAGTGTTATCTTCGAATTTCGAATTCCGGGGCATAGTGTGATAATTTTTAAATTTCGAATCGTCAAACACGTAACTTTCAGACTTGGAGTTGTCTATGTTGGACATAGTGTGGTAATCTTCAAATTTCGAAGTAGATGGCACGTCAAAGTTGATTAAATCTGGTAACACTGACTTTTTGACACTTGGCTTGCTTTTTTTTATTTGTAATTTGTTTAGTTCTTCATAGAGGTCGCTGTCTATGCTCTCTATTGAAGATAGTGATTCGAAACTGTCCGTTTTTAGCGTGTTTTTGGGTGATTCTCGTATTTCTATGTCGGCTGCTTCGTATATAGGTATTTGCGATATGAAATCCGTTTCGTCGATGCTTATTGGTTGTCTTTGTTCTGCTTGTCTAGCTGTGAGAAGGAAATACGCATTGTAAGAATAATTACCAACATAAAATATATTGAAAAAGGGTTCCCGGTTAAAATATTTTTTTATAAATCATTAACGTAAAAATGATTCTTATGTATGAAATTTGACTTGGATCGAATTGAAATTTTTGTCGAATATTTGTGATGTTGTTTTCTTGTTTTACAAAAGACGGTTTTTTTATAAGTTCATTCAGTCATGTTATATCTTCAAAAATGTGGGTATGCGCAAGCGAGACGGCAACGATCGGGCTATGCACTCTTACAGTGAGTTCACAGAACCTACACTAAACAGAGCTTGTATTGTAGATTTCTTACCTTCTTTCTGATATCTTCAGTTACTTACTAAAGCCTAAATTTCTTTATATACCTGTGTGTGTAGGCGTTCTCGCATCATCATCGTCAGTCTGATACTCCAGGGGGGGTGTTTCTTCTATCGGCAGGTGGAGGGAGGAGCGGATAGCGTTGATCACCCCGCCCGGCTCCACTTCCGGTTCCGGATATCCTGTCTACAAACGCGTATATTTTACATAATTTTATGCTATGGAGCTATGGAGAGGGCTATGCTCGGTGCCACTCTACGAGATCGAATCAGAAATGAAGAGATACGTAAACGTACAAAAGTCACCGTTATAGCACAGAGGATTAGCAAGTTGAAATGGCAGTGGGCAGGGCACATAGCACGTAGAACTGATGGCCGATGGGGCCGAAAGGTTCTCGAGTAGAGACCACGCAGCGGCAAGCGCAGCGTAGGAAGACCAGCCACGAGATGGGCAGATTACCTCATACAAGTGGCGGGAAGACGCTGGATGCAAGCCGCTTCCAATTGGTCGTTTTGGAAATCCATGGGGGAGGCCTAGCAGCAGTCCAGCAGTGGACTTCTTATGGCTGAGATGATGATGATGATGATGATTTTACATAATTTTATGACCTGACGTTTCGGACACTTTGCAGCGTCTGTACAGTTTCAATGCGTAACAATTGCGTTTTTTTTGTAAAACAGAAGTATGTTATGCTGCCAAGAAACTACTTAGTGTCGAGCACCGTCGTAAAGTAGCTTGTCTGTCTATGTTTTATAAAATTTCGGGAAGTGTGAACAAGAGCATCACGACCTAATTCCACCCACCCTATTTCACTACAGGACTAGTAGAAAGTCGGCACATTACCATCAAATTTTTCACAAAAATTTACCTTTGTTTTACTCACAAAAAAATCTCTTTACACTAAAAAGTGTTAAATTATTTTTTTGTTTTTAATTATTGTTTGTTTAATTGATTTAAGTAATGTTATAATAGACTATAAGTCTAAATAGTCTATAAGGTTGTTAAATTTTGAACGAAAACGTTTTAGAAGTAAAAAAATAAATATAGCACTTTTTCCTTTTTTACTTTTCTAAAATTCATAATTTATGTATATTTTTCCAATTTTCATGCATATTTCAAGCTTGTTATGTTGCATATAATTAGTGTTTATGATTAATTTTCTCCAACTTACCTGTAAAAAGTTAACAAACTCCGTACTGGTAAACAGGAGTCTGTGATCGGCCACAAATTCCAGCAACGCTTTCAACGTTTTAGCTCTTTCTTCGATCACCTGAGAATAAAAGAGAGGTAACATTAGGAATCTGTAGTTCAACCATCACCCGTCTCGCTCGCGCATATAATCATTTTTATATGAACTTATAAAAAAAAAAACTCCCACAGAACACTAGAAAGTAACATAACAAGTTTTCGACAACGATTTCATTTTGATCCAAGTTAATTTTCAAATATAAAAATCAATTTCACGTAATAATTTGTGTTACCTCTCAACTCGGTCATTTATAAACCGACCAGGTTTTTGACGTGATAACGTCTTATAAAACGATGAACGCCGGCTGCACGCACGAAAAAGCATGACTCATTGTCACGTTCCGCCTGAGCCGAGCGTGCAAGCGATAGGCAATAGGCGCACGATCGGCCTAAGCGTTCGGCTTGTGTCGCATCTATCATGACGTTATCACGTAAAATTATCGTCCGTAAACCGACTTTACAGACAACAACTTTTTTTTTAAAGAACATTCATTCTAACTGGTCCCAAAGAAATTTCATTAAAATGAGTTTATAGTAGTTTCGTTTCTAAAAACCAAATAACTGAAAAAATAAGTACATATTATCATCCAAATATTGAAATAACGTGTTTTAAAGTTTTTAATCTATAATAAAATTAGTAGATTTATGTATGTAAAACGTATTGAGTGTAGAACTTATAGATACGTACGCGGACGAAGCGTATTTTTTGATAAGTATGTAAATTGTCAGCTTCATGAAAAGAATATTCATTAAAATTAATTTTTAAGCTCAAACTTAAATAATCATAAAAACATGATAAGATAATTCCCAAATTTCGTGGCCTATTTCAATTAAAATAACCGATAACTAATTAAAAATTATTCCGCGTATTAATATCACGTATTTAACACAGACCTAATAAATACTACGCCCTGGATCCTTTTTTTTTATATGCATTAAAAAACATGTTCTTTTCTCATGTTCTAAAATGTATGAAAAAACTTTGCGAACTGCGCACAGTATTCCCTAAAGAAACTCTTGCATAATTTTAGCGTCGTCGTCATCTGTCAGGATGGCCGAGCGGTCTAAGGCGCCAGACTCAAGGTTTACCTTGCCTACTGAACGTAGGTTTGAGCGGTTCTGGTCCTCTCTGAGGGCGTGGGTTCGAATCCCACTTCTGACAAATATTTTTGCCCTTTTTCTCACAGTTTCAGTTTTTATAGCCAATCAATTATGCGATAACAAAAGCTCTTACAAAATTACGTGTACTTGTTATCTATCAACTATATTTCTTTAATTTAGATTAGGGCCGACCAAAGCACTGCTCGTGGTGATATTTTGGTCTAGTAAAAATAAATAATAATAATACTTTATTGATGAAAGATACATAAGCCATTCCAAATCAGCGAGTAGCATTTATTGAAGTTTCTTTTGTCAGCTTGCGGTTACTTGAAAGTGGCTCCACAGATCCTACACTAAGCAGGGCTTGTGTTGTAGGTATCTGTGTACCTTCTGAGTACAGCAATAAAGCGCTTAGTATGTTAATGATTAATTATAGCCAAAACTTACATTTTTTTTTTTAAATTAAGGTTATGTATATTTACACTATTATCAGTACACGAAATTACAATTTTAAATGTTTTAAAAAAGGGAGACGAGTGACGCGCTTACATAGCAACCTAAAAACTGGGACCTGACAATACAACCATCAAAATAATGTTGGTTAGGTTGGTCATCACCATCTTCACAACTGGAGCTATTGCGTCAGCTCCCCAAGGCCTCGCTACGTTATTTTAAGGATCTAGGTTGGCTTGGGTAGATTATTTGCATTTGCACAATAAACCCCAAGCGGGACGTCGGTGCAGGACTTATCGCCCCCATCTCGTTTAAGAACGTTGGCTAAATATACTTATGGGTGTGAGATTATTTTATTTTTTGAGTAATTCAAAGAATTTGTCATCCACATTGTGACATTACCGTTGACATGAACGTTCACGACGACAATCGAAATGCGTATAAACGAGTGTCCCACTCAGTCCAAGGTACTATTATGGTGAGTTTCATAAGTAATTAAGTAAGTTTCACGAAATAAGTATATGGCATAGTAAGAAAAATATGTAATTTAAAAAAAATAAACTGACTTCAAACTGAAAAGAAAGAAATAACACGAAGAAAATCAATACTGGGCGTGTACCTAAGTAGGTACGTAAACCAACTACTTTTGAGGATCTAAACTGTCATCAACTAAGTCCTATACAGACACCGACCTCAAAAATTGTTGGTTTACGTACCTACTTAGGTAGACGCCCAGTATTGATTTTCTTCGTGTTATTTCTTTCTTTTCAGTTTGAAGTCGGTTTTTTTTTTTTATTACTTTTATTTATTCATTTTTAATAGTATTTACTTGTTTTGTTCGAAATTAAAAATTGTATTCACAATACAAATCGAATTGATAACCTCCTTTTCTTTAAGTCGGTTAAAACGGTCGTCAAAGCTCATCACCGCTCATGTCACTGTCTATCAAACAATTTAAATATAAGGTGTAGACACTGCTCTGCAGTTGCGATGAACGAAGTGAGTGTTCAAAAGCCCATATCTTGAAATCTACTGAACCGATTTTGATAAACTTACAGTGACTCCTAAGTTGAAAGATACTTAATTCAATAAAAAAATAATTTTTGAAATACGACTTCTAGTTTCTGCGTAATGCGGAGACAAACATACATACACTTATGACATATTTAGAAGCTGGTATAAACTAGCGTATACAATAATTGTGCAATTCTGTCAATATTACAAACATACAGGTCGAATTGATAACCTCCTTTTTTTGAAGTCGGTTAGTAAAATTGGACACCAATTTGGTGTTTGTATTTTTTAGCAACGTGACAAAAAAATCATAATATTTAACTCTTATTAATTTATGTATTTATTTACATTCTTAATTTTTTTTTTTACAATACAAATATATAAACATAAAAAAGAACATAAATATTGTAAAAAAAATAAAACTAGGGTGCCGCCGGCAGCGGGGCAGGGCCAAAGCTGCTGGCGGTAGGGGCTACAGACTCAAAAACCTCCTGACAATTCGTGTCTAGGACGATTGCCTTCTGAATGCAACCCTTGACCCAACCATCGAGAGCCTAGTGAGATGTTGGTCGATACCTTCGCTATTAAACCGTTTGCCGACACGACTATCGGAACAATGATCGTCGAGTCAACATCCCACATGGCGGTAAACTCTCATTATTATTAGGCAAAAGACAAACATCTCAATTGTTTATTTTTGTTGTTTCCAAAAACGAAACTTAGGGTTTTTTGTCTTCAAAAACCTGTATTTCGCGTCACGCGTTTTCTTCTGCTTGAAACGGTCATTGACTACATTAACAGGTTCACAGTCCAGCATCCACACACACACAAACACACTTGACTACATTACTTTTTTTACATTTACAAAATATATCTGGTAGAACATTATTTTGTCCACATTTGTGTAAAACATATATTTTTATATATTATGTTGTTATCGTAGTATTTATATTTTTAACTTATTTTGTAATTAATATTGGCCTGGGATCATATCAGCCTTAGACTGGACAGCCCTGATTTAGACTAGTATCAAAGAACGTATGTTACCTCTTGCTGGAACCGTTTAAAGTAGCTATGCCTGGGCAGCGCAGGAAACGTCCCCCGCAGGTGCAGCCCAGCGTGCAACGCTCGCATGCTCTTATGTAACCGCTGCACGTCGCTGTACCTCTTCCAGACCGACACGCTTGAGACTGCTTCTGGAGACTGGATTGGGAATAACTGAAAATTATATGGGAATAACCGGTAATTATACGGGAATAACTATAAATTATATGGGATTAACTGGTAATTATACGGGAATAACTAGTATTAATATGGGAATAACTAGTATTAATACGGGAATAACTGGTTATGTGTGAATAATTGGAAACTATATGGGAATTACTGGAAATTATGCGGGAATAATAAATTGGAAACTATAAGGAATTATGGAAATTGGAAATGGAAACTGGAAATTGTACTGGAATAATAAGAAATTATGGCTCATTTTGTTTTATAACTAAGTAACTCATCATCATCATCATTGTAATTAAGAAATATTAGCCCGTCCTTTGGTGGACACCAGTAAAATCAAAAACAACACTATGGGCCCTTCTAAGCATAAAAACGCTCGCATTATGCTTGATACGTACATTTTCGAGAGAAAATAACTTTAAGCATGGCGTACAGAGATAGATACCAAATATACATAAACTAAAAAATATACATAGTAAAAAACCTTAGCTTGTGCTAATGAAGCTCTTTCATCCTTTAGTGTACTTCATGACAATGCTTCTTGATAAATTTCACAGTTATAGGTCAATGGGGAGTGTCGAAATATGCGTTTTTTGCGACATATTCGGCTGTAGCTTTTTTTATGAAAACTGAGAAGTTTGATTTTTCTTTCTGCAGCAAGAGACTATGGATCTGCGTATGATTTTAATTTCAACTCGATACCTTCACGCATTCCCAAGATGCAGGTCTTGACAGACGGATGGACAGACAGATGGACAGACGGACAACAAAGTGATCCTATAAGGGTTCCGTTTTATTTCTTTTGAGGTATGGAACCTTAAAAAACAAGAAGGTGCTGCACTCAACAAACCGAAAGTCTTAGAAAGTCTACATTCAAATTCCATTTATTTCAATAATTTATTTATTTATTTACATTGCTTGGGAAGAATTTAATTCTTTTTACCCGACTGTGGTAGGAGGGTTTTGTTTTTCAAGTGTTATAAGTATGTTATTTCTATATGATCGCCAACGGCCTAAACAGGTTCATCAATTTTGATGTGTGAGGTGTCATTAGATTCGTCTTCACTCTGAGTGTCATAGGCTACATATTTTTGTAATAATAATAATACATCTCTAGCAAAAATAAAAAATGCGTTCTTTCATAATCTGCAATACACTTTTTCATCATAAACAAATAATTTTATGAGAATTATTCTAAAGAATACGTAATTATGATGTTTTACAGCGATTTTACGCATACATACTCACAAAAATTTTACACTCAACAGCTTTTCAAGCTAATTAAATTGTAAGTTACGACTGCAAAAACTGCTTATCTGCAGTCAGGTATTTCGTTTTTCTTTTAACATAGATACTTGTTAATGTTCACACAGGTATTCTTATAAAATTATCTACCTAAATTCATTGTGATGAGACATTTAAGCATATTGCAAATTATTGCATAAGGAAAACTTAGTCACAGTATGTTGAACCTAAAATGATTTTAAAATACTTCTAACTGAATACCTTATCGTTTACTTATGTATTACATTGTATTGTCAAATTCAACTAAGTGTGTCAAGGGGTCTGAAAATGCTATTTGTCTTACGTGGATACACCACATTTCAAACATACCTACATATTATGTTTATGATTATATTTGTGAGTCAGCTTTCACCATGTGTAAAGAAGAAATATGATAATGGTTAAATTAAAATTGTACTTACTACTGAAGTAATCTTATAAATAGTGAATCCATTCTTGTGTTTTGTTGTTTCGTCGACTGAAAACCGGCGTACCCAATTATCTTTAGCTGACATTTTACACAAATGAATACTGCTCGTTTTCTACACTACATTATGATACGTAACGTGTGGAATAAGTTTTGAGCCTTGCACGGCAATGCTAATTAAGCGAAAGGATTAATTTACATTTTAATAAAACAAGAGCCAGAAGCCAGAAATAAAGAAAGGCGAACATCACCGAACTACAATGAAATGAATACAATCAACAAAAAAAAAACTGAAAACTCAATGTTTCGAATTTAGTTTTTTTTTATTTGACTACTTTATCTCTTTCTAACATAGTTTCATTGATTGTAGTTATCTCACTCTAATGCTACAAAATATTGAGCAATTGTCATTTATTGACTTTGACAAATCTTAGTCATTTATCTGTCATTTCAATCCAGATCCAGAAATCAATACTGTCAACGTGGGTAACTTTGACTCTACGTTAAACTTTGGACATAGCCTGGTTTAAAGATTCTTGTTTTTTTTACCAAAAGATGAGTAATTAAATTGATTGATGAATGCGTGAGTTGTAGTCGCCAAACATTATAAATGTTAATTTATGCATAAAGTTGACAAATGTGATGGAAGTTTTAAAAGTTTTCTACCATTTTCAAAACACAAGAATTTGCGACTGAAAAATGTATGTCCAAGATTTCAGATTTAATTATACAAAACTTGTTTAAATCCCATGAGTTTTATTTAATATCGATAAAACATTGATCTATCTTACCATTTTAAACAATATTTCTTGGTCTTATTTAGTTTTACTACGTAAAAATATTGTAAACAAAAAAGTCAATATATTTTCTTTAATTGTGGGTAAAATTGACAATGGAGTTTCAGTTAATTATACACCTAAAAATGCATTAATAATGTGAATTATTTCACTTCTATGTCTGACAGAGATGTTTTAAGTAATATAATGAGGTCGAAGATGGTAAGCATACCTACATAACACGGAATAAGAACTGGCTTTCAAGTAGGTGGTTGATAGTCATGGCATCGTTAGGTGTTTAACGATAGCTTTTCCACTTGAGACTATAACTCTCAAGTGGAAAAGCTATCGTCAAACACCTAGGCTTCAAAACGAATACTCAAACACCATAATTCAGTTTCCTAATAATATTTTTCCTACACGAAAGATCAGGTCGCAGTTTCTTTTTCAAAAGGTGCTTTCCAATATAAAAGTTGCATGCACAACCAACTGCGCTGACATTGATTCACTTTAGCACTTTCTACATTTCCAGGGCTTCGCTATCAAGTGAAAAATAAATTTTACTACTTTATCGGCGTAATTAAAATATATCTTGAAAACACTTTCGATAGGAATAGACTAATTATAAGGGAGGTACCCTTGTTATTCCTCTACACGTAAAGTAGGGATGTTTTTTTTTCTCGTATACCCCTTGGGGTTGGCTGTAATTGGATAGGTAATTCAAAAATATATTATTCACTTTAGTATTCCTTAATTGTCTTCGTCTCTTTTGCAAAATGATAGTTTTTATTAGGGTCAAGTGTCTCTCCCCTCTACCAGCTAAATGGTTCTCGTCGAATAGGTATGCTGAAAAAAATCCAACAATTAATTTCCCTAACGAAATTGTAAGGAAAATTATCACAAGTAAGTAGGTTTTACAAGTTAACGAGTAATAGTCGATTAGCTTAGCTTAACTAGAACATTCTTAGTATCAAACAACCCTGTTTTAAGTTCGCATAATATTGACATAGAAATAAATTGTGATATGGAACTACGAAACCCTACGTTGCGCGTGGCCCAACATGCACTTGACTGATTTTTAAAATTGTTTTTAGTTAGTACATACTCAAAAACTAGTCTTCTAAAAACCAAACAAAAGAGAACTCAAGAAACATAAAGAAAACAATAGGTATGCAGTTCATGGAATGGGGTGAATCTTTTTTGAATTTGATATTACTCAATATTAATCTTAGAACTTATATTTGATAATGAAGTCATTCAACACTCAAATGATTGTAGAATTTTTTGGCTCTATTTGATTTTTAAGAAATTATTTCATTAGTAAAAAAAATGCAATTAAACTATTTTACTTTTTCCGCTCGCTTGTAGTTCAAAGTTTTTAAATGGCATTTCCCATGAAAATTAAGATGATTGAATATGACAAATTGAATTAATATGATAGATCTATGTTTTTTAGATCAAAAAAGTAAAATAAATCCAACCTAAATTATGTAAATCACCGTTTATGAAGATTTTCCGCTATCGAAATGAACGGGAGTCAATTTTACCCACATTCGCGTTTAACTTTGACATACCATTTAAATGCGATTTTCTTAAATGTTTTCTATACAATTGTCTATGGACTTGTTACTTCTTTACTTTAAAATTGACCACGAAAGAACACGCTTAAATAAGTAAAATACTATTAGACTCATACATTAATACTCTGAAATCGTCAAAAATATGAAAAAGTGTGTGTAAAGTTACCCACGCTGACAGTATTACGTTTCTATAGACGCAGATATTTAGAGTATCGGAGTGAACGAAGAGGAAATTGACCCAAAACTGGCATACTGTTATTTTTGCCCTTCTACGTAAAAAATTATAGCATAAAAAATCATGAACTTTCTCTTAAAGTGATGTTAGTACTCAGTTATATATACTGCATTAAGAATATGCACATTGTAAATGAAAAAGTTACGAGTAATCTGTGCGATTAATATTGTATGTCTGTGATGGACAAAACTGTTGAAACTTATTTTTATACTACCACCTTTGTACACAGTTATAGGTACAATAAATATTTTCTGATTTCTGCAGATAAAGTATTAAAAAACAGAATACTTCTTATAAAAGAAGAATTGATATCAACATTGACTAATACCCTTAGAGCATCTAAGCTAATACCTAATAAACCTTGATATCAATTATCGCTCACATGGCGGAGGCACGGCCGTGCCCCCAGATAGGTATTTATATGGGTACTAAACGCTTTGCTAGCTATGCAGTTTATATCTCAAGCCAGAGATGGTTCAAGTTATTAGCTATAATATCATAAAGATAGCAGCTCGTATGAGACATTAGTAGGTAGCTACATATTAGTGATTAACCTACATGTAATACTAAACAATCTACTATATAAAACTATATCGCAAAATAGTCACAACATAATAATCGAACATTCCAATAAAAACACTGTGTAAGCAAGACACAAGACACCAATAGGTCATCTTGCAGCATCATTACTTATCCCCACCACGAGTCACTTAACCGAATGGCGCGCGGCGAGAGGTTGTGCGGTCTCGCATTTCGTTCAATCCGTGTCGTGTTTCTTGTGTCCTCGAGTGCATTACAATACTACTTTTCCTTCGAGACATGAATTCAATCCGCGCTAAACAAAGAAATCCGTGTTAATAACTACAGTACAAAAATGTGTAACCAATAACAAACTGACCTCTTTTCTTAAAAAGTTTTGTAAACAACCGGATACAATGGGTTCGAAAATCGAGTACGTGGATTCCTCGCATTTATATGCGACCAACTACGTCCGTAATTCGAAAGCTATCGGAGTGCTTTGGGCCATATTCACGATATGCTACGCAATAATCAGTATTGTGGCTTTTGTGACGCCGGAATGGATTGGTGATTTAGAGACTGAATACCCGAGGAAGTTCGGATTGTGGCAAGTGTGCAGGGCAGATGAAGCCGTAGAAGATTGTAAAGGAAAACTGGATGACTTTCTATCAATAAACGGGCTAGTGTTCAAGATTGCGACTGTTTTAGTTGGTGCAGCGGTCACTCTTGCGCTGTTTACAATATGTGCAATGTTATTATTTTTCTTCTGCCAGTCAACTACTGTTTTCCACATTTGCGGCTGGCTTCAACTCTTATCTGGTGAGTTACTGAGCTCCATCAATAATATAATGTACTAACCGCTTCAAATGGCTTCAATTACTAACAAATTCTTTGACAGCTGAAGTTCCGAAACTTGATTAAAAAATTAAGTCCAAGAAAGCCTCAAAAGATAAAGATTGTAACGGTATGGCATTTAACATACATGTTTCCAGTGAAAGTTTAATGCACATAAGCAAGATCGGTTGACCTTGCACTGCGTTGTCGTGAAACAAGTCTGGGACTAACCGAGCGTATCTGATGCACAAAACAGACACCTATTTATTAGCAGGTGTGTCTGTTCTAAGCTTTAACATGACGCATCCGGTACGAAGGTAAGGCAGGTGCATGAACGCTTTCGCAATTCAACACTACCTGCTCAAGGCAAAAATGAAAGGCATTTCAAAAGGATCTTTAAATGGCAAGGCTTACGTAAAGAAATACGCCAAGAATGCATCAAATTCCTACCTAATGAAAATTACGCGAATTTCTTCATACACGAAAAATTTGAGGAAGGAATGGAATGTTTGAAATTGGATATCTCGAATTGTATTACAGCGGATTATGAACCTAGAATTTTTTCCATTCTCGTAATTAGATTACGGAACTGACAAGCATTGTTACTTATTGGTGTTTGTAGGCATTTATGTAAATCTTGTACAAAGGATACGCAATAACTCAATGCTGAAACCTTGACTTTATAGAGGTTCTATGAATTGCTCAAAATTGAACGATTGATTGGTTCATACATTTCATAGTCCATCGGCATTCTACTAACGCCCTTTAGGGCATTATGCTTCATATCACTATTCACATCTGCTCTGTAAGCCTAAGCCTTGGGTTTACGCTCAGTTTTTTTTAAATCAACTATTTTTTATATCACGACCAAATCGAGTACATTTTGGAAAAAGTTAAGGTCAATAGTACTCGAAACCGATGAGCATATAAGAAAGTGGAAACTAAAGACGTGTGTCAGGATCATAGCAGAGTAGAAAGATATAGTATCTGCCTACCCCAACGGGAAAAATGTATTTTTCATTTATAAACACTGCTTTACCTATGAATATGGATAGGTGTAAAGATAAACAAACTATTTTCGGTGAGTGTGCACCGAAAATGTTTCGGTGTGTGTATGATCTTCACAATTTTAATCCACCATCTTTATTCCACATCAAGACAACCAGAAAGCTGTGACGGCTATACCTACCTGTCATTTCTCATTAAAATGCCCATAATTAATAACCGGCTATTTAGATCTACATTCCTGATGTAGTATCAATGTAGGTACATTGAACAAGAGTGAAACTCCCGTCACATAGGTTTTTCAATTTTCAAGGCCAGAATAAGTAGATATCTTCTAGATCTAGATCGACGTGCTATCCTCAGTCATATCGTTGCTTACTAATACCCAACGAATTGTTGGCCAAACGTTCGTCAGTTTACTTTCGTAAAAAAAAACTTTCATTTAGTTACGAATAGCAACGCCTATTTATGAATTGTAAACTAATAATAAAACACCTACTAATATTAGTTTGGCTATTAGAAACCCAAGAGGCTCCCCGTCAATCCGGTCCAAATTCCAAACCAAAATTTACATTTCAATTCATACCTACACTCGCATCCGGACGCTGTAAATGTAATAATTGACGAGTACGGCAATTAAAATAGCTGATGTGAGATTTCCATTTCATCGTAATTAACACGAGTGCTGACAGCCGCATTTTCTTTTGTATGAGTAATCATTGAGAAACCGTGTTATAACCGGTAAAACGCGCCCGTCATGCAACGAGAATCTCCGAAGAAAATGAAGCGGGACTGCTGCTAGCGAATCGAAATTACAATTTCTCACTATTACCATTGGAGCATTGAAACAAAATCTATTCGTTACTAATTGGTACAAAATTCGCTAAAAGAAAACTGTTTAATCTCAACATTGTCAACAAAACAGGCTGTCAATGAATAATCTACAAATTTTCAGTTTTCCGAAAACATTTTTTTTTTACTTACCCGAATATTACCTATATACTTATCTATTTATTTATGTGAAAAAGCAACGACAAAAAAGTTACATTTCTCTAGAGATGCACTAGGCATATAACTTATAATATCACACGATCCACAATAACCATACCTATTGCTATTTTTTTTTTTTACTTTCTCATAAACTATTTGATTAGGTACCTAAAATATGGTATATATTTTATGTATAAACATTAGTTAGAACTTTAAATCAATATTATGCAATTCAGTGTCTAATATTTTTTGTTAAAAACTCGTTATTCAATGTAACAGTTTTAGAAAGCTAATTATTACAAAAATGAATATAGCGTATTACAAAAATGCATTTAATGCATTACATGCTACGTAACAGCATTATAGGCAGCGTTATTCGATAGCGTTAACATAATACTGCGATTACAGTATACTTCATGTTCTTCGTGTTTCTCTGCTGACCTCATCATCACTCGTGAGTTCACTACCGCTACGTGACCGGTAAAAAAAAATACAAAATCTTGCAACTTTTTGAACTCTATCACAACCCAATACGGTCCAATATTACTTATTGAGTTAAGTGAGCTGTTACGATTCACGTGTTAATTTGTACAAGAAAAGAGGTTTTGCTAAGTATGGAAAGTTAGTGATCAATGGGTCTACTTTATTTTTTTTGGTGTTAAAAGCTATTAAAAGTAGTATTAGTTTAGGTTACGTTAAAATTCTATGTGTATATAATTTATTTTTCTATACTCAATAGCTTTTGTTCAAGAGCGCCACGTATCATACATAATTATAATAACACTATATGAAACTAAATTAACAAGGAGAAAACTAGATATCGATGGTTAAAAGGTAATAGGCTATAAGCGACATTGTAGTCGAAAGGTAATGGTAGGTGAGGTGCTAAATGAAAAATCGATTTTTTTAAAGTAAGATAGCATTCATAACTCATTTTTGACTAAAATGTCGCTTATACCTATTACCTTTTAACCGTCGATATGGAACCCGCCGTATAGTATTCATGTCAATAAATAAATGATTATATAATAACGCATAAATACATTATCTGAGGTCATTTCAGACTGTAGATATGCTATTGCATTATTTTTCTATTTTCATTATAATTTTTACAATCATGTACTTTTTATAATATTCTGGAAATTATTTTCTTTTTCGTCTGATTTTCCTTTTCATATCGTATTGTACCTCAATCTGTTTTGTTATTACAATATTCTGTGTTAAACAAAATGTTGTAATAACAAAATATATAGATTAAATATTTATTTTAGATAAGATAAATAAAATGGATTGAGTTTGAAAATTGGTATCGACTATTAGTTACAACACATATTTTTATACAATAACACAAAGCAATCACACTGACAGCTGTTACAACATTCTCTTAGATTCCAACAAGGCCGCAAACCAATGAAATTTAAAAAAAGTTTAATTACGTTTAAAAATTAAGATATCCATATCAATTTGCAATAACTGTAATCGGAGATTGTTGCCGAATTGGAGATCAGCCATCGATATAGCGTTCGAAATATTGCACGCACGTAAAGCCGATTTCGATCAGTGCTCAGCTCAACCATAGTAAAAAGTAAAAGTTAATTGTGATATAATGACAGATCTCAATGTTACGCTATTTTGTGACGGTTTTTAAACGAAAGTAGACCGATAAATAGAATGGTGTATTTATCTACTAATGCGTCTATTTATTGAATACTAGCCGCATAATTATGATTGAAAAATTTTTGCTTAATGGATTTCATAATTTCACAAGGAAAACACCGATAAATAATATATACATATATATTATATGTGGCTTTAGCAAAACAGTTTATTTTATAGTATGAGCTATAAGCACATAAATCACTGTAAATACTTGATTAATAAATTATTTGTATATGTATACCTCAATTTATAATGTCAAACAAATTAATTTAGCGATTTTATCTCGAAGGGATACCAAGCATCAAGCATACAAACTCATAAACTTTCTAATGTACAAAATTATATGATTAGTATGGAAGCTAAATCAAGCTTACATAAACATACCTATTGTAGGGCATAGGCCTACTTTTCCTCTTAACATAATCAAACAAATTTAAAGTTACTTCCTAAATGATTCGGAAGTGAATAATGATTACTAAGCATGTTATACCTTAAATTATGCAAATCCAACATCAATTAATTTATGTGAAACGGTCAAATCACCCATTCAATCCAACAAATTGGACGTAAAGCAAACTTACACAATGAAATGCTTTCTCTGCATTCATACATACCTAATAACTACCAATTACCACGGTAGATTGTTGTTCTAACAATAGAATGAGCACCATTGAGAAAAGCGGATTTTTGGAGATACAGACAACTGTCTAAAAATATATAAATACTTGATGTCTTAAAATCTCGAGTCAATCAGTTTTTTCAAGCTAATTGCGCTTCTTATTTCCTTTTGTGCAATCAGGTAAAAATGAAAACTAAACATCTAAAAAATATTCTAAAATACGCCATAAAATCAATTTTATTGAAATTTATTGAATTATTGAAAAATATTACATTATATAGCATAAATACGTGGAGAGTAAACTAAAGATGCGTCGATTGACATAATAAAGATTGATCATTAGCTAGGGAGATTAGATGAAAAAAAATTATAATACCATATACAGAGTATGCACTTTCAAAAATATAACCTTACGCGTAGTCTGATAAGAACCTAATATATTTAATGACGTTTTAGTTACATCCAATCTTTTATTCAGTTTCATTTACTCTATGATTATATTGATTACGTATCATAATAATTAATTAGGATAGGTGTATTTAATAAAACAAAACTTTTTTCTGCCATTTTCGTCAAACTTTCCCCAACCTACCCTAAAAACGTTTCGATGAACGTTTCCAGAAAAATTGTCTATGGGGTCGCCTGACAGATGTCAAACATCGAAATTATTTTCTTTATTAAACTAATTGTGCCCCCACGGTTTCACCCGCGTAGTTATGAAATTAGGTGATAATGATAAAATATAGTCTAGTTCTTCAGTATCTGAGCAATCTCTATTTGGAACCATTAATTTAATTGATATGTTTCTACGGTGGCTTAAATTTTTTTTATTTTATTTTAAGTCTTATTTTTGGAGTACTTACAAAAAATAATCAAAATGTTTAGGGGTAGAACAAGAATGTATAAGAGCGTGCGACAACGTTTCTCTAGGTGTTACTTTTGAAAAGCATTGATAGACGACATATAGGGTTCCGTACCTCAAAAGGAAAAAAACGGAACCCTTATAGGATCACATTGTTGACCGTCTATCTGTCAAGACGCAAGGTAATCAAAACCTATGGGGTACTTCCCTCCGTTGACCTAGAACTTTGAAATTTGGCAAGAAGCATTGTCATATAGTACACATAAAGGAAAAATTCCGAAAAGTGTACATTTTTTATTGAATCACATCAAATAGGGTCTTTATGCAAGGAAGGAGGGTTAAAATTTTAAAGTGCTTTAATGGTATCATGTGGGGTATCATAAGAAAGAGCTTAATTAGCACAAGCTAAAACAGGTTTTGAAATATTTTTACGATGTATATATTTTGCGATTTATGAAGGAAAATATAAAAAAAATATATAATTTCCTCCTTTTATCTCTCTAGTATGTAAGGAACCCTCGGTGGGCGAGTCTGACTCGCTCTTGTCCGGTTTTTTAATATCATTACCTATGGCGGTATGTATCTGACACGATATACATTTTGGCGCCAATAATTCGCTATTTTGATTGTTAAATTTAAACAATCAAAATAGCGAATTTTTAATTAATTATAAAAAAGCAAACCAATAAATGTATTTCGTCTCTAAAGCGTCACAAAGGAACAAATATAGGTTAATAAACACATTACCCCCTTTTGTGTTGCGCAGTCGAATAAAAAAACATTCTCATTTATTTTTCTCAGTAGTGAAGTGACCAAAGAAATGTTCATTCGTGGGATGTGAAAATAGTAGCAATCACCGTAAAAGCGCTTAGAAAGTGGTCGGCTCACGGCTGGTTACCGGTGAAATGTTTACGAGCAGGATACAGAGATTTTTGTACCGTTTAGCCTGGTTTAGTCTCAAGTACACTTGACTGACTACTATCATATCATATCAATTACAGTTTCAGATGGAGATGAGTGTCGCGCTTACACAGCCACCTAAAAACTTGGACCTCACAATACAATATCAAAATAAATTATAAATAAAACCGGACAAGTGCGAGTCAGACTTGCCCACCGAGGGTTCCGTACGAACTAAATAAAAGGGGGAAATCATATATTTTTTTAATATTTTCCTTCATAAACCGAAAAATATACATCGTAAAAATATTTAACACATTCCTTGCTCACCACTCGGATCCGAGTAGGGGATATAGTAGCGGCGCCTCCCGCTCGGATCCGAGCGAGCGAACGTTTGAGGCAGCCCTCATTCTTTGCATAGAGACACTATTTTTTTGTGATTAAATAAAAAAAAAAACAGTTTTCGGATTTTTTCCTATGTGTACTATAACACAATGCTTCTTGCCAAATTTCAGAGTTCTACGTCAACGGGAAGTACCCCATGGGTTTTGATTCCTCTGTGAGTGTCGAAATGTGCGTTTTTTACGACATATTCGGCTGTAACTTTTTTTTACGAAAACTGAGAAATTTTATTTTTCTTTCTGCAGAAAGATACTATGGATCTGCGTATATGGTTTTAATTTCAACTCGATACCTTTACGCGTTCCCGAGATAAAGGTCTTGACACCCGGACAGACGGACAACAAAGTGATCCTATAAGGGTTCCGTTTTTTCCTATTGAGGTACGGAACCCTAAAAACCAAAATGTAACCTGCTGCATTGTATTAATAAAAGGTAACTGAAAAAAATGGTTGTCGGTTTATGGACGATAATTTAAATTTTACGTAATAACATCATGATAGATGCGTCACAAGCCGAACGCTTAGGCCGATCGTGCCTCTCTATCGCTTGTTCCGCGCTCTCGCTTGCACGCTCGGCTCAGGCGGAACGTGATAATGAGTCATGCTTTTTCGTGCGTGCAGCCGGCGTTCATCGATTTATAAGACGTTATCACGTCAAATAAAACAAAATTAAATACTCAAGTATTATTAATTAATATACTTGCCAATACTTACCTGCCTACCTGCTCCAAAAATCCAATTCGAAACCAAAAAGTTTATATATTTCGAAACTCACTTTTATGTCAAGATCAAAACGTCAGAATATTTTCAAATATTTATATATTTTATCACAGTTGTATATATTTGTTACAATTCTTTTGTATTTGTTTTTAACTAATTCCAAACTAAATAGAAATGGCGACATCATTTCCCGAACCTGACCACTGCCCGAAAATCTGTGACGATATCGGTGCTTTTAAAAAAGCTGATAAAACCCCGGAGCAGGTTAAAGATAAAATTAAAGCAGCTGAAGAAGCTAAAGCTAAGCCTCCTAAATCTCCTCCAATGTTACCTCAACAGCCACCCCTTGAGCCTCCAGATAACCGACCTCCACCGTCTGGAGAAGAACACCTGCCTGGTCTCAAACCTGGACCAGACGGGAAAGTAGACTGGACCACATTAGGTGATTGGACCGGCACTAGACCAAGAGTCAACAAATATTCCATCAGCAGATACTCTCTGGCCGAATGGAGGAAGCATAACGAACGCTGTCTAGATCCCAAATCTATAAATGAGTCCAACATCATAGATTACAATGCTAAAACTTCGATGATGCAAGCTTTTGGAAATATAGATAAACAACAGTCTGAGAATAATAAAAGATTAAAGCAGAAAGCGAAAGATATTTTCAGGTGGAAAGTTGAAGTAGAAAGAGCATGTAAAGCAATAACTGAGGAAGTAGAACAGCTTGAAATTGAAAGACAGCGCTTGAAAGGAGCGTCCAGGACTTTAATGCTTCCAGAATCAATCTCAAAAGAATGCTTAGATTTGAGATCGAACAGATTTGAACCAGATTTAGTAACAGATTTGGCTGAACAAGAGCTGACCAAAGAGATGAAGTTAGTAGGAGAAGTACGGGCTAAACTTAAGACTACTCTTGATGAAATTGAAGCTCAAATGGCTGTTAATAAAGCAGCGAAACACAGAATAGAATACGACTGGTGTGACAAAACTATGGCATACAATACTGAAGCGACTAATCTGAGCTTGAACCCCAAGTCAAACACCATATTGTTCAGACCTGGTGCGACCAGATTCGGAGAATATTCAGCCCCTTTAGAGTACTGGGAATATTTCTGCCGAGAAAATGTGCAAAACGTTGAAGCGGCTAGACAGAAATCTGCCGACTTACGTGGAACCCTCAACGCAATTCTCGTGAATGGCGGCAGAAAACTTCGCACCCAAGCAGACAGAACTGACATGGCATTAGCTGAAACTATTGCTCTCACAACCGAACTCTGCACAAAACTTGAAAAATTGTTGCTTGACAACCTGCAAAAATTGGCCGACATGGAAACGCTGATCGACGATCTGAAAGCAGCAATTCAAAAAATGGACGCAGCGATGAAACTGGCGCAAACAAGACTTGATAATAGAAATAACGGAAGACCTCATGGCGAAAGCGTTCGAGACCTACCTCATTTGGGGCTCATCGATGAGGTAAAAAAGATCCACGAAACCGTAACCTCTTTGCTTGGGCAATTGAATAACGCAGAAAGGGTGAGAAGCGATCTAATGAACAAGAGAAAAGAATTAGAATTATCTATAGCGGCAAAGAGGAAGGCATTGAACATAGACAGAGATAGATGCGGGATGGTGCGTTCGCATTATCCGTCGGCTTCTGAATTGGCTGGTTTCTGATCTCAAAATTTACTACAGTCTTCAATGATTACTTAAGTCAGACGTACTCGTAACCTGGTTTTTTCAGATGAGTAGTATTTCAATGCACAAATTGCATAAATTAGCTAATTTTGTAAGTGTTATGTCGACGTTTAGATTTGTCGATTGTATTCGAATAGCAAATTTTAGTTTGTTTTACGGCTGTTTTATAATGATTTGCCAAATAAACAATGACTTCAAGTTGTTGCAATCGTGCTACTTAGATCAATCAAATATTAATGCAAAATTACATTATGATAGTTATGATTTTATG
Source organism: Lycia hirtaria (assembly GCA_947563715.1). Lineage (NCBI taxonomy): Eukaryota > Metazoa > Arthropoda > Insecta > Lepidoptera > Geometridae > Lycia > Lycia hirtaria. The sequence continues at coordinate 29,326,716 of OX387377.1, read as the reverse complement.
GAAACCCGGAAATACAATATAGTAACGATAGATTTAACGAAATTTATTATGCATATTGATTAATCCAATTCTGTACAAAGTGAAAACCTATACACAGTTTCGAGGTCCTATTATTTGATCCCATAATTTGTTGGTAAAAGTAAGAGATTGCAATATCTCATGTAAGGTTGACTTTCTCTGTTTTCTACAGACTGCACTTTTGCGAGGGTGCTCAGGAGTTACACGAATTAATTCCACTGTCGTCTAGTTAGTTCCTAAATATTTCCACTAATCTCTTTTCGCTTCTTGGAAGTTCTGTATTCTAAGATAGAGACGACAAGTCTTTTCATACTTTTGTAGTCGATATACGTACCTCGCGTAATAATTCAGAAATTATTTTACTATCCGAAATGGAAAGATCATTAAAATAATATTGTAGGTCCCGGTTGTTCTTAAAAACAGCAATCGTCAAGCCAGGTCAGAGGCCTTTCGGCGGCTTAATAACTCTGACAATAGGGCTGGCCACTCAGTCTATACGAACTTACTTAATATAATATTGATTCTCGAAGACCTAGACCTAGCCCTATAAGTTTGTCACTATTCCGCACAGGTTAACAGTCCGTAGTCTGGCCATCGTTCGTCTCGCTCGCGCATCCATATTTTTGAAGATATAAAATGACTGAATGAACTTATAAAAAACTCGTTGCTTGTAAAACTAAAAAAAAACATCACAAATATCCGATAAATATTTCAATTTGATCCAAGTTTTTTTTCATACATAAAAATATTTTTTCGAAATTATTAACGCAAAAATGATTTTTATGTATGAAAATTGACTTGGATCAAATTGAGATTTTTTCGGATATTGTTGTTTTCTAGTTTTATAAACGACGATTTTTGAATAAGTTCATTCAGCCATTTTATATCTTTTTTTATTTGAAAAATTTAACTCCAGGGACCGTACCTATAAGCCAATCATTTTATTACATAATTACTTAACTATTTTATATCTTCAAAAATGTGGGTATGGACGAGCGAGTCGGATGATGGTCGGTCTACGGACTCTTTAACTGTGACTGCATTACAGAGCTCATTTCACAGCATCGGTATATCCTTTCACTTGTCTCTATTATCACGTCTTACACAAGTGCTTATGTGCTTATGACATTTGGTAAAGCCAGTTACCTAGTAGCCAGGTTGCTATTTTGAGTCAGACGTGTTAAAACTGAGATGTAATGTGGAGTAAGGCTAGTGTTTCTGGGCGTAATGAGATTTAACAGTTCATATTCTTGTGACGAGCGCAGCGCATTGCCACACACGGTTATGAACTGTTGAAATCCACAATTCTATCGGAATGCTTTGGGCGTATATGTAGCTGCGTGATACTCAAAATTAGGCGTCTTCCTCGCCTTTTACTCAGTTGTGTAAAAAATAACATTTCGTTAGACATTTGTTTATTTTATTCAATTAGCACCGCTGATGAATTACACTAATGATAAATACGTCAAAACTATAATTAATTACAATGAATTCAAAATTATTTAAAAAGTAAATGTTAATAGAGTAAAATTTCATATTAACATATAATAACATAGTTACACATTAATGCATACATAAATATGTATTTAACAAAAGACATGTCATATTACATATAAGTCAATAACTTTTTTATTGTTAAATAAAGGTGATTGGCTTTTGTTTTGAAATGTTTTTTGAAGTGTTTTTTGGAGAAACGATATAGACACAGATTCACGTATCAAATAAAACCATAGAATATTAATTTTTCGCTATGTCAAACTTATAATTTTAGTGGCATACGTACACAGTACACACACATTTACAGTTACACTTAAATACCTTACAGAATCCTAAAAGCTCTCTACAATAGCAGCATTAGTTAGTAGCATTAGTAAACAAACAAAATTTCTCTCACGGTCATAATTGATAATAGAGAAAAAAAACAATGTCTGTATGTCGACCTCTGTAAGCTCCCATCCCATGGTAGCCTCGATTCTGATAACCATCCTACCGTTATTTACAACCATGTCATCATCATCATCTCAGCCGCAAGAATTCCACTGCTAGACTTGGTCTCTCTCATGGATTTCCAAAAAGACCGGCTGGAATCGGCCTGAAATCACCGTGGCATAAAATGTGATGATATGGACCTCGTAAGAATGCTATAATAGGTCATGCAACCAAAGCCCAAACTAAGCAAAGCTTATGGTAATACTTATGTATTTAATTTTAATACATAGAAAAACACCCAGATACTGTACAAACATTTATACTCATCACGAAACCGAGAGGCCAATATTGGTACTTTGTTCAGAAGAAATTCTATGCAAAATTAGATATACATCATTTAAAAGCTTAAATAATAAGGTTAAACTAAAATATACAGAAAAAAAATATTGGTTGTCTGTAAAGTCGGTTTACGGACGATACTTTAACGTGACAAGTCATAATAAAACATTGATGAAACTCAAACGTTACAATGAGCGTAACGGGACAATGAGTCATCCTTTTTCGTGCGTGCAACCGGCGTTCATCGATTTATTAGACTTTGTCACGTCAAAAACAACGGGTTGCACTCCGGGAGTGCCGGCAAAAGTGATAACAGACAGACTGGTGCCGTAACGCGTTACGTAACGAAGCGGTTTACCCTCCCATAAGAAATTATCACTTCAAAAATCTTTGAAATCAAATCCACAACCTACAGCTTAGAAGGTATAGAAATAGATCGACGTAAGTACTGCCAAAGGAGTTATAAAGTTCGTCTCAAATTAAACAACAAAATATTTCAGTAATATCGTTAGATAATACATTTACTTAACGTATCGGGCAATAAGGCATTACTTGAGAAGATATTACAAAGGTGGGCTCTCATAATTTGTGCCTTGACTTTGTCCAGACTTTCATTTTGCACATAGATCCATGGTTTGCAAGTATTAAGGTAGCATGCAAAGTTTAAATTGAATATTTCCTATTTCGAGACCTCTTGCTAATCTTTAAGTCAATATAACCTTTATGCAACTTTTAAAAAGATAAACGCATGTCACTTACGTTATGTCATGAAAATGCCGTTTCTTTTATTTTATTTTGCCGTTCGGCTCATTTAGTTTAAGGTTTATTAATTACGTCTTAATTTCAAGAACTAATTTAAATTCACCGTTATAATGGATGCTAAAGACCCGGCTATGATGACTTGTCCGCATATTTGCTCGACTAGCCTTAAAGATAGCAAGAAGGAGAAGGTTTACAAAGAAGCTGGGGGGTTCACGCATTCAACTAACCCTGACGCTGCGCCCTATGTCCCTGGGTGTATTGTCCCAAGAAAAAAGAAGATATATCCACCCGATGCTCCTCCTCTTTACCTTCCGCAGTCTACTGATAGTACCAGTGGGGATATCCTAGGTATGGGCCCGATAGGTCCATGGGCTGCAGGCCATCTCGACTGGACTCCAACAGCCGGCATGACGGGAGTCCGACCAGTCGTTGATAAGTATTCCATTACAAGATACAGCACAGGAGAGTGGAGGAAGAACAACCAGAATATTTTGACCCCGAGAGCAACAGATAAAGCTAAAGCTCTAGACAAACAATTCAAAAAAGACATCGCTGATGCTGTTAAAGGCATGGATGATAAATTAGACGAATCTAATGGTAAGCTTAGTGAAAGAATAAAAGATTTGACTCACTGGAAAAAGAAGTCACAAAAAGCCGTAGAGGCAATCACTAATGAAATCAACACATTGGAGGAATATAGAACGAAGTTGAAGAGCGCTTGTAAAATCTTGATGCTGCCCGAAGCTATATCCAAAGAATGCTTGGAGTTACGAACTAATAGATTAGAACCAGACTTAGTGCGAGATGACGCCGAACAGGAGTTGATCAAAGAAGTAGCGATCGTTGGAGAAATAAGAAGAGTATTTCTGGTTACTTTAGCTAAAGTCGAAGAACAATTGAAAGAAAATAAAGCTGCTAAAGCGGCAATCGAACTAGATTGGAGCGATAAAATGTTATCACTGAAGAACGACAAAATCAATTTGAGCCTCACTAACGATTCTACCATGATACTGATCCATCCAGGAGTGGCAAGATGGACAGAAAATAGTACTTCCCTAGAATACTGGGAGCATTTTTGCAGAGAGAGCATCAAGAACTGTGACGAAGTAAGACAAAAATCCGAGAATCTTAGGGCAGATTTGATGACAGCTATCGTAAAAGGAAGCGAGGATATGAAACTCCAAACTGAGAGGACTAACATGGCGTTGAAAGAATCAAACTCTGCAACGCAGCAAATGTGTGACAAATTAGAAGAAACTTTAAAAGATAATTTAAAAACGATAGCTGACGTTGAGAAGCTGATAGATTTTCTAACGGATTCTTTGAAAGATATTGCTTTAAGAGGTAAAGTTGCAGCAACACGCTTGCATACAAGAAACTATGATAGACCAGGGGTAGAAAACTGTCGTGATAAAGCTCAATATGGGCTGATGGATGAAGCTAAATTTGTAAAAGAGACCCAGGATTCATTGATGGACAAGAAACGCCAAGCGGAAGCTGTAAGAGCTGAACTGATGAAGTATAGAGGAGATTTAGAAAAGGAAATCGCATGTAAGAGGAAGAGCTTGCTTATTAATCAAGATAGATGTTCTCGAGTGCGAGCCTTTATGCCCACTCCTGAAGAATTTGCTAACGCGTAATTTTTTTTCGGAATAGTTTGAACAAACTTGAAAAATTTTTTGTTGAATAAATTAATTGGATGCTTTTGAAGATTGGTACAAACAACAGTTATAATAGTATTTTATTTTCTTCTTTGTAGGTAGATAAGTAGGCATAGGATCCTTAGCCTAGGATCTAACTTCCAGAAGTAAATGAACAATTAAGGGGCTTAGGTTACAGGCATTGAACAGAACATATACAATAATAATAACAAGGTTTATAAAAGGTTACAATGGGCAAAGGGTTTTAACGTAGAATGACAAAAAAAAAGTTAAAAAAAAGTTTCAATTAATTCTACAAATGGGAAATTATACAAATTTCAGGCTTCACTTCCTGTGCGATTGGGAGGCCTCGGTATTAGGTCTATCTTAGGTGTCGCTCTTCCCGCGTTCCTGTCCTCAGTACACAGTACTCAAAATTTAATTCATAAAATTCTTGCGGCCTCTTTAGATAGTATAGAAATAACTTTTTTCGGCGAGTCCAGAAATGTGTGGTTGTCAGCCTGCCCTAACACGGAGTTACCGAAATCCCTTTTCTCACAAAGGCTGTGGGACGGGCCGATCTGCGAGCAAGTACGGAATCAACTTCTTCATACGTGTTCAAGCTCCGTAGATCGTGCCCGTCTCTTAGCAGTTGCCAGGTGGGAATCGGGGTTGTGGCTGCAGGCTCTTCCATCGCCCAACACTGGCACTTTGTTGGACTCATCTACTTTCCGCATTGCTGCATCCCTCCGCTTGGGCGCCCCGTGCTGTGCTTCTCACCGCTGCCAGTGTGGCAGTGCCGTCGACTGGTTCGGTCACCACGGCCTTTCCAGCGTTAGAAGTGCAGGTAGATTTCCACGCCATGCTAGCCTTAATGATATAATCCATCGGGCTTTTGCCAGCGCCAACTGCGCAGCTATTTTAGAACCAAATGGTCTCGTACGTGACGATGGTAAAAGACCCGATGGAATAACTTTAATTCCATGGAAGATGGGGCGGCCTTTAGTGTGGGATGCAACATGTGTAGACACTCTTGCGCCGTCACATCTTCCTGGAACACAAAATAAGGCTGGTGCGGCGGCGGATTTCGCAGAAAATCTCAAAAGACGTAAATATAGTACCCTAGATAGTGGTTATATATTTGCGCCTTTTAGAAACGTTGGGTCTGTGGGGAACGAGTGCACATAAAATTTTCAAAGAGTTAACGGAACGACTGGTCGAGGCAACACGTGATCAAAATGCTGGTCTCTATTTGGCTCAAAGGTTAAGCATTGCCATTCAACGTGGCAATGATGGCAGCATTTTGGGTACGTTGCCAACTGGTGGCGGTCTCTTAGATTAAGTTTGTAAATATTATTATTATGTGGCATATTTACTAAACAAATAAACTCTACAAATTTATAGTTTACGTAATGGCAAATTCTGCAAAAATAATAACTCTCGCAAAGATTAATTCTACAAAAGCCTATTTCTCAATATGAATGATATAAAATAGACTTACAATTAGTTAAGCATACCTCATAACATGCATGGGAGTTTGAATTATTTTTTAATATTGCCCACTTAGAATTGCCCATTTGAGAATAGTCGTTACCTAAGCATTTGTAAAATTCATTTTAAGGCTAATATACCATTTCAAGAATTGAGTATTCCGCGCCTAAACCTAATAAACTATATTACTGTCAACTGCCATAATAATCCGAATTCCTCTTGATAATGATGATGAGTATTAACCGAGTATTCTATCTATCTTTAGAATACATCATTTCAAATCTTCGCACGTAATTATTTTAATGCTTAGAATATGTATGAATAGTTTGGTAAAACTCGACCGGTTGGTTCATCGCAACCCATTTGCTGGGAACCACGTGATGTAAGAGATTCTGGGCTTGATTCCATTGTTGTTTAGTATCTTTATCTTTAGAATTTGAGAATAGACGTGTTGGTTAATTACTTTTAAACCTACAGATCAAGGTGGGTGATGTTTTAACAGACTTTATTTATAAAGGAGAGTTCTCGATTAAGTTGTATTTTTTTTTACAAATACAAATATTCTTAGTGTCCGCTGTGTGTACCTACATGTAGTCTAAGAATTATGAACTGATTATTATATACAACTATTATATACTGAAAAAAAGTTTATCTTTGATATTTTTTAAATTGGCTGAGTAGGAAAATTATTATATTTTTCACTACTCCTTCACCTGTATATGTGATGCCTGAATAAAACTTTTTCTAAATATTTCTCCTAACTAAATAATCAAATACATTTTTCACTATTCTGTCTGTAACCAATGCTTTTATATGTTTAAAAATGTTGTGATGCGCGAAAGAGATAGTTTATGATCTCTACTATAATGCCAACTAGGCAATAATTGCTTCAAATACTCGCCCACCGATTTACATAATTATAGTTTAAAAAACTGAAGCAACCGACTTCTCATGGATGCCATTGTCAGAACTGGACCAAATTGAAATGGGACTACACGGGAAGCACCAGCTTTCAAATAAAAAAGAATCATCAAAATCGGTTCACCCAGACGAAAGATCTGAGGTAACAAACATAAAAAAAAATACAATCGAATTGAGAACCTCCTCCTTTTTTGAAGTCGGTTGATAATTGTTTAATTAGGTAAGTACTACACTAGCAGTCATAACCATTTGCGGAGAAGAAAATAAAACAAATATCCGTTAGCCAACTGCCGAAAGTGATGTAACTAGGAAGTACATTACCTCGCGTACCCCAAATAAAAAGAGTGCTAATGGCAGTGCGGGTTTCAGATCGTTGTATTTTTAATGGTGCCATTTGTATGACGGTCTGGTGTTATTGCACTTAGGAGAAATCCTATTAAAAAACTGGTAAATTGCGTGTCGATACCCGCGCGGTTTGGGTTCCGTACGAAATATATGCTACATTTCTGCGAAAGTTTTACGCGCAGCGGTCTACGCAGGCGACGACGCGATGGTCGGTGGTAGCAGTTAGCGGCAAGACGACAATAATTAAGTACGTAGTAAGTTTGATATTATTGATGATAAATAATAGAATAAAGTATCAACGGGATGTAGCACCAGTCCTCAATAGCGTCCGAGCTCAATGAGGTCTAATTAGACTCTTTAGAATTTCGATTTTCAAAATAATTCGAAGCGACAAAATAGACGTCTCTAGACTTCTCAATCTAAATTAGGCTTTAGCGCGGCGACATAGTCCTTATAGTTCGTCATTGTTGGTATATGAGTATCGGTCAACCCAGAACATTATATTCGTCAATTTAGTTTTAGACTTTACGTCCACGTGATGGAAAGTCATTGACAATGTGAAATTCTCGGAATTTTTCTAGTATAATATTATTTTATTTGTGGATAAGTAAGTACATGATAAGAAGTATATTTGAATTCTTCATTCAAATGGAAGTGGAAACTTTCTTTTTGACCCTATGAATCTCAAGGAATATCTATCTATCTAGTTTACCCACAACATGTAATGTGGAGCGTTTCTTTCTGGCCTTTGTTCGAATTCATACAAGGAATATGATACCTACCGATACTATATATACCAGCGGCGGTATCTATCTATCGAATCCTGCTCTGACGGGTTGAGATGTACGGATCTCTAATAGCCATTTCCCTTAAGAGGCGCGTGGAAAAGGATTAAAAATTAAATCGAAACAAGTATCTATATTAAAAGAAAAACAAAATATCCAACTGCAGAAAAGAGGTATTTGCAGTATAACTTACGATTTCGTTACGCTTGATATAATTTTTTTAAGAGTAAATATGCGTAACATCGCTAAAAGATTATAAATGCGCATTCTTTAGAATAATTCTAGTAAAATAACTTAGGCTGTAGGTATAGAAACATACATACACTCGAAGAGATTTTTTACCCCCGACCCAAATTGAGGATTGCTGATTGTTGTTTAACGTGTGTATCTGTGTATGCGTGTGTCTAGCTGTGCCATCGTAATTAACAAACGGATGGTACGATTTTGATCTAATTTTTCTGTTTAAAAGAAGCACTTGGAGAAGGATTTTATTGTCACGGCTTGAAAGGCTAAGTATGCAGCAAAATTTTTTGGAGACAATGAGATTTATTTAAAATCTCAGAGTGACCAATTACGAACTAGAGCTGTTTGAACCAAGCAAGTTTAATTATAGGCGGCCGAGCTCCATTCGGATTTTTTATGACTGAAAATACGAGCAAACCCGTGTTCACTAAAAATAAAACCTAGCAAGATCGATTTATCGTCCCCTACCTACAAACCAAATTTCATAAAATCGTTGGAACCGTTTCCTAGATTCAGAATATATACATTTAAACAAGAATTGCTCGTTTAAATGTATAAGTACGTGGGTGACCGAGCTCCACTCGGATTTTTTTGACTGAAAATACGAGGAAACCCGGTTTCACTAAATATGAAACCTAGCAAGATCGATTTATCGTCCCCTTATCTACCTACAAACCAAATTTCATTAAAATCCGTTTCCGAGATTCAGATTATATACATATATATACAAGAATTGCTCGTTTAAAGGTATTATTTGCCGATTTGCCGGTTCCATCATTGGTCCCAGCAGCTTTGCGTTTAACCTTCGACTTCGCAAACGTGCTTCCATTACAAATTATTCAAATATCTTCTACGTAATGATATAATTATTCATTATAATGTGAGGCTCATTATGATAATCACTTATTACGTGAAACGTGAGTCAACGTCACACCGGTGCGTGCCTTAAGACACGTCCACTTGAGGGTTCATTATACGCTTCGGTGGATTTCGTGAGAAAAACTACCATGTAGTGTATTCATATTCGTTTATTGAGATAAAAACGGAAAAGACCAATTACAATTATCTCACAAGATGTAAGATCATCGTCATCATCATCTCAGCCATAAGAAGTCCACTGCTGGACATAGGCCTCCCCCATGGATTCCCAACAAGACCGATTGGAAGTGGCTTGCATCCAACATCTTCTCGCTACTTGTATGAGGTCATCTATCCATCTCGTGGCTGGTCTTCCTACGCTGCGCTTGCCGGTGCGTGGTCTCCACTCGAGAACCTTTCGGCCATCAATTCTACGAGCTAAGTGCCCCGCCCACTGCCACTTCAACCTGCTAACCCGTAGTGTAAGATATGTAAAGTTATTTAGGAAGACAGAAATCAGATCTGACGGTTTTTAGGGTTCCATACCTCAAAATAAAAAGGGAACCCTTATAGGATCACTTTGTTGTCTTGTCAGTCTGCCATTACCTTCTATTTCGGGAACGCGTGGAGGTATCGAGTTTGAAGTAAAACTATATGCGACCTGTATTTCAATACAGGTCTTGACAGACGGACAACAAAATGTTTCCTATCCTAAGGGTTCCGTTTTTTCTTTTGAGGTACAGAACCCTAAAATCTGACTTTTGAAAGCTTGTCCTGGCATTGTGCCTTATAGTTTAATTTTTTTTACTTCGATAGAGACCTAGATCTACTGCACTGGTGTAATAACAAAATAATAAAGTTTTGTTATCACGCCATAAAGACGCACGAGTTCTTGTATTGAAAATACAACGGGTTGGCTGCACTTAACAAACATTTTCATCTGTACCTAATCAAAATAAAACATCTCATGTCTTCCGTTGCCCAACCAAAACATGCAAAGTAATAATTCCACGTGGGAACATGCCATTGTGAGCAGTTCCATTGTTCAGAGCTCAAGGATGAGACAGCAGGTGGAAGGGTGCTGAATCGGGGACGGCATTTCCTAGGAACTTCGGCTATTTACAACATTAGCTGTATATAATTTGCCGTAGCTCAATAAGATTTTATCTATAGAGAGGTTATACTCATTGAATAAAAAAAACCGGACAAGTGCGAGTCAGACTCGCCCACCGAGGGTTCCGTACAAACTAAATAAAAGGGGGAAATCATATATTTTTTTTATATTTTCCTTCATAAACCGAAAAATATACACTTAAAAATATTTAACACATTCCTTGCTCACCACTCGGATCCGAGTGGGGCAGGGCTATAGTAGCGGCGTCTCTCACTCGGATCCGAGCGAGCGTCCCGTTCATTTTGTAGTAGTCAGTAAACCGCCGGCGTTTGAGGCAGTCAACGTTGCTTTGCGCGGCCACTCTGTACTTAATCAAAATTCGCCTAAAAAGTTTTGGTTTCCAGCTGAAGTTAAGGGTCTGCAGGGGGCGAAGAATGTGTTAAAAACCTGTTTTAGCTTATGCAAATGAGGCTCTTTCTTTTATACTCACGGGCAGACTGAAATGTGAGGGTGTGTACATTTTCGTTTCTATTTGACGTAAACCTGCTATATTTCTAAGTTATTTTAAGATAATCTATACATATAATAGGACAGTAACGGGTCAAAATCTATACATTAAATATATTTGAAAAATTTTGATTGGAGGATGCATTACTATGGACACAGAAGCCAAAATATCATATAGTATAATTTCTGTCTGTGTCTCTGTCTGTAAGGTGTGTCCGATGGACGCCGAAACTACTGGACGAATTTGGACAAAATTTGGCAGGATTATTACTTATACTATGTAGAAGGATCTGGCATACATTTTATCCCGGAAAATTTGACAGTTCCTGTGGGATACATTAAACAATAACAACATAATCGATCACTACGCGAGTGGAACCGCGGGGCGTATCTAGTATACATATATATCCATGTTGGAGTGGGAGAAAAAAACAGCATCTCTTCCCGGGCATATTGTAAGTGTTAGTTAAGGGGAATGAAGGAAATTGTAGTTTATGTAGGTTGTCCCCCCTGTCACTGCAGGCCAACATTTAATTTTACCCTTTAATACCTTCTAACCTCCTAATACCTTCACCTTTCCATCTAATTCTCTAACCACGGTCTGTCCGATAATCTAGACAGAAAATCCAGGATTTCTGGATTTCTTGACTCTTCGCTCGTTGGTTTAAAAAGACGTCACTCTCAGATTATTCGCTCCGCCATTTAATCTAACTTCTGTCGCTTCCGTTTCCATTTTTCCATCTTAAATACAGATTACGTTGTAACCAGCTATGAGTGAACAGAAGTACGCTTCGATGCCGACGCCTGCGCAGAAAGCCTGCATAATGGCATTTTCACTACGATTAAGTTAATGAAGGGAAACCGGCCGTAAAATAGATAAAAGCTATAAAATAAAGTTACGAGAGTGGCTTGTTCTTTAATTATTATTTGTAGGAATATAGACGAGTTTAATATGACTAGTTTAAAACTATAATTAAGTATTCATTAATTAAGTAATAAGAAGCAGGGAGTTACTGTCATTTCATAGGGGTGCAAAGTTGACTGGCGCCCGTTTTCACATTGCTCTTTCTGCAAGTAAGGTTGGGCTCAAAGGGCGCAACTATCTCTCTAGCGCATTACATTTTTATACATATACATTATACGTCATACACTCGAAAGACATAACTTTTCTTGAAAATTTTAATTAAACAATTTATAACGGATTTATCGCATATATTTTACATAATTGTATGACCTGACGTTTCGAACACTTTGCAGCGTCCGTGGTCACAGGTGAGACTAGATGACTTAACACGCTTTTATTAGGTTGACCTGTATGTAATGAAATCTAAGGTAACTAATTTAACCATCTTCCAAGGATCGTAGCGTCATGAAAATTGGCAGCTGTATGTAGTTCTGATGACAATACAATAATATGGTACTGTCGAACTGATCTGATGATAGAGCCGGAAGATATGAACTAGAACTTCATGATGAAACATCGTATCATAGCTGTGTTTGGATTTGTTAGAAAAGTCTTGTAATTAACTTTGACCACAATAATTTGTAGCGTGTTTTTTAAATTTTTTAAACTGTAATTTATTTGTTATGAAATTTTAATTATTACCGACCTTCTATGTTCTTGTTCTAAAATTGACTTACAACAGGCCGGACACTGAAGCCATATTTTAAAACTCCGAGGAAGCTAAAAAATAAGTTGTTGTTTACAAAAAATCTGGTAAAACGTTTACTTTTTGTGCGTCAGTGGCGTAACGCTTTTCATTAGTTAAACCGATTACTAAACTATGAAATCAACAATTGGCACTTGGGTGCTGGTCTATTTGCCTGTTTATAAATATGGTATTTGTTACCGAGTGCCCAAGAAGCTTTGAACTGTTTTAGGAAATCAATTTCAATACTTTTTCGATTGATGTTGTTTTACCCGTCTGCTTATGGAGATCTGCATAATGATTTAATTTTTCTTGTTATTTCTCCATTTTCAGTTCATTATATTGTTTTGAAATCGGTTTAATTTCTAACACGCTTTTATTAGCTTCATACGTATGTTAGTATGTAACGGAAACTTTAAACATGATTTTGACCCACGTTAAACGGTCAGATTTCATTCAAACTTTGTAGACTTATCGAGGACCGATGACATTACAATAATTTGACAAGATTGAGCGTGTTTTTTTAAACTATTATATTATTTTTATTAACTAATGGAGATAGGGACCCTGTCTCATACAGTGCCCGGTGACAGGGCATAATAAATCGAATAGTGCAATAGGCCTTTTTAAAGATTTTGTAGATTTGATGAGAGTAATATTGTGTGTCTTTTGTTTCCAGCGCTGTCGATGATCGCCGGGGTTGCAGTGTACCCCGCCGCCTGGAACGAGACCTCCGTCCAGGAGACCTGCGGGCCCACCGCGGATCAGTATAACATAGGTGTGTACATCTTTTCTTTGTTTTGTCCCTGTTCCCTGTTCATTGGGGTCGGGCCTTCTCGTTGCACAGCCCTAGAATCAGACTGGTCTAGGCTCTTGACATCTTTTCACCAGGTATCTTATCTTATCTTAATAGGGGTCCGATACTCGGAAGCACTTCGAGCCATTGGGCCCTTTTGTACTTACTTACCCAATCTTACTTACACCTCCACAACCGGTGGATGAAAGAAGACTGCAAAGAAGGACTGCATTAACCTCAGAATACTACCTGGTTCGAAGTGCCTATACTCCTCCAGTTCAGGGTAAGCCGATCCAAAGAGGTCTTGTCGCTTGCTTGCCATTGAGTCGCAAGTACACAATATGTGTTTTATTGACTCCTTTTCACCAGGTAACTAGGGGCCTACCAATACTTCTAGATCTATATGTTTATATATAGATAAAATTAATTATGACATTTCATAAAACACCATCTAGCTCATCTAGATATATGTCTGTTGTCTATTAGTGTGCTCGCGAGGTCTACGGTACCAAAGTCACTAATCTATAACTTTCTGTGTGTTTCCTTTAATCCCGTTTGTGACAGGTCATTGTTGTTATTCCAGGTCGCTGCCACATCCGCTGGGCTTACCTCCTTGCGGTGATTGGGTGTCTGGACGGAGTGGTGCTGTCGGCTCTCGCCTTCATACTCGCCACGAGGCACGTGCGGCTGCAACCCGACACGGGGTATCCTCCGCCGAGCCTTTACAAAGGTACTTTACCATACACTAATTTAAAGAAGCTAGCTAGCAATATAAATAGGCTTGAGGTTTATCTGAAAGACCGGATTCGAAAAGAAGTAATTCCCTAAAAAACAAGAGCTGCCGTCATGGCATAACATAGCAACTTGCAATGTACCGGTTATATATGTCGTAGAACTAATAACCAACAAGGTAGATGCGTTTTAGAGTGGAGAACGCGTGTCGGTAAATATAGTGTAGGAAGCCCTAGGACAAAATAATGGGTACATTACCGCTAAAAGCGATCTCTTCAGGCCTTTAAGGTATCCTTGGATGGAATGACGATAATGGAAAGGCATTTAGAAGTGGTTACAAGTGAAAAGCTTAATCTAAAAAGAAAACACGAAGTTTTCTTCTTCTTCAAAATTGTTTGAGTTATTAGGTCTTATTGTGATTCAAAGTTGTCTAGTGGCTCTGTTTAGCTTCTGTCTCGTTTTTTCAACTGTTGAAAAAGCAAGATAATAGCCAAAGGGAGCCACTTCTAAATTGTAATTAGAGTGAGCTATTTGTGAGCCATTTTAAACCAGTTTGGACGAATTACCACTTACCTCACACTCGCATCATAATTGTGGTGGACATGGTCTGTTTACCACGTGCCAGTACTTAGCTAGGACCATCTACCATACAATGCTTTATGCTTGTGAGCATTGAAAGTGAATTTTGCTGTGACAATGAAATGAATTTTTGTTTTGATATGCTTCATGTAAAGAAGGAATACAATTGAGGACACTATGGATCCTTGCGGTACGCCGGAGTAAATCGCGTATTGATCGGATGACCAATTGTCTATAACTATTCGGATGGATTAGTTTCTCGAAGAATCCTAAATGCATTTGCAGAGAAAGGTAGGTAGTCCAGAAGATAGAAGTTTGTTTAGTAGAGCGTCATGTCAGACCTTATCGGAAGCTTTTGTTGGGAACTTTTCCACGTTTCTGATCCATAAAGCCAAGGAATGGGAAATCCTGTTGTTTTCCAGAAGTTGTATAAATTGTGAGGTCGGTATTCTGGCAGATTTCGTTTTCCCTTCAAGTTACTGCCATGGATTTGACAGAATATTGTTATTCGTCGTTAGTCTGAGTGCTTCGTTCTCGGTCAGATTGTCGCTAATCAGGCAAGTTGGTAGAGAAGGACTGAACTATCACAAAAAAACTGTAATGTGTACAACTGTGTGGGTATAACTGTACTGTGTGATTTATCAAAATAAACTGTAGGTTTTGACCTACAGTTTATTTTGCACCAAAGACATAGACCATAAGGTCATCTAGAAAGCTTAGGTTATCCTTCTTTTCCAAACGACTTCAAAAAAGGAGGAGGTTCTCAATTCGACTATATTTTTTTATGTTTATTACCTCAGAACTTACGACTGGGTGAACCGATTCTGATGATTTTTTTTTTATTTGAAAGCGGGTGGGTGCCTCCCGTGTGGTCCTATTTCAATTTTGTCTAGTTCTGACATCGAGATAGATTACCTCGATGAGTTCTGACAATGGTATCCATGAGAAGTCAGTTGCTTCTGTTTTTTAAACTATAATTATTACACCTAAAATTCGTAAACATCTGCGAGTTAGGTGTGGATTTTTGCAATCATATTATTACAATCAACGGCAGAGGGGTTACGCAAGCCAAGAATGTATAGTAATTGCGTAATATAGATATTCCAACCTATGTTATTATGACGACCTTATCGTGACAGATTACTTCCAACAATCCTTGAGAGCTAATTCCTATTCTAAGCTATGTACGCTATGTACCTTACAATCTTGACTGACGACGGACTGGCTTACTTCTGCTTACAAAAGAATAACCTTGTTTAAACTTGAGATATCTCATAAATATGCTAACGGCTTCGCGACACAGTTTACCTGGTACAGTGTATGTAGCAGTGTCTACAGTGTCACTGGGTGGTGATCGACCTTACGTGGAATTTGGTGCAGCACCGCTTTATCTGTGACACGACTGCGAATGGCTGCTGATAACGAGGTCTATAAGGAAAGGGAATCAAGATAAGGTTGTTGTACCACCAATAATAGTATTTTTAAATACTGGACTAGGGGGAAATAAGTTTGTGATAGTATTCTCAAGAAGAAATTTCTACTTTCTTCTTTTCTAAAATACGAATATTTCTCAAAAGTGCATTCAATATTTTTTTATTGAAAAAAGTACAAGCTAGACAGCGGCACCATCCTACTTTAGGGCTCAAGGATATGTGCTCATTGGCTCAAAGATTGCGGTTATCTCTTTCGTGCATAACGATATTTTTAAACATATAAAATTACTGAGTGAGGATTTTATAAAAGTGAGAGATGATTTTGTTTTTAGACATCCTCCTCCTCCATCCTCGACCACTCCGTCGCTTAACATCAGGCGAGTTAGTGGTAGATCTATATTGCGTAAAAAAAAGATATCGTAAAAAGCTTTTTTTTAAATATTTCATTTAACTAATTTTTTAAACAAAATCATCTTTCACTTTTATAATACACCACTCATAGATTTTATATGTTTAAAAATGTTGTCATGCGCGAGCGAAATAGCTCCGTGCTAATGCAGGATTACTCGCTATTTCTATAAAGTAGTAATATAATTCGACAGCGAACTAGGCTACTGTTAGTGTTTCTAAACATAATTTAGTGGTCGCAGCTGACATGCGGCCTACTAAAAACCAGTATATCTAGAAACGAGTCGTCTTCTAGGAGTGGCTCTTTATAGAGATCGTCGTATGTCGGGTTATATTTGGATTAAGAGGTTAGCATGGTAATGGTAATAAAATTGCATTTATGTTGTTGTATGTGCGATGTAACGTTGGTAACATTTTTAAACGAAAATTTTAGATGCTACTGGAACGTAAACGGTACAGAATCAGTACCGTTTCTGTTATGAAAAACGTAGAGTGATAATTTCATTCAAAATTCCGTTCTAGTTGGTTCCATGACCCAAGTAGAGAGGCCTTGTACTAAAGTGGTGTTTCGGGAGAATTTGTGATGTCACTCACGGATGGCTCTCAAACTTTTAAAATGGGGGGTTTTTGAATTTCTGTGTAATTTTTTTTTTAATTTAATATTTATCTCCACAGACACCAGAGTCCGTGACCTTTGTCATAATTACAAACTATTGTTACGGGAAAATTATTTTGTTTTAATTTAAGTACTTATTACTATGTTGCGTGTGTTAGGTTAGGGATTTATTATGATGTTTTGAACTATGATAATTGGATATTTTATCATATAAATTTGTGTATGAAACATAACATGGTGATCCAGTAAACTTAAGGAAAACTTGGGTTAATGGATCACCAAATCCACCACTTAATCCGCTATTAATTGTTTACTATTCGTCGGAAGCGGAGTGCATGCCACGTATTTTTTTTTTGTTTGTTACATTGCCATATTAAACTTAACTAAACCTAAGTAACTAATAAATAAATAAATTTAAAATTAGACTGCAATTCCATTGGCCCCATGGCCAAGAGCCATCCGTGAGTGACGTCACAAATTCTCCCGCAACACCACACTTTAGTACAAGGGCTCTCTACTTGGGTCATGTGCATCACCATCTTGTCTTTGACAAGCACATTAGAAAGATGTTTGCAGCGAGTAGACGTATTTGTCACAGAGTTAGAAGTGAAATTGTGTTTTTAGTTTACTTGTTAAGATTGTGTAGCGACGAGTAGAGTGGCGTACCCAGCCTTAAAGACCTATTTAAAGTTGCTTTACTTAGTTGAAGGTGACTCGCGTTCTAAGCTTAGCCAAGTATAACTTAGTATGCCTACATGTAACTTACGCTTACGCAGTAATAAAGATTCTTTAGAATAGTTTTTGGAAGAACACTTAGGTAGGTATTTAATAGAAAATCCGTTACTAATTTTAGGTTACTAATTTTGTTTGCGAGAGTTGTGTTATTATTATTACAACAAAATATAGCTTATGACAC
Organism: Lycia hirtaria; assembly: GCA_947563715.1. Classification (NCBI taxonomy): domain Eukaryota; kingdom Metazoa; phylum Arthropoda; class Insecta; order Lepidoptera; family Geometridae; genus Lycia; species Lycia hirtaria. The sequence goes on along the minus strand of OX387377.1, from coordinate 29,308,635 downwards.
TCAGATACAACGGTTACAAGGTAATAAGGTATAAGCGACATCGTAGTCGAAAGGTAATGGGGTACCTATAAGCGACATTTTAGTTAAAAATGAGTTATGAATGATAACATACTTTAAATTTTCCGCTTTTTCATTTCATAACTCATTTTTGACTAAAATGTCGCTTATACCCTATTTACCTTTCAACTACGATGTCGCTTATACCCTATTACCTTTTAACCGTCGATATGAAGACGAATCTATTGACTCTTCGCACATCAAAATCAGTCTAGCTACGGAGGTAGGTAGAAAAGAAACAAAAATACATTCACCCGAAAAACATAACCTTCCTTTTTGAGCAGCCGGCAAAAAAACTATAACGTAGGTACATTATGATGATCTTATTCAAATAAGACAGTTTTCTTTTCAGGAGAAGTAAACAACGGGTACGTAACTGACGGAACATCGGTGTCAGGTTCCCGCAAGTCCCTCGCTTTGCAGCCAGTCCTCATCATGCACCCCCACGCGCCAATGGACATGGACACGTATTCACACTACTCGGGCAGAACAGCCAGGTCGAAACACGGAATGTACGCCAATACTATGCATAACTATCAGATGTAAACGAAAATCTCCCGAATGAAACGAAAATATTTTGTATTATAACTGCATTCGTATTAAAGTTAGTGTAGTGACATCTAGCGGTGAGTAGCAAGAATACAAAACGTATGTTTGAGCGCTGTCTAGGGTCGAATAGCGAAATTAATTCTTGAATTTTTGTTTACCGCTATCTAGCGGTGTACATTGTAATTAATTGCTTTAAAACTTATGTTTAGCGCTATCTAGTGTTGTTGTCTGAATTATATCTTGAACTCTCTTTTAGCACCATCTAGCGGTGTACATTTCAATTGTGTATTTAAAACTTTGTTGTTAGTACAAACATGTATAGATGGCGCTTATTTAAATTTAGAATAAGTTTTTATTTTTGGATCGAACGCGAAATACAAAGAATATTAATTAAAATAATGTAAATACCTACATAAATGTCTTTGCAAAAAGGTATTGTTGTTAAGTTAGAAACTAAGTTACAACGAAAATCGATTTTATAAGTTAGTGCCTTGTAGAATGCATATTGTACCTAATTTTGTAAACTAAGTACATACCTAACATTAATAAGTAAAAATATCAATCATTGTTAATTTTTATACGATTATGAATAAATATTTTAGTACAAACCTGTAATTTATTTTCTAATCGCAAAATTCGATGGTCACTCATGGCGTTTCATCAGACTGAGCAAAAGGATGAGGTTCTCAAAAGGTATTTTTACGTATGTTCAGCGATAGTAATTAGATTGAAATGGTTCCTTTTTGTTAGTAAAGTAAAAATTCAATATCACCAGCAATTAGATATATATCTATTTTGCTTAGCTCCTGCCCACTGAACTTTCATTTTTAGGGTTCCGTAGTCAACAAGGAACCTACATATATCAATAGTTTTACCATATTTATTAACTAAAGAAAAGTAGAAATATTTTTGATTGCAAAACATTCTATAAGACTCTCTAGGCAAAGACGAATCTAAGATACCTCAAAAATCAAAATAGGTTAAATCATGATCATGGTCTTAATTTCAATTGTTGAGGTATACATAGAAAAGAAATACATAATATATTATATCCATTACCCATATAAATAAAGTCGCGCCTGAACAAGCAGAATACCAAAAACGTCACATCTGACAGTTGACTGCATGGACGTACCTAGGGGGGTTGGGGGTTCCCAACCAAGGAAATTTTTAGTCAAAGTATTAACTTCACCGATTTTAGGGTAGCCGTGACTAAAAACTTTTTTGAGAATTGAACACACATTTCAACTAGTCTAAAGTCGAGCACGCTTAACTATTCATTATTCGTTTGAAGACACCCAGAATTAAGTTTCAATAATACTCCCTCTTTTTTAAACTATCACAGTCATTCATTAAAACACTATTATTATACATACCAATTACTACATACCTAGTGTATGTAGTAATTGGTATGTGGTAATTGGTAGCTGGTGAAGGAAGCCATTGAAATCTCAAAATGCCCAAATTTCAATCGAGGTGATGGTTTTCAACTTGCCAGTGCATGGAATTCAGTATTAGGTAATCTTAGAAATAAAGATACGCGTCCAAAATGTGTCCAAAAGAAGACATGCAGTGATATTGTGAGTGTGTTTTGTCGGGACTTTCAATCGAGTTCGAGTGCCAGTGATAACGCTCTTCACAGTAAAAGACAAAGAAAGAGGGTAGACAGATATGTCTGCGAACCACGGTAAATATCCCGTTAATAATAATACTGTTTTAATACTCCCTCTTTCTACAGTTGTGAGAGCAAGACAAAGGTCCAAGTAATATTAAAATAAGATTGTAGTAACAAAGTATTGATACATAAACCTGTTACCAGCATGTAACCACCTGTTAAAGATCCTCCTTCTTGGGCAGTAGATAAAAATATAATGCTATTTGGTTTATTAAACTTATTTATTATTATTGACCATCCATAGGGTAGTTTCAGTGAATCCGTGGTTTTCGATGCAGCTTTCTTTGGGTAACACATATTTGGCCAACATTTTTATGTGTTTCCTTCGTTTGTCTGTCAAACCGTGCCTCCCTGGGTCTCCTATTAACACCTGACAATTAAAAATTACATCAAGACAAGAGTAATCCCGATTCGCATGTCAATCACTTTAACTAAACTAAACTAATTTGAAACTTAAATTTAATAACGGTATATAGGCAAGGACTATCTCCTTGCCTATATACCGATATTTGGTAGTGGTGTGGTAGGATCCTGTAGGAATTCTGATATTTTGCGGACCGGACGTCCGGACACATCTTCTGGGATCTCGAACGCCTGACGCTGATTATGTGTGGATAGCGCCTTATTTTGCTAAATACTTTAAATTCTGGAACCGGAACATCATATTAAAATATCAATAAAATATCCTAAAGTTATTTTATAGATATAATGAAACATGCTCCCAACTACTAACCTATTTACCCTGACTTCTATGGAAATATTATAAAATGGTATCAATATCGCTATCTCTTACCCGGTTACACGGGGAATTAATTTCTAGGATCAGAATCAGAAAATCTGAGTTCTAAGATCTATGCTTACCATTTTGCCCTCTCCACTCAGCGTCAACAGCCAATCAAACAACATGTTAGAGAACTGTTCGTCATAAAACATGTCTCCAATCAATATAGTATCGAAATCATCACATTTTGATCCAATGAAATTTTCTGTGCTAGTTTGTACTGTGACGTCATTTATTTCCGCATTAATTTCTGTTGCTGTGGTAGCACCTAGAAATATAAAATGTATTATTTTGACACTTATTACAAGCGGGGATGTAGCTCAGTGGTAGAGCGTTCGCTTTGCATGTGAAAGGCCCCGGGTTCGATCCCCGGCATCTCCAAGCTTTTTGCCATTCTTAAACAATGTTGGAGTAACCGTTCGCGTTATTTTTACACAACTTACACAATTTCTACACAACTCGTAATGTTTTGTAACCGAAAAGGATAAATAAAAAAAAGGATACGTCACGTTGTATCATTTCAATATTTTAATCAATAGTATTTTTAACCGACTTTTCAGGATAAAGAAGGATATTCTCAATTCGACTGTATTTTAATGTTTGTTACACGATTATTTTGTCAATTAGGAATTGATTTTGATGATTCTTTTTGAGGTGGAGCCGTATAAATTTTATCAAGAGTGGTTTTTAAAACAAAAAGGCGCGTCGGGTATTTCAGTTATTTAAATTTTATATATGTACCTAAACAGGAAATAGAATACTCACAAGGATCAATATCGTTCGCCAAAACTCTTTTTGCTTTCATTTTGGCAGCGGCAATAGCTCCGGCACCGCATCCGCAGCCAACATCAAGCACTCGACGATCTTTTACCATATTTTTGTTATCCAGTAAATATCTGAAAAAATATTATTTCCATTCACATTCAAGTTTTTCAAAACAGAATTTGTAGTTTTAAGTTTAATTAAGCGCCATCTATACTAAATCTCAGGTACCGGCAAGAAGGCTGTCGAATCCACAGATTTGAGGTTGAAACCTTTAAAATCGTTGTTTACGTATTGCCATCCAGCGTCAAGTAGCAAAACTTTTACTTTCAAAATAATGGGTAGATGACGCCACACGACTTTCAAACATACATTCATCAGATTTAGTGCAATAAGTAAAATCTTCAAATGGTCAGTTTAATTGTTTTCAAAAGCCTATTAAGGCGAGGCTTGTCCAGAAATTTAGGTATTTTACGCTACCTCAGTTTACGGCATAGTTCCACGTTTTATGAGAGCGCGACGTCCGCACAAAACGTGGGTACGTTTAGTGCGATACCGATCCGCCGCGCGCCGTACCGCGCGCGAGTCTCGCCGCGCGGCCCGCGACTCGTCTGAGCCACATCTTCATTAAATTGTAGTGGCAAGTAAGTTGTGATATACTGATATCAATCTATAAGCTTATTTCTTGAAAATCTATGAAATAATAATTTACTACTCGTACTCGTTCATTTTTCCGGGATAAAAGCCTAAATATGTCATATTATGTGAGTATATCTATCTCCATTTAACAACCATCTCACTAACTCACATAAAACACTAAATTATCACATTTATAAAATAATAACTATGCCCCTGCGGTGTAACCTGCGTAGTGATGAATAACGATGATGATTATGATAAAATATAGCCTTTGTCCTTCTCCAGGTCTTGATGAATCTCCTTGCCAAATTTCATAAATATTGGTTAGAATTACATATTACAGGTCAAATATATCACGTAAATATCTTTGATAATAATGTAAAGGTCTATACAGGATGTTAGGTAATAAACACAAGCAGACACAACAAGGTTAATTTTATAATTATATTGCAATACCGATATTGAAGTTTCCGGCAGCCTAGTGGCGAGACCGTCTGACTTGCGATCCGCAGGTCCTGGGTTCGAATCCCACGGCACGCACCTCTGTCTTTTCGAAGTTATGTGCGTATTGTTGATTGCCGACAACTTCAAACGGTGAAAGAAAACATCGTGAGGAAACCTACATGTCTGAGAGTTCTCATTGATCTTGAAGATGTGTGAAGTCTGCCAACCCGCACTTCGCCAGCGTGGCAGACTATGGCCTAGCCCTTCTCACAATGAGAAGATGGCCCGTTCCCAGCAGTGGGACAGTTTGTACAAACAGGGCTGATATAAAATAAATTGCAATACCATTAGTTAACCGACTTCCAAAAAGAAGGAGGTTTTCAATTTGACTATGTTTTTTGTATGTTTGTTTACCGATTACTCCACCAATTGTGAATCGATTTTGAAGATTATTTTTTCTTTGGTAAGTGATTTCAGAAGTGGTCCCATATAAATTTTATCAATATCGGTTTAGTACTTTGGATTTTTATAACAAAATAACTCACAATTATTGTAGGTTTTAAAAAGATCCTGAGAGAGTTTCCTACAAATAATATAAATAATAAGTTGTCTATTTTGTTTGTTTATTGATTAACAGATTTACATATTTACAGATTTACAAATTTACATATTTACAGATTCACATATTTATAGAGTTACAAATTTAGAATCCGGAGTGTAACGAAGGATTCAAGCTCGCCCAAGACAAAAACACCTTTATCCCCGAAGTGCATACTCTACTTTTTACACCTAATGCGTGATTATAGAAAGAAATGGGTTTAAATCTACATTATTTAACAAAACAGAGCGCTTTGTTGTTATTTTTAACGTACAGGCTTGAAAAATTTCAGCATACGCTACCTGAACGGATTTTCTTTGATTCACATTATTATACCTACATTATGTAACAGAACGTCGCAATCGCAATTAAAATAGAGTTTTTCTAAGCAAACGCGCTCCATCGTAGACCGTAAATGTCGTTCAAAACTAGCGGGATCAGTGGTCAAGCTAAAGTTTCCCATAATAAAAATATAAAAAACAACCGTAGTACAATATCTAAAAATTAACAGATCTTTCAGTTGTAGCATATTTCATCTTCTTTGGTTACAGTATTCGTGCCTGTTTTATTTCTTTTTTATGTTCTATTCTCACAACTATATCACAACTCACATGTCGATGTTATTACTCTCACATGGTGGAGTACGGGACAGATTATGAGAGTTTTCATTGACGGTCGTTCTGTAATATCAAAGTAAACGTTGTAGCAACCACACATTTTATCATTACAACGAGGCTAATGCACATAAGATATATTTTAATTATACAAACAGGTGCATTATAATTTATTTTACTTTTTTGCGTGAGGTTTTCACATAAATTGCTGGTCTACCTACCAATTCATACAAATTTGCAGTTACAAAAATATATGTGCATAAACCTCATTTTTTGTAAAATAAATAAGGTTGTAGTGCTCACTCAATCCTAGAAGTATTCAAATCAACTGGCTCTAATGTTATCAAAGACTCGTTGATTACTTCAAGATGCTTCTTTGATCTGCAATATACAAGAATAATGCTAACAAGGTCGATCACTGATAAATGTACCTAACTAACCTAGCCTAACCTAACACCCTGTATTTGTGGTGGAAATATAAATGTTATGAAACTACCTATCTAAAATATTTTATACTCAAATACGTAATATATGTATACGTAAAATCGCTGTAAAAAGTTGTGTGTGTATTATTTATTCCAGTAAAATTACTTATTTCTTAGTTATCACGAAGAAGTTCTAGGTTATGAAAAAACATTTTATTTTATTTTCGCAAGTGTACAAAAAATGCGTTACAAAAAATATAATATAGCATATGATATTCAGGGAGTAAAGACGAATCTAACGACACCTAGCACATCAAAATCGGTCAAGCTGTTTAGGCTGTAGGAGGTAATCTAAAAATATGCATAGTACATACATAGATATACACTCACTTACACCCATACATACATAAATACAAACATACATATACTCGATAAACAACCCTCCTTACGCAATCGGGTAAAAATTACCTACCTACGCACGGCGCGGGCGGCGCGCGACAGACGGCGGTATACCTATATAGGTACTCTCAAAGTCTGTGACGCGTTCAAAGATGCCGCGCCATATGCCGCCTGCCGCGACCGCGGTGTATTTTTACCGGACTGTGCAAAAAGGTGGGTTATGTTTTTCAAATGTATGAATCATATAATATTTTAAAAACGAAATTGTCTGTCGTCTGTCTCTCTGTCTGTTTGTTACCTAAACGGCTAAACGGCTGAACCAATAATTATGAAATTTGGAACAGAGATTCTTTAGGACCTGGAGAAAGACAGAATATATATAATATATATATATATATATATGTATATATTATTATCACCATTTTTCATCACTACGCGGGTGAAACCGCGGGATGCAGCTAGCATGTGTATGTATGTTTATGTATACATTTATTTTTTATGAGCCCTGTTTGTACAAACTGTCCCACTGCTGGGCGCGGGCCATCTTCTCATTATAAGAAGGGTAAGGCCATAATCTACCACGCTGGCCAAATGCGGGTTGGCAGACTTCACACATCTTTCATAACTGAAATATTTGAACATCAGGTAAGAGTAAGTACATTTTCTTTATACGAGTATGAATAGAACTCATAGGTTTATGAACTGCGAGTGCGAGTGATCTATATAAATACTTACATGCTTGCTACATGTAAGCTACATGTATATTTCTAGAAAATAATAACTTGCAACTGGGTATTTACCTTTTTCGGGATCGCATCATTTCTATATGAGCCAAAATTTGGCGCTTACGCGTTCGCTTATTTTTTGGTTTCTTTGTTCTATGATTTCCCATAGTAATTTGTTTTATTTGGCGCGCGATGCAATCCGACACAGTACCGTCGCTGACAGTGGTCACCGACAGACTGGCGCGGGTGAACAGCTGAAGCAAGGCGGCGGGACGGTTGCTCGCGAGCAAAATTATTGTAAAATAAATTACTATAAAATAATGCACTAAACGTATCAAAAATGTAAGTCTAGAGAACACTAAAAAAATGTTATAGCTACTTAACATGGTAAATTTGGTTTTGATGGCTTTAAACACTTTGGAGATAAATGGGAAAAATAAATAAAATGGCATATTTTTCAAAAAATAAAGCTATCGAGATTTTTTTCAGCAATCGCGTTTTTGTTTCTAGCGAACCCTAGCCAACAGATCAAAATTTTACATACAAAAAATTTGAGCTTGAACTAATAATACAAGTATTTTTTGTAAAATTTCAAAAAGCTTTGTTTTACTGCTTTTGCGGACTAGCCGGGCCTTAATGCAGTATTTTTATTATATTAAAATTAGCTGCTATGTGTCACGTCAAATGAGTAGATAGCATGAAATGAGTTAATTTTTCGCGGAATCACGAATAATAAAAACCATTGTTCCAAAAAAGAAGCTACCGAGAAAACGAAACGTGCCTAATTAGGTAGTTCATTCCGCGCTTCACATAAACACCTATTGTATTCTATTTCTACGTGAAAAAAAAACTGGGAAAACATCTTTTTACAAGTCCAAAAATTTGCCTAATGAATAGAGAACTTTTCCCGATTACCTAGTACCTTTTACCTAGAAAAGTAAAGAAATGAAAAAAGAACACACAATCACACATGGAACATGGAACCAATTTTGAATGGTAATAAAAATCCTTAGTGGCTTCCCCTAGGAAGTAAAGCCAAATATAAAGACACTAGTACACTACACATCAAAATCAGTCAAGCTGTTTAGCCTAGGTATATTACTAAATACATATTTTGTAATGTTAGATAGATGTACGATTGACCACCAATTCGCCTGATGTTAAGCGACGGCGTGGCCGAGGATGGAGCTCGTCGATCTAGAAGATCTATTCACGCTAGCCTTGATGATTCCAAGATTGTAGCTCTCAAGAAACAGAGACGGCGGCAAAGAATTCTATTCCTGTGCAGTACGCATCAAGAACGAGGACCGATATCTCTGTGTATGGATTTTTGGCATTTCAATGAGAAATGGGTGGTAATGTGCCGACTTACTTACGAGATTTTGTGCCTTTCTTACTATCTAATCATGTACTTATTGTTATATTATTATGGTTTCAATAAAGTATTTTTGTATTGTGCACAATGTCCATTCTTTCCAATAGACAAACATTTGGTAAATACTTGCCACAAAACAACATCATATCCCAATCCTAATAGTATAAAAGCGAGAACTGTCTCTCTGTCTGTTTACTACCTTTTCAACAAACAGCTGAACTGACAGACATGAAAGTTACAGATATAGTTCAGAATCTAACGACGGACAAGGAAAGGCCACGTTCCATGATCATCGAGCGAAACCGTGGTATACAGCTAGTATACTTATCATTAAGGACCGGATTTTATGCTACATAAAAAGCTTGAAATATGCATGCAAATACGAATGCATGAAAAATGCGTAAAATATGCATGAAAAATGCGTTAAATATGCATGAAAATTGGTAAAATATGCAACATAAATGGTGAAAAGGAAAAAAGTGCTGTATTTTTTTTTTTACTTCTAAATCAGCATAATATCAGTAAATTACGTATTCGTTCATTTAACAACCTTATACTTATACTATAAGATAGCCTAATATACATTAATACAATTAAACGACTATTTTTTTCATTTTATAAAGATAACATTTTTGTAAGAGTTAATTTTAGATTTATTAGTAGGGTAATCGTACCTAAAAATGTAGTAAATAAAACGAAAATATGCATTATCACTAAATTACAGACAAAATATTGTAACGGTACAGGTTTACTGCCCCGTACAATTACACGAATATTTTTAATAAAAACTTATCGATGAAGTTTGGACATAAAGAATGGACACTAACAAACTTTATAATGTCATTTTAATTAAGCTCTCTACATGGTTTTACTAATAAAATACTATATTATTTAAAATGATACTCCGATAGATTTATGCTTGGTAAAATTATTATGAAAATCAACTTAAGCTTTCTTCCGTAATGATATTAGAGATAATTGTGTATATTTTCTTGGCTCTTCCTGCTCCAGATGTGATGTATGTTGAATATGTACCAACCTACTTGAAGAATATTGTCTTAAGCTGAAAACAAAACAAATTCAAATGGTTAAAACTATGTTCTATTATTTCAAATAAAAAATGTGGTATAAATTATAGCCTAGATCTTCTAAAATGAAACTAACATAATCTAAAATACTAATTCTGCCTTATTTCCATTTCTAAGACAATTCTAATAAGATTTAAAACTTAAAGTCTTGTATTCAGTGTCACTATAATTACAATTTTGAGGTTAACTGTTATTAGCTTATCAGGGGCTTGATAAGACAAATTAGGGTTAACTAATCTAACTGATGGATATAAAAGTCACTTTATTTAAGCTTTCTGCAACCTTTGCTAAATATAAGAACAAATTAACATGAAGGAAAAGGTACCTGAATGCTTTAATTCCATTGATCACTTATTTATTTAGAACTCAAAATAAATCTCCTTTTGACAATATTTGTATGAGTTGTTGGTATTGTCCTTGGCTGGAATCAGATTGATAGTTGAAGAGGCATACGGGAGCTGTAATCAATAGAAATAAAATGTTATAAGGTGACTATATACATTGAGCAAAAGTCTAATGTAAACTTTTAAGAACACCAAAAGGCTTTAATAATAAAGTTAATATTGTGAGTAAATTAACAGGTTTAATCTAATCAATGATGAAATTTCAATGGGTTTGCTTTTGTAGTAATATCAAAATTTTCATGATATTTGGAAACTTTTGGAAAATTGAGGTTATGTATGTGGGCAATTAAATGAACAAAAATTACTCTATTATCTTGAAAAGAATATTTGAAGTAATAATAATATAAAACAAAAGCTAAACTTACCTGAACATCAGATTATTATTGTAGCTTAGGATCAGTTCAGGCCATTTCTTGTATTTCCTAAATAACGGGTTCCATATTTCTATAAAATAATATGGCGTCGATTCTTTTGTTGAATATTTTAGATATATGTAGAATTATTTTACGATGATATGACGACTTTTACACGGGAAGATTGACTAATTACTGAGCACTATAATATCAAAAACCAATTCTAGCTGGTTCTTCTAATAAGTTGTATGAACGCGCTGGGTCAAATTAATCTGGTTTGGACGATCTGTTACATTAGTGAGATGTCTCGTATTACACTGATACCGTCGATACAGAACATTAGGGGGGTGAAAGTTAGAACTAAAGCGAATTTCGCCCTTATTGACATACTAGTATCGCCACCAATGAAAATTTTACAGAAGTATTGTCGGTGCAGCAGCACTAATTTTACCTACCTTCTTACTAGATGTCATTGCTGTGTTTTTCAACTTTAGCTTTTTTGAGGTGTTGCATGTTAAATAAAGGAATACACAAATCTTAGGAAAATATTACAAACAAATTTTCTGCCTTTATAATGGTGTAAGATGATTTAGTACTTTAATAAACGTGAGTGCCCTGTTAGAAAACGAACTAAATTGTTTTTTTTTTTCTATATTTATTATAAACATTTATAATCTTATTGGAACCGATATGATAAAATATTATGATGATACATATTTATGAGAATGCAATCTATTTGAATTCTTCATATAAAATAATACCTCTTGTCCCTTCTAGTGTGTTAGTCAAGCGTGTGTAAAAATTTTATAAGAATATTATAGAAATAAAAGTCGATTAAATATCTTATCTTTATTTTATTGAAATAGAGGAATCCTTACACCGTTACGTTACAGAATAGTTTTTTAATATAATTTGGGACCTAATTTTACAACAATGGCAACATCATAGGGTAAATAAAATTCAACGGTTTGCGCACAGTAGAAATTGAGTTTGGCGAGTTTTAATTGTTTTTAAGCATTTTTCTTGTTACTGTTGTATTTGTTGGAGTTTTTGTTATATTTCTGTTAAGTTTTTTGTTGTTTAGGTAGGTGTTAGATAAGAGTTTACGGAAAGTTTACTGTGTTTTTGGATGCAACACTTTTGGTAAGTTTCTACTTTTCAAATTGTCTTGTTTCTGCACAGTAGAACTAACATAAATATAACCGTTTGTTTCTGCATGTTATTTATAATAATTAGGAGGCCTAAAAGAATACAGTTGTACAAATAGGCTAGCCTCCCTGATAGCGGCTTCTTGTAGTATCAATCAGTCCCAAAATACTCCACTAGTGAAATTAATCAGCCCACTTGTGATATTTACCTTAGTTACTTATGTTTCAGGAGAGTTAATGCTTGGGTCAAAGCAAGTCCAGACAACGTACGCAACGAAAACCCAAATAAAGTGTTAAGGTATCGAATGTGTGATTACCATTTTAAGTCAGAATTTAAGACTCGTGGACATGGATTAACCAAGACTCCACTCTACCATCACTTTTCCTTATAGGTAAGATAAATTACATCTTTTATTTTACATTACATTAGATACAAATAAATAAATTAATTCTATTGATATTAATCTAGACAAATGGTCAAGGAAAGAAATATTATTGACTTAATGAACAAGCTATACATTTCAACGCTGCATTATTCTCACATAAAATAACATTATTAGGGCCACATTAACTACATAAACTCAGTGTAGAGTGCACTACGCTGTTCAAAGGATGTAAGTGACATGCAACCAAGTTGTTCGTTACACTTCATATGCGCTTGGACCTAGCTTTTATACCTATCGCACAAAATTTCTGATGATTCCTACTTATTTTCAGGAGTGCCAACAAGATTGACGTCAATTGACAATGAACACAATTATTGACTGCCATGAATGAGATCAGCCTCATCAAGAAATAGTGCTAATCAAGAATCTACTAGTTTTCAACTTGACCAACCAAATCAGTTACTTGATGAAACAATACAAGGTATGTTATGTACTAAAATCTGATGAACCATTGTTTCATATTATAAAAATGTAAGCTTTATATACTTGTTATTTATGTTTTTGTAATGGTAAAACTGGAAAAACCAAATTTTGTAATGATAATTTGGTAATGACAAAACTCTTTCTTCTTAAGTATGGTAGACACTGGTAATTCCAGTGAAAATCATACTAAATATTTTGTGAATTGGTACTATAGTAACCAAACTTCATTTGTACTTTTTTGATTTTTCAGGACTGTCAAACCAAGCCTGCCACCAAGCATGCCATGTACTTGGGAAAACCCTAAAGGTATAAACTTTATTGAAACTTACATTTCATAAATAGCTTCGCCCCACGGTTGTCACCCGTCAACGGTCACCCGTGTAGTGATGTTTTTGTAATGGTAAAGCTAGAAAAACCTTTTGGTAATCATAAAACTTTATTTCTTCTTAAGTATGGTAGACATTGGTAATTCAAAATATTTGAGCAACTAATATTTTGTGAATTGATACTATTATAGTAACTAAACTTAATTTGTACTTTTTTATGTTTCAGGACTGTCAAGCTAAGCCTGCCACCAAACATGCCATGTACCTGGGAATAAACCTAAAGGTATAAATTATATTGTAACTTAGATTTCTTTGCCCCACGGTTTCATCCTTGTAGTGATGTAAAACAATGATGATCATAATAAAATGTAGCCTATGTTAACTCCAAGGTCAAAGCTATCTGTGGACTAAATATATAACAATTGGTTCAGCCTTTTGATCCTAAAATGGTAACAGAGAGACTGAGTTATTTTGCACCATCATGGAACGTCACTCAAAACATCCGTTAACAGTCAAGCGCAATCCTGTTACTAAATAAATAAATAGAAAGGGAATTTTCACCTTTTCCTGCTTGGCGAGTCTCTTGTACTTATTGAATGATTTTAATTATTCCTTTGCTAAATTTATGTATTGTTTTTCATTTTCAGGTGAATTGCGACCTAACGTTAAAGATGAAAGGGTTAAAAGAAAAAAATCGCCTAATAAGACAGTTGAAGCAGACAGTGGCTCGCTTAAAAGAAGACTCATTCAAAACGCGTTTAGCAAAAGCTGAAAAAGTGGCTAATTCTGCATTCAAAATTTCTAAATATACGTCGCAACCATTTTTTTTTTCTCAACTGCAATGCAGAGAGCGCAAGTCATGTTATAAGTTTGAATTAGCTCTCAAATGGATGAACCAATTTTGATCTATTTTTTCTTTTGTTTGAAAAAGATTTAATTGAGAGTATTTTAGCTGTTTTATCAAAATCGGTTCAACCATATTTTTTGGCGGGGGCTTTTGAGTTTTTTTTTTAACTTATAGTTGTTAAAACTAAAATCAAAACTAGATTATAATCAGTCCATCCGTTTAAAAGCTATGATGCTACAGACAGATTCACAAAGACACCAATGAAACTTATAATATCCCTCTTTTTGGGCTAGCAGTTAAAATATCGAGAAATCTATATACTATTTATTTACTTTTGTAAACCTGTTGCTAGGGTAGCTATTAAATAACGGGAACTAATTTTTTGAGCTGTTATTTAAATATTCGAGATGTTATTATGATCAGTTCAAAAACATATTGAGCAGTTATTTAATTTAATGGCGGTTGATTAATTATTGCGACAGTAAAACATGGACAGTAATAAAAAATCAATCAGTCGGTTATTTTATCATACAATGTCAATTCTAAAAATAATTGAGCAGTCCAATGAACGGTAAAAATGATGGAAAGTTATCTATGTATATAGGTATGTATTTTTTTTTTATACAAATTTATAGATAATAATTTTTACAATTTGTTTTATTTAATTCCTTCAGTCAAAGCAAAAGTAATTTAATTTTTCATTACTATTTAAGTACTGTTTTTTTTATTTTTTTTATTTTATCACCTCATTGTTTATAGAATTGCTTAGAATGAGATTTCTTACCGACAAATTCCGATTTATTACTGCCCACACGTAACCGCTCGTTCAATAATTTTTACCGCCCATTTAATTATTTTCCTGCTCAATTATATATTCACTGATCCATTTCATTATTTTTTATTACTCATTTTTGTTTACTTTACTGCTTAGTTTTAACTGCTAAACTAGTTATTAAACGTGCCATTTATAATTTTTAACTTAACAAAACTGCTATTTACAACTGCTACTTTAAATCAGTGCCTTAAATAACCTATCATAAGATAGGTTAGCAAGAATAAATATAGCGGACTGGCGAATAAATACTCATAATTTTGAAAATGATCCATCTCATTTTTATGTGATTATTTTTTACTTATATGTGACAGGTTTTCGAAAATACAGGCTTTAGCTAATGTAGTATATTAATATCATGTACACCAATAATTTTATATAAAACAAAATTAAAACATATTTTAATTAGTAGTAATTAGCAGTAGCATATTGATTTGTATAGTTAACTTTATAATAAATTCATAATCTCCATTATTTCTTTTATTTACTTTTAGTAATTCCTATTTATTAAAATAATACTAAAGGAATAAAAAATATAGGAGTATATAGATACGTATGGTTATATAGATCAGTACACGTAGATATAGGTAGGTATACTTTAGTTCCGAAATCATTTCACAGGAGCGCTACTTTCTTCGCGTTTCAAAAAACGGGCTAGAGTTGCCACTCTTTTCCTGTTTAGTACTTCCTGTTTAGTACAATACTCTTTGGTTACATTTGTGACATTCGTATGATTTGGGAGATCTCGACGATTCGGCAGTTGTGGGGGAGAGAGAGAGAATGAGATTAGAGTAGACGACAACAGGACGCTACGGATGGGTATACATAGGGCTGGTGCGTGGGGTCAAGAATGAATTGAAGAGTAATTTTCAAAGTAATAAGATCAATCGGGGATCCGTAAAATAAATGCAGTGCGTAATCAAAATTAGAAGTAAAAGCAGTTCTCGATTAATTTTCCGAAGTAGTATCAAACAGTTTGGTAGTGCCGCGGTGCCTTACTGATCGGGTTGCCTAATTTTTGGAAAAATTTTAATATTAGGTCGCGTAATTTAAGGAAGGATAAAGGGAAGTAATTTTATTATGAATAATTTTTGATTTATCTAATTAATTGTGGGTTATTAACTTTTGTTGATTGAATAAAATTCATTGTCGGTAAACTAGGGTTTATTCTGGAGTAGCTATAGGATGTCTATGCCGAACACAGGTCTCCCCATGTATTTCTAACAGGTCTAGATGAAAGCGGCTTGCAACCAGCGTCTTCATTTAATATTTTTTTTATAATACTAAACTTTTGAATTCTAGGCTGTGGTTATAGGTTGGCGGGAAGCGGCTATGATCATAGAGTCAGGTCAAATGTATTCTGTTGTGTCAGCCCAAATGTATTAATGTACCTATTATGTTATTCCAGGAATGTTGATTGTAACCAAATAAGTTAACTGAAATTATAGATTTAATTTCTTTTCAAATTAACTGGTCTTTAGTGTTCTAAAAATTCATTCCATAAGGAACACTGAAGCACTATAATCATATTTACCAAGTTTAAGAGATTTCATCATTATAGACGGAACCCGGTACAGAATAATCGAGTCTTTCTTTACGTTATACTAAAAATGATATTGGGGAAAAAACAGACATAGACAAAGAAAGCTCTAGGAAAAACTAACCTCTCTAAAATATGGTTGAATATAAACAAATAAACTGAAATTATAGATTTGATTTCTTCTCAAATTAACTGATTAAAATTACAATGATTTGCTTGAATTCTAGCTAAATATGCACATAAAAGTTGCAGAGAATTGTGACTACAAACGGCAAATAGACCCGGTGTTTTACTATAGTTTGGTGAACGCCAATTTATATTTTCAGTCAAAAAGTACTGTGTGAGTTTTGTTCTCCTTTAATGAGATCTAATAGGGCAGATTGTCCCTAAGGTCAATTAGAATTCACTAGAAACAGGAATTCGACCTTTCTACATTGGATTTATTGAAGGATAGCACGACAAACAGAAGTCAGATTGACTGAACGATTTCATATTATTAATGGATGAAGATTATACTGGTTAAATTGTACAATATTTATAATATCAGTTTATCTTGTACTTAAATGGAAACAAGTATGACCTAGAGAACAGGAAAGAGATACTTAGGATATGACTAGACTCAGAATTATGACAATTACTGACTTGACTTCCAAAACCCCAGGAACCGGTCTGTGGGTTTATTTGTTTTGGTAGGAGTGCGAAATAATGTACATACAGACAATACACACGTCCTCTTGAAAGAAAAAAGGGAGATCCCAGTCCTTTGCTTGTAGCTATGACTGAGTATAATGAATAAATATGACTTTTAAGACTGAATTTTACAATTAGAGTCTATACAGAAGCCGTTCTTCCGAGATCCCAAAATGGAGGTCACTCATTCCCAGATAGTCGGCGGAGTGAATCGAAACAGGCGTTGGTTTTGGGGCCTGTTTCATTACAAAAAAATAAAAAATATTTTCTACTGACTCGACTCAACTTCCTTACAACTTCCAGAACTACAGGCTTAACTTCACTCAAATGTATATCTTTCTAGGTAAGGTCTAAATGTATATGTTTCTAGGAAAGGCCTAAATGTATGTTTCTAGGTAAGGTCTAAATGTATATCTTTCTAGGTAAGCTCTATGTTTCATATATGATTACTGATCAAATTCATTATAATGCTAGGCATAACAGACATCTTAAAAGCGTGTAGGGATCGTTAACTTTATCACAGTTCAGGTACCAATTCTCAGATAGGCTAGATTGATCTAATATATTCATTTCCAATGCTTTACTGGGTTACGACGACACACAACGTAAGGGGTCCTATTCACTAGACGATACACGAGCCATTCCTATTCACTAGACGATACACGAGCCATACTTATTCACTAGACGATACACGAGCCATTTCTAACTACTAGACGATACACGAGCCATTGTTATACTCTAGACTTTCACGAGCCAATACTAGGTAGCAAAATGTTAGGATTTACTCTCATTCATTTACTAAATTACTTACCTGTGTTTTAATACCACCTAGGTTTGCATAAGTAGGAATGTTAAGCGACAAAAATAGATTTTAACACTTACATTATAAGTAGAGAACCTTTCTAATATCCTTCTTTTGTGTTGTAGGGTAAATGTTTCTTATTAGGTCATGTATTTCGTAGGGGCTAATATAATATATTAGGGGAGGTCAGTTATATAAGGTGTTAGTATAAAGTAAATAGAGGCAGCCATAACTTTATAGGTATAATTAGATGCTGCAACGTAGGGTATCAGGTTCCAGGTATTATTATATATTTCTTAGACGCAATTTAGGTTTAGCACGTAGGCAGGCTAACCAGGTCTCATATCTATGTTTCTTTTAAAGCAATTTAGGGGTAGAGGGTAAAGTAGGCGGAAGGGGTTGGTTGCGTGTGACTAACTTAGATCATCTTCATTATCCTTTCATATATTCTTTTAAAATTATTATTACCAAGGCTGGCCAGGTACAAAGTGGTGGTGCCTTTGACCAAGATCTGAACTTCTGTTAAATTCATCATCATTCTTTCAAAATAAGTGATGTGCCTCTCACATCACAAAGTTTTGCCGTGTAGAGATGCGAATTTTGCGATTGGAAATGAATATATTTATGTAGGAAATGATAAAATCTATAGGAATTTGCTTCTAGATTCTCTTCTCATTAATTAGGGAAAACTTTAATTTCATTTGTGTAATAGGTCAAGAATTTTTACTTTAGGAACATTAAAACACATAAAACTAACTTCTAAATATATGATACCAGGTAGATAAATATTTTAATAACATTAGGTTACCATATTTTACAAATAACATTTAAAAAATCAGATAGTAAATTCACAAAACCTATAAAATTTATTTTATGTGTAATTATTTAACTAACAATTTTAAAAGCATGTAAAAAAGTAATCAATTTAAATTAAAATTTAAAATAATACAGATCACTATTTCAAATTAAAATTTTGTTAAAACAGGCAAAGCCAGGAGCAAAAGTTAGCATAGTAACAACTTCAGTAGTCAATTTTGTTGTTTGATATTAAACATATATTGCAGGGATAATTTATTTCATTTTACTAAGATAAAATTGACAATTTTCAGCAGATTTAAGTAGAACTAGATTTACAACATTCTTTTATTTTATTTTACACATAGTAACATACAAATTTATGGTTTAAATAAATAGCATGGTTCATTTGAAAGGTATAAATCCATTTTACAAATCTTTCAAGACATGATTTCATTTACTGACATTTAATGACTAGGACTTGTTGTTTCATAGAATATTAACTAGAGTTTTATGTGATTGATTTAGACATTGCTTGATTAAGATTCATTAAATCAGGGGTTGTACGAATTAGATAAATCATTTTCCATCAACAAAGTAAAAAGTCAGGCTTACCGAGTGTTTGGTAAGGTTACCTTACTTTGAGTAAAGCTTATTATAAAGATGGAATTTAAAAACATTGTGAGGTCATTCTGTGTAGTGTAATTAATATTTTAGCCAAGTTTCATCAAAATCCATGGGCTAGTTTTGATATTATAGTTGACACCATAAAAAACAGAACGATAGAGAAAAGGTTTTAAAATCACCGTTTTAATACCAAACAATGCTTTCTCAAGTTGACAGCTTTAGGAGTACCTTTTGTACATACAAGTGAATGGGTAAATTATAAACTCAACACATATTTACTTAGGTATGCCAACTTTATTTCAGATTACTATAAAATTAATTCACTTTACTTACGGGTTTTTTTTAGCAGAATTTGACTTAGTCTGGTATATGATCTTTGTTTGGTTTCTCAGATGAATTTTAGCTATAAATAATCACATTAAGGTACCTTTTAACACTTGGAAATTAAAACACTATCAACACTTTTAACTACATTCAATCAATAGGTTATCAACTTAACATTTTGTATATTTTATAATTGATAGATTTTTCAAACAAATTCTTCTCCCATGTTAAGTATTCACTTTTCCAAATCATTTTCTATAACAGAGCGTTGGTTCTAGCTAACATTTATTGCATCATAACAAAAGACTTAAATGGTTGTTTATATGTCGTACAGGTTCCATTTAGTCCGGTTTTCTGTATGTTTGCAGTTTTATTCTATGCGTGTATTCTTCTTTGTATATTTTGTGTGTCTCTGCGTGTATTCTGTAACAAAAACAAGGAACTTTATAGCTTAGTTTCGACAATGATAGATAATTGAAAATCGAACGTAACAATTATGATTTAAACAAGACTATGTACTTACTTCGTCCGGGATGATAATTTTTATTTTGTGCTAAAATGCGTAATAAAATTAGCGGGATATTGCGGTTGTCTTGAAGCGCAAATCCGAGATTTTCTTTCCAAATTCTATTATTTTGTGTTTCATAGCCATTTTGTACGTCTGTTTACTAACGAAAAAATAATATTAGTGATGTACCTTAATCAAAATTAGGACATAATTATATAGTCGATTATTTTAGTACGATTCGATTATTATGTGTTAGAAATGTTTTTTAACTAACAACTTTATTTCAGTTACACAATTGATTCGCGAATAGAACTTTATTTACTCCTATATTTCCTGTGTATAATTTATATTTCGTTCGTTTGAGCTTATGTACTTTTCAATACATTAACATCAGGCAAATTATTAGCAAGCTAACGTATGTAACCTGTCGATATATCAGAACAAATTTAAAAAAAGTAATGTGAGTGAAGTCAGGTTAACATCATAGTTCATAAAATATGACAACTCGAATTTTAACACAAATTAAACTAATCGAAATTACAATTACTTTATAGTTAGTCTAAATTCACATATTTTTATTTTCAATGATCAAAATTGTAATCGATAGAATGTAAAGTGGGATCTTTAATAGATAAAATATTACATCACTCGTAAGCTTAAAAAATAAAATTAACATTTCTTCTTCTTTTTTGTATTGGACCCCGCGATTAGCGATTTGCCAGTGTCAAGTATTGAAATATTTTCAAGTTTCTTGAATAATACAAGTTATATAGTGTTCTAGTCACAGTCTAAGTCACGTAAACAGTCATTTTCAAATTTAAGTCTTGCCTAAGTAAAGTGATGGTGACTTTACTAGAAGCTTCTATGGAGTTTTGCCGACAACGTAAAATCACACGGTTCACTGCTTTATTTCACTTGCCCACACTCACGCACTTGATCGAACACTTAATGAATAAAACACCACCATTTTTATAGCATTAATGTTCAAAATAACACAAGTTTAAGAAAATATAACAAAGCAACAACACGTTACTAAGACGTTCCCGCCAAAACTCATCAAAAAATTAACATTATCTATGCTTGATTGCTTTTTTACTTTTAATTTGCTCTACGGGCAGGCTAAGGCCGTTTAGCCATACTGCCATAGGGTTGATTGCTAAAGACGAAGACAGTTAGTTCCAATTTTGTTCGTTTCATGCAGCGCTATAATCGGTTAATAAGTAAGACTTTAGAACTAGAAGTCATTGACATTTTATAGAGTAAACTCGCGGGAGTATTTGAATTACAAATATTTATTAGTGATGTAGTGACGTGTTTTTCTTTTAATATTGCTGTTTTCAGGATTTATAGGATTTCTGTTTATAGGATTTACAGATTTTTCAAATGTACAATTATTTTCGAGGAGAAGCACTGGTGGTGTTAATGATGTTTCGCGTGTGTTTTGATGTTAATTATTGTGAAATTTTAACCGACTACATAAAGATGGTAATGTTTTGGAAAATATCTGGGTTCGAATCCCGGAGGGTGAAATTATTTGTGTTACATGTTTTCCTTGATCTTGTTGTATAGAAGTGTTATGTTATGTGTATAACTATTTTAAAATCTTATCCGACAACGTTAAAGAGGCGATGTTTTCGAGTGTTAGAAAGAAGCTTAGTACTTGGGTTTTGTATACGTTGATAATATTACATACATTTTTTATTATGCAAGGTACCAGATTTAGGGTTGCCAGTTGTGTGTCTTATGAAAACCTAGATTTAAAATAATTTTGCGGTCAAACGATTTATTTGAATTTTCCTGAAAGGTTAGAAGTTTTTCAGACGGGGGGTCGAATTTTAATAGGTTGTACAATACAACGGGGAAGGGGAAGTTATTAAGTGGAGTGTTTTGTTAAGAGTAAAAATTTAATTATAATCTTAAGAGGGAGTTTAAGAGTAAATCTTTTAAGAGAGTCAGGGTTGTTAAGAGTAAAGTTTCTTAAGAGGGGGTTTGTTAAGGGTGTAACTTCATTTTTATTAAAAAAAAAAAAAAAAATCTTTTTCTGGGGTTCGACGAAAACCTGACCGGACTTATTTAATTGTGACTTTGACTGAGTTCTTAATTTTGTGAGTTGCGACTTTGACTTTACCATCTTTGACTAAAATTTTAATTTCGTAAAAAAATATTTTATGATACCTAGATGATGTACTTGTGAGAATAGGGTTGTCATATATAGAAAAAATAGGGTTGTCAAAATAAAAATAAAAAATTGGTAGAAATATTTTTTTTTCTGTAATAGGGTTGAAAAAAAAAAAGTTTTATTAAAATTATTGTACAATTAGAAATAGTAATGTTAGAGATGGTTGCAGCTAACGGAAAATACACAATTGATAAAGCGTATATACAAAATTAATTCAGTATGAATGTTTCTTAATCATAACATGGTTAAGATGTTTAAGGTAACTTTTACGGATAAATATAAATTAATTTTGTTGGGGTTTCGGTTAAGTTTTATTTGTGTATTATTTTGTAAAACGTTCAATAACAACATGATTTCATTAGTTGAATGTTTTCTTTTGTTAAAATTTAAACTTTTAGAAGTTCCTTGAAATTTAATAGACGGGGGGTCGAGCATAGTTAATAATTGATTGAAGGAGTAGTCAGTTATTACTTATTAAATTAAATTTTAATAGTTTGTTTTGGAAAACAATCCAGAATTTTATTATTTTGAGTAAAGTAAAATTTTGAAATGTGCAAAATTGCTTCGTTCTATTTCAGACAGTACGGTATTACGCAGAGTCAGTGTGATAGTACAAAGAAAGGCGTATTGAAAGTAGAATGAGGTTTCTGTCTAGATTCTCAAATGTAAGATAGCGTGATGAATGGTGGGTGATGTCTGTTTATATGTGAAAGTTATCTTTAGGGTGGCATGCGGCATATCGATGCTAGATTTAGGACGGGTTTGTAAGGATTCGACGTTTAACATCACACTACCTCAAGTAAGTCTCTTATAGGAGAAAATTTGGTGCTAGGGGTAAATTTTGACGACAGCAACATATGTTGCTTATAAGGGGCTTTAATACTGCACAAGAAGCGGACATTATATCTAATCACACTCCACATGCGCCCGACGATATTACTTAAACTGTGGTTGCGGCTTATGGTGAGATACAGCGGTCATCCGGTTTATTTTCATTTTTGCTTAAGGAGGTATCTGAATCTTGTTAGGGTCGTGTTAGTCTAGTTCTAGGATGAGCGAAAAATTGGCTCGATCTTAGGCTGGTGACACGGGGTCAATCTGATCGAAGCAGCCTCACAACCTGTTTCCTTTCCAGGGTTTGGGAATCTCTGTAAATGTGTTAATATGGCGGAGGCTAATGTATTAATAAGCCATAATGTCAAGACACTGCAGGTTGACTAAAATTGGATGGGTTTAAATACACTTTATTCATATTGTGATAGGGATACACTTTCATTCATTGACACATAATTATTATGTTGGAAATCGAATCCTAACAGACTTAAATTTTGCACTTGCTTTCAGTTAAATATGAATTTTATTAATTAAATAAGAAAATATTTGTGATGAACTTTATATTTATTTTGAAAAATTCGCTTCGTTTACATAACATTGCTCCTTCACGAATTTTGGGGGTCGGATGTAACGGTACAGGTTTACTGCCCCGTACAATTACACGAATATTTTTAATAAAAACTTATCGATGAAGTTTGGACATAAAGAATGGACACTAACAAACTTTATAATGTCATTTTAATTAAGCTCTCTACATGGTTTTACTAATAAAATACTATATTATTTAAAATGATACTCCGATAGATTTATGCTTGGTAAAATTATTATGAAAATCAACTTAAGCTTTCTTCCGTAATGATATTAGAGATAATTGTGTATATTTTCTTGGCTCTTCCTGCTCCAGATGTGATGTATGTTGAATATGTACCAACCTACTTGAAGAATATTGTCTTAAGCTGAAAACAAAACAAATTCAAATGGTTAAAACTATGTTCTATTATTTCAAATAAAAAATGTGGTATAAATTATAGCCTAGATCTTCTAAAATGAAACTAACATAATCTAAAATACTAATTCTGCCTTATTTCCATTTCTAAGACAATTCTAATAAGATTTAAAACTTAAAGTCTTGTATTCAGTGTCACTATAATTACAATTTTGAGGTTAACTGTTATTAGCTTATCAGGGGCTTGATAAGACAAATTAGGGTTAACTAATCTAACTGATGGATATAAAAGTCACTTTATTTAAGCTTTCTGCAACCTTTGCTAAATATAAGAACAAATTAACATGAAGGAAAAGGTACCTGAATGCT
The DNA here is from genome assembly GCA_947563715.1 of Lycia hirtaria. Taxonomy (NCBI): domain Eukaryota; kingdom Metazoa; phylum Arthropoda; class Insecta; order Lepidoptera; family Geometridae; genus Lycia; species Lycia hirtaria. The sequence goes on along the minus strand of OX387377.1, from coordinate 29,284,111 downwards.
TTAATTCCATTGATCACTTATTTATTTAGAACTCAAAATAAATCTCCTTTTGACAATATTTGTATGAGTTGTTGGTATTGTCCTTGGCTGGAATCAGATTGATAGTTGAAGAGGCATACGGGAGCTGTAATCAATAGAAATAAAATGTTATAAGGTGACTATATACATTGAGCAAAAGTCTAATGTAAACTTTTAAGAACACCAAAAGGCTTTAATAATAAAGTTAATATTGTGAGTAAATTAACAGGTTTAATCTAATCAATGATGAAATTTCAATGGGTTTGCTTTTGTAGTAATATCAAAATTTTCATGATATTTGGAAACTTTTGGAAAATTGAGGTTATGTATGTGGGCAATTAAATGAACAAAAATTACTCTATTATCTTGAAAAGAATATTTGAAGTAATAATAATATAAAACAAAAGCTAAACTTACCTGAACATCAGATTATTATTGTAGCTTAGGATCAGTTCAGGCCATTTCTTGTATTTCCTAAATAACGGGTTCCATATTTCTATAAAATAATATGGCGTCGATTCTTTTGTTGAATATTTTAGATATATGTAGAATTATTTTACGATGATATGACGACTTTTACACGGGAAGATTGACTAATTACTGAGCACTATAATATCAAAAACCAATTCTAGCTGGTTCTTCTAATAAGTTGTATGAACGCGCTGGGTCAAATTAATCTGGTTTGGACGATCTGTTACATTAGTGAGATGTCTCGTATTACACTGATACCGTCGATACAGAACATTAGTTACATTTGTGACATTCGTATGATTTGGGAGATCTCGACGATTCGGCAGTTGTGGGGGAGAGAGAGAGAATGAGATTAGAGTAGACGACAACAGGACGCTACGGATGGGTATAAATAGGGCTGGTGCGTGGGGTCAAGAATGAATTGAAGAGTAATTTTCAAAGTAATAAGATCAATCGGGGATCCGTAAAATAAATGCAGTGCGTAATCAAAATTAGAAGTAAAAGCAGTTCTCGATTAATTTTCCGAAGTAGTATCAAACAGTTTGGTAGTGCCGCGGTGCCTTACTGATCGGGTTGCCTAATTTTTGGAAAAATTTTAATATTAGGTCGCGTAATTTAAGGAAGGATAAAGGGAAGTAATTTTATTATGAATAATTTTTGATTTATCTAATTAATTGTGGGTTATTAACTTTTGTTGATTGAATAAAATTCATTGTCGGTAAACTAGGGTTTATTCTGGAGTAGCTATAGGATGTCTATGCCGAACACAGGTCTCCCCATGTATTTCTAACAGGTCTAGATGAAAGCGGCTTGCAACCAGCGTCTTCATTTAATATTTTTTTTATAATACTAAACTTTTGAATTCTAGGCTGTGGTTATAGGTTGGCGGGAAGCGGCTATGATCATAGAGTCAGGTCAAATGTATTCTGTTGTGTCAGCCCAAATGTATTAATGTACCTATTATGTTATTCCAGGAATGTTGATTGTAACCAAATAAGTTAACTGAAATTATAGATTTAATTTCTTTTCAAATTAACTGGTCTTTAGTGTTCTAAAAATTCATTCCATAAGGAACACTGAAGCACTATAATCATATTTACCAAGTTTAAGAGATTTCATCATTATAGACGGAACCCGGTACAGAATAATCGAGTCTTTCTTTACGTTATACTAAAAATGATATTGGGGAAAAAACAGACATAGACAAAGAAAGCTCTAGGAAAAACTAACCTCTCTAAAATATGGTTGAATATAAACAAATAAACTGAAATTATAGATTTGATTTCTTCTCAAATTAACTGATTAAAATTACAATGATTTGCTTGAATTCTAGCTAAATATGCACATAAAAGTTGCAGAGAATTGTGACTACAAACGGCAAATAGACCCGGTGTTTTACTATAGTTTGGTGAACGCCAATTTATATTTTCAGTCAAAAAGTACTGTGTGAGTTTTGTTCTCCTTTAATGAGATCTAATAGGGCAGATTGTCCCTAAGGTCAATTAGAATTCACTAGAAACAGGAATTCGACCTTTCTACATTGGATTTATTGAAGGATAGCACGACAAACAGAAGTCAGATTGACTGAACGATTTCATATTATTAATGGATGAAGATTATACTGGTTAAATTGTACAATATTTATAATATCAGTTTATCTTGTACTTAAATGGAAACAAGTATGACCTAGAGAACAGGAAAGAGATACTTAGGATATGACTAGACTCAGAATTATGACAATTACTGACTTGACTTCCAAAACCCCAGGAACCGGTCTGTGGGTTTATTTGTTTTGGTAGGAGTGCGAAATAATGTACATACAGACAATACACACGTCCTCTTGAAAGAAAAAAGGGAGATCCCAGTCCTTTGCTTGTAGCTATGACTGAGTATAATGAATAAATATGACTTTTAAGACTGAATTTTACAATTAGAGTCTATACAGAAGCCGTTCTTCCGAGATCCCAAAATGGAGGTCACTCATTCCCAGATAGTCGGCGGAGTGAATCGAAACAGGCGTTGGTTTTGGGGCCTGTTTCATTACAAAAAAATAAAAAATATTTTCTACTGACTCGACTCAACTTCCTTACAACTTCCAGAACTACAGGCTTAACTTCACTCAAATGTATATCTTTCTAGGTAAGGTCTAAATGTATATGTTTCTAGGAAAGGCCTAAATGTATGTTTCTAGGTAAGGTCTAAATGTATATCTTTCTAGGTAAGCTCTATGTTTCATATATGATTACTGATCAAATTCATTATAATGCTAGGCATAACAGACATCTTAAAAGCGTGTAGGGATCGTTAACTTTATCACAGTTCAGGTACCAATTCTCAGATAGGCTAGATTGATCTAATATATTCATTTCCAATGCTTTACTGGGTTACGACGACACACAACGTAAGGGGTCCTATTCACTAGACGATACACGAGCCATTCCTATTCACTAGACGATACACGAGCCATACTTATTCACTAGACGATACACGAGCCATTTCTAACTACTAGACGATACACGAGCCATTGTTATACTCTAGACTTTCACGAGCCAATACTAGGTAGCAAAATGTTAGGATTTACTCTCATTCATTTACTAAATTACTTACCTGTGTTTTAATACCACCTAGGTTTGCATAAGTAGGAATGTTAAGCTACAAAAATAGATTTTCACACTTACATTATAAGTAGAGAACCTTTCTAATATCCTTCTTTTGTGTTGTAGGGTAAATGTTTCTTATTAGGTCATGTATTTCGTAGGGGCTAATATAATATATTAGGGGAGGTCAGTTATATAAGGTGTTAGTATAAAGTAAATAGAGGCAGCCATAACTTTATAGGTATAATTAGATGCTGCAACGTAGGGTATCAGGTTCCAGGTATTATTATATATTTCTTAGACGCAATTTAGGTTTAGCACGTAGGCAGGCTAACCAGGTCTCATATCTATGTTTCTTTTAAAGCAATTTAGGGGTAGAGGGTAAAGTAGGCGGAAGGGGTTGGTTGCGTGTGACTAACTTAGATCATCATCATTATCCTTCCTTTCCTTATTTCTTTTTTAAAATTAGATTAAGAGGGGGGCCAGTTACAATATTCAATGGTCGCTGAAAACGTGGGAAATATACAAATGCGTATAATCCGGTCTCTACTTATATCTAATGTATAAACAGGAAATTAATACTAACATGTTAGAGCAATAAGCAGTTCAAGACAAAGCTGAGACAGTGGCTATTAAACCAAGTAAGTATTTTATGATTTAAAAGAATTTGTAAACAGAAATAAATCTACAGATATTACATTGATGAATAGACGATTTCGAGATTGATTATCTAATATTAGTGACATTGAATTTTATACTTGACATAACATATAATTTAATTACTTACTATTAATCAAATTACTATTACAATTTTGATATAATTTATTAGCAACAGAAACACATGATTCTTATATATGTGTAATTTTTATCTATCTGGAAATCGTTTAAATCCTAATTAAATCAAGCATGTTGTTATAACATGTAAGTATTTATTAGTTAAATACATAATATTGAATATTGAATGCCCGATGTGGGTAAACTGTAAGCTAAATATTGCAATACCACCTAGTCACCTAGCATAATAATTCACTGACAGTTGTTCAATAAATGATTCTGATTTCTGATTTCTGAGAGAAACGCTAATTTTGACATGAACTGGGAAATGAGAAAGTTATCTATAAGATCGATTATGTGGGCGTCAGAGAGGGAATTTCTCCGCAGTCTAGCCGTTTCAGCTAAAACATGTACTTGATTAGTCGCTTCTGAGAATGTATCGGGAAAACACCGACTGCTATTTCCAAGAATGTTGTCTATAGTGACGGTAATATTGAAACTTTTATAGAGCTTGTTTGTTTATTGGACGTCTTCCAAGAATGTCATATCGATCTGTTCTCATAACTTCAGTCTTTTAAGCAGAGAGTCAATGTCATATACCTACCAATGCGCTTGTAGCTGCGGCGAGAGAGTGGGAGCCCTTTACATAGGACGGAGAGTCTACCACGAGCCCATTATTTGATCATGTTCATTTTATTATATTTAATTTAATTTAATGTAATTCTAATTTTCTTTTAATTTTAATTTCAATATGGATGAAAGTCTGGAATAAATTATTTTCATTTCATATATTTATAAACATTTATATACAAAATGTTTTCTAAGGTTATCGTGATTACTCATTGAAATGAAACAAACTTTTTCGCTCCTCTTGCTCAAAAAGTCCGCCATTGTAGCGTAGTAAAGCGGGGGGAAAAATAGCATTTTAAGCTGTAGGGGATAAAGTATTTTTTTTAATTTTTATCTGTTACCAAAGAGCCTACATACACGAAACAGTCTTTATTCAAAAGTAGAATAATCTCTTTGGAATATATTTACATTCTCTTTGCAAACATCTCGTTAAATATCCAGAATTGTACAAATTGTACGTATATCATTTTTAATAAAATAAACTTTGAATTATTGTATTGGATTATTTTATTTTCTCGCAATCGTAGTGAAATGTAGAGTGTAACACACGGCGCTAAAACCCATTGTAACTCGGCTTCTATTTACTCCCTCGCTAAAAATCTACCTCGTTACAATGGGTCATGTTAACCCCTTGTATAAAAATCTACTATTAAATGGATTTATCACGTATATTTTACATAATTTTATGACCGGACGTTTCGAACACTTTTCAGCGTCCGTGGTCACAGGTGAGACTAGATGGCAGTCTTTTTTGTTATGAAAATATACTGTATAATATACTGGACCGATTTCGAATTTATGGGGACCACCTCTGAACTATTACCTACCAAACAAAAAAGAACGATTCAGTCGAATTGAGAACCCACTAAAAAGTGATATGTCATGAAAGTGGCTTATATCCAGCGTCATTCCCGCCCCTTGTCTGTGTCATCTGTTTGTCCATTCATTTTTTTTTGCGAAAGAAGTATTATTATAATTGTTATTACAAAAAACGACGTGTGGCACTCGGAGACTGCCGCGGTATAGCTATTGCATAGCATTTTTTATCAACTTATGTAATTATAATTATTTATTTATTTTATTTATGCAGTATTCCTAACACCCCCCACTGCGACCGGCACAGCGGTGATACTTTTTAGTTTTTAGTTTTGCCATCTATCGATAAATAGCAGAACTTTTAATGACTTTTTGAAATATCACGCTTGTCTCTTTAGTTCTGCAAATCGCCTCTAGGTGGCATTGGTTGTATCGGCGTTACTGTGTTAGGTTATTTTCGTTACGGAATTTCTGGATTCGGTCTCCACGCTCAAGGCCCGCGATAGAAGCTTAAAAATAGCTTAAAAATATAGCCCATGACACTCAATGAGTGAAGACGAATCGAATAACATCTTGTACATCAAAATCGGTCAAGCCGTTTAGGCTGTATGCGCTCATATAGAAACATAGATACAACATACATACACTCTAAAACATAACCCTCCTTCTTACGCAGTCGGGTAAAAACGGGCGCGAGCCAAGTTTGCATCGCTATAAGAGTTGAGCGTAACGCTGCTGTACCAAGCATCTACCTTTTTTTTTTTACCCAGTGGAAACCCTTTATGTGGGTCTTATTATTATGTGGGAATCCCACCCAGTTGACCGGTGTGCCGGACCCAAGCATCTATCTAACCTAACTATCTTATCTCACTACGTTTCTGCGGACGAATCTAATTCTATGATAAAATTATTATCTAATCATTTAGCACACACATTAAAATAGATAAGAACATAATCAGGTGGTACTACATAATTAGATTATGTTAGAGAGTGATTTTATCCAAATCTAAATACATGCGAGTCACACGTGGAGAGATAGACACGTGTCGTGTGACTTGTACCAATATATGTAAGTACCTGGGCGACCGAGCTCCACTCGGATTTTTATGACTGAAAATACGAGCAAACCCGGGTTCACTAAAAATGAAACCTAGCAAGATCGATTTATCGTCCCCTAATCTACCTACAAACTGTTTCCGAGATTCAGATTATACATACATTTATACAAGAATTGCTCGTTTAAAGGTTTGTAGATATAGGGGTATTCTAGGCACAGAAGACAACTGTCTCGCTCGCACACGACGTTTCTTTTCTGGATATAAAATTCTTAGATGCGTTGTGACAATTTATATGTACGCAAATCCCATGAGAACAATATTACAAAATATTCCCATAGCGTAGCCTCAGTGCTAGTTTGACCTATCTACCATTGGTAAAATTACCCAGGACAAGAAATTAATGTTAGATTATATATAACTCAATGTACAAAAAAAAAGACTTTCCGACTGCAGATTAGTTTTTGCAGTCTAACTTACGGTTTCGTTAAGCTTGATACGCTGTTGAGTGTACGTTTTTGTGAGAAAGTATGCTTAAAATCGCTGTAAAAGGTTTAAAATGCGCATTCTTTAGAATAATAATAGGAAAATGACTTGTTTATTACGAAATAGTTCATTGAAGGTTATAAAAAACGCATTTTTTTTGAGACAGACGTATTATTATTACAAAAAATATAGCCTATGACACTTTGGAAGTGAAGGCAAATCTAATGACATATTAAAATCGGTCAAGCCGTTTTTTTTTTTTTTGTAAAAGTTGGTTGGGTGGTTTATGAAGATGGAGAGGGTATTGGGACAGCAGAGGTTCAGAGGTAATGGCATACATTCCCTCTGCTGTCCATAAGGGGAGGCGGCGGGGAATGGAAGGAGCAAAATATGGTATAAGTATTCGCTACCATTCCCCGCCGGTCAAGCCGTTTACGCTGTAGGATATCATATAGAAACATACATACAAACATACGTGCACTCGAAAAACATAGCCCTCCTTACGCAGTCGGGTAAAAATTAGAAGACAAGCACGTGCGGTGATAAGATATGGAAATGATAACAGATTCATTTCATTGCGAAGTCACAGATTATATTAATATGGCGGAGAGTTACATAACGTGTTGTAATATCCTCATGAATTCGCATGAGTCAGCTCTCTGTGATTGATAAAAAAGATTACTAGGATTATTTCGTATTATATCATGCACGTGTAACTTAGGTTTTAAATTTTAGTATTTATATCATTGACTACACATTATGACAATATGTCATATTAATATTACGACAATTACTACCAAGGTGGGTACTTTAGTACCAGTACCTAGTGTGGTCTGATATAATGTAATAATACTTGCTTTATTTTAAGTAAAAGATGTATTTAATTTTTGACGTGTAACTGTGAATTACGAAATAAATGATTATGAATATGAATATGAATATCCGACTACCCAAATGTAGGATAATGAATATCGTGTATAATTTAAATACCTCAACTCATATTTTTTTTGTTTTTTTTTATTCTGTTATTATTTTATTTTAAAAGAAAGTTATATCAATTACCAATGACATTAAAAAATATTACCTTCTAAACTGCTTGAGTAATTTTGAGATAAGAGTTTTTTTTTATTTATTTTAATGGCTTTGCCGCTACGCGACCACATCGCCCTAGTTAGTCTTCAGGATGATAAGTCGTATATGGATTAATGAAACAGAGAAAATGCTCCACAAAACCAAATTTTATCTTTCTCAAATTTCCGGATACGCCTTATGAGCTGTTATTTTTTTTTTAAATATTAAAAGGTTTAAAAAATATAAATTAAAATAAATAGCAGAGCATGATATTTACTTAAAATTATTTGTTTGTAAACATGCGAATTATTTAATAGTCAGTGACTAATTAATCCATCCACGTTGATTACATCATGATTATGACCCTTCGTGAGTCACAGTATATGTAAACAGTTACTACTACCAACTACAGTAGGACTGTGACTCGGTCAAGGACGAGGGGTGAACGACCTGAGTAGATCAGGTCGATGGAAAGACCTTGGAAGGGTCGCCCGGTCGTAAGAACTGAACAGAGGGCAAGTCTACTTCTAGCGACAGGATTCGGTTGTATCGACAGAACATTACCGATCTTAAACAACTCTTAACTTAACAAATAAAAAAGTTACAGCCAAATATGTCGTAAAATGCACATTTCGACACTCACAAGGGAATCAAATCCTATGGGGTACTTCCCGTTGACCTAGAACTATGAAATTCAGCAAGAAGCATTGTGTTAGAGTTATACATATATGAAAAAATCCGAAAACTGGATATTTTTAATTAAATCACAAAAAAATAGCGTCTTTATGCAATGGTCCATGGGTCCAAATTTTAAATTGAGTTAACCGTATCATGTGGGGTATGCTAATTTATTTATTTATTAATCAAATTAGTACCGCATAAGTCTACGAATTACACTATAGAAATAAACATGCACCATTCGCTCTTTTACTAAACATGTTTAGTAAAAAGGTGAATGCTACGCGAGTCCAATATTAACAATAGTCATAATCAGAGTGCACAAAAGAAATTAAATGTCATAAATGAGATATTGGATATTAAAATAAATAAAGAACGAGAAAGAAAGAGATTAATAAGCACAAGTTAAAAGAGGTCTTTAAATATTTTTACGTTTTTTTTTTTTTGATTTATGAAGGAATATATAAAAAAATATATACTTATAATTTTCCCCTTTTATCTACTAGTTCGTACGGAACCCTCGGTGGGCGAGTCTGACTCGCACTTGTCCGGATTTTTTTATATAATACGAGTAAGTACCTCATTAAATATCAAAACTACGACACAAAGTTACTATACCTAGTAAAATATAAATACATATAATATGTATTTAATTCCATAATGAAAGTTAAATACACACACATCCTTACCTCCTAAAAGGGACACAAAACCTTTTCTCCAAACAAAAGAACGAGAGAAGGAATCTTCCGCATAAAACTGAGACAGCACTACATCACCCTCAGCTGAGAAAGAGAGGGGAGAGGCATGATTCACCCCCAATAGGCCTGAAACATGGCTGAAGCTTACAGGAGTTGGGTCAAGTGACTCATGCTGAATTTCATGGAAAAGCGTCGGAAAACTGTATTTTATTATCGGAGGGTAATCTGCTTTTAGTATGAGTCATTTCGTCCTTTTTTCCTGGACCGGGAGTCTTCGTATATGCTTATTGCTTAATGCATACCTCCTTTACGAAATCTGTGTATATAAATAAAATCTGTGTGTGTATTATAATCGACTTTAAGATACCCAATTTCGATTACTTGGATTTAATATTTTTTCAGTTGTTTCGTTTTAAAATAATATCTGAATTTTAGCATTTTTATCAGTCAACTAACAGCCAACTTTTTATTATGTAATGTTTTTCTTTTCCAAATTTCATTATAACTGCGAAGTACGAAAGTTATAATTATAATTATAATTGAAACCTATTAATAAATACTAATAGTTCCATAGTAGTATACAAATGCAAGATGCAATCTAAATATTAATCATTTTGGTTAAAGTATACGATGAATGTAGGTATTACACAAGTCTTCAATTGTAAACAATCGTCACTTATAATATAGATACATTCGGCGGAGCAGCACAAGCGGCGTAAATATGTTAATCTCGGTAGAGGTTACATATTTGAGCCGTTTGGTGTCGAGACTTTGGGTCCGTGGGGACCGGGAGCTCATCTCATTTTCAAAAATTTATCTGAGCGCCTGATCCATGCGACGCGTGACCAAAATGCTGGCGCGTATCTGGCCCAACGCATAAGCATTGCCATTCAACGTTCATTCATTTAAATAAAAACAGAAACCCGTCAGATTACAAATAACTGTAATATACTATATAAAAATATAAACTATAACTATAATACTATACTACACTACTATATATATATATACTACTATACTATTACACTATTATTAACATATACATATACATTATTTACTATACTATTATATTACTATATATGTAACTTATGTATTTAAATGTGACGTGTATCGAAAGATATCAATAAATGAAAATTAATATGAATATGAATATAAATATTTATATTCATAAGTATATAATTTTTTAATGTTTGTTGCTGTTAATATTTTAACTGCATGTTAAAACTAAATATTATATTATAAATATTAAAAGAAAAACAAAATACCCGACTGTAGAAAAGCAGTTTTTGCAGTCTAACTTACGATTTCGTTACACCTTGATACGCTGTTTAGTGTAAATTTTTGTGAGAAAGTATGCTAAAAATCGCTATAAAAGATTATAAATGCACATCTTTTCGAATAATTCTAGTAAAATCACTTATTTATTACGAAATACTTGGTTAGTTACGAAAAACCTATTTGTTTTTATATTTGCAAGTTAGGTATCTATTATTATTATTACAAAAAATTATGTACATATGAATGAAATCAGACGAAAAGAAAATGAAATGACTCATGCATTACTACTAAAGAAATATATATCTTATTTCTAGAAAGATAAGGTTTAAACAGTCTGAATAATTTCTTGTAGGTCAAATAGGTAGAGTAACTGAATAGTTGTAAATCTAGACACTTTAAGCTGAAATCTACTTTAACTTGAGATGTTAGGCCTTAAAATTGAATAAAAGACGATACGAGACATGTATTACTCCACAGAATTACCCGATTTCATTAATAACAACATAAGTTCTTCGATACTTCAAGCTGGAATCTACTGTAGGTAGATAAGTTAAGGTTTAAAATTGAATGTGAGATTTCATCGAGACGTTTGTCACTGGATTTCATTGATAAAATGCTAATATACAAGAACTAGCGTAAGCATTGCCTTCGGGTTTTTTGGCCAACGTTCTTGGTACGTTTTTTATAGAACTGTAATTTTTTTTTGTAAAACAACAATCTACATACTTGTAATTTTTAAGGCTAGAGTGAATGGATATCTTCTAGATCGACGAGCTCCATCCTTGGGCGCACCGTCGCTTACCATCAGGGGAGTTGGTGGTCAATCGTAGATCTATCTTGTATAAAAAAATAAAACAAAGTCAATTATTTATTCCACATCTATTATTATATAAGTAAATTAATAAATATTGGTGGACATTTCACACAACACCATCTAGCCCAAACTAAGGAAAGCTTGTACTATGGAAACTAGATGGCTGATAGAATACATACATATATACTTTTTTTTTGTAAATATATACATATGATACATAGAAACACCCAGACAGAACAAACATCCATGTTCATCACACAAATGTTTGCCTTGGGTGAGGATCGAACCCACGACCTACAGCTCGGCAAGCAGACATATTGCCACCTGAGCCACAAGGCCAGTCAATACAAGTATCTATATTAAAAGAAAAACAAAATACCCGACTGCAAGAAAAGCGAGTTTTGCAGTTTAAATTACAATTTCGTTGCGCTTGAGACGCTGTTGAGTGCACGTTTTTTGTAAGAAAATATGCGTAATTCTGCTGTAAAAAGTTATAAATGAGCATTTTTTAGAACAACCCTAATAAAGCCGCATATTTATTACAAAAAAGTTCATTGGAGTTTACGAAAAAGCGTTTTTTTTTTTTTTTTGCGAGAGTCCCGGCCAAGTGCGAGTCGGACTCGCTCACGAATGGTTCCGTACCATTATCTATAAAAACAACAAAAAAGTACAGATACAGCCTGGTCACAGACGGACGGACAGACAGCGGAGCCTTAGTAATAGGGTCCCGTTTTACAATTTGGGTACGGAACCCTAAAAACTATACTAAGAATAACGACTATACCTCTACTATTTACACCTTAAGATTATATAAAAAATATATAGGTACAGAAAACAAATAAAATAAAAATGTATTCAAAAAGTCCACTGGGAGTGTGAAAAGTGGCCAGAATGCTGCCAGCATTGCCACGTTGGATGGAAATGCTTACTTACTAGGCGAGCATATTTTTATAACGTTGCTTTTTTCTAGGTGTAACGGTTTTAATCCATGCATGTATTTTATATCTTCAAAAATGTTGGTATGCGCGAGTGAGACAGACAATTTGCGATTTACAGAGTCTCCGTGATAATTTTCTTGAGTTTGAGTTCCCACTCGATTTGTACTGGAGATCCCTTGACAAGATTTTTTTTGCCGGTAAATCCCTACATTTGTTTAGCAGTAGGGTTTTCACCACAAAACATAGTTTTCCTTATCAATTGCGATTAGTATACAAAACGCATTGCATTAACCCGTTTTCCTCGTTAGCAACACTTACTTACACAAACCCTAATGATCCAGCTCCGTTTTCCTCACTGGTGATTTGTACCATCTTATTGCTTAGAGTGGCGCGTGGCCTAATTAGAAACTAAATAAGATTGTTCAAATAGCGGTAAGTTTTGCTTCAGAATTGTGATGGTGGCGACATTATCCAGCTATATTTGTTTAACGTAGATGTTCTAATGATACTGGTCGATATTAATTTATGTATCGCTAAAGGAACCTTTTGTTTGACGTCAGTGTAAAGTTACCGAGGAATAATGCTTCGAATGTATTTTTTTGTGTAAATTGTGTAAATGTTAAGTAGCGTTTCGAGAAACATTAAAAAATAGGCTCTGCTCTGATTTTTACCCGACCGCTCAAGAAGTAAGGTAATGTTTTTTATGTGAATATATGAAGATTAATTAGATTCTAATATATCGCTGATGAATATACATAAAATATATAAGTACATACACAGATTGACACCGGTATGGAGAGAATGGGGTCATATATGTATGAAATGAACCCTGATATTTTATTTTCTTTTTTATTCAGAAAAAGGTTAGACCAGCCAACTGATTGGTGTAATTTCTTTAAATTAACATATGAATATATTTGTGAGATCACTTATTTGTTACGAAAAAATTCGTTGGAGGTTTCGATTTTTTTAAATTTTATGATAGTTGTATCATTATATCAAAATCAGTCAAGCCATTCAAGCTGCAGGTGGTAATATAAATACGTACATACATTCCAAACAAATACACTCAAAACACAAATACAAAAAGTAAATACACTCGGAAAACAAATCCTCCTTCTGGCACAGTCGAGTTATAAGCCTGACTCAGATATTTCACACAACACCATCTAGCCCAAACTAAGCAAAGCTTGTACTATGGAACTAGATGGCTGATAGAACACATATTTAATACTTTTTTTGTTGTAAATATATACATAAGATACATAGAAACACCCAGACACAGAACAAAAAATCCATGCTCATCACACAAATGTTTGCCCTGGGTGGGGATCGAACCCACGACTTTTCAGTTCAGCAGGTAGACGTAAACACACTACCAACTGAGCCACAAGGCCAGTCAGATAAGACCTTACCTCGCGGTAGCCTGCCCTCCAGGCCAGTAGAAGGCCCAAAAAGGGTCTTTAAAAGGCGACTCCTCCTCTCTAGCCCGCCACAGAGAGCAGGTCTGGTCTATCACACGGACAGCCAGCTCTGGAGTAAGGTGTCTTCTGGATACCACTGTGTGCTTGATGATCAGGGATGACAGGTCTCTCAGCATGGCTTCTGAAAAAAAAAGATTAATCATTTTAGTTTAAACAAGTATCTATATAAAACGAAAAACAAAATACCCAACTGCAGAAAAGAGGTATTATGAAGTCTAATTTAAGACTTAATTGCGCTTGATACGCTGTTGTACGTTTTTTGTGACAAAAAATATAGCCTATGATACTCAGTGAGTCAATACGAATCTAACGACACCTCGCACATCTAAATCGGTCAAGCCGTTTAGGCTGTAGGAGCTCATCCAGAAACATACATACATACCCCCATATGTACATACAAACATACACACTCGTGTAATATAAGCCTCTGTAGCAACCTAAATTTGCTTAATTTATTATGTTTAAATTCACGATTTCATTTTTCTAAATAAAACATCATTTTTGTAAATAATAGTATTGACACAAGCAAAGCCGAGCGCACCGCCTTGTTTAGCTTGCGGAATGCCAATATGTAGTTGTTTCCTATCCGGTCCAATAATTAAAAAACACACTACACCTCCTTACTCAGTCGGGTAATTACCAGACGAGTTAATCAAAAATTGTAACTAAAGAATAGGGGATGTCCCTTGTCCCGGCTGCATAACGCAAGCTGCATATATCGATATTTGCATATTCGTTTACAAATAAAAGTACCTGGGCGACCGAGCTCTACTCGGATTTGTTATGACTGAAAATACGAGCAAACCCGGGTTCACTAAAAATGAAACCTAGCAAGATCGATTTATCGTCCCCTAATCTACCTACAAACCAAACATTAAAATCGTTGGAGCCGTTTTCGAGATTCAGATTATATAAATACAAGAATTGCTCGTTTAAAGCATTTTCTTTTATTTTTATTGTTGAAATTTTTATTATTTATTTGACATTTTAGTTATTTGTATTCTAATTTTTTGATGAATTTTAATGACATTTATTTATTTGTGTTTTTGATTTTATTTGATTTGATTAGTTTTAATTTGATTTTATTTAATTTAATTGAATGTAATTTAAGAACTTTATTTGTAATTTGTAATGCTATGACTTATGGTCGAAATAAATGGATTTGAATTTGAATAGTACATTCTTAGTATACTGTGTTATTAGGTATAAGATTGGATATGGGTAGGTAATTCCTAAATCACTTTTGTTATAACTGTCGACTCTGATACCAATCTATCTGTTGTTTTGGGTTAATTTTGCTAATACTGGTATCTGGTATCGGTAGGTACTGACTACATTTTAGGGTTTCTCTAGTTAGTACGGAACCCTAAAAATGCCAATCATACTCGGGAAGTAAAGATTAATCTAACGACATTTCGCACACACAATTCCAAGGTCTATTTAGGCTGTAAGAGGTAATTTATAAACATACTCACATACATACACCCGGAAATATTATACCTTCCTTCTTGCGTAATCGAGTAGCAAGTAAGACTTAAAAACCCCCGGCAAAAAAACGGCTGAACCGATTTTGATGAAACATAGCTAAGAACACTCTCAAATCCCCTTTCAAACAAAAAAAAAATACTAAATGAAAACCGTTTGAAAGCTACGATGCCACAGACTGACACACAGATATACAAATACATAGGTACAAAGATACACACGTAAAACTTATCCCTCTTTTTGGGTTTTGGGTTAAAAACAAGGAATACCAGTCTATAATAAAATAAAATTGATAAACGCAATTACGCATGAGCTTACGAAGTCGGCGACCTCAAAAACCCGTACGCAATGCATTCAAGGGCTTCCCTCAAGCAAAACTATCATTTACTTCGAACCGGTACAAAAATATTAACTGTGACAAATAACTAATAAGTGATTTAAAAAAGAATTGTTCTACGATATATTTTACTTCGAATTTGCGCATACTTTCTCGCGAAAATGTAATTAACATATCAAACGTAAAGTCTTTTTTTTATTTTATTTTTATTTGAAAAATTCGAGCACCACAGACTCCAGGGTCCATGCCTTTTATAAACTAATAATTTTTTTTAGCTAACTTTACATTTTTTAAACTAGAGTACAAGAGGAAGACGTTAATACTTAACTAATAACTGTTAATTGATTCTAATTATGAGGTTTTTGTTTTTTATGATCAAAAGGCAAGCAACAATAAAATTATTATAGTTTAAAAAACAGAAACAATCGACTTTAAAATACGCGATTTCTTGGATGACATGTTTTTCAGCCATTTTATTATAAAAACCAAACCACTGAAATTGGACCAATTTGAATCCAATCTCCTCGAACAAAAAATTATTGAAACGGCTTATAAATAAATTACAAGGTATAAGAAACATAGAAAAAAAAATACGAATTCTTATCATCCTCCTTAAAGAAGTCGGTATTTTTTTTTACTACAATCACGCTTTTGAAACGTGAATAATTTGTAGTACTTATATAAATATTTATTTTTATAACAAATCATTCTTTCCGTATATAGGCTATAATATATATCTCTATGAATCTTATCATTAGAAATTCCTTTCTTCGAGTCTGAGTCATAACCAAACACTTATTTGTTATCGCCAAGCAACCAGTCTGGTGTGACTCATCTAGAGATGGAATGCGGCCTTGTGGAACGGAATTCCTTACCCTCCTAGGGCACTATAAGTTGCATCTTTCGTAATATACTTTTGTTTCACGCCTTCACAATTACACCGAAACATATGGCTATCAGCAATGAGATTTTATCTATAGAGAAGATATACTAATTTAATATGTAGTAAAAGCATGGCTAATCTCAGTTAATCTCAGACACATCCTTATGGCCTTTTAGTACCTATCTTGGCCTTATATAATCTTGGTGTTGCACTTTCTAAGCACACAAGATAGCATTATAACTGTTCACAAGTCACGAAACAAAGTGTCTAACAGCGTTGCCCGACATATCACGACTGAAGACGAGTCCGGCATTTTTTTTTATACAAGATAGATCTACGATTGACCACCAACTTGCCTGATGTTAAGCGACGCTGTGGCCGAGGATGGAGCTCGTCGATCTAGAAGATATCTATTCACTCTAGCCTTGAAAATTCCAAGATTGTAGGTCTCGGGAAACACACAGACGGAGATGGCGGCAAAGAATTGCATTCTTGTGCAGTACGCAACAAGAATGTGGAACAATATCGCTGAGTACGGATTTTTGGCATTTCAACTACCTAATCTACCTATCTACCTACTTAGTTACTTACTTAGTTACCTTACTTGAGGCTTGCCACGTAGAGTCGGGAAACCTATCTACGTTTAATACATCATTGGCTGGTAGGTCCGTAGCTAAGTACTGCGTAAGCTAGTTTTGGGTTGAAGCTTACCTAGTTTTTGACAAAAACATAAGTTCACTTAGGGTTTTGCTTCACTTACAGTCACTTAGTAGAATCGACCTGCAGGTCTGATGAGTGAACTGTGGCGAAAAGGTCTGTTTTTAGAAACTTTAATGAGTCGAGCATTTTTCAGGGTTCCGTTGTCGACAAGGAACACTTATTATAGTTTTGCCATGTCCATCTGTTTGTCGGCAGCTTAAAGTTTTTTTTGACACCGTCAGTAAGCAACGATGTGGTTAAAGATGAAGCACATAGACTTTAAGATACCTATTCACTCGGACTTTGAAAGGACTACTACTACGTGTGGCCCAACACGCACTTGGCTAATTTTTAAATAATAATTTTCTGTCCTCTACGGCAATGGAATCCTAGTAAAGTAACACCTACATAGGTTCATTTGTGACGATTCCCTTGTCCGGTCCGGATTAAACTTCAAAGTCTGGAGCATCGTCGCAAAGTAGCTAGTTTGTCGGTTTTTTATCGTATGCATTTCGGTGAGTGTGCGTCTGCTTTGCATGATCTCATTCGCCTATGCCCATTTTTCTATCGCACTGCAAGAAGCACGAAAAAGCGACATCGTTATATGGTTGATATTCCGAAAACACGTACGAAACGCTTTGGCTCCATTTTCATTGTACGTACTGCCAAACTGTGGAATGCGCTTCCTGAATGGGTCTTTCCGACTGGATATAATCTAGGGGTCTTCAAATCGCGAGTGAATAGGTATCTTCTAGGCAAGCGCGCTCCATCGTAGACCGTAACTATCGCTTAACACCAGGTGAGTTGACGGTCAAGCGCAAGCCTATTTTCGAATAAAAATATATATAAAAAAAGCAAAAAGACTGACTCGTGAAGGATTTGATGCTCCGCCCTCCGATTGACAAATTGAAATTTGTATCGGTGCTCTAACCTATTTAGCTAACGAGTCTTACGTGCATGTGTCGAAAATAAGCATTCGGCGCAACGAAATGACGTCATGCTAGAAGGACAAACTTGTACATACAATAATGAACTTTAAATGCAGAACGTTAGAATAGGATTCTGACTAAAATAATGACGTCATACTAGAAGGACAAACTTGTACATACAATAATGAACTTTAAATGCAGAACGTTAGAATAGGTTTCTGACTGTCTGTCTTGCGATCTGACGATCTGACGCGAGCTTAACATTTTTTACCCATCCCATTAATGCACAACGCTGCTAAAGAAGTTTTCACTTCAAAAAAACTTTCTTTCATTAATAAATTACAGCTTTATATATTTATTATTTATATAATTATAATATAATTATTATTTCTAGTGTATGAGCTAAACCGCAGACAATTCTCTTGTCTTCACATTTCCAGTTAGTTACAGTTAGTTTCTTTATGTTACAAGCATTTCTAGTCACTTCTCGAAATTACATAATCCCTTGAGGTACAAGGAATTCCATATTGTCCCTACCTACGCGCATTCTACGGCTTCTTCTGGAAAACGTCGTATTTACACGCAATAGCCAATACAGAGCACTTTGCATTAGACATAGACATAGACAGAAATTTATTACAGAATTTATTAGTCAGTTCTCACTCCATTAGGTAACAAAAATGGCACTAAACAAGTAATAAAAAATTTAAGAACGCAGAAGACGCCCTGCGCCACAGAATTAGTTATAGTTTTTAATACAATGCTCTGCACCATAGAATAAGTAGTAGTTACTATACAAAAGATTAGCTTTTTAAGTTCTCATGTTATTTAAGTTAGTCTGCCCTAAGCCACTGGAATGAATAGACGTTGTGTAAAAAAATATACGTTTTAAATTATTTATTTTAATCCTACTTCTGTCATCAGGAGGTGATTTAAAAGTAGATTTATGAAACTCGGGTTGAATAAGAAATAACCGGCAAGTACGAATTTGACTGGCACATCGAGGCTTCCGTACCAGCTATTATAAAAGAAACCAGTGCTAGATTCTTAGGTTAGTTTACATATTTTTCATTCAGTCGGAATAGCTCCAAAGACAAAGGCAATATGCGTCCGAAAGGTTGGCTGGAACATGGTCGGTGATGGGAGACTTCTGCAACTTTGCGATTAAAACGCCAAAAATACACACAACGATTCACGATTTCTCCAAGCATCAGGTTTCAGGGATAAACATTCTTTATTATTATGATTTTTAGCCGACTTCCAAAAAGAAGGAGGTTCTCAATTAACCTGTATTTTTTTGTATCTTTGTTCAGCGATTACTCCGCCAATTATTAATTGTTTATGTTTTTTTTTTGTTTGCTAGGTGGCCTCAGAGGTGGTACCATGCAAATTTTATCAAAATCGGTTTAGTACTTTGGTTTTTATTACAAAATAACTGACAAAATATCATCCAAATAAACGAATTGCATATTTTGAAGTCTGTTTTTTTCAGTTTTCTTTAAACTATAATTATTTCCTGAAAACGTATTTTGTAATATTCGACGCGTCTATAGGATTGGGTAACGCTAGTAGATTTTTCTAGATGGCTTCGCCCCATCTTTACATTAGACATTATAATTACCAATCTAACGTACATTATAATGTACATAGAGTTCATATTACACATAACAACCTGCTATCGACCATTTTCATTGAAGAATGCAGGAGGCTCGTCACTCACTACGCATTAGATCAATTTTCTGAGATAATTCAGAGGTCATGTGAAATTTACTGTAAAATCAACCGTATAATAAAAGAGAGAAGATCGACAGTTAACAATAGCTATCTCATGTATCTACGTCATAGCAAAACAAACGTAAATGGTGAGATATGTTTGTTTTGGCGGCACGCCCTTTGATAAGCGTTGATGGATCTGCATAATTGCGCCACTTTTGGGAAGAAACTAATCGGAGTTTTTCCCAAAAACCTTCCTATCAAATAAAAAAAAACCGGACAAGTGCGAAACCCGAAAGTCAGACTCTGGGCGAGTCTGGCTTTCGGGCGAGTCGATCTGACCGAAGGTTCCGTACAAAATATTAAATAAAAGGGGGAAATTATATATTTTTTAATATTTTCCTTCATAAACCGAAAAAAACGTAAAAATATTTCTCTGCATCAAGAGACTATGGATCTGTGTATATGGTTTTAATTTCAACTCGATACCTTCACGCGTTTCCGAGATACAGGTCTTGACAGACAGACAACAAAGTGATTCTATAAGGGTTCCGTATTTTCCTTTTGAGGTACGGAACCCTAAAAAGTATAGAAAGAAAGTGAAAGAGAAATGTGAAACAATTGATATATTATTTTATTAGTCAACGATAACATGCATACAACCCTAGAACGTACAAGTACCTATCAAATAGCTCAAAACATTTTCATTCCTTATTCGATAATTTTGAGTGTTTTACACACTGAAGTGTCTACAAATTGATAGACAGTTCAAAGGGGCTAGGAGGCTTCCCAAAGATTCAAAGGGGCTGGGAGGCTTCAAAGGGGTTGGGAGGATGTATGGATCGGGATAGTGCGCGTTCAAGTCCAGTCCGATGTGTGTAATTTTTGAAATGTCTATAAATAAGTATTTAAAAAACTTTTTAAGTTAAACGGTTTTATTGAAAAGAATAATAATGATATAGGTAGTGTATTTACTGTATTCTACTAGAGAAGCCCTTTCATTTGATTCCCATATTGTAGGGGTTGTGACAAAATATGAATATGAAAAAACAGTCATTTCGTGGCGGCAGCCATATTGAATTTAGAATGATACTCAATATTATATTTCATTGTATTGTCATCTAAATTAAAGGCATGTACCAAATATCAGATCAATCTGTCAACCGTCAACCTTCCCGTTACGGGAAGGGGGTCAAATTTCGGTTACTAAATTTGACCCAAACAAACTCGGTAAGTTAAATAAAACCGTTTAATTTATTGTATTCCTTATTTTTCTAGTTTCGAAATAATTGTACTTGTTATAAACTGTCCCACTGCTGGAGCCAGCGATCTTTTCTCACTGTGAGAAATAGATATCAAGCAAGTGGCATATACAATTATACATTTCTCAATAGTCAAAATGAGTAATTAGTCTATGATTTCGACCAGGACAACATAGGGACAATACGAACATACTTATTTAAACGCCCACACAATTTGAATACCATATAAATACATAGAAATAAAAGTAAACTTAAACATACATACACGCATACATACAAACATAGACTACGGAAATCAAGAAGTTTCTTTTTTCGAAGTGGAACAAAAAGGGAAGGTTTTGAATATGCACCCGTTAAGAGTGGGAGTTCAGTTTCTTTGTCAACAATCATAAATAAAAATGGCTTGTTTGCGATGAACTGCTCGCGAGGCGTGCTTGGCTCTATGACAGTTTCGTCCAAAGATACTGCCTCCATCCCATCCTCTGTTACTTCTATATCCGCTTTCTGTATAAAGTTGGACACATAAACATTAGTCGTAGCTAGATTTTCAAACTTCGCTACTCTAGAATCAAACATCTTTTTCAAACCCATATCTATCAACATTTCTTTAAAATTATTGATTATAGTCGTGATTTTAAATGTTGGTATTTTAACATCAACTATTTTCTTTCCTTCTTCGACGAATAGCGCAAAAACAGTCCTCAAACTTATATCTTGTAATTTATCTAGCACCATTCCAGCAGTGTAATCTGTATTGGGTAAGAAAACCAGCATTGAGAATCTGTCCTGATCTCCATAGGGTAGTTCTAATATTTGAGCTTGGATTTGATCTAATGATACGATATTGAACTTTCCGGTCACAAACATAAAGTTCACATCACCGATTTCATTGCCTTTAACATCGTAGAAAGTGCTGATTTCTGTATTAGTAGATGGAAAAGGTATCTTCCATACTCCCTTGAATGATAGAGCATCTACTATCAAAACGTTTGCCTCTTCGACATCAAGAGGTGTTACAATTCCATCGATGGCTTTGTGTGTAGCATTGCTAATGAAATTATTGATAAAAGCAGCGGTGGGCGCGTCCTTATCAAAAGACACCATTTTTATATCACAAACTCCAGCATTACGAATGTCAATTTTAAAACGTTGCTTAACATCCAGTCTTTTATTGAAAAATATAGCTGCTCCTCTTTGTAGATTTACATCATATGTGAGAAAAAACAATTTGTGAATAATTTCGTTGAACTTTCTATTGAAACATGTATGACGGTGCATATTTAAGACACTGAAGATTTCCACCCAAGTGTATTCTGTGGCTCCTAAGTTTAACACTGACAATAGAGTCCACGGCGAGAGTCCAGAAGCGATGAAGTGTCCGTCCGTTTTCAAATTTATTTTTAAAGACAAATTCACTGAAAATGTGTACACTGATCGCTTGAAATGCTTTAGAACCCCATCGTGGGTACACTGTCCTGATATGAGGGAAATTAAACAAAAAAATATGAATAAACTTCTAAAATGTGCCATTTTGCCTATGCCGGTCAAAGAAGACTCAGTGACTGATAGTTTAGTACACTTGAGTGGTTATCATCATATGACCCCAGATAACATTGGTTTGAAATTATATTTTACTTCTGATGGCAATAGTTTGTGTTACCAGCTTAAGATTACGTATATTTCAAAAATAATATATTGTTAGAATTTCACTTATTTATTTTATAACTTTTTTTTTTTTACAATAAAACTAAAAACCGGCCAAGTGCGAGTCGGACTCGCGCACGAAGGGTTCCGTACCATTATCTATAAAAACGGCAAAACAATCACGTTTGTTGTTTAAATATTAATTTTATTTTAATTTAACTATTTATTTTAAAGTGAATAATAGTGAATAATAGTGAAGTTCCCGGCAGCTTAGTGGTGAGACCGTCTGACTTGCGATCCGCAGGTCCTGAGTTCGAATCCCACGGCACGCACCTCTGTCTTTTCGAAGTTATGTGCGTATTGTTGATTGCCGCCAACTTCAAACGTGAAGGAAAACATCGTGAGGAAACCTACATGTCTGAGAGTTCTCAATGATCTTGAAGATGTGTGAAGTCTGCCAACCCGCACTTGGCCAGCGTGGCAGACTATGGCCTAACCCTTCTCACAATGAGAAGATGGCCCGTTCCCAGCAGTGGGACAGTTTGTACAAACAGGGCTGATAAAAAAAAAAAAAAAAAAAATAGTGAATAGTTTAATTTAACTATTTATTATAAAGTGAATAATTCAATATTCTGTGAATATTTCAAGCGTCTATCTGTTGCCGTTATCAATATCGAGCAAAAACGAGGAAAAAATCACGTTTGTTGTATGGGAGCCCACTTAAATATTTATTTTATTCTGTTTTTTAGTATTTGTTGTTATAGCGGCAACAGAAATAAATAGAAATAAATACATCATCTGTGAAAATTTCAACTGTCTAACTATCATGAGATACAGCCTGGTGACAGACGGACGGACGGACGGACAGACAGCGAAGTCTTAGTAATAGGTAATAGGGTCCCGTTTTTACCCTTTGGGTACGGAACTCTAAAAATACAAACATCCATGCTCATCACACAAATGTTTGCCCTGGGTGGGGATCGAACCCACGACCAAAGTATGTTAGTATGTCTACCTTCAGCAGGTAGACATACTACCAACTGAGCCACAAGGCCAGATTGAGTGTATCTTATATCATGATGTCTGGTTTACACATATTTGATTCATTCATTCATCCATTGATGATTCGATCTTGACTGTGGAATCACTTATAATCATTAGCGACGGTCTGATAACCTTGACAGTTTAAAGACCTTAACATTACCGACACAATAACATTGAAGTCAAGATTCTATCTAGCTCTTTCTAGACGTGATCCTTACTAAAGCACTATTATTACTTGCGGGATATTTACCGTGGTAGTGGGAGCTCAAAATTAACGCGAACTACGGTGAATATCCCGTTAATAATAATAGTGCTTTAATGAATGACCGTGATAGCTCTTTCATATGATACCCCACATGATACGGTTAAAGAACTTTAAAATTTGGACCCTCATTCCTTGCATAGAGACACTATTTTTTTGTGATTAAATTAAAAATGTCCAGTTTTCGGATTTTTCCTATATGTGTACTCTAACACAATGCTTCTTGTCAAATTTCAGAGTTCTAGGTCAACGGGAAGTACCCCATAGGTTTTGATTCCTCTGTGAGTGTCTAAATGTGCGTTTTTTACGACATATTCGGCTGTAACTTTTTTTTACGAATACTGAGAAAAAATATTTTTCTTTATGCAGCAAGATACTATGTGTTCCGAACCGCGGTACCTCCAAGCCGGGCCAGTCGAGTGGACTGTATGTGGCTAGAGGAGTGTAGGCGGAGGGACCGACTCCAGTCCAGTACCACGGTCGTTGGCGGGTGGAACGTGCGCTGGGATTGCTTCTCGGAGAAGAAACGCAGGCTTTTGTGTTCTCTTGATGTCGTAAAGGCACCCTGGCGAGTTGACCCAAGAGCGAGGCGTAAATGAAGGGTTGTTTATTTATATAACTTAAAACTATCTTAGAAACTACTATTTATAATTAAATCCGTCGGTCGTCGCGAACACTATGGATCTGCGTATATGGTTTTAATTTCAACTCGATACCTTCACGCGTTCCCGAGATAAAGGTCTTGACACCCGGACGGACGGACAGACGGACAGACGGACAACAAAGTGATCCTATAAGGGTTCCGTTTTTTTCTTTTGAGGTACGGAACCCTAAAAAGTGTGATCCTTACTTCCAATTAGTCTAACCAACGTTCTTATTCCGGTTGATTCTGGAAGCTAAAAGATCACGTAGGTGAAGTGAACCTGACACACTTATATTTTAAAATTTTACACACATTAAGGTATTTATCATCCCTGTTCACAAGTCACGACGTGTAGCGTCTGAAGACGAATCGGGCGATTACCTTACTTGAGGCTTCCCAGATAGAGTGGGGGAAAACCTATCTTCGTATAATACATTGCCTTAGTTTTATGAGATTTTGTCTCATTCACGGTTTTGATTCACTATAGTCCAGAAACCTTGTCAGTTCAAGACCACGAATGTGTATTGTGAATACGAATCAACGTTGGACGGAACACAGGTTATGTAATAGTTTGTATGTTTATCGCAGTTGAAGGTTACCCAACTTCGCAGAACATAAACTTAATGATTTAAGCAAATTATGACGTTTGTATGGAAGCTGGGTTTCAATTGACGTAAGATTGATAAAATGTTCAATATCGTTAAAATTAAATATTTTTTAATGGATTTATCGCTTATATTTTACATAATATTATGAACTAGGCGACAAATCCGTTAAAATGTATTTCATTTCAATGAGTAACATCGCAAAAGCCTTAGAAAACATTAAGTACCTATCTTATCTATAAGTATTTAAGAGTTTATAGTTCGACCATCGTCCGTCTCGCTCACGCATACCAACATTTTTGAAGTTATACTGAATGAACTTCTAGAAAAATCGTCGTTCAGGAAACTAGAAAACGACATCACAATTTTTCAATAAGAATTTCAATTTGATCCAATGCGTTAAAAACGATTTTCATGTATGTATCATACATAAAAATATTTTTTAACATAATATTATTTATTTATTAATTATTATAGTTTTAAAAACCAAACTACTAAATCTGTATGGGATTTATCTGAAAGTACTTAAGTACAACAAACAAAAAATAATTTTTCAAACCGGTTTATAAAGGACAGAGTTATGCGGTAACGAAACGAAAAAAAATACATAAAATGTACAGACCGAATTGTTAACCGGTTTTTTTTTCTCAGCCATTACTATCCCACTGCAGGGCAAAGGCCTCTGGCCTTGAATTCTAAAAGGATTCTTTTAGAAATCAATAATTACAACAAAAAAATATGTACCATTCTTTACCTCTTCTGATTATTTAAACGAAAAATTAACAAATATATTATTAGAATATATTTTACTAACTGCTATTTTATTAGATTTAATAAATGTACGACAAAATCCCTAGTCTTGACTCAGTTGGCAACAGTTATGAAGGTCAATGTTGCGTAGACAGTCACCAAACCTAAATAACCCAACGGTTGAAACGAGGTCATTATACAAGTTCAAAGGTTCAAAGTTCACATTACACAGTCTAAATAAGATAAAATATTTATTTGCAACCGATTGATTCGGTCCAATCGGTCATCAGTTATGCGTGCTATGTGCCCTGCTTACTGCTATTTTGACTTGCTAATCCGCTGTCCTATATCGGCGACTTCCCTACGATTACGGATCTCTTCATGTGTGATTCGATATTACGCACGGAGAGATTCTTAGCATAGCCCTGTCCATAGCTCGTTACATGACTTTGAACGTTCGTATGGTGACGACGTTGCAGTGCTGTACGTAACATCTGTCATAGCAAGAATACTTGCTTGATAGTGATAAGTAATATCATACACTGGTCCGTTCAGCTTCATGGTCACAATGTCCAGTGACCCAAAAGAGTTTTGAGTCAATAGGTCTAGTGTCCCAAAAGGTCCAGTGGGCCAAAATGACATGTCCCAAAAGGTCAAGTCTGAAATTCAGTTAAAAGTCAGTCGCATATGTCTTAAAGTTGAAGAATGTATACACGTATCATCATAATTTAAACTTGAACTTCACGTTTTAATTTTATCATCGAAAATTCTTGAGATAAGCATGCAATGGAAACCTATATTGACTGATACCCTAATCTAAAGCCAAAATATTTGATAATACGATGATTCTAAGAATGCTACCGTGAGGATAAAAATCCATTTATCCTTATAAATACTTTTGCTTGGAAGTAACCTTGTCATTGACCTCAAAGACGCTAGTTTACGGATTATCTTTATTTCTTATAAATATTCATCTGCATTTACTTACGTATATAATGTTGTAAGTAAACAACATTGACGTGGTTTTGTTTGTTTTGCCAGAGATTTCCTTGAGGGAAAACGGAAAAAAAATTGCGTGAAAAACAGACATATAATTACAAACATATTTTATCTAAAAAAAAACAATGTGGTTTGTGTATTGACCTGCTAGTTATACTAATCATAACTTAATATGTATTATAACAGTAAAAGTAGCTGTCTGTCTGTCCCTCTGTCTGTTTGTAACCTTTTCATGGCCAAATGGCAATGAAAAGGTTACAAACTAAACTATATTGAACTATCGTTATGAATTTTGATAGAGAGATAGTTTATAACTTTTGTATAGAAGTTTAATAATATGTTAAGAATCATTCAGGGTCACCATGACCCAAAAGGTCTAGTGACCCAAAATGACAAGTCCCAAAGGTCTAGTTAGTTTGTATATTGTTTTATGTATGCACACGGACTGATAAAATCAAGATTGAACGTGTAATGTTGTCGCATGTTCCTGCAATCCGTGATCACGAACCGAGCTGGATCGCGATCCAGATTGAACGTCTACGAACTGCCTTAGTTAAGTATAGTATTTCTTCGAACATGCCCCAGATGCCTACTGAAAATGTAAAATCGTGCAAAACAACAGGTCACGCGTAGCTATTTGTGAACGAATGTGAAGTGGCACAAATGATGATAGTTATTCTAAAATTAACTCTTTAAATTGATACATTAAAGTTAGCGTCTCATTTTTGCGTCCAGCAAATAAAACAACAAAAATATAGTCGCGGAGCCGACCATCAAAAAATACTTTACTACTACTATACTTACTTACTTTAGTAAGAATTTTAGGGGGTTCAACACCCCAATTTCCGAAATTCTACCTAGCTACGCCCATGCTGCATTTGATAAATAAATACGCAGAATTCCAGTAGGCGTATGCGCACTTTGCACTCGCACAGTGGGCCGGTTGAGCAGGCGCACGGGGAAACCGACACCGCGGAGATAGCGCTCACTGGCGACATCGGCGGGCGGCACGCGTTTGTACGGGCGAGATGATAACGCGCGTAGATTCCAAATAACACTGCGATAACACTGTTTTTGTTGTGAGCTTATTGTTTAGAAAACATTTGCTTATTGTTTGTTTTTTAACGAATGCACTGGTAAGAAATGTTACTTACCTATTTTATTGAAGTTCTTAAGGTTCCGTACCTCAAAAGAAAAAACGGAACCCATAGAGGATCACTTTGTTGCCCGTCCGGGTGTATATCGGGAACGCGTGAAGGTATCGAGTTGAAATTAAAACCATATATACGCAGATCTATAGTCTCCTGCAGGAGACAGAAAAATAAAACTTCTCAGTTATCATAAAAAATAGTTACAGCCGAATATGTCGCAAAAAACGCATATTTCGACACTCGCAAGGGAATCAAAACCTATGGGGTACTTCCCGTTTACCTAGAACTTTGAAATTTGGCAAGAAGCATTGTGTTAGAGTAGAAATATTGGAAAAATACGAAAACTGGTCATTTTAATTTAATCAAAAAATAGGGTCTTTATGCAAGGGAGGAGAGTCCAAAGTTTTAAGTGCTTTAACCGTAATAATGTCGGGTATCATATGAAAGAGTTTTATTAGCACAAGCTAAAACAGATTTTTAATATTTTTACGATGTATATTTTTCGGTTTATGAAGGAAAATATAAAAAAAAAATATAATTTCCCCCTTTTATCTACTAGTTTGTACGGAACACTTGGTGGTGAACCGGGCAAGTGCGAGTCTGACTCGCACTTGTCCGGTTTTTTTATTATAAGTGACTTCAAAAATAAGGAGGTACTCATTTCGGCTGTATGTTTTTTGTATGTTTGTTACAGCATAACTTCGTCATTATTTGTCATTTAGAAACCGATTTGATTTTTTTTGTTTGATAGGATATACATACTTCCATATTAGTCCCATAAAATTATATCAAAATCATTTATTTAAAATCATGTAATTATTATCTACCCTCTTTTTCCCCACAGAATTTGCCCTATTTACATGGAAGTCTTTGTTTTTACCCATACATATTATCTGACTTCGTGGATTTTCTAAGCATCATAAAAGCGACTTGCACGTCTCTTCACTGGATGCATAAAAAGTAATAATAATAATGTAAATGCATATATTATTATTATATTTCTGAATCAAATAACGACAGAACATTTACTTTGTACCCTCGCACTCGGGCTCCAAGATACAAGCTTCGTGCTTAGTTTGGGGCTCGCTGAACAGAATCTTTATAATATACATTTATAAATCAACAGTCCACTAATTTACTGTATTGTCTTTTGCGCCAAAGTTAACGTGTACATAATGTATATTGATGTTCTTCTGGTAAATAAATTGTCTTATGTCTTAAATCTTATGTAATGTGATTGTCCTGGGGAAGTACAAACTCACACACGCACACCTCAGATAGACTTCGACGTAGGGATCTTTTGACCACTTGGGTAAGTACCTGCTATGCTAGTGCTTACCATTTCCTGTCCTTTAAAATACCTACAAAATATTCTGTGGTAGTACTGTGCAGCAAAGCATTTGTACAACAGTAGTATACTTTATTATATATTATATTATATACGGCGAAGGCACTTCCTTAATGTATCGCTAAGCCATGCCGACATAACATGATCTGTTGTTATTTGACCCAAAACCCATTTGGTATTACCAATGTTTTGTTTTGCATATTTTCCTGAGATAAATCAATTGACCACAAACAGAAGACAGCAACAAAAACAAACAAGTTCCGAGTAACATTGATAACATTATCAGTGCAAAATACCTAGTCCGTATCTCAACGTTGCAAAATTCCTAGTCCATATCATATTCCCTTGTTTGTTTCAGCCGATGTCGCCGGCTTGTACCATGTTTGTACGCCTACCGAATTTCGCGTATGGATAAATTATGTATTAATTTGACACTGGAATTTGGTGGGTATTTGGGCGTTATATACCACAAGCAGGTCATACGTATTTTGCATTTTTACCTGACTGCGCAAGAAGGAGGGGTATGGTTTTCGAGTGTGAGGCAGTATATTTATATGTATGTGGGTATAATGTACGTTTCTATACTACGACTACCTCCTACAACTAAAACGGCTGGACTGATTTTGATGTGTGAGGTGTCGTTAAATTTGTATTCACTCCTTGAATGTCACAGGCTATATTTTTGTAATAAAATATTAATACAATTTTCGTAAAATAAAAAAATGCGCTTTTTCATAACAAATAAGTGGTTTCACAAAAACTATTGTAAAGAATGATCATTTAAATCTACAGAGCGAGAAAAATTTACTAGTAGCAGAGACCTTTATTCGCTTCGTTCACTCGGTCAAGCCATGATTGATAAGGATAGCACACGAGAAGGAAAAATAACACAATCGGCCACGGCGCCAATGATTCACAAACAATAGTCCGATAACGTTAATAATAACACAATCGGCCACGGCGCCAATGATTCACAAACAGTAGTCCGATAACGGTAATAATAACACAATCGGCCACGGCGCCAATGATTCACAAACAGTAGTCCGATAACGGTAATAATAACACAATCGGCCACGGTGCCAATGATTCACAAACAATAGTCCGATAACGGTAATAATAACACAATCGGCCACGGCGCCAATGATTCACAAACAATAGTCCGATAACGGTAATAATAACACAATCGGCCACGGCGCCAATGATTTACAAAGAATAGTCCGATAACGGTAATAATAACACAATCGGCCACGGCGCCAATGATTCACAAACAATAGTCCGATAACGGTAATAATAAATGATGTCTACAACTGATTACTGTTGGTGCATATTTCGATGGCTCCTAAGTAAACAGACGTATGTTTGAAAAACCAACTTTACAAGAGAGCGTTTTTAAAATGTTTTCTTACACTGAGTCGTTGAATATAAATACTTTTTAATCGACTTCCAAAAAGAAGGAGGTTATCAATGGGGTCTGTATGCTTTTTTTGTATGTTTGTTTACCGATTACTCAGCCAATTATGCATTGATTTTGATGATCCTTTTTATTAGACTGAAATAGAAATGAAGAGATCCGCAGACGTACGAAAGTCACCGACATAGCAAAGCGGATTAGCAATGATGAAGTGGCCTTATTTCCTTATTTTTTTATTTTGTTCGACTAGCAACAATAGATACATTGGTTTGTCGAACCTGGACAAGATTGGCACATGACAGAGATGAGTGGATACAAAAAGGGAGGCCTACGCTCAGCAGTGGGGGATAACAGGCTGACAATTGTGATGATAGCTGATTTCTTGGGAAAGGTATAATCTGGGTATCTTTAAATCGTGAGTGAATTAGTTTCGTTTAGGTAAGCGCGCTCCATCGTAGAGCACAACGTCGGTTAACATCAGGCGAGTTGGCGGTCAAGCGCGAACCTATTTCTACATAAAAAAGGTAAATTCCCAGAAGTTCCACATTTGGGAATAACGTTATCTCAAATTATTTTTTCAAACATGGTCTTATCCACCTTATAACTGGTCTTCCTACGCTGCGCTTGCCGGTGCGTGGTCTCCGCTCGAGAATTTTTTTGGCCCACCATGTCTACGATCTATGTGCACCCACAGTCACTTCAACTTACTAATCCACTGTGCTATGTCGGTGACTTCGTGCGTCTACGGATCTCTTCATCATTCATATTAATATTACGCAAGCGATTAGTTCTGTTTAGAAAACAACACTTAGTGAGTACAGTCTAAAGTAGCATATTGGTCAAGTTTCTCAACGTGCCTAACTAGGGCAACATACGTGTACGGAACCACGTGCCCACTGCCCATATTAACATTCTAACGGTGTCGGTCACGTTGACTTTGGTTGACTGACCATTGATCTATAACCTCGCAGGATATGCTCGATGGAATAGTTGCTATTTAGTCAAAACGCAGCGGTGTTCATAAGCTTGATACATATAAACACCTAGATACAGAACACAGAATCATGCTTAGCAGAAATGTTTGCCCTGGGTGGGGATCGAACCCACAAGGTCAGAAGGTAGACGTACCACTGAGCCATGAGGCCTGTCTGAAATACTAGAACATCTCCGAAGAGTTGACCTTGTGAGTTGTGAGCACTAAATTTTACAACGATACTTGTTGCAAAAAAGTATTTAGAAAAGGACATTGGAACAGAATGCAATCGGATCACATCTTCCAAGGATCGTAGCGTCATGAAAATTGGCAGCTGTATGTAGTTCTGATGACAATACAATAACATGGTACTGTCGAACTGATCTGATGATGGAGCCGGATGATATGAACTAGAACTTCATTGACCCCCTTCCCGTTGACAATAAAACCGTTTAACTTAAAAATATTTTTTTAAGTACTTATTTAAATTTTTACGCTAGGAATTTAATTAAATAGACGATTGCTCTTCGGGTCTTCGGGAATATCCTTGCAAGTAATATGTAAGTCAATGTCTTAAGTTTGTTTGCTTCAATGCAAATATTGCTGTCTCCGTCGTGTTCATTGAAGATGTTATGAAGGAGAGAGAAAGTGTTATGTCATATGTTAAAAGTGAATGATTTTCTTTGCCTATTCAGTTATCACTTTGACAGAAAAATGTGCCGTTATCATTTCGGTTAATCGATGATATATGTAGACAGGCCTCATGACTCAGTGGTAGTACGACTGCCTCCTGAGCTGTAGATCGTGGGTTCGATTCCCACCCAGGGCAAACATTTGTGTGATGAGCATGGATGTTTGTTCTGTGTCTGGGTGTTTCTATGTATCATATGTATATATTTACAAAAAAAGTATGTATGTATTCTATCAGCCATCAAGTTCCATAGTACAAGCATTGCTGGAATGAGGGTCCAAATAAAGTGCTTTAACCGTATCATATGAAAGAGCTTCATTAGCACAAGCTAAAACAAATTTTTAAATATTTTCACAATATATATTCGGTTGATGAAGGTAAATATAAAAAAATATATAATTTCCCCCTTTTATCTCTACTAGTTTGTACGGAACCCTCGGTGAGCGAGTCCGACTCGCACTTGGCCGGTTTTATTGTCTATTGCACGCCCTATCCAATTTCTATTTTAAATTTCACTTCATCCCATAGTTGTCCAGACAACTATGGGATGAAGTGAAAGAGAGAACGCTAGCGATAAGGCCACCTGTTGTCACCTACATTCGTTTTATTTTATTTTCTTTTGTACTTTATGGGATAAGGCCACCTGTTGTTACCTACACTAGTTTTATTTTATTTTCTTTGTACTTTATGGGATAAGGCCACCTGTTGTTACCTACACTAGTTTTATTTTATTTTCTTTTGTACTTTATGGGATAAGGCCACCTGTTGTTACCTACACTAGTTTTATTTTATTTTCTTGAGTACTTTATGGTTCTATAGAGTTTATCTATCCATGTATAGCAGCCAAAATACCAGCAGGTATTGCACTAGGCAGGTGTCTACTGACGTCCCAGATTTGGTATCTTATCTCGGGACGTGTTTATGGCCACACTCAGACATATATCAGTAGTTAGTCGCTCGTAGATAGCAGAAATACGCGTCCTGATAACCCTGATCTAGTAAACCTTAAACAAACTCAACTGGCGCAATTTATGAATAGGACAGGAAAATGCGCAAGATTAGACAGGAAAATGCGCACGATCATGAAGTTTTACGAATATATGTATAGCTGTCAAGTAAAACAAAATACCCGACTGCTGAAAAGCGGTTTTTGCAGTCTTAACTTACGATTTCGTTACGCTTGATACGTTGTTGAGTGTACGGATTTTGTGAGAAAGCATACGTAAAATAGCTATAAAAGATACAATCTTTTACAGCTATTTCATGCATTCTTTAGAATAATTCTAGTAAAATTACTTGTGCTACGAAGTTGTTCGTTGGAGGTTACGAAAAAACGCATTTTTATATTTTTGCAAGAGATGTATTATTATTATTAAAAATATATATAGCCATGACACTCAGGAAATGAAGATGAATCTAACGACACCTCGCACATCAAAATCGATCAAGCCGTTTCGGCTGTAGGCGATCATATAGAAACATACATCCATAAACATACATACACCATACTAACCTAACCTAACCCAGTCTAGGTTTTTGATTAAAAAAATCATCTGGATTTTCTCAGGGTTTTGATAAAATGAAGTAATAGTTTTGTCTTCTTCCGGTTCTTGATCAAAAGCCTAGGTTTTAGATCAAAAACCATTGTATCAAAAACCTACGAAATATGCAAATAAATACTTTTTTAAATATTTCTCCTATCAAAATATCCCTACTCAATTAAGTAATTTGATATTTTATTGTTGACATCCTTACTATTTGCTATTATGCGTAATAACTTGTTATTTCTATATATTTTTATTGTTTGAACCTTGTATTTGCGTCATCATCATCATCTCAGCCATAAGAAGTCCACTGGTGGACATAGGCCTCCCCCATTGATTTCCAAAAAGACCACCGTCAGCGTTTACTTATTTCTTATCTTTTAGCATCTTAAGGTTGTCTGGAAGAGATCGCTATTAGCGATAAGGCTGCCTTTTGTACCTTTCTAACGCCTTAATTATGTAGGTACCTAATGTTATTTTATTATGGTGTCAATAAAGTGGTTTGTATTGTATTGTATTGGAAGCGGCTTGCATCCAGCGTCTTCCCGCCACATGTATGAGGTCAATTGCATAGTGACATGTAATGTTATTATAAATTACCAATAAAGAATATGAATATGAATGATTTTATATGTTTAAAAATGTTGTGATGCGCGAGAGAGATAGCTGCGCGCGTTGAACGAACCCTTAAATGACCAAACTATAGGCAGTAAGTGCATTGATATGTTAATTATCAATCAGGACTTTGACCCTTATAAATACAGCTATAAGATTCAAAATGGCTTAATAAGTATCAATATATTCTTGGCATAGTTACAAGTCATATTGTTGCCTATACTTTGAGTCACTGTTTAAAAACAAGCGCTACATGTTTTGTATTTGCTACTTTAATTGTTATGAAATAATGCCTAAGTGCTTTTTATTTAAGTCATCTGATGCAATATATTGTTTTTATTGGAAGTAGTCATTTAGTGACTACTTCCAATAAAAACAATACAATCAATCTAAAATACGGTTACGGAACTAATCTCAAATGCGGTTATTGTCATGTATCGTGTGTTATATGTAAATAGTCAGTCACATTTACTTGTCAAAAACCTAATATCAAAAAGCTGCGACGTATTGATCAGAATGTTGGGCCACAAGGACCGGATGGAACAATTTATTGCTTGTAGCGGAGACGCGAATTTTGGGATGGATGTGTAACATGTATTGATAGAGTGAAGACTGAAGAATGAGATATTAGGGGAAGCTTAAATGTGGCACCAATAACAGAATAATAATATTAGTAACAGATTATCATGGTACGGACATACCTATATTATGCGGAGAGATGAGGAGCATATCACAAAAAGAACAACGCAGATGAATGTGATTTTGTTTTGTTTTTTCTTTTCTTTACATGTTTGGTTTTGTTTTTATTTTCAAAATTTGAATGTAATTTTATTGTTATATAACATTATTTAGCGGAAACAAATTATATTAAAATGTACGAGAAAATCCAGCGGGGGGGGGGGGGGGGGGGGGCTGGTATTCCATCACACAGGTTTAATCTAGTTTGGGTACCAAGGTCATCCTTTAACAGGACTATAAAAGAGGATTATAAGATACTAGATTATCAAAGTGATTTATAGATGTATGTTAAAGTTTAATAAAGTTTTTTTTTAAATTATTTATTTATAATTGGTACACCACTCAGGACGCCGAAGAAAGCCGTGAATGATGGCATGAGTTATAAAGGACAGAATGTAGATATGACGAATGACAGAAAAGAATGGAAAAAATGTACATAGTATATACTGCACCGACCTGAATGTGGTAAGGGATGATGAAAAGTCAAAAAAATTTACTAAAAATAATTGGGATTTCGGAGAAGAGGGTTATGTATTTAAATTTGAACAAAAAATTGAAAGAAAGAAAGAAAGATATTGATTATGATTAAAGATATTGATATTGATTAAGATATATTGATTAAAGAAAGATTTGCTATTCTTAACCTTTAACTTTTGGGTCAGGTTCGGAATAATCCCTTAAAGTCCCGTTGTTCACTGATATATTCCTGAATGCCCTGATACATAAAATGGGTATTCCCCATTCCACCCAGCATTGCACTCGTACAACCCTGACGAGGAAATCCCCAGCAAACGTGGGTAATTACCAGTCTCATTATCACTACCGCTTCCTTTGATGTACATTCGTCTGTAAAAAGTCCCTTTTGTTTTGCAACATGGCCTTATAAAGCAAATGAGTCCTGCATTTTCGAGAGTTTAAGATAAAAAAGCGCAGTTGACTAGATGACGATTAAGGATCGAGCACATTAGGACGGGCCGCAGCGGGGCGGAGCGGGCCGCAGCGCAGCGCAAAATGCTTACCTAGCACATTAGTGACGGGCCGGGTCGCAGCGCATTGACGGATTTTGAGTACAGTGTACTGCCAGAATTTGCGTGCAACTGTACGTTATGGATAGCTCTGACGAAAAACTTTCATTTTTTGCCTGCTGTTAGAAGAAGAAGTTAATGAACAGCATAGACAAGAAGTTCGTCAAGAAAGAAAAAGTAAAATATGGACGGGGCGGGGCGGGCCGCATCGCACGGACGCAAATCCGCGTCGCAATAATGCGACCCGCTGCGGCCCGACACAGTGTGCGATATTTCATACAAATTGTATTCAAGCGATTTGAGCGGATTTTTGCACTCCGCCCCGACACGCTGCGGCCCGGCATAATGTGCTCGAACCTTTATAATACCGCTATAAATAAGAACGTAAAGTCCCGCATGTAATAATCTAATTACACATACTAGGGGGCATTCTAATTTCGTGTCATAATAAATACCTAGTAGTTTAAAAAACTAAAAAAAACACGCTTAATCTTTTATTGTGACAAAAACATACAACACAAAATAAATATCATTAAAAAATATAAATCATACACAAAATACTTATATAACATGTTTAATTTGTTACTAAGACCCACAATCAGATCTTATGTAAAGAAGATAAAGTATAACACCTAGACAAATGAAACTAAATACATTTTATATGTCTGCTAACTGCATATTATCCCAAAAAATTAGGATCTCTTATATTATCCATACCGAAACCATAAGGGTTCAAAAATCCAATTAAGTTTCGAGAAACGGCAGTGCCGGCTGTCTTGGCAGATTCAGTATCTCAGTGTCTCGTGTAACAATACAAATAGTTTTAACTTCAAATATAATCAGGCACTACACTACTTATAGTAAGGCAGCTCATGGTATCTAGCTCTAACAAAAAAAATACGAGGCATATACGTCAGAGAAATGGTTGATGCAATCACCCACGTGGTCAGAAGTCAGGAGGTCTGACGTGAAAGAATGCCGTGACCCAGTTACCAACTTCGTAGATCAGCGTCTACGTGACGGTACACGTGGTCGTCTTCCACTGATTTTTTAATTTATTTGGCCTGTCAACTATTTTATTTTATAAATGTCGCATTTTTTTTATTGTGCACAATTTCAAAATTAGACCCAATCTAAGCAAAGCACTA
Source organism: Lycia hirtaria (assembly GCA_947563715.1). Classification (NCBI taxonomy): domain Eukaryota; kingdom Metazoa; phylum Arthropoda; class Insecta; order Lepidoptera; family Geometridae; genus Lycia; species Lycia hirtaria. Next base: position 29,246,404 of record OX387377.1, on the reverse strand, counting down.
TGCTTTGCTGTTCAAACCCACTACATCAGAAAACAAGTATTACCCTTCATGGGTTTGGGATAAATCTGCTTTCTTTTGTATGGCACTTGTTCATTGTATATTTTTATTTACTCAATACAAATGGGAGAATTCTAGTGTGAAGAATACAAATACATATTAGTGACATACGACTTGAGACTTGTCGACATAATAAAAGTCAGATTATCTTTGACCAGACGTTACGTGAAAGAACCAGTTTTTATGACTTTTCCGAGCTGATTACGTCGTGATTTTTTAGTCTAGTACTCTACTATTTGATGTTGTTTATCTCGCTCTTATTTTGACGACATTAATAAAATATTAATCGTACTTACGTAAAACGTTTCGGGTTTCTTTATAATGGTTTGCTTTGACGTTAACATAACTAGTTTATTCTACTTTCCAATAAACATTGTTAAAATAACTTGTTTGCGGTTTCCGTCAGTCCATTGTACGTCAGAGTTGTAGTTCGTAAACATTGGACAAAGAATATGCGTTTCTTACATTACTGAGGAAGCTGGTTTGAAAATCATAGTAAAATGAATAATCATCATCAATTTAGCCACAAGTAGACTAATGGATTCTCTCCCCTATAAATTTCCAAAAGGATCGGATGGAAACTTTGGGACCGTGGGGTCCAGCAGCAAAAAAAGTATATAGACTAGAGAGATCTCGTCTCGTCTGATCGACGCAAGACGTGACCAGAATGCTGGCCTTAACTTTGCTCAAAGAATAATTAAGTATCGCCATACAACGTGGTAATGAGGCCAGCATCCTGGGAACGATTCTCGCTACTAATGATCTTTTAGAGTAGTTTTTATTCGTATATAATTAATCATTTATTACCCTGAAATAAAATGCATTGTTATTCGAAAAAAATACGTTATCAGTCGTAAATTTTCCAATTGCAGCGAGCTATCGCAGTTTTTTGCGTTGTTACACTAAAACATGCTAATCACGAAATGATGAACGCAAATATTGGCTTAGCAATGTGGGCGCGACATTGCACGCGCCGATTCGAACACACTTATTTTAGTGTGTTTTTATATAAACAACTTTGTTACAAACAATATTTATTATGAAATGCAAGCGCTACTGATAGGGCGGCTAATCTTGAGAACCGAAGTGCAGAGAAATGCTCTGCACTTACTTGTAATAACCTTTTCAGACAGAGGCCCTGTGACGCAATGGCTCTTTTAGACAGAGGCTATTTCGCGCAAAGGCCCTTTTGGACAGAGGCCCTTTCACGCAATGGTACTTTTGGACAGATGCACTTTCAGGATAATGCTATTGTGAAATGGCTATTTCACGTTTACACGTTCCTAATATATAATACGGCGGCTAAATTCTAGACAAGCACTAGTTGATCAGTCCATGTCAGGAGAGCTCGCGACTCCTGGAGCTTCATAACCCGATTTTTCTCGTAGGTTTTTTCGAACTTTTTTTGCTATATTTTAGATATTGACAAATTAGATGTTGAAATTTTGAAACTGTCTGAAATATTGACAAGTCAGGCTTTTGATCACAAGTCATTTAATCTTATTTGATGGGGTGGCCTAAGTTGGTAAGCACACATAAATTGGAACGGAAACTGTCTCTCAATGCTCTCTATAGCTGGACTACATAATTACGACAGATTTTTATATTGAGGTGGTTAGTCCACAGAAATTCCAGATTCAGTAATTTAGCATGCTGACCAAGTCGACCCAAGAAGAATCGCCTTTAAAAGTAGGTAATGATAACGCCGTAACAACTTATCTTAAGAATTTTTCGCTACACTCATACAAACAACGTGATATAAAAGTTACGTGCGAAGAATAGAAATTCCGCTGTCGGAACCATATACTTTGATATATTTTTTCCTGCTATGAAACCGTGGTTACGAATACGGAAAAATACTTCTCCGATCGACACCAGTAACGTACCAAGATTCGAAATTAGTTACGTACTCGGCCGAAGCGAACTCAAATATATAGAAATCCAGATTTAGTTACTTGGCAACCTGACCAAGTGACCGAAGAATTTTTGTTTATGTAGAAATAGGTTTACGCTTGACCGCCAACTCGCCTGATGTTAAGCGACGTTGCGGTCTACGATGGCTTATAAAAGTAGATAAATCATAATTAACGATATCGCCATGGCAACTCAACTATATAGAAATGATAACATATAGAAACCGCACATACTTACTTAGTTTTTACGGGGACATTTATTTTATTATGGCGCAATTTTGAAAATACATTATCCAATAAATCTTATTATAATCAAAATAAAGTTTAACATTGATTGACACTTTATAATCAGTACTGTGTTGATAATCACGTGTCTTCCGTTATCAGAATGAACTGATAAGAGCCGGGCAAGTCGCAGAATAGGTCAATAGTTGCATCAATAAAAATGTTCTTGTGTGATACAGGATGTTTATACAGATGACCCATATATTCAAGGATATGACAGTTTATAAAAATAAATGATATGAAAAAGGCGATTTATATGTTTTCTCTGCCAAAAATTTCAGTTCTGCCTTAGTACTCGCGTGGGTATCAATTTAGAGCATAGAATTAAGCTGTTAACGCGTGTGGGCTGTTTTTGCATGTCTGTATAAATAATATAAACATACATGTATCATGTGTGAACTCTGGGTATAGTGTATTTTCATAAATTGTGTTCCCTGGTATCGCACTGTGATTGCATTATATATGAAGTATTGTTACAGGTCGAATTGATAACAGACATCAAAAATCTTTTTTTGAAGTAAAAAAAATACATTTAATTATACAAGGACGTATAAAAAATAGAACTAAATAAAACACTTATTACAGATAAAAACAGATAGCATGATACTAATCCGCTGACGTAGGTAATCGACAGTTCTTTGGTCATAACACCTTGTATATATCTTAAATGACATATATTTTGAGGTATTTGTAACAAACAAAATATGATAACTTATTTATATACTTGTGATTCATTTTATTATAATGAGAAATGTTCTATTAATAGCATTTGTTTTGTATGTTTGGATTTTCCTTAACTTCTTACAATGAAATAGATTAGATTAATATTATAATTATGGATTTCCAATAATATTTAATCCGCTGTAGATAAATAATTAATTTAAGTAATATATATTTTTTTCATCTTTTTTCCTTTTCAATAAGCAAGTGCTTTCATTGACTAGAAAATAAAACCTAACCAAATAACAATTATAATAGACGCATACGCCGCAATAGGAGCAGCCATAGAAAACAGCTTTTCTATGGGTGCAACGCCTTTGCTGTCCCTTTCTTTCTCAATCTGTCTATTTTTAATCAAATACCCAAAAAAGAGGAGTGTGATAAGTTTTACGTGTGTATCTGTCTGTGGCATTGTAACTAACTGATTTTAATTTTAAATTTACCGATGTAGTTTTTTTTTGGTTTCAAAATCAGCATGTTTTTTTAAGTCGGAGTTTTTAAGTTTTCTGAACTTTGTCAGTTCCAATGTCAAAACACCCCACCTATCATCGTATATGAAGATGTGTCGATAGACATTATATTTGTTGAAATCTGCTCATATGAGCACATAAATGACATGTATACTTATATGTATACAAATATTAGTCAAAATCAAAGACTTTTTCACTCCTCTTGCTCAAAAAGTCTAAAGTAAAGTAAAAGTACTACCGCCGGGAATTAATAGCATTTTAAGCTCTAGGGGATAAAGTAATTTTTATTAATTTATATTTGTTACCAAAGAGCCTACATACACGAAACAGTCTTTATTCAAAAATAGAATAATCTCTTTGGAATATATTTACATTCTCTTTGCAAACATCTCGTTAAAATTGCACATATAATTTTTAATAAAATAAACTTTGAAATATTGTATTGGATTATTTTAACTTCTCGCAATGGTAGTGAAAAGTAGAGTGTAACACACGGCGTCTATTTACTCTACCTCGTTACAATGGGTCATTTTAGCCCCTTGTATAACAATCTCCTATTTGCTTAGTGTAAAAATGTAATGTTGCGCCAATCACAAAGCGATATCAACGAGTATTTCCTGAAATTTCTATGGTAAAACCCACGATTGTGTTGTTTAATTCAATTAGCAAAAACACTGATAAAACGCTAATTAACGCAAGCCAGGCCAAACGTCAGCCATACTCAGTAGTTTAGGTATAATTCAAGTACATAGGATCTGCCGGCTTGACCGGACTTTACTCTCCATAGCCTGACTGGCCTGACATATCTGACAGTCAAATGTCACATAGAACTGTGAACTTCAAAATGCTGTACGGTAATGCACTGCGCTCGTCATTCTTTATCATCATCATCCTAACCATAAGAAGTCCACTGCTAGACATCGGCCTCCGTTATTGCTGGCGGGGGGAAATGCACAATACAGGGGACGTCAGTGCAGGTCTTATCGCCTCCTCTTCGAATTAGAATTAGAAACCTGTCTTTTGCTACACTAAGTCTTAATCTAACTCGCTAAAATCCACGTGTCAACGTGGGTTCTATATTAATACTTGTGAGTACTGAAAGAACCCGTATTTACGAAATCACACAAAAGTAAAGAAAACCGGCCAAGTGCGAGTCGGACTCGCGCACGAAGGATAATAGATAATGGTACCTACTCCGTACCATTATCTATAAAAACGGCAAAAAAAACATGTCTGTTGTATGGGAGCCCCCTTAAATATTAATTTTATTCTATTTTTTAGTATTTGTTGTTATAGCGGCAACAGAAATACATCATCTGTAAAAATTTCAACTGTCTATCACGGTTCATGTCATACAGCCAGGTGACAGACGGACAGACAGACAGACAGCGGAGTCTTAGTAATAGGGTCCCGTTTTACCCTTTTGGTACGGAACCCTAAAAACTATAAATATGTAGCTAATATATAAATTTATTTAATTTGCATTCTTACAAGTCACTATGCATTTCAACAAGTTTCATGATGACTAAGCGTCGAAATAGTGGCAAATAAATAAAATACCTACTAAGATACATCGTCTGTGTGATAAAATATTTATCCTGGCTAAGTAAAGAAATGCTTAAGATTTTACGAGAAACGCACTTATTTGTTCAAATTAGGGCAGAGCCACACCACGCTCCGCAGTGTGCCATAACAAGGCCATAAGCACCGACATGCGACAGCGCAAGAAGAAGGGTAAAAATTTTCGGGTGTGTGTATGTATTTTTTTAAATTACTTCCTACAAACTAAACAGCTTAACTGATTTTAAAATGCGAGGTGTCTTTAAATTAATCTTCACTTCCTAAGTGTCATAGGCTGTAAAATTCTTTTAATATAATCTAGATGTCTTCAAATCACGAGTGAATTTATTTTTTCTAGGCAAGCGCGCTCCATTGTAGACCGTAACTGTCGGTTAACACCAGGGCGAGTAGACGTTCAAGTACAAGACTATTTTCGAATAAAAAAAAAACACTACAACGTTAGCAAAAAATAAATCTGTGTGCGTTCCCTGAATATTCACCTGCTTTTAATAGATTTTGATGATTCTTTATAAAAGTTCCATAAAATACTGGTTGATGATTATTCTGTTTATTAAACTGCTATGTAAGTATATGCACTACTTATCCAATGAACAATCTGTACACAATTTTTCTGTAAGTTAGTATAGAAACCGATGCTTATTGCGGTTACAAGAGTAAAAATTATTATGTTTTCAGCCTTCAGAACTAACATCTTAGAATTATGCAGGCTAGAATGACTGAATTTATTCTAGGATGACATTTATTGCATTCTAGCATCATCGTCCTTGATCATGCGAGTTGATGGTAAAAATTTCGATTTCGATTTTTTTATTTATGAACTAGTTACACCCCGCGGTGAAACCCGCGTATTGATAAAAAACGGTGATGATGATGAGAATGATGATGATAAAATATAACCTAACCTATGTCCTTCTCCATGTCATAAAGAATCTCTATGCCTTTCATAACGATTGGTTCAGCCGTTTAGCCGCGAAGAGGTAAGAATCAGAGAGAGAGAGAGAGAGACAGACGACAGTCAGTTAATTTCGCTTTTCTTATCATTTAGCTTGTGGCTGCGGTGAACACTCTGCCCTTATGTATATTAGCCATAGATATTAGCGAAGATAACGGTTAACCCGAGTACGTAAGCAACTGAGCAGACAAGTTTTCTTGCGAAACTCAAGTCAAGGTAATAAGTAGTAAGTGCCATGGAACACGCATCTATTTAAAAGATTATCAAAATACCCGACTGTAGAAGAGTGGCTTTTGTAATATAACTTATGATTTCGTTACACTTGGTACAAATTTTTTTTCATTAAAATCACTTCATCATCATCATCTCAGCCACAAGAAGTCCACTGCTGGACATAGGCCTCCCCCATGGATTTCCAAAAAGACTGGTTGGAAGCGGCCTGTATCCAGCGTCTTCCCGCCACCTGTCCATCTCGTGGCTGGTCTTCCTACATATTTCCTACGTATAAATTCTAGAAACACAGTAAAACCATAAATAAATCAACACTAGGATATTCTGAAAGTACACCAGACACAATTTACGTCTATAAATCACTTTAATAACATGTTTATAGATGTATATGTTTATAGATATATAAAAAATGTCTGAAGCGCAAATCAGCAAATTGTAGATTCCTTACGATAAGATAAATTTAAAATATTTACCTAACCATTCACATTACACAACAGAAAATCAAGTTGTGAAATATTATCATTAACAACTTGTCTTGGCATGACAGTGACTTTGCAAACGCTGTATCTTACCAGCCCCTTGACGGATTCTTTTCATATTTGAATTGGAAAGTTATATTGAAATTTACTCCTGGACTGCAAATTTTCATGAAAATTGACGCAATAGTTTTAACTTACGTCCCAACCCAATAGATTGACCGCCACCGCCAGATATGCTTCTGGTGAAAGGTGTTTACAGTTGCCAAAAAATGTTACCTACACACATACGTGTGTGTAGACTATTGGCAAAACATTAGCTAAAGACTTCTGATGTAAAGTTTAGTTTGTTTTTGAAAGAGTTCATATAATTCTATTGCGCTACATTGTGTGAAAATTAATACATTTTCAGTTTTCTTACATTTGTTTTTCTAAGATTGACCACTAACTCGCCTCATATTAAGCGACGGTGTGGCCGAGGATGGAGCTCGTCGATCTAGAAAATTGCGTTACCTATTTATCAAATTGGCTATAATAAATTAATTTGTCTGAGATTGATGAACTTAGTAACGAATTATTTAAAAAAAAAATATCGAAAAAAAATCACGTGTTCTACTTCGTATAAAGATTATTCCTTTTAGAAATATTCTTTATACGAAGTAGAACAAATATAGAAAATAAATATAATAAAAATAATATTACTAAAAAGAAAATCAAATCACCAAATAACTGATTATAAAATTTAGCCGGCAAAGTTCTAAGTTTCCGGCAGCCTAGTCGGGAGACCGTCTTGCGATCCGTAGGTCCTGGGTTCGAATCCCGCGGCACGCACCTCTGTCTTTTCGAGGTTATGTGCGTATTGTTGATTGCCGCCAACTTCAAACGGTGAAGGAAAACATCGTGAGGAAACCTACATGTCTGAGAGTGCTCAATCTTGAAGATATGTGAAGTCTGCCAACCCGCACTTGGGCAGCGTGGTAGACTTTGGCCTTACCCTTCTCACAATGAAAAGATGGCCCGCGCCCAGCAGTGGGACAGTTTGTACAAACAGGGCTGATAAAAAAATCTAGCCAGCAGTAGCCACAATCGAAATTCACTGTATGACGTTCTCTTATTCCCTCCTCTTATTCTTATCCCGTTATTTCTATCGGTTTTTTATTCGCCGACACCTTATTGAAATAATATAACTTAAAACTAACCAACTATATAACTTATAATATAACTCCCACAAGGGAATTAATAAATAATAATAATTTTTATTAGATTCGTCTGTCGTCTGAGACGAATCTAATGAAATGACATCTCAAACGTTAAAATCCGTCAAATGGTTTAGGCTGTAACGCCATAGGCGTAGCTAGGGTGTTAATAAAGGTGTTGTCGATGTCGGCCAGAAAACTGTCAAATTGAAACGGAATTGGGCGAGCCACGTGGCAAGGATGCACCCTGATCGATGGGCCAGGATCGTCACAAAGTGGGTTCCTGGTGAAAGACGGTGCGATGGAAGCCCTAAAACCTCTGGCGTGACGATCTTGATGCATTTCGGGAAGATTGGAGGTAGCGATGGACTTCGATTTATGGAAGGAAATGGGGGAGACCTTTGCCCAGGAGTGGGACAGCATAGGTTAATAAAAAAAAAATGTAAATAAAATGTACACAATTAAATATAAATATTATATGTAAATGTAAACATTACAAATATAAATACAAATGTAAATATTATATATCATAGTATTACTATAAATAATTAGTTTCCATAGTAAAATTCTACATTTTGTAGGAAAAAGGATAAATTAACGGATAATACAAATTTAATGTATCCAAAGTAAACATTGAATTGTCGGAATTGGATAATCCAATATATTAATACAAATGAATCTTGATTTATCTTTAAATTATTCGTGCTAATTAGAGCCTGAGAAAACCCAAGCCTGTTATTGAAAACATGTTATGGGATATTTATAACAATATCGTTTCAGATGGTTAGTTAATATAATATTTTGTAATATTATATGGATTTAATGCATGAGGTAAAATCATACGGTAACATAATAATTTAAAACTGATTAATTATTTTTTGCATATCGAAATAACAATTGAATTACTTTGTAGTGTTGCCAAGCGGTAAATTATTTGCAAAATGATAGAAGCAATGTCGATACTACATTTTTGTAAGCAACTGAGTGACGAGACAAGAGTTGCGTCGCTTCAAGTTTGCCCATAAGTCTCCATACCATACAGAACTTCAGATTTCTGCAGTTTTTTATACAAGATAGGTCTACGATTGACCACCAACTCGCCTGATGTTAAGCGACTGTGTGGCCGAGGATGGAGCTCGTCGATCTAGAAGATATTTTCAGTCTAGCCTTGAAAATTCCAAGATTGTAGGTCTCAGGAAACAGAGATGGCAGCAAAGAATTCCATTCTTGTGCAGTACGCAACAAGGATGTGGATCGATATCGCTGATACGGATTTTTGGCATTTCATCGAGAAATGGGTGGTAATTTGCCGCTTTTCTGCTAGTCCTGTAGTGAAGTTGGGAGGGTGGAATTACATCGTGAAGCTCTTGCGCACATTCCCCGAAATGAATCCTGTAGAAAATAGACAGACATGCTACTTTTTCGGCGGTGCTCGAGGCTGAGTAGCTTCTTAGTAGTTTAGAACCCTATTTGGCGATCCGTTACATTCGTTATTTTGAAATTTTTAATCTCGATATACCTGGAAATATTTCTGGAAACATTGCCACATAACATGACATATATTACGATATTTCCCTTCGATCAGGCAAACAGTAATGCTTGCACAATATTTCTTAACGGTGGAATAACCCAGTTGGTCTCAGCAAGGCGTAATAAAAGTAAAAGAAAAAACCTATAACTATAACACTAAACAGAAAAACGGGCTTAAAACCCCTGCTCACATACTAGTAAAATCTGCTAAGTCCGGTTATGTATGTGATTCAAACACATTGCGTATAACCAACCACTTACGGGAAGGCATAAAAAACGCAGCTTCTTTCAACATAATCCAAACTAAACTGAAAATATTCAAAGCAAAGCAAATTTTTGCAAAGCAGGGCATATGGTTTTGATCCCCTCCAGTAAGTAGTTACACACATGATTATGTTTAAATCATACATAAACGGATTTAACAGATTTCGCTAGCAGATATTATACAATTTCTTAGTCAGAAATGTAACTAACTTAACAAACTAACTAACTGACTTAATATTGTCTTTTATTTTTTTGCTTAGCTTATTTGATTTATCCATATTTGTATAAGGTGTCTTTTATTTTGCTTTATCGTTGTTACTAACTATAACACATATAGATAGTAACCTTTAACGACACCTATCTACAATCTTGTCAGTACACAACTTTTTACAAGTTTGGTAAACGTATCAAAACGTAGCCGTAATCATGACTTTAATCATTCTAATCAACTAAGATATTACATTGATTAGTATAATATTTTATGTTATTAATATTATAAAGTCTTTATCTGGAAATACAACGCAGCTGGACTTTACTCATGCGGTTAGACGATGATAAAATTTATAAACATGTCTCAGTTCATTGGTCTGCCACGTGGTTATGTAATGTGCCGATGGCACGACTTCCTGCGCTTCATAAACAATGTATGATCTGTTTACTGTCATGAGGTTGTCATTTATAAACAAACTCTATTGTTATAGAGCCACGTGGTGCCAGAGCCAGACCATGCTTACTCATTCAGTAGTCTACGTTATTTACTTATATTGTTTCAATCCGATGCTAGACGCAGATTTCTCTATCTAGTCTTTACTCTAAGTCGGTAGCGCTCGTGGCGTAGCTTTACTAGGTATTCCCGAACGATCACCAAAGTTAAGCAACGGACGGACCGGTCAGTCTTCGGATGGGTGACCGTGAGTGGCATTTCTTTCTGAGCGCTACCGTGGGTCGGATGACACGTTAAATTGTAGGTCCCGGTTGTTCAGCAATCGTCAAGCCAAGTCAGAGGCCTTTCGGCGGCTTAATAACTCTGACAATAGGGCTGGCCATTCAGTCTATACGAACTTACTTACTTACTCTAAGTAGGAAAGTATCACTAAAACCATTTGCTTTACTTAACAGTTCAACCATGGATGATTTAATTCAAGTAAGCAAACTTCAACATAAGCAGTCATTACACTGATTTTGATAGTTTCAAAGTTTAACTGTGATATTACGATCACCTGTTCTAGTTTCAATTATTATAAAACCGAGAGACAGAAATGAAGATCTTTTTAGTGTCTTTATAATTTTACTATTTCTCCCAAATTGATGACATACGGCACTGAAACGTGGTCCCTAACTATGGGCCTTATAAGGAAACTCAAGGTCACGTAACGAGCTATGGAGAGGGCTATGCTCGAGATCGAATCAGAAATGAAGAGTCTCTCTACGAGATCGAATCAGAAATGAAGAGATACGTAGACGTACAAAAGTCACCGATATAGCACAGCGGATTAGCAAGTTGAAGTGGCAGTGGGCAGGGCACATAGCACGTAGAACTGATGGCCGATGGGGCCGAAAGGTTCTCGAGTGGAGACCACGTACCGGCAAGCGCAGCGTAGGAAGACCAGCCACGAGATGGACAGATGATCTCATACAAGTGGCGGGAAGACGCTGGATGCAAGCCGCTTCCAATCGGTCTTTTTGGAAATCCATGGAGGAGGCCTATGTCCAGCAGTGGACTTCTTATGGCTGAGATGATGATGATGATGATTTCTCCCAAATATCGAATTTCCGTTGTCAAGAATATAAAATAAGAATTTTAAGAATACCAATATCATAATAATATTTAAGAATAGAATTAAGAGTACCAAATTACTGGCTGATACAATGAGAGAAATAAATTGGTATAAATACACAGCAGTGACATAAAAGAGGTTGTGGATGATTATAACAAAAAATCACCAGACAATAACACTGTTCAGATGGTTCAAGAAGTATAAAATAAAGTTGTCGACAGTAACGATAGCTAGTAAACAAATATCAATCATCAAAGAGTTTCTCCCGAAATGAGATAGATATTAAATATTAATGGAAAACTTAATACAGAGAAGCATCCTGAAGTGCATGTGTCCCTGAGGATGGGACTCTGACAGTTCCGAAACCGGTTGGAAGACCTCGATCTTTTGACTGATTAATATCGTGAGTTTTTTTCCGGTTCATTAAATAATATAATACAGAGAAGCTGAAGAACTTTGACTTGGCTCACGGGGCAATGACTACGTAGGTATATTAAGGTCATCATCCTGAAAAATCTTTTTGCAAATCAGATTTCCAGAGAATTTACTTTTGATGTAAGGCATCGATAAGAACTGTATACTTGATGTTACTAAAATAGCGACAAAAATTCCGATGTTTATCTTAATACTTTCTGGCATCAAACAGTGGAAAAATGATGAAATATAAAACAATTATTTGGTTTGGTTACAGGTTACGTACGAATTGAATGATAAGGGCCTATCAAGGTCCTTATCATTCAATTCGTACGTAACCTGTGCTTATCAAAGCATAAACTGCTTTGCTCTAGTAAGAGTTCAAATATGTAGAACAAAGATAATTTTGAGGTCATAGTAACAAAGCTAAGCACACAAGCCATAAGCATAGAAGCCGTGAGTACAGAAGCCGTGAGCATAGAAGCCGTGAGTACAGAAGCCGTGAGCATAGAAGTCGTGAGTACAGAGGCCGTTAGCATAGAAGCCGTGAGTACAGAAGCCGTAAGCACTGAAGCCAAGTATAGTTATGAGCAAGTATACTATTTTTTTACTTACTATTTATTCACTTTTGGACATAGATTTTCCTTAAGGTACATACACACCATTTAAATCTGCACTTTTCCACTCTCTTAACTCTTCCAGAGCTCTAAATCTAGAGTAAGTACAGAATTTCGACGTTTGTTCGAGCTCTCTATCCAACTAAGTTTATCTATATGCAATTTATAGTTTACAATATTTGTAAAGATGTTATAAATAGCGACGCATCTGCATCTTATCTTTCCTTCGTGTAAAGATCAATGCCTCGTGCAATAGGTTAGAAGGTCGACCCTTTTTAACTGTAGGAGGGCCAAGATTCAGCAGACGAGTCAACGCCCTGAAACTACACGCATTTGTAAATAGCTGATATACTTTGTAATAGAAATTTATGTGCACTTGATAATGAGAACTAGTTTTTTTATGTTAAAGGTTAAATACACAAAGATTCGTCACAGAGATCGTACAATTACGTTGATTGTTTTAACTTACCTAAATACAGCTCTTCCGGTGCGGTGGACTCTATCAAGGTCTCATAGAAATGCGTCATGTACCGCATAATTTGTTCGATATTTTATAATAATTTCATGCCTTAGTGATTTCAATAAGTAATGTAAAACGCATACTTGCGTTTCATTTCAATTATCTTTCATCACTTTGTCTAACGAGCATGACCTTTGGTTCCATAGGTATTACATTATTTAACTATTATTCTATTTAACTACATTATTATCTATTCCACATTATACAACGTAACTTCCTAATCTTTAATAAGCTAATATGAAATTAATTAACATGTAGGTATATGTCGCAGGTTTTTGATCAAAAACCTAGGCTATTGATCTTTCAGTTAGGGCTAGGTTTTTGATCAAAAAACTGGATTTTCTCAGGTTTATTATGAAATGAAGTAATAGTTTTGTCTTCATCCGGTTCTTGATCAAAAGTCTAGGTTTTTTGTTCAAAAACCAAATTTTATCAAAACCTGCTTATATGTATACCTCATTGTACTAAGAGTTACTGTCAACTATGACCCTAGGTCACCCAAAAGACAAGCCTATCCTAGTTTGGGCCCCGTAAGAAACTGCTATTGCTTCTGTTTAAGCCTTGATTGGTATATTCTTTTGCAACAGCTTGTAATTGTTTATTTAGCTCCTTTTGTTTGTTTGAAAAAAAAACTGTTTATAGGTACCTATTCTTACATTTATTTTACCAAATATTGATCTCAATAAAACGCTAGTCTTCATTTCATTCATTTCAAAGTCATCGGTAACAGGCCATATGACCGGAATCCTCATATTTCCAAACATTGAATCAGCTAATAATGTTGGTTTGTATTTCAAAAGTTATGCAAAGGTAATTATTATAATGGTTCCAAAGGTAAATTTGTAGACCTCAAGCCACTGCTGGACTTAGGTAGGTACCTATTACTCAAAAAATATTAACATCCTTAAAACTATCCACTAACTCGGAATTCTTCAGACCTTCATCTCTAAACCATAATTAAAGGATAAATATAAGTAAGTAGGTAGGTATTTATTAATACCTATTTATAAAAAAAAGTTAACTGATAGGTATTTTGGTAGAGAAAGCATTTTAAATTTAAAAATATGCGTAGAGTTAGAATACTATTCATAATGAAAATTTTCCAAATTTTGAATGTTAATGGACAAAAACAGTAAGTAGGTAGGTAGGTACCTAACTATTACAATTCGATACCTAGGTAGGTAGGTATGTCATAAGATTGCTTTTAAATAACAAAGAACTCAATGATCAATATTGTAATCAATGAGATTTAATACATCATTAATTAGAAAGCTTAAAATTATAATAAGCTATACGCTTGTCAAATTATTATAATTTTTAAGTTAAATTTGACAAGGTTACGGCAAGCGATACGTATGGTTTTGCTGGACTATCAAAATGCCGAAACGCAAAAGCCCAATTTCCAGTTTACTTTTGACGTCAATCTTCACCAACCTTCACCCGAATTCAGTAACTGCATTTAAGTCTCCGTTCAGTATCCGTGAATGTAAATAAATAAACCCAAATTACAAAAGAGTTGCAATGGACAGTTTCCTCTGATCGAGTAAAAACCGAATGGGAATTCCAATATTCCAAATCAGCCAAATATCTTGAATTGCACGCGGCAACTTAGCAACCACTCTCCTTAACAAACATAGAGTTACCCCTCTATCGCCCTTGCTACTACCATACGCAGGGGACGAGGTAGTTCAATTACCAGTAGCTTTTAATCGGAAACACGTTGGAACTGGCCACGCTTCATGTAATTCCAACTCACACACTCTCACCTTCTATACTACAGTCGTATCAGCACAAGAAACACTAGTAAAAAACACTCACACAACTAAAAACACAAGTGTATTTCGTGGAAAGCCCAAAGTCACTGAGCGAGGCGCCATATACACACAGCGCCGTTTTTTAGCAGTGTGCGTGTATACACCGATAGGAAAAGGCGCACGTGTGCAATGGCTTAAATAGAGGTCGCCCCACCGGGGTCGTCATTCTTCATCCAAGTTTCAAAGTGATTTCACGTCAGTATTGGAAGCGAAGTTGTGAAATTGTTGTGACATATCGTGTGATAACCAAATTGAAGAAAACCTGTGGATTTTAATAATTAAGTTGGAGGAGCCAGCCTTTGGATTGCATAATACAAGGATGTTTGTGTGAAGTGACAGTGAATTCAGTGACAATTCCTACAACAAGGAAAGTGCAGAAAAGTATTTGTGACACAATTCATCTGAAGAGCATCAAACTAACTAAGATGTACAACGATTCTGTAATACCTGTGAAAACCGAGACCTTCAGCGGCATGGCTGCAAAAAGGTAATTATTACAAAGGATTGCGCAATTTTGTGATAGTGATCTACAAAATTCAAACTTTGACTGTGCTAGCTTTTGATGTCGACGACCTTTCTCATTCATGAAACTCAATTCAAAGTACCTATATTGAAGTCTTTTTGATTTAAAATTTTAATTGCAAGTGATTTTTATTTATTAATTTATTATTTTGCAAGCCTTATTTTTTTAAATTTGCTCTTATGATTTTTGAAATTATAATTTGAGTATTTCTGAATAATTAACTTTTGCCGCTGTTCAAGTACCAATTTAATTCTTAACTCGTTTCGTTAGTAGACAGTATAATTAAAATTTTAATAATTATAAATCAAATAAAAATTTTACTTGAACTAAAAGTTGAATTTAATAAAAAAAAAAAATTTTTTGTGATTTTGAAGTTCTTGCATTTTTGCCACATCACCCCAATCAACATTAGCAATCACTATGTCAAAGCAGACGC
Source organism: Lycia hirtaria (assembly GCA_947563715.1). NCBI lineage: Eukaryota > Metazoa > Arthropoda > Insecta > Lepidoptera > Geometridae > Lycia > Lycia hirtaria. The sequence continues at coordinate 29,230,627 of OX387377.1, read as the reverse complement.
CAAGGTTCGAATCTCTATGCAGGCAATCTTTTTGCACTCCGAATTTGTATCTAATAAATCCTCTCCGTTGTTGCAGCCCATTGAGCCAGTGCATCAAATCTGTACTGCGAAGGGCGTGTGTAGAAAAGCGCCTCACTGTAGGCCTTCTACCCGCCATCCAGTACCTCTCCAACAACTGCAATGGTGCGCTGTTCTGCTTAACAGCGGAGGCGCCGCCTGGTGACAGCGCGACGCACATGCAAGAAGTCCTTCTACAGGCTTTTTGCGTCGAGAACGGGATCTATGTGATCAAAGTAAGTATTTTAATCTCTTATATTCACCATAACAAATAAATCTTGCCTTTTAAATAGATTCGAGTTCATGAGAAAACTTTCAAAATGTAAAAAAAAACGATCAAACTGTTAAGTTACATCTTTTGTTATGTAGCAGTACTAATTTATTTCTCTTTTGTTCACAGGTGGACTCACAAGAAAAAATGGGGAAACTCCTCAGTTGCCGAACTTCTGCAATTGACTTTAGCTGCGTTTTAGTACACTATCCATACACGGATCCATTTAGTGATACTGAGAAGATTGATCTATCATTGTTTTCTGACGCCGAAAAAGACTTGATCGATCATTGTGAATCCAACTGGGGATACTCGCAGATGCCAGTTATTAAGCTTCCGGAGAAGTGAAAAATCTGAAGAAAATCCTTTCCGGGAAAGAAAAAAAAATTAGAACCGCCATTTGGCTGGTTTTTCGCCGATTGTCGGTATTTGTGTACGGCTTCGGCGTCTAACGCCATCTAGTATTCAGTAGATGAACTTCGTCCGCTTTGTGGACACTATGTTATTGTTCTTCTATTGTAAAGTGGTGAATGAAATTGTGAAAAAATAATGCATGTAAATAAATGGCAGAATGTATTTTAACAGAGGTTTTTTAGAAATACTGATAAAATTGTGTGTATATTTTAAAATGCCGTGTCGCCATTTTTGGCATATTTTATCATCTTGTTAATTAAAAGGGATTTTTAAATTTTATGAGAAAATTTTAAATCACAAAAAAATACTATGAAATTGTATTATTGTATGAGGAAAGTCGGGAGAATTATAAGATTTTTATACTGTTAGTATTGTAAAAAATAAAATAAAGCAATATTGTTGAGAAAACTGTTTTTTGTGCCTTACCTTTAAATAGTTTAGAATAACCTAGCTATAGTAATATTTAGAACATTAGACAGTAAGAAAAGAATAGGTACATATTGAATAACACTTGAGAAATTAAGTTGATAAATGGATATAAAAACTAATAAGTAGGTACCTAGGAATAATAACAATTAGGATACAATTACATTATAGTACTATGGTTGAGTACCTACCTTACACTAGAGAAATCGAGGAAACAATTACTGTCTTCCTAATCATATGCAATATAAATGGCAATAAAAATAGTCAAGCCACAATAATCTTTCGTTTGACAACCTATTCACCTGATGGCAGACGATGATTTGGTAGAAGATACAGTTAGACTGGAATCTTGACCGTGAAAATTTGAAGAAAAACTAAATTCAAAGCAAATAATGATCAATTGTGTGTGGGATTCTTTGCCACCATTTCTGTTTCATGAGAATTATAATCTTTGAATTTTCAAGGCTAAAGTGAATAGATATATTTTAGATCGACGAGCTCCATCTTTGGCTACACCGTCCCTTAACATCAGGCGAATTGGTGGTGAATCGTAAATCTATCTATCATGAGAAAAAGTTTGTGTGCATTCTCCCAGCGAATTCTATTAGAGGTTGCCATCTTGCGAAAAATCTTTAAATGTTTCTTTTAGAGAATTTGTTCATATTATTATCAACATAATGTTCTAAGTTAGAAGTTTTACGCATACATCATAACAGTTACTGACGCTTCTGCTACTCAACGCTAGATGGCACACAATACAATTTAAAAAAGAAATTCAAATATTTAATATTATGTTTAAGTTATGTTTGTCATAAAGACGCAGGAGGTAGTTTTATGGAATTTTGTATTACATTGGAGTGGGTCACATACCTAGATTGATAAGAAAATTCTCACTCCACACTTTTGGCATACCTACACATACCTATGCTATTTTATGTAATACACCCACCCGCCAAATTAGGTGACGGCTAACATCGCAACTCACCAATTTGGAGTTCCTCACGATTAAGATAGATGTCAAACTTTCTTCTCCATGCTTAATATGCCAAGTTTTCACGTTGATAGGTTACACGGTATCGGATATTTTGACTTAAGGAATACAAGGTATAAATAATGTAACAAAACAGTGGACAAAAATGTTATGAATGATAATGGGCGTCAATTTCTCAATTTGAAATCGTAAAAATATAAAAATACCTATTTGTTGTTCTGTATTGTATAGGTAGGTATGTCTTAGCTGCGGTGGAGTTCGGAAGCGTACCCGCAGCTTTGATATCAAGGCGCTAAAGTGGAACACCGTGAGGTTTTAGTCGGTAGGGGCACCACTCTGGTGTCGAGCCCGACATAACCCGCCGCTCCCCCCCGGGCGGCGGTGTATGCGTAATTGCATTTCCTCACGTAAAAAAAAAAAAAAAAAGGTAGGTAGGTAGGTATGTCTTGTCTATTGCTTCATGGACTAGCTGATTATTTTAAAGCCCCGACTTTAGTACAATACTCTTTGGCCCCGACCCAAAAGAGGGGAAGGGGGGTTATAAATTTGACATGTAGATATGTTTGTGTGTCGCATTGTACGAGAAGCTCTGAGGATGAAACGAGTTTGATTTAGTTTTTTTTTTATTTGAAAGAGGACTTGATCGAGAGTGTTTTTAGCTATTTTTCAGCAAAATCGATACAGCCGTTTTTATAAGTTGAAGGTAAAACTTACACTTATTTGTTCACTTGTGCGGCGAGACTTTGTTTCTAGCTTAAAAAAATCTAATACCTATTTGATAGATTAGATTTCAAAAAAGTTTTCCTAAAAGAAACCGTTCCTTCCGTCCTTTTGGGAAAACTTTTTGTTTGGTTCGACATTAATAATAGCTTTATTTCTCCCTTCAGTGACTTCAGTCGCTCGAAAATAAAATTAAAACTTTTTTCACACCATAATTGGTCAAGGTTAAATGAAAATTATACAGAAACATAATACAATTAAATACAGTCTAAGAGGTAGGATATTAAACTAATACTATAATAGATCCATTTGCCACGTTGTTTCACGAAACGGATATAGGTAGTAATTAATTTTGCAGTGTTCATGCAACAATTGTTATAGTATCACAAACGAATCTGTCAAGAGGTCTTGGTGGAACTCGCATTTTTAGGGTTTCGTGCCTCAAGAGTCAAAAAAATGCAACTCTTTAGTCATTTTTTAGTTTTTCTCTCTGTCAAGGCTTTTTTATCCGACTGCGCAAGAAGGAGAATTATATTTTTCGACTGTATGTATGTGCATAATGTAGGTATGTATGTACGTATGTTTCTATTTAACCTCTTACAGCTTAAACGGCTTGACCGTTTTCGATGTCCGAGGTGTCGTTAGATTCATCTTCATTTCCAGAGTGTTATAGACTATATTATTTTGTAGTAATAATAATAATACATTTCTCGTAAAAATAAAACATGCATTTTTTTCGTAACCTCCAACGAACCTTTTTGTAATAAACAAGTGGTTTTACTAGAATCATTCTAAAGAATGTGTATTTAAAATCTTTTACAGTGACGTGCAAGCGAGAGCGCAGGCGGAACAAAACAAAAGTCATGCTTTTTTGTTCGTGCAGCATCGATTTATAATACGTGATCATGTCAAAAACGTCTCTCAACAGTCAACAGCATATCAAGCGTAACGAAATCGTAAGTTAAGTAATCGCAAGAAAAGCAGTTTTTGCAGTCTGCTGCAAAAACTGCTTTTCTGCAGTCGGGTATTTTGTTTTTCTTTTAACATAGATACTTGTTTTTCTTTTAATATAAGTAGGTAATTATTTTCAATCGAGAAAAGATAAAACATGATACACTGAAAATATCGCAAGGTTAACAGGGAGCTAGAGTTGGTCCTGAATACCTATTACAATACATGTTAGCAAATCGCCCTCAATGCCTCAATTGAAACTTAATGCGAACAATATTTGTACATAAATAAGAATTTAACCGTGTAACAATTTTCAGTTAAATTGTAGTTCTTGAACTAGATCAGTCTACTCCGTATATTCTGCTGATAATAGTTTACTTTAAATATACACACCTCTTCATTTAAAACTACAGTTTTGTGTCAGCTCCTTGCTTATATGATATAGGAATATAATGGTATGGGAGCCAGTGAATCTTACTGAAAGATGTCCGCCAAACGCTACTTTTGCTGCCTGCTCTTATTTCGGCCTTTTTTACCTCAACATTCTGGTACAACTTTTCGGAGATTCAGCTGATGAAAGAATTCAAAGACGTTTAGACCATGACAGGATAGAAGAAATTCGTCACTTTGACAGAACTGAAGAGTGTTTTGATAAATTTGATGATGTGGTGGAGGAGGAATATGATTTTATCGTGGTTGGTGCGGGAGCAGCCGGATGTGTGGTAGCAAGTAGATTATCTGAACATGGACAATTTAAGGTAAGATTTAAATATTAAAAAGTGATACTGAATTTTAAAGCATCAACTTTGGTTTTTCTAAGCAATAGGAAATACAACTTTGCCAATGACGTCACAGTTCGCGCTTACGAACAAACCAGCGTTCTTTTTACGTGATGGGAACTATACGTATTATAAAATCATTACAGTCAGTATAAATTCACGTTTTAATTCTGTCTTTGTATATATTTTATTGGTACTTTTTCTAACTGGCATGATTAATAACAGAGCCCAGTAAATTCCAGAAGATCGACAGATTACAATCTGTCTATTTTCTGGACAGTCGGGTATTACCGATAAAAAATCGATGTATTGAAAATGTTGTATCAATATCTTTTCTTATGTCAATCTAGCTCATTAAGTTGTATCAGGCACTTGTTCACCATGAAAGCGCAGTTTTAAACATTTCATTTCCTTCTCAAGGTGCTACTCCTAGAAGCTGGTTCAGAACAGCCTGACGTGACCCTGGTACCATCTCTCGCTGCCAATCTGATCGGCTCCAGCGTAACATGGATGTATCAGACGCATCCTAACGGGAAGAGCTGCCTGGGCCATCCAGAACAGAGATGCGTTTGGCCTATGTGAGTTGGATGTTGTTACTGTAGCATATTAGGATATAATATGTTAGACTTGTTGGGTTTTTAAACTTATAAAGAAATACTTTAATGTAGAAAGTATGTTGCAAAAAAGGAAAAATAAAAATATGTGTGGGTCCATCGTAAGTAAAATATGTACGCATATATCATTGAGATACAATACAATAACATTTTAACGATACTACAAAAAAATTACGACAAAATATTTATAATGAATAATGAAAAGGGTACCTACAAATGACACTAGGACTGGCCACTCAGTCTAGACAAACTTACTTAATTTTTAATGATATAAGGTCAGTTACATTTATCTTAACCCAATAAAAAGTTATTTTGCAGATAAACACCAAGGTAACAGGGTAACAAGGCTTATTATTTAGCAAAACTGTTACGAATTGTATTTTGAATTTATATTTAATCAGGGGCCGTACAATGGGAGGAGGCAGTTCGGTGAATTCTATGGCATACGTCAGAGGACATCGATTAGACTACGACTCTTGGGCAGCTATGGGCAATGTAGGATGGAGTTACAAAGATGTAAGTAATTCATAATTATTTACTTTTCGTAGGAGGTTTTTGCTCTTAAGCTGTCTTAATCAATGCATATGTACTGATTTTAGTATCTTTATGGTATTGATAATACTTCAAACATTTGCCACGTTCAACGGGATCCGAACCGTACTTTCCGTGGTAGTAGCAACGACGTTGAGTTAACTTAGCTACAGTCAACTCAATAAGCAGTTTGTGAACATTACTATAATGATTAGTTTAATATACTACTGTGTATTAATTATTCTAATCGAGAACAAGAATATTCTACAGTTATTCTTACTGATGTAACAGGTGCTGCCATTTTTCAAGAAGTCAGAAAAGAACCTTAACCTCGAAAACCAAAATAGAGAATATCACGGCGTAGATGGACCACTAACTATATCCCGATACCCGTTTATCGATATACCATCCATCATGCTCACAGAAGGTTATAACCAAGCTGGCCTGCCTATAAGAGACTTTAATGGGGAAGAACAATTAGGAACAATGCAGAGTCAAACCTTCTCACAAGATGGGGAAAGAATGTCTACTAACAAAGCTTTTATACAACCTGTTAGATACAAACGAAAGAACCTTACCGTTAGAGTAGAATCATTTGTTGTGGAAGTGCTTTTAAAAGGCAACAGAGCTTATGGAGTTAGGTATAAAAAGAATGGTAGATCTTATAAAGCTACAGCAAGGAAGGAAGTTATTCTAAGCGCTGGGCCTATACGTTCGCCAATGATTTTAATGCAGTCTGGGATAGGACCAAGAGATCATTTAAATGATTTAGGAATAAGAGTGGTTAAAAACTTGCCTGTTGGGTACAACTTGCATGACCATCCTACTTTTGACGGTGTTTTGATAATTTTACCGAACGAAACCGCAACTACAGTGAACAATGAACAGATTCTGGAATCGTTGATGAATTATAAAAATATGAAAATCAAAGACGGGCCTTTATCTGCGAATGGACCAGTGAATTCTATAGCTTTTATAAAAACATACCCTAATTTACCAGCACCAGACATACAATTTCAAGCAGATATCGTAGAAAATTGGCGGGAGTACATCAAGGGTCCCTCGCCGTACAAGTCTCTTTCAATCTTTCCAAATGCTTTCTATGATGGAATTTTACCTCGGACCATGCTTTTGACTCCGAAAAGTCGAGGTCGTGTATATTTAAATGCTAGTAATATCTACGAAGACCCAATAGTTGACGTAAACTACTTTGGGGATAAAAGTGACTTATTGACTTTAATTAAAGGTGTTCAATTTCTTCTGACTTTGGAAAAAACAAAAGCTTTTAAGGAACGTGGAGCGTACTTTTATAAAGAATCATTAGCACCTTGTGAGGCATATCCTTGGGGTTCAGATGACTATATAGCTTGCCTAGCAATGGCGTATACGTCAACAACCTACCACCCAGTAGGGACGTGTAAAATGGGTCCAATATGGGATGATTCAGCTGTGGTAGATCCAAGATTAAGGGTGTATGGCATGGAAGGCTTGAGGGTTATAGATTCGTCTATAATGCCAGAAGTTCCTAGGGGGAACACCAATGCTCCTTCCATTATGGTTGGTGAGAGGGGTGCGGCATTAGTTTTGGAAGATCATCTATGAACTGATTTTTGACGTGACAACGTCTAATAAATCGATGAACGCCGGCTGCACGCACGAAAAAGTGTCCCGTTACGCTCATTGTCGATCTCAATTTTATTCATAAAAGTATGCAATCATTTCATCAATGTTTTGTTATGACGTTGTCACGTTAAACTATCGTCCGTAAACCGATTTTACAGACAACCAATTTTTTTAAGTACGCCCTATATACTTGTATAGTTTGAATGACTTTATACGATATGTAATTTGTGTATATCATTAATTGTAAGTAAATAAATACATACACGAATTTCTCTCGTTAGAGCAAGTAGCATCTCTTTCCACTTGCTACAACCCTGATACACGTCTTTCGCGTTTTTATACATACTTGCAGGTTGCGGGTACTGACACTACTGACGCCCTGAGGGCTTACTCGTATCTCTTATGGAGGTGTAAAGTTCGCCCGTTCATCTTGTCTTTTAGATTTCCGTCCTAAAGGCACGGGAGCCTATTCGTGAGGCTACGGTGTCTGTCTGTCCTCTTCTTCCCTCTTAAACGGCTGTATCTTTTGAATGGTAATAGATACAACTCTTTAAAACCAAAAGTCACTTCTTCGGAATATGACAGCACTTTCACTGGAATGTGCGGTCATATTCCGACGTCACTGGCAAGAACCACAAAGCGGACGCGTTTTATACGAGGCAATAAAAACAAACTTCAACAACTTCGATACTTCTCCAAAAGAATAAATTAGTCCAAGTGTATACAGCTATATACTTAAAATTCCAATATCTTTTGCGTGCATGCGCCTAAATGTCTTGAATTCAATTACAGCTTAATGAGAATAATATACATAAATAGGAATATGACCGTGATTATGAACGAAACCGTGCAATCGTTTTCAGTTAAACTGTAGATTTTGAACAATTTCAGTTCATTCCGTTATATTCTGCTGTAAACTATTATAGTTTACTTAGAGTAGGAACATATACTTCTATAGTGAAATCTACCGTTTGGAGTTAGTTACTTCTTTTCTATTTACGGGAACATAATGGTATGGGAACCAGGGGCCTAATTCAGTTATTCAAGACCGCTCCATAGCCGAACCATATGTGGAGCGTTTCCCGTCGGCCGCTATAGTTTTTTTGATTCAGTCACTTTTATGTCATACAATTGACACATTTGATAAAACGTAACACGTCCTTCGCTCGTTACTAAATCAAAAAATGATAGCAGCCGACAGGAAATGCTGCGCTCAAGGTTCAGTTATGTATCGGTTTTGAATAACTGAAAGATGTCCGCCAAATGCTTCATTTGCTGCCTGTTCGTATTTCGGTCTTGTGTAACTCAACATTCATTCGGAGATTCAGCTGATGATAGAATTCAAAGACAATTTGAATATGACAGGATAGAAAAGTTTCGTGATTTCGAAAGAATTGAAGAAGGTCTTGATAAATTTGATGGTGTGGTGGGGATGAATATGATTATATTGTGGTTGGTGCGGGAGCAGCTGGATGTGTGGTAGCAAGTAGATTATCTGAACATGGACAATTTCAGGTAAGTTTTAAATATTCAAATGTTACATTGAATTGCAAAATGATTGGGTTGTCCAAGCAATAGTAAAAATATATTACCCAATGCTATTAGATTTTTTAAATATAAACTACTTATCATTTTTTCGCTATAATGCACAATAAACATATTCCACTATTATCTAAATTGGTCCAGCCGTTCCCAACAAAAGTGTTAACAACGAACAGCATTATTTTTTGTATTTACATGTTTATCAATCAATCAATATATTTTATTTCATAATCACAAGTCAATCTCAAGTTGTGCAGAAATACAAATATCTTAATAAAGTGTAGCTTGTGGAACATTATAGTGACGTGCAGCACCTACACTAAGTAAAACTTGTATCGTGGGTGCTGCATAACCTTCAGTGTACACGAGTACACGTGTTCAGAGGAGGACACGTTTACAGCTTGAATTAATTATTGTTACTGTAGTACATTAGGTCACATGTTGAATCTAATCATACGAAGAAATGCCTTGGAATTCTCTTATAAAAAAGAAAGAAATGTGTAGAACCATTGTAAAAATATTCATACGTAATTTAGATACGACATAATACAATAAAATTTTATTGATACTTCAAATAAAAAACCGGACAAGTGCGAGTCAGACTCGCCCACCGAGGGTTCCGTACAAACTAGTAGATAAAAGGGGGAAATCATTTTTTTTATATTTTCCTTCATACACAGAAAACTATACATCGTAAAAATATTTAAAAACCTGTTTCAGCTTATGCTAATGAAGCTCTTTCATATGATACCCCTCATGATACGGTTAATTCACTTTAAAATTGGGACCTTCATTCCTTGCATAAAAACACATTTTTTTTGTGATTAAATTAAAAATGTCCAGTTTTCGGATTTTTTCCTATATGTGTACTCTAACAAAATGCTTCTTGCCAAATTTCATTGCTCTAGGTCAACAGGAAGTACCCCGTAGGTTTTGTTTCTCTTGTGAGTGTCGAAATGTGCGTTCTTTACGATAAATACGGCTCTAACTTTTTTTTTACAAAAACTTAGAAACTTTATTTTCCTTTCTGCAGCAAAATACTATGGATCTGCGTAAATGGTTTAAATTTCAACTCGACACCTTCACGTGTTCCCGAGATAAAGTGCTTGACACCCGGGCGGACGGATAGACGGACAACAAAGTGATCCTATAAGGGTTCCGTTTTTTCCTATTGAGGTACGGAACCCTAAAAAGAAAAAAGTTTGTTATAAAAAATACATAATCCAATAACATTTTATAGATACTTCAAATAAAAATAGATCAAGGTTAGTAACATTTACCTCAATGTAATGAAAAGTATTTTCGCAGATAAACACCATAGTTGTACACGGTATAAAGAAAGAAATAATTATAACACTTTACGATTAGACAGGATTACAAGGCTCTCGAGGTTGTTGCAATATACTCTTGTTACGAAGGCTTATTATAAAATACAGGAATTTTTAAAGAAAAATTATAAAATTATTTTAATTTATGTTGTCTTTTGATTTTGAAAAATTAATACTATCTCATAATACCGACTATAATTTGTATGGGTTTGTAAAACAATTTTGACATGTTATCATTAGTCTGAGTGTATTATTTGACATTTTATATTTGACAAACGTAATGTGGGATAGAAGTTGTGTGTTTTGTATAACTGGGAATGTTTTGTTTGTAATTAGTATTTCAGTTTACACATTATTTTCGTAATAAACAAGTGATTTTACTACAATTATTCTAAAGAATGCATCTATAATCTTATACGGCGACTTTACGTATACTTTCTCACAAAAAAACATACACTCGATAGCGTATCAAGTGTAACAAAATCGTAAGTTAGACTACAAAAACTGCTTTTCTACAGTCGGGTATTTTGTTTTTCTTTTAATATACCTAGTTATTGTTTGCCACGGTATGAATGTATATTTCTCTAATTACATTATATAATAAAATAATGTTTCTTTCATAGTTTAACTTGTTATTAAAAGAATTATAAAATAAATGATTAGAATTGTATTATTAGCAATAATTATTTCATTTGTTTAGAATATTTTTATGGCATCTAGATTATTATTTACATTTTCGACCTGCCTCTCATGGCAGTCGTGGCCGAGTGGTTAAGGCGTCTGACTCGAAATCAGATTCCCTCTGGGAGCGTAGGTTCGAATCCTACCGGCTGCGGAACTTTTTGTTGCTTATTGAAGAAAAACAATGCATATTAATTAGATTTTTATAAAAAGTAGTTAAGGTATATTAATTTTGATTCAGTTATTTTAAACGATGAGCTGAGTTTGTCTATGCTGTCTACACCTTGCATGTTTATGTTATATTGTTCCTACACAGTAAGCAACAAGCTTCATCTAGAAAAATGTTATAAGCTTATTTATAAATTAATTTATTCAAGAAATACATGTACGTTAGAACGAAATACAAAATTGTTACGGGTACTAAAAAATAGCAAAATTCTCAAAACGATAAGCCAGGGGACACCCGGGTTTGAACCGGGGACCTCTCGATCTGCAGTCGAATGCTCTACCACTGAGCTATATCCCCACGGCGGAGATGTTGAAAATTAGGTATACAACTAGTAGCTAACTGATAGTAAACATTTAGCATTGCCATTCAACGTGTCAATACGTCGGTATGCTGGTTTGGTTACCCTGCCAATTGGTAGTTTGTTTGAGCATTTCGATAGCATACTTCAGTGTTCGATTGTCTTTAAAGGTAATCGATTTGATTTTTGTGTAGTTTAGTTAGTTGAATTCGTGTAGTTTGTATATTGTGGTTAACAAATGCACTTGCCCGTTAAAAAAATTAAACAACGAACATTTTATTGCGACAATCTGATAGCTTTAAAAATAAAAAAAAACTTACGAAACGCTTCACTTTCATAGTGCGTACCGTCAAAATGTGGAATGCGCTTTCGAATGGGTCTGATCGCGAATCAATAGATTCCTTCGGGGTAAGCGTGTTCCATCGTAGATTACAACCCAGGTGAGTTGGCTTCACCGATTTCGATGTGCTTATCGTTAGATTCGTCCTCACTCCCTGAGCGTCATAGCCCGTTGCATAGGATATATATTTTTTCTAATAATAATAATACAGCTTTCCCAAAAATATCGTTTTCAGCTTTTTATCCGACTGTGTAAGACGGAGGGTTATGTTTTTCAATATGCTATACATACTATATGTAACATACGTCACTATGATGTATTACGTAATTTCGTCATCCCTCCCATCGCCTCCGTGGCGCAATTGGTTAGCGCGTTCGGCTGTTAACCGAAAGGTTGGTGGTTCAAGCCCACCCGGGGGCGTTTTTTTGTGGCTACCTTTTGATTTTACCTTTTTCATAACTCTTCCTTTTAGATTTGCTGTAATCAAGTAAAAACTAAGAAACTGTTCTCTGATTGTTTCTATATTCCTTTGTGACTTTTTCACGACTAAGTGGCTGAACCGACAATGATGACAGTACAGAGATATAGATATTAGATAGATGCACGGCCGTAGCTAGGGGGGCATTGTGGGGCAATGCCCTACCTTGAAATCACAATGCCCTACCTTAAAAATAACCAAAAACTAAGATAAATTATTATAATTGCTTGTTCATAGTTTGAGATAAAAAAATTGTAGCGATAGGTATCCAAACTTTTCCGAACATGTATCCAAACTTCTCCGAACATACCTACCACAGTTTGTGACATTAATAGTTCATATTAGTTCTTAGATCCATGCAAGGCCGTGGGCACGGGGCGGGTTTTGGGGGTTCAAACCCCCCCGAAATATCCTGACCATTATCAAAAATCCTTCCTATCCTCTAAGTTATTTAATATCCTATTATATATTTATTGTATTGTATCCTTTGTATTTTTGAGCCATGTCAGTACTGTGACAACATTAACAGCAAATTAGCATATGATACCTGAAATTTGATAAAAAGTTTCGACGAATTTCGCTCACGCATTTTTACTACTTTAACATAGAAATACTGTGGGCTCACTAATATGAGAAATAAAGCATATTACTATGAAAACACTACTAAAATTAGAAAAAAAGAGTCAATAAATTTCGATTCTTATTATTTCCTATTATTTTTACCCAACCTTACAATCAATTAATTCACAAAAAATAATCACTAAGCAAAAATTGTTTCCCGACTGCCAAGAAAGTAGCACGTATCTTGTAGGTATGTTAGTAATTTTCTATAAAGTCATATGTTTAAATTTAATTAGGAATAATAAATTTGCACTAAATGCATTCAAATGGTTGTATTTATAATTTTTGATAGCGTAAAAGTCGTTCTTATCCAGTCGGTTATTGTATTTTTCTTTTAACACATATACCTGTATGGTTTATCTGGGCCACAAAAAACAAATCACAAGAATCAAATTACTTCCAAGATTTAACTAAAAAACTTTTTCAATTTTCGCGCTCGCTTCGCTCGCGCATTTTTTTATTATTTTAACATAGAAGTACTGTGGACTCACTAATACGAGAAATAAAGCATATTACTTACTATAAAAACATTACAAAAATATTCGCGCTTATTATTATCTACTTAGGTTTTTATTTACTTAGACATGCAAACACTGAGCGCTCGTTAAAAAACATATTACTACCCAAAAAATTCTTATCACCAACTTGGTAACCCCCCCCGCATGGTCCATTGGTGAATCTTTTTCTTTGCTGAAACTTTTACTTCCGCCCTACCTGTAACCAATGCTGCCCTACCTCAAATTCGACTCTAGCTACATGCCCTGGATAGATGTATTTTTATATTAAAATGTCGATTACCGAAGATTAAAATCAAAGCCTTTTTTCGCTTGTCATCGTTTAATTGCAAAGAAACAAAAAAAAACAAAAATGAAAGACAAATTCAGACAAGATAGGTTGACAAGATTATTTATTGGCACAGGACCGAGATGAGTGGGGGCCAAGAAGGCCTATGCTCAGCAGTAGGCGATACCGGCTGAGAATGATGATGATGATTATAGGTATATCTAGGTACCTAAATGGCTATATTCTTCTGAACTATTATCCCTATACTGTTTAAAATTGGCTCGCGCTCGATTTTTTCTTGCTTTTTGCAAGAGAAGGAGTGAAAAGACAAAGCGAAACAACTTTGAATTGTGAATTCTTGATAATCGCTTTATGCTGCAGAAAAAGCGAGACAAAACCAGCTTTGAGCGATAATAAGAGTCCATAATCATCCACTAACTGGCTCACATACATCAATAGCCAAAACTATTATTGAATTATTATTTTATCTCGATGGCTCATAAATTATCTTATATGAAGAGATTTCTTGATCTTTAACATCTTAAACATGTTTAAGCTGTAGGAGGTTAATATAGAAACATTTACACTCGAAAAACAACCTTTCTTCTTTTATGTAGTCGAGTAAAAATTCTATTCAAATTACAATAGTTACAAGTATAAACTGATGTATAATTTGAATCTACTCGGTATCTCCCGTATGGTCTAGTGGCTAGGATACCTGGCTTTCACCCAGGAGGCTCGGGTTCGATTCCCGGTACGGGAATATCTTTTTTGACATTTTGTACACTGTATTTTTTACAGAAGTCTTATCTACGTTTGTTTTAATAGCCTTACTATGAAAAGGTTAATTTTGAACTTATTAGTACAACATAGCAATTGATGGAAAAAAATGCACTAAGGATTTTTTGACGTGACAACGTCTAATAAATCGATGAACGCCGGCTGCACACACGAAAAAGTATGACTCATTGACCCGTTACATCATCATCATCACTTCATCAATGTTTTGTCATGACGTTGTCACGATAAACTATCGTCCGTAAACCGACTTTACAGACAACCAATAATTAATTTTTAGATGATTATGTTATCATGAAATTTAATTTCTAAAGAGAACAATGCAAAGAAAAACTACAAAAGAATTTGTCAGAAGTGGGATTCGAACCCACGCCCTCAGAGAGGACCAGAACCGCTCAAGCCTACGTTCAGTAGGCAAGGAAAACCTTGAGTCTGGCGCCTTAGACCGCTCGGCCATCCTGACAGATGGTGATGGTGACAAAATTATACAATAGTTGCTTTACAATTCTTACAATGTACATTTCACTCATCAAGGCCTTCTAATAGTTGTATTGGATCTAATTGTGATATCAAACATTTAAAATACAATAAAACGTAATTATAAAGAACAATTTCTTTGTAATTACGTTTTCTTTGCCACTAATTTTAATTTCTTTGTATGTAAGTATAAAAACAAGTGCAATTATCAATGTGGGATATAAATGTCTATCTTTGATCTTGTATGGTTTATTTATTAATAAATTTCAATCTAACCCTCGCACTTGATTATGATAAAACATTAATTCATCTTTGTCCCAATTTAGTATTTTATAACGTTGTGTTTAGCGCCATCTACCGGGAAGTAGCATTATTAATAAGTAAGTTATGACATTGTTTTATTAGTTTGTTACTTCTAGTAAAAATTGATAGATGACGCTGATGTAAAATACTTCGCACATAGTTGTCCACAAAATTTTCTCGTAAGGTTTTTTGAAAGATGTAGACTTACTACATTAATCCGTCAATAGTAAATTCTTTGGTTATGACACAAATTCTTGAGTGGAGACCACGCACCGGCAAGCACAGCGTAGGAAGACCAGCCACGAGATGGACAGATGACCTCATACAAGTGGCGGGAAGACGCTGGATGCAAGCCACTTCTTATCGGTCTTTTTGGAAGTCCTAGGTCTATGTCGAGCAGTAGACTTCTTATGGCTGAGATGATGATGATGACACTGTATAGCAAAATTATCATGATTTGTCAATTTTTATGCTATACAATATACCTATAGCTCAGACCTAAAAAATTGAATTCTTGTCATCATTATCTCCAGCATTATTACCATGCAAGAAAATCCGTGGAGCAATGTTAGCATACAATAAAAACAACAGCAATATGTGAAATTATTAATTTCATTTGTAATTATTTTACTTTACTAGAAGACTATGAAGCTAACAGCAAAATACATACAACAAAGTAATATTTATCAACTATAGTTAATTTTGTTTTTAAAACAAATAATTATTATTAGGTATTTAATACAGCAGATTTCTATCGCTATTCAGCACGGTAACGCTGCTAGCCTATTTAGTCTAGTAAAAATAAGATTTATGACAACATAAAATACAACTAAGTATATTGTTATTTAAATGTATGTATTGGTGTTTTGAAATACATTTGACACAATTTCATAATGATATTATAAAAGCTAATTTTGTTACCTTTACACGCTCAAACGGCTGAACCGATCGTTACGAAAATGAGTATAGAGATAGCTTTGGACCTGGAGACGGACATAAGCTACTTATCATCATCATAATCATTACCGTTTTTCATAAATACGCGAGTGAAACCGCGGAATGCAGCTAGTCTATAAATCGGGGATTATTGTTGATTTATGATTCTTAGTTATTTTCCTATCATAATTTCAAAGAATCCCCCCAGTTGCAAATATTGTGATGTGCTCCATACAAACGGATTTATTTTTACTAGACTAATTAGGCACTTTCCCTTCAGTAGGAGTACTCATTTGGATTCTATATCTCTGTCTCTGTTATTCTTTATGGAAACGATAGAGTCGGAGATATAGATCCTGAATGAGTTCTGAGTACCGGGTACCCCTACAGGTTCAATACGTGAGGGATTTGTAGACCTATGACAGCAGGCATAACATATTTTGACATTATTATATAAGAACTTATTGTAATAGGTAATTATAAAAACATGTAAACAAATCGTTTTTACTATAGGTATATATTTATTCCTTTTTTTTGAGGAATTACTTTAGCTCAGTGGCAGCACATCTACCGTGAGGGCAGGACTCAAGTTCAATTCTGGGCTATATTCTGAATAATAAATTTAAATATCTACTCAAGATTAAGGTACATATTAATATTAATTTTCCTTGTCAGGTTATTGTTTCATAGCATCCCTGATGAAGGCAATCCTAGTGAAGAGCTATGAGTGTGAATCTTCAAATCCTAATAATATAAAAAACACAAAAGTAACTTTTTGTCATCTGACTCTGTCTGTTTGTTATCACGTCAGTTAATCGGCTGAACCAGTTGTTATGAAATTTGGCATAGAGATTTTTTAGGACCTGGAGAAGGACATAGGTTATATTTTATCATTATCACCGTTTTTCACCACTATTCGGGTAACACCAGCTAGCTAGTAATGTAATGTAGCTAGTAATTAATAATTCATAAAAAAATAATTATTAATTATTCACTTATTTTATTTAACACTCACTTTGGTATATGTCTTGTTATTTTTAGCAATGACACAGTGAAAAAAGCTAAAGTGGGGCAACTTTACTAACTAACAGAGATATGATAGAATATATGTTACATGTATACAAATGTAATGTCTAAATTTCCCTGTCTTATAATGTAAACAAAAACTCGTAACTACTGAAAGCAGTAATTTTTTATATTACTATCTTTCGTAAGTCATCAGTTACAATTTAACTGCCTTACCGAAAAACGTTACTTAACTTTAAGCAATGCTTAACATATTTTGTTCACTTCTGGCTGACACGTAATGACACTTGCAGAAAGAAGACAGAGAACTTAAGACATTGGTTAAAGTTAAGTAACGTTTTTCGGTAAGACCCTAAGACATGAGAGGAAAACAAATTTTATAAGAATACATGCCAGTGACCTAGAATTAGTGTAGAGCATGAAACTACAAACAGAACTACCATTTTTTTAATGGTTTTAATATCTAAACTTGCAACATACAATTGACACAAATTCGAAACATGTGAATTCCTTACTCTTTTTTTTCCAATTAGACTAGAGCAATTTCACATTTGCCATTTACAAATGATAACCACATTTAAATAAAGTTTATTAAGTCACATTCATAGTTAGAATTAAACAGAATAAGTCATGCTCGATTGATTGAAAGCTTTCAGTGATGTTAACACTGCTTTGTTTTATAGGATAATATCCTTCAACAAAGCAGTGTTAACATCACTGAAAGCTTTCACAGTTTTATCAATAATTGGTTAATCAATCGAGGCAACGTCTTTCATATTATTGGTAAAACTCAGAAAGCTTTCAGTAATGTTACCACCACTTTAAATATAACTTTGCCATATTTATGCACTGAATATCACTATATAAATCACCACTATTACCAGATTCACCATCATTATGGACTTTTTACTGCTGAGAGATGATGATTCACATATTAAATACCAAGTTTAGGAAAATAGCAACAATGGGTACAATTGTTTCCATAATTATGCCAAAACTCTTGAACACAATTATTTATAACTGGCTTATTTCAACTTTTAGTCAGTTTCCAAATTCACTACTTGACGGTCATCATCGTCAATATTACCCCCATTTAAAGCATCATTCCAAATATCATTCCGTTGTCTCTTCAGTTCAGTATTTATGAATATCCGCTTCTCTTGGTCCTTTCTCAGAGCGGCCAGAGCATCTGAGGCCTGCCTTTCGACTATATCTTTTGTAAATGTATATATTACTATTGTAAAATCACTATCAATAAACGCTAAGTTCACGGTGGGACCAGTTTCAATGGTACATAAGTTCTCTTGTAAAATGTTTATGTTATCCATACTTATGTTATATTGAACTGGTGTGGGAACGAAGATGTTGAGTTTCTTTTCTTTTCCTGGTCTGGCGACGATGTATAGAACGTTTATATCGCTGTTGAAACAGTATTCTGTGTCGTACATCAATTTTTGGTCTACTAAGTAGATGTAAAGGTGATATGCGAGAGTTATTTGCATTTCTGAAGTGCAGCCAAGTTTTCTCATGTCTTTGCGTATTTCTGTTTCAAGATCCATGCTCGGAAATATAATTTTCTCCTTAAATTGAATAACAACATAAAGAATAACAAACCGTTTACAGAGTTCCAATCGGAATTGTAACCTTAATTAACCTTATTCCTCAAAAACAAATAAAATTCAAATCAAAACATTGATGATTGAAGATGTTTTTTTTTTTTTTTAATTTATTCGTGACCATGGAAGCTAATCCTTAAGTCGAATTGAAGATGAAGAGAAGAGAAGATGTTGAGTTTTGGCGGGAACGTCTTAGTAACATGTTGTTGCTTTGTTTTATTTTCCTAAACTTGTGTTATATTGAACATTAATGCTATAAAAATGGTGGTGTTTTATTCATTAAGTGTTCGATAAAGTGCGTGAGTGAGGGCAAATGAAATAAAGCAGTAAAACGTGTGATTTTACATTGTCGGCAAAACTCCATAGAAGCTTTTAGTAAAGTCGCCACCACTTTACTGAAGTAGTCCAAAAAAAATGTACCTATATATTGCACGCCCGAAATGGAAACTTGAAAAAAATCCTAATACTTGACACTGGCAAATGTTTTAATGCGGGTCCAATACAAAAAAGAAGAAGAAGAGAAGATGTTAAGTTTTCAAGTGTCAAACTACATTTGATGTTAGTGTCATATTAATTTTCTATTTTGCGCTACCTAGTAAAATACCTTTGAACTAAAATATGGAAAAGGTCATGTTTTTTATATCTTGAATTAGTTTTACTACTCACCGCTAGAGTATTTCCACTAGTCAATTTTAGTTTAGATAAGGTGACAAAATAGTTGAGACAAGAATAATTTTTTGTTTAAAATATAATTATTAGTAGTGTTTTTTTTTAGTTCAGATTAATCTAAGGAACCACGAACCGGCAAGCGCAGCGTAGGAAGACCAGCCACATGGTGGACAGAGGATATACAGGGAGGAAGATGGCAGGAAGACACTGGATGTAGGCCGCTTCCAACCGTTTTTTTTGGAAATCCATGGGGGAAGGCCTATGTCCAGCAGTGGACTTCTTGTGGCTGAGATGATGATGATGATGAATCTAAGGAAAAGTAGCATCCTCACTTAAATTATCATTATAATCATCCACAGCCTTCTTTATGGATAGATCTCTCTCTTATCATGCCATTATTATATTTTCATTATAATAAGTACTAAATGAGGGGTTTAAAAAGAAATCCTTACTTGTTACGTTGTTCCATTGATTGTTTATAATATAGCGTTGTTCAATATGCGGCATCAATAATTACATCTGTCAAGTCGAACAATTTGAGTAGATTTCGTTTTGAAAACATCTATTAAAATACAATACGTTGTCAAATGAACAAATCGAACGTAGGTATAATAATATGAATGATAAGTGGCGAGTCATCACCTGCCTCAATATTTTATGGAAAATGAGACAAAATAGGCAGGTGCTGTGCTCTCATTCTGATGCTCCCACAGAAATACCTACTGCATCTTACTCCCTGTGTGCGAGCATCAGCCAATAAACTAGTTTTCTAAGTCATAACCATTTCATCACAATAACCAAAAACTTTTCAAACCCCATATTGTACAATAGTTTCACTAACCATCCACATAACCACCTACTGTATTTTTTTAATAATATATGTAATTTGTAAAGGGCCTCTCAGTGTTGGCTTCGGCCCCACTGATGCCTTCCAAAGACCCGGGCTTGACCCGTGTACAAGATGAATGATAAAACCTTCAGAATAATTTTTAAAGACAGACATTTGCAGTGACATATATTTTATAGATAGGTAGATAGATAGATAATCACTTTATTGTTTACACCACTATATTAAAACACTAATTAATAAGATAGAGCTTACACGCTTAGCTTAACTTGTTTTATCATGTACTTATCTATTCATTTTAAAAATATAATATAACGTTTAGTTTGTCAGGTTATGACTGCCATCTATCGGCGATTTTGAAAATAGTTTTTTTAAAAGCTTTCATTCTAACAAATTAATAAGAAGGATAAATAAATAAAGCACAACAAAATATTATTAATATTTTATTCAAATTACATACATTGATAGCAGAGTACAATCCACTAAGTCAACTAGT
Organism: Lycia hirtaria; assembly: GCA_947563715.1. Lineage (NCBI taxonomy): Eukaryota > Metazoa > Arthropoda > Insecta > Lepidoptera > Geometridae > Lycia > Lycia hirtaria. The sequence goes on along the minus strand of OX387377.1, from coordinate 29,209,782 downwards.
GGCTACACAAGGGTGGGTAGAAAATTCCCTATCATTAGAAAATATATAAGAAATAAATAGAAAGTATGTAGAAAACTACATAATTTTACTGTTAAAAATATTTTCAGTCGTAATATTTACACTATGGTCGTTATAAAAATATAAACTTAGGTTACTTATCTATAATTTACACTATACTTTTTGGCTGTGGCCACTAACCAAAAATATTAAATTTAATTAATCAAATTTAACTATAGCATTCGATTTTGGTGGAATCGAGTAAAGAGAATTCACTATTTACAAGATTTCACCTAAAACTTAGATACTAATTAATTATACATAAATCTAATCATAATATAATGAAGATCCTAATCTTTATAATTAGAAACATTATTTTAGAAATCCAATATATTTTTATATTCTCGGGATTCTAAAATGAATCATTTTAAAACTTCGTGTCAAAGTTGAATGATATAACAACTACTATTTTAAAAACTGACTTGAGGGTATTATATAAAATTGATTTGCTAAGTAATAAGTACATAAGATTTTAAATATAGAACTGAAATAAATTAAAAATTCCCATTTCTATCCTTCGATTAAATGCTATATATTTTATAAATGTATACAGATTTTTATGATATAATATAGGCGATCTGTGCTAGTAATTAAAGAGACTCTCCTATACAGAATTTAATATTACACCCAAAATTTATTGCCAAGGCTAAATATACTGAACTATTTTCAGAAACCTACTTATTTACTTGGCTCCTCACTTGAGGTTTCTCAATATTTATTGTTACCTAACAATATTGTCACTATTTGAACACAAGCATCATCCATACGCACTTCTGTGGCAGTTTCAATGTTTTTTTTTTACATTACTCATTAATTTCATTTATAAACGTGCACCACGATGAGCTACCATTTCGAAACGATTAAGCTCATTAGTGTCAAACTATAGAACATTCTTGGAGGTTTTAATACATTTTCCTCTAAAGCATATTTCTGTTTCGTGTGAAATTTCTGTTGACATCGAAGTACTGACCACGTTTCCAGCTATCATAAAAGATGATTGTGATGTCGATTCGATTTTAGGCGATTCTGTCGTTAGTTTTTTAGATTCATCTTTCGTTGTTTCTTGTGTGGTAACTTTTTTGATATCTTCGGCGATTTCTGTCACTTCCCCTGTAAGTGAGTCTGTTATTTCATCAGGGATGAAGGTACTTTCTGTTGTTGGTATCTTAGTTTTACTTGCTTCTGTTGATATTTCTATTTGAACATGAGTTGTTGTTTCATTGTTGAAATCTTTTGTTTCATCTTCTGATGTAGTGCCGAATAAGTAATCCATGAAGCTGAACTGTTTTTCTGTTTGTGTACTTGTTTGTTCTGTAGTATATAAATTGTCTATAGTAGGATCTGGAGAGCCAGTTCCTAGATCAAAATCACCGGGACTTACTTCAGTTTTCTCTGTTTGGTTCTCTTTTACTGTAGTGAGTCTTTCTTTTTCTTCGTTATTCTTTTGGATGTCTTGGAATGCGTTTAGTTTACTTATCTCTACGGTAGGTACTACATCTTCGTTTGCTGTTACATCTTCGCTGCTAAATATATCTTTGATATACGTGTGTGCTGGCTTGTAAGTTGTAACAGTTACTTTTTTCTCATGTTTAGATTTTTGGTTAGGTTTCAAGGGTTGCCCTAAAACGTTAACAGTATTGGTGTAGTATTGCGATTCTGCAGTGTCGATGGATTCAGTGGCCACAGGACGGACTTTTACTTTCTTCCAGAAGCCACGACGGCGAGTTTTTCGTTCGGTTTCTTCCTGAAATGATAAATATTTACATCAGATGTAATTATAGGTTAGTGAATAGCTTTAACTTTTCAAGGAAATCTTAAAAATCCTTAGTTTACTAATCTTTATTCTTCGAAATAATTTTATTTATATACATAGTTACTAGTGCGCCCAATCAAATTTTAAACAATTACGGAGCACTAGCCAATTGAATTAATTGTATTCGTCCGTATCATTTTTTTTTGTGATGTAAAATGAATTAAAATTTTATGAAATATGTGTTAATTTACCTCATTAATGGTCGATTCTTCAGCTGTTGTAGGTTCCACAGTCGTAACTTCCTGTGTTATTGGTGATGTGACTTTAGTGTTACTTTCTTCAGAGGTAATAATCTTTTCTGGTGGTATCTCTCCGATTTCACCGCCTTTATGTTTCATAACATTACTTGTGTATTCATCTTCATCTTGCTCCTCTAAGCTTTTCATTACCTCTTCCAGCATACTTTCAAAAGTTGACATATTTTCATTGGCGTCACTCTTAGTTACCTTACTTTGTTCTACCAAAGCTTCTAGTGTCGGTGGTATATCTGGAATCTTTTTATTGTTTCTGTTATTCGTTGCAGGAGTAACGGATATCAGTATATCTTCGTATTCGTTCCTTGCTGTGATTATGTCAGTCTCTAATTTATCTGAACGACGCTCAGTTGTAGCAATTTTCTCTTCGTCTACAATGTTGTTAGGATTGTAAGGTTTGAACGAATCAGTTGCTAGCTTAGGAGACCATTTTGTGTCCGGCTCCGTAAACGTCGGTCTATTAATAGAAAAGTTTGAATCTTGGTCTTCAGTTTCTTCAGTTGGTTCTGGTTCAGGTTTTTTGTTATATCTCTCCGACAATCTTGGTCTATGGCTGTATCGGGTATATAAGGGGCGAACAGTAGTTGTTGTGCCATCGTTTGAGACTTCAGTTTTTTCAGTAGGCTTTTCTGTAGTAGGACGTCTGCTCCTAAATCTATTTTTCAAGTCATAATTGTTTTTCCTGGTAGGTGATCCTTCAGTTGCGCTTGTAGTGTAAGAATATGAAGGGCGCCTGCGTCGGATGCCACGTCTAGTAGTAGCTTCTTGAGTGGATGTTGGCTCAGAAGACGATTCTGGTTTGTATACCGGATGTCTATAATCTTCTACTTCTGGGCGACCATGAACTTGTTTAGTTTTCAAATCTTGCTGAATTTCATCAATACGCATAGTTGTTCGACGTCTATCATAAGCTGGTCTATAAGTTACAGGTCTTCGCCTATCAAGTTTGATTCGAGAAGACTCTGTTGATGCTTGGTGGTACTGTTTGACAACTCCTGGGCGTACTCGAACTCGGTTATAAGACGGTGTAGTTTGAACCACATTCTCATCTTCTTCTTCAGTTTCTTGATTTAATTTTGTGGGTTCAACTTCAGGAGTTGTTGTTTCTTCTTTATATTCTTTGTATGAGTATTCTTCGTTTTCAGAGAAAGTTTGTTCTTTATGTTCATTGATGACACTGTTTGGTTCCGTAGCTAATGCTATAGATTCTGATTCTCTTTGCGCTGGCGCAGTATATTTCGGAAAACTTTCTTCCTCTTCTTTTTCAGTAGGAGTCTCATTATATGATACAGATTCAGGTGGTGCTAGGCTACTCCTGGAATGATAGAGGTATTCTTCATTCTGAGTTGATATCCTCGGTATGTAAGATGTGTCCGTCTCTGAAACGGTAGTTTTTGTTGGGAATATAGGTGTATCTTCATCAGACTCGGAGTTTGCATTCTGTTCAGTAATTGTGGCTTTTTCATTAGTATAAGCATTTTCAGTATCATACGTTTCCGTAGCGGATTCGAGGTCTTTGTTCGATGATAATTTAGAAGTTGGTTCTGTCATGGCTTCTATGTCAACTGTACTATGACGTTCCTGAATTGTCACTGGATAGTTTTGATGTAACACATCTCTTTGGTAAGCTAAGTCCTGCTCTTTACTGTTATGTGACTTCCTTCTGTCATATATTTCGTCTGTTGGTTTGAAAGTAACACGTCCTCTAGTCCTAGTTCTAATGAATTTTGTAGTACTTTCCTCGCTGTAATCAATAGGTTTTCTGGTTGGTTTTTCAGTGGTTATTTTGTTCGGCTCATATCTAGGTCTGTTTGGTAAAGGTCTCCTTTCCCTTAAAGGTTTTCTAGTGGCTCTAGTGTAGTATTCGTTAGAATCAGTTCTAGGTGTAGTGGTATAGCGAGGTCGTCCTCTAGTTCTTAATGGTCGTCTAGTTGAAGTAGTTGTTGTTGAAGAAGTACTTGTAGAAGATGTCTGACCTTCATCAGTATTAGAGTTTGTCTCATATTGATTGTATCCATATCTCGACGCGTCTTCATTTTCTGAAGCAAAAGTTTTATTTTCTTCAGCTGGTGCCTCACTTTGCACATATGTTTGAGTTTCTTGGTTGTCTGCGTATTCTGTAGGATTAGTAGGAGGTTGATTGAATTCTGTATTTTCATTCTGTACTGGATTATAAGTCTCAGCAGTTTCAGTTTTAGTATATTCATTTGGATTATATATAGGAATTGGTTGTCTTGAGTTTTGAATTTCAGATTCGTAATGGATTTCTGGAGAGTAGCTTTGATATTGTGGCGATGTTTGTTGTTGGTATTGTTGTTGATACCTTTGATGATCTGTTACCACTTCTTCTATTTTTGGCGTTTGAGTGGTAGTGCTCGCTGTCTTTATAGGTGTCGATAAAGGAGCACCTGGTACAGAACTTGCAATAGGCTCTTTATACTCATCTACATATGGACGATAGTCTAACGGAGTACTGAAATGAAAGGCCTGGTTTATAGAATACGGATTATGAGTTTCTAAAAGCTGGCTCGGGTAAGTTGTAGGTAATTTAGTTGGTGTGGTTGTTGGTCTGGAAGTAGATGTAGTTTCCTGTTTGGGCATAGTGTAAGGTTTGATTGATTCTGGTTGTTGATAATTATTTATAGGTTCTAATTGATGCCGAGATGCGTCATATTGAGTATTGTAAGAAGGCGCGGCATTGTTCAAAAAGTAGTTTCCAGGTCTTACAGGGGCAACTGTGTCAGGTTCTTTTAAAGGTCTTATAGTTGATACGGTTTGAGGTTCAAATTGATAGTAATTAGATTGGTACGTAGGTGGAGTATTTGGAGCAGATGTTGTGTAAAAACTGACGGTTGGCTTCTGAGTTGCAGGCTTTTGTTGAGGTGGCTCTTGCTGTCTATATGTCCCTGTATAGTAGCTTGGCTTCAAATTTTCTGATGAAGACACTTCCGTTGTTGTTTCTTTGATCTGTGAGTTGATCACTACCGATCCAACGTGAGGAGATGGGAAAGGAATTTTAGCGAAACCTTGAGGTGTGTTGTAGCTCAATGGTGCGACGAAAAATGGCAGCTGACGAAGTTTCTTGTCACTGTTTTCAATGTTTGACAAGTAAGGAAGTTCGAACTTAACGTAGCGTTCCGGTGGTTGTAACGATGATGGACCAATGAACACTTTCGGTGCGTTTAGAGGGTTGATTGAATCCAAGACGGCTACAGAGTTCTGTGTTTTCAAAGAAGCCAGAACATCTCCGACTTTTATTTGGTTATTTTTACTCGCTTCTTCTGTCAGGAATATGGCTAAAGGAGGCTGGTGTGGCTTCAGCTTTTTAGGCTTTAAGGTAGTCGAAGGGCTCGTAGGGAAAGGCGAAGTTAGCGTACTATACTTCGGTACTTGATCCAATTTTTTTTGCTCGACCGAATGTAGCTGTGAATTGAACTCCGTAAAGTAGTTTTGAGGATTTTCTACCTTCTGTATAGGCCTATGCAGTTCCGTCATTGTCTTCTTATGGGGAATCTGAGGTACGCCTTGAGAATATAGATCCGTGTTTAGAAGTTGGGATGAAGTCATTGGACTTCTAAAGTTAAAAGAACCCCTGTTCAACGATTCCAACGGAACATACAGTAACTGGACTTCTTCTCGCTCCAATTTTTGGTTGCCTTGCTGAGGTTTCTGAATAATCTGTGATGCTTCGGGCCTCGCTGCTGGTTTGTCGAAGCTTTCAAACTTGATCTTCTGAAGAGATTGTGGTTTTTTGTCATCCGCACGGTACCCATCAACGTATTTCGGCCCTTCTGCCTTTATCTTTTGCTGACTATTGAACGCTGTAAATGGCTTTACAGGAATTTGCATGGGCACTTGCAATGGAGTGTTCTTTTGGAAATTCTCGAACTTCACAGGATTTGATGGCGATTGGATTTGTGGCTTCGATTTGATTTGTGAAACTGTCTGTGGGACATTCTGTGCGCTTTCAAATGCAAATTGCTGAGATAAAAATCCTTGGTTTAATGGGAAGTTGGGTTGCGATAGACCAAATCTGATGCTCTGACCAAACCCTTGATCGGTTAGATAGTTTTGCGGTGCTGATGGCACAGCAGGTACCGATTGCAAGTATAATTGCCTATTTGCTGGAGCGTTAAAGTATGTTCTTCCTGGGAATAAATCGGAACCGAAGCCTGCAGGTCTTGCAACACCGGGAAATGGCTCTGTCAGTATTCTCGGTTCAGCGACTGCTTGTCTTTTTATCGGTGGTAGTGGGGGCTCTCGTTCAACTGGTCCTGACAACGGAACCCAGTCGCCGATGTCTGAGGTGTAGGTGCTGATCTGCCGCGACCATCTTGTTTGGTCCTTCGCTGATGACGTCACTGCTAGCAGGATTACTAGTGACGCCAGACGATGCACAGTGGACTGCGCCATCTGGAAAGAGGAAAAATATATATTTAGTTCCAAATTGGTAGGTATTGATTTTTTACGTAACCTAATTATTTTGAAGTTTCCTGATTATTTTGAAATTTCCTTATTGTAAAACACTTTTTTAAATTATCACGGTCATTAATTAAAACACTACCACGGTAAATATCCCGTTAATAATAATAGTGTTTCCTTATTGTTTTTCACACTTGCTGCTTGGCTCTACAATAGATATAATCTAGTGTAATGTAATAAATATCTTTAAATGAGCAATTCTTATATATATATATATCTCTGAATCTGATGCTAGGTTTCATTTTTAGTGAACAACTGCGGACAACTGCAACTGCAACTGCTGCACCGCCCCCGAGCACCGCCGTAAAGTAGCATGTCTGTCTATTTTCTACAGGATTCATTTCGGGGAATGTGCGCAAGAGCTTCACGACCTAATTCCACCCTCCCCATTTCCTTACAGGACTAGTAGAAAGTCGGGTCGCTTAACATCAGGCGAGTTGGTGGTCAATCGTAGATCTATCTTCTATAAAAAAAAACGGGTTTGCTCGTATGTTCAGTCATAAAAAATCCAAGTGGAGCTCGGTCGCCCAGGTTATTAAGTATAAATTACGTAAATTGCGCGTAGAAGTTTGAAAAGTGACAGGGAGTTTCCTTCCTATGCAGAGTGTGTATCCATTTTGTGTAATCGGATAAAATAGAATAAGAAGGTTCTATCCATCAACAAAAGCGCGTAAAATCACAACACAGATCAGTATGTGAGTTTTGCACAATGTATCTTTTGCAACGTGAGAAAAACTGATAACATCTTTGGTGCAGTCGGTCAAAATAAACAATGCGGCATAAAGAACTCCGGTTACATCTGTTTACATAATTAAATTAATGTGTAACTCTAGTCTTGGTTTGATAATAGCTGCACTTAAGAGGACCGTTGAGACCAGAGTTGTTACTGTTTTTTTTTGTACGGCAAGACTCGCTGACTTAAAGTTTTTCGCTACTTACAAAGCATGGGCGACAGAAGTTCAATTCAAAGGCACGCACACGAGTGGAAAAGAGATAACGATATAGAGGAAAAGGAAACCAGATTTTGAAAATTGTTCAATGCAATTTAAATATTTTTATTTTCATTTATCATAATTTTTCATTGCAAAATGTTTGAATTTCAGAAGATTTTCTATTAATTTGGTATGTTTTAAGCTGAGCTAGGCTAGGTTTTTTCTTCCAAATTAGAACTTTTTAAATTATGATTTTAACTAAAAAAAACATCAACAAAACGTAGCCATTTAAGATTCCAGAGAGACAAAAAAAACACCAACATTGGATTTGAGGGTAGTAAACACTTTGTACTGACGAAAACTGCGGTCACTAAGCTAGGTTCGTTAGGTTTCTGTTATATAACTTTCGAATTACAAAGATTCGGTTATCAAACAATTGCTAAATTGATATTTCGGGATTTTGACAACATCTCATGAAAAAAATGTACCTGTTTCGTTTTCGGGGAAATCATATTCAATATTTTATAATTTGGATCAAAGGTAATCCGCTAAAACCGTACCAGCACTCGTATTTTCGCTTGTAATATAACACATACAACACATACATGTACATAATTATGTGTTGTCATGTTTGCCGGTAGAATGGACACCCTATCCTACGTTTCCTATAAACATGGAGTCAATATTGTTGTGGTTTCACTCGTGTACCGAGAAATCATTATTCGGTATTCTTACAATTCCTTGCGGAAAAAAGCATTGCAATAATGATAGCGATATTACCTATGCACTTATATTATGTAACATATCTAGGTATATACATAGGTTGTCTAAAATATCTATCTCGGTGTGGGAAGATAATTGGGGGGAGGGAGGGACTTGACTAACAAAAGTATTTCGCAAACGGATCCCTAAATTGAAAAATGGTTTTGCGAAAACCCATCCGGGCTTTATGTGTACGGGAGGTACCCCATTTTTTTAAGCTATACTACATTTTAGAAACTATAAGGGTTCCTTGTTTTCAACGGAACCCTAAAAAAAGTGAAAAATAAGGGTGGCGTTCCATACATGTCAAGAAAGGTCGATTTTCTTATCGTAGCTTTCCACACATAATAACCACCAATATGGCCACCGGTAAAAAAAACATCCCTTCTATGTTTTTTTTTACCGGTGGCCATAGAAATCGAAACTTAAACATCAGGATCAGAATATTTATTTGTCTAAAATGAGGTTAAAGATAGGATACAATAATTAGCTCTTAGACATTGCGCACTGCGACGTACAAATTTGTATTATACTTACGTACCTACATCGCCGCTATAACTAAGTTTGCTCCTACAAGTAAAATGATAAACATGTGTCTAATGTTTTTGTTCGACAAAAGCACCGAAGCGTGCCATTTCACTCCCGGCAATGTACCATTTAGCATATTTTTTTGTTTAATGACATGAACAAGTGAATTTAAGTATAGGGTTTGGAACAAATTGCAGCGGTAAGTCGGAAGATGTGATTAAAAAAATAGTGTTAGTAGTTCAATGTGTTTTATAAATGCATGGATACTTAGAAACTTTCCTTATGATTATTACTTTATAAACTGTGTTTTTTTTGTTGCGGAAATCGGTTACTGTTTTTATTGATCTGAGTGACGGGACGAGCGAGTCACTGGTCTGATAGTAAGCATCTCGTTTGTTTATAGAGCGTCCAATGCCATCTAGTCGTTATTATAATCTCTATGTGGCAATGCAATGCGCTCGTCACTCTGAAATATTTATCGTAACGTCCATAAAGTCGCTGGAAACATTGCTTTCAATCCGGAACCCAATAATACTGCACACTACTGCTTGGCGATTGAATAACCGGCAAATTCGATTCGATCGTACACGAGAATAAGTGTGTAAATAAAGTGATGAAATGTGTATTTTTATGTTGATCTTCAAAGTTCATAGAATTCAATAAATCACCACCAATGAAATTACATAATTTTTAATGGATTTACCGCGTATATTTTATGTAATTTTAAGAAATAATGTTTCAAACACTGTAGTAGGATCCGCGAACACAGTGGAGTCAGTGGGCTTAGGCAAGTGGCAAAAGTTTCGAAGCGTTTCTAATTTTAAAAACGCTACCCTTTGATTTGATTTCCTTCATTCAGTTCATTTCATTCATTCAGTTCATTTCATTCATTCAGTTCATTTCCTACCAGCGTTAACAATAATACTTAGAACACCACTTGTTTAGTACTCCAGTTCACACAAGCTAATGAATATTATCACACAACGAACTCAATGAGCTAGCGTTTTTAGAAATAGAATTGCTTCGAAAATTTGCCACTCGTCTAGGCCTGTTGGTGAGACTACTTTATTGAGACATGACTAGGACTGTAACTTGTTTTAGACCTAGACTCTGCCATAGACTGTTTTAACTAATGAAGAAATAAGACTTCAATGCAAAAACGGCTTTAAGTGCTTGTATCCAGTTGCCGTAAAAACTTACAACAACATCAATACTACGTAAAGTAAGTACAAAGTATTTCCTGTCCGCTAAATAACCATATTACTTCGATAATGATAGATATTTTTCTCAACTAAGTATTGATTTGTCTAGAGAAAGCGTCTCCATAATGGAGTTTCACCGCAGGCTTAAGAGGAAAAGTTAAAATTATTGCCGCTTACAGGGTGACACAACTTAGAATATGCATTGGTGAAATTCGTCCATTATACTTTTGAATTGAGATAGGAATTTCTAGATTCAATAGTGTGATGAAGTATATGGGGCGCTACACACTTATGACGGCAGTTTCGGTTCGGCATAAATTGAAGGGTTGCAAATATAAAGGGTCTAAGTGCCATTTTTTTCATATTTTTTTTTCATTTGCATATTATTAGGCATGGCACAGATCGTATTTTTATAATAATATTGTTGTTGTTTTTTTTTGGCACTTGGGCCCTTTAGAATTACAACCCTTCAATTATTGAACGGCAAGACCGACTCGAAACAATCACTACACATGTCGTATTTTACTCGGCTAGTACAAACTATAGGCGAAAACTTGTAATTAGCCTCGTAATTTATATAAAAGAGATCTGTAATATGTTTTTTATTTATAATAATATCTTTAGTTATTTAGGTCATTTATAGAAATAAATATTACAATATTTATATAAATATATTGTTTATTTAAGTATTTTGGCTATAAGTTTTCCTAAAAATATAAAATAAAATAGTGCCGATCGGGTATATTTCTACAAATTTCGAAGGCCACATTGGACCTAAATTCTTCAAGGTCTTCCTGAAGAGCCGAAAATGACAAAATCAGTGAAAAATTATAATACGTTGTCTTTCACTTTTAGCACATTCAACTAATATTATTTATTGCTAAAACACGAATGACATAAACCGGGCGGCATTTTTGCAAGTGAGTGCTTTCGACGTTTTGCTGGCGGATAAAACACACCATTGATGAAATTCTACGTTGCAAGTATCAATCGTATCATATCATCGTAGATAAAGTAATTATTATTCCAGCGCTGTAACGCTGTTTTGTTTACTTTACCAAAAAATGTGACAATAATGTGGTTCATATAGCTCCTCTGGTACGTAAGTACATACAGCTCAATGGGTACAAAACATATTGTTCAAGGTTACATTCTAATACATGTACCATTTATAGGCATACACAGCTTGTTATAAACTTATGTTACTGAGATACAGACTTTAAAATTGATTTTCGAATAAATTAATAAGAGAAATAATCCTTTAGACCTTCATCGATCTTTGGTAGTCCCTGTAGGTTAAGTAGTAAATATGTGATTTTTATGGGGCTATAGAGAGCTATAGAAAGGGCTATGTTCGGAGTTTATATAAGGGATCAAATCAGAAATAAAAGGACTCGTAGACGAAAATAAACGAAAATCACCAATAGAAGTTGAAGAGGCAGAGGGCAAGGCACATAGCACGTAGAACTGATGGCCGATGGGAGCGAAAAGTTCTCGAGTGGAGACCACGCAGCGGCAAGAGCAGCGTAGGTAGACCAGCCACAAGATGTATAGGTGACCTTATTCAAGTGCCAAGAAAACGCTAGTCACGCAACAACCAGTCTGTTTACCCAACCGTGTAAGAAGGAGGACTATGTTTTTCGAGTGTATGTATGTATGTATGTGGGTATGTATATAATATGTATGTTTATTTATGACAGCCTACAGCCTAAACGATTTTGATGTGCGAGGTGTCGTTAGATTAGTGTTCAATCACAGAGAGAGAGGCTATTTTTTGTTGTAATAATAATAATATATCTCTCGCCAAAATAAAAACAAATGCGTTTTTTCGTAACCTCCAACGAACTTTTTCGTAGGTCATAAACAAGTGATTTTACTAGTATTATTCTAAAGAATGCCCATTTATAATCTTTTACAGCGATTTTAAGCATACTTTCTTACAGAAAACGTACACTCAGTGTATCAAGCGTAATGAAATCTTAACATAAACTGCATTTCTGCAGTCGGCTATTTTGTTTTTAAGCGGTTTTATTTAGCTTGACCTGTTTGCTTATTCGTTTGTTTGAGTCAAATTTAGTAATTGAAATTTTACACCCTTGCAGTTGACGGATCGATCTGTAATTTGGAATACACAAAGGTGGTGATTGTCATCAGGACTAAAGAGTCCTGATGACAATACAATTTAATATATTCTATTGTAAATCCAAGATGGCCGCCGCCACAAAATGGCGGATTTCATATATTAACACAACCCCCACAATATGGCTATCAAATGAAAGGGCTTTTCTAGTAAAATACAGTAAATACATTACCCACATCATTATCTTTCTTTTCAATAAAACCGTTTAACTTAAACGTTTTTTCAAGTCACTACTTGTTCTATTAATATAGATACTCCTTGGTAATCCATGGCGGAGGCTTACGTTATGATTTCTTATGTGGCATTGAAGTATACAAGTGTTTGAAGTAAATCATTATTCAAGAAGTATAGAACCGCACGCTACACACGAGGACTCGAAATGAGTGATTAATTCAAACTGGGCCAAATGCATGCCGTAACGTGGCACGTAACATGTCTTCCTTGTAGCGTAACAATGCTGACCTGATAAGGGCTGTTCACGTGTTATGGGGGCTTCTCGTGAGAGCGAGATCGTAAAAATGACTAACGGTGCTGAGATATGGACGCTTCCGGAATTTTGGCTTAGAACGTATCGAGATACACATCTGGTAGAGTCCCGTATATTTGTTAATAATACCATTTTCAAAGAGGAATATTCGGAAAACAGTTTTTAACGCCACATTGTTTTGAATGTTTAAGACGTTATATTTAATAGATTATTTACATATTTTTTTTGCGGAAATTCATATTCTTTTTGAATTTGAATTTCCTATATCGTCTATAACAACAAAGTGCAAAGGGCTCATACAAGTGGCAGGAAGACGCTGGATGCAAGCCGCTTCCAATCGGTCTTTTTGGAAATCCATAGGGGAGGCCTATGTCCAGCAGTGGACTTCTTATGGCTGAGATGATGATGATGATGATGATATCGTCTATAATCATTTTAAAATAAAAAGAAAATACATACCCTACTGCATAAGACCAATTTTAAAACTGTAACACAAGTTACAGTTACAGCGTACACAAGTACGCTTGCCTTACGCTTGATATGTTGTTGTGTTGAGCGTACGTTTTTGTGAGAAAGTATGCACATAGCTACTGTATAATTTATTTAATGAACATTTTTTTTGAATAGTTATTGTAAAATCACTTATTTGATACGAAAATATCGTTGAGGTTACCAAAAAACGAAGCAGAAATACTTCTCTGCTCAAAAAATGTTAAGCTCGCGTCAGGACACGTGATCTGATCGAAAATTCGTAAGACGCCGCAGGGCGCTTGCGCGAGTGTGCGTGTGTGTTTGTATTACAGCCTGCTACGCGCATCCTCGGATGGTGCCTGCTGATGGCTCGACTGTTTGTATACTTGTAAAATTCGTGTATATAAAGTGTTTAAAATATGCAAATTGAACAAAGTGTATCTATTAACGAAATATACGGGAAATTAAGTATTTAACCACATAAATGATAGTACTTTTATATTGATAAATAAAGCAATTCGTGCGAAATTATTCCCTAACCATTCCAAAATATTCAAAAATGCACAACGTTAATGTTCAAGTGTTCACTTCTGCCGGCAATCCCGTTTTTTTTTTTTATAATTTTACAATATATATAATATGATATATAATATGTGGAATATTCTAGAAGTTCTCAAAAACATCCTTTTGCTAAATTTCGTTAATGTAACGCTAATAATCTCTGAGAAATATTCAGATTGATATACGGACATGAAGAATTTTCAAGGGTTCTTCGTAGTACTACGGAACCCTAAAAACTGTGTAATAATCAACACATAGAGCCATAGAGCGTGCTATGATCGGCATAAAATTACAATATCCAATCTGGAACACTGCACGAGCGTTCGACGTTGTACCAAGAAGTAAGAGAAAATTTGTACGTATCGACTTACCGTCTTACTTATAAATGAATGCTAAAATCTTATTCACTGAATAGGGACTTATCACTTTCTGTCAGACGGGAATAATCACGCGCGAAAACGGAACAAAACACTGTTTAACTCAAATGCACTTATTCAGCGTTTACAAGTAAGACGGTTAGTTCAGAAGTTCGCTCTTGGGGTATTATTATTATTCTTTCTCTCTCGTCAACAGAGAATCTTGGTAGCCAAATTTCAGACCGCATTGGAAATATGATTTCCATTATTTGCGCTCCAAAACAGATATCCTAGTACCTACTATGTCATAGAATAAATAACCTACAAGTAATTGTTTAAAAAACTTAAAAACATCTACTCTAAAATACGCAATTCGACCGATTTGTAAAATTCTTTATTTTGTTTTGTTTCCCAAGAGGTCCCGTAGAAATTTTATCAAAATCGGTTCAGTATTTTGGTTTTAAAAGGGGGAAATTATCTAATTTTTTTATATTTTCCTTCATAAATTACAAAATATAGATCGTATAATATTTTAAAACCTGTTTTAGCTTGTGCTAATTAAGCTCTTTCATATTACCACATGATACGGTTAAAACACTTTAAAATTTGGACCCTCCTTCCATAAATACCCTATTCCTTCCTTTCTCATAAATACCCAATTTTATGTGATTAAATTAAAAAATTTCAATTTTCGGAATTTTCCCTGTGTACTATATGACAATGTTTCTTGCCAAATTTCAAAGTTATAGGTCAACGGGAAGTACCCCATAGGTTTTGATTCCCTTCGTCTTGACAGACAACAAAGTGATCCTATAAGGGTTCCGTTTTTTCCTTTTGAGGTACGGAACCCTAAAAACGAATTGAAAACTTCCTCCTTTTTTGAAGTTTTTGAAGTTTGTTTGTTTGTTTGTTTGTAACCGACTCCTTTGGACTTGATTTTGACCCGTTCCAAATGGTCAGATTTCATTCAAACTTTGAAGACTTATCGAGGACCGATGACAATACAATAATTTGAAGCGTGTTTTTTTTTAAACTATTATTTGAGTTACGTTTGAGTTATTATCCTCGCAGATGTCAGTTGTCAATGTCATTACATATTTTCTTCTTCTTTTTTGTATTGGGCCCGCATTAAAGCATTTGCCAGTGTCAAGTATTAGGATTTTTTCAAGTTTCTTGAATAAAACAAGTTGTAAATGTTCTAGTCACAATCTAAGTCACGTACACAGTCAATTTATAAGTCGAGTCCTGCTTCAGTAAAGTGGTGGCGACTTTACTAGCAGCTTCTATGGAGTTTTGCCGACAACGTAAAATCACACGTTTTACTGCTTTATTTCACGTGCCCACACTCACGCACTTTATCGAACACTTAATGAATAAAACACCACCATTTTTATAGCATTAATGTTCAAAATAACACAAGTTTAGGAAAATAAAACTAAGCAACAACACGTTACTAAGACGTTCCCGCCAAAACTATCTAAGGTGGATACAACGGTGGAAAGACTATTTGTCTATGTCAAATGCTAACCCTACGGAACTACAGAATGTCAAGGGCTCACTCGACCACTTTCCATCAAGCTCAAAGCAAAGAATAGCGTCGCTTTCACTATAGTAAACAAAGGTTCGCCTGTCCGTCTGTATTGTCGAGTAAAATGGTGTGAAGTCACTCACGAGGTATACTTAGAAAATAACATACTTAGATACGTAGACGTGGACTTAAACGTTTCTTATAGGCAATTAAACCCTAACTTATTTTATACTGTCTATCTCTCTGTCAAAGGACATTTTATTAACTTAAAGGTCACTGTCATTCATGATTGAAATGACCTTTAATCAATATCTAAACACACAAAAAACATCCGAACAGATGAGAGAAACTTATGCCAGTTAATGATTTCTAAGGTTACTCATTAAAATAAAACAAATTGTAACGGATTTATCGTGTATACATAATTTTATGACCTGGCGTCTGGAACACTACAGCGTCCGAGGTCACAGGTGAGACTAGATGACAGTTGTAATTTTATGTGAAAATATTAATTACTACCGCCTATATTCTTAAATACACGCGAAGACACGAAAAACTAATAGATTCGTTGACGTACGAAAATCACTGACATAGCATAGCGGGTTAGCTTGTTAAAATAATAAATAAATAAATATTTGTGGACATTTCACACAACACCATCTAGCCCAAATTAAGCAAAGCTTGTACTATGGAACTAGATGGCTGATAGAATACATATATACTTTTTTTTTGTAAATATATACATATGATACATAGAAACACCCAGACACAGAACAAACATCCATGCTCATCACACAAATGTTTGCCCTGGGTGGGGATCGAACCCACGACCTTTCAGTTCAGCAGGTAGACGTAGACACACTACCGACTGAGCCACAAGGCCAGTCAAAGTTTGTTGAAAGGGCAGTGCGCCAGCGCAGGGTACATAGGACACAGAACTGATAACCTATGAGGCTGAAAAGTTCTCGAGTGGAGACCACGCACGGGCAAGCACAACTTAGGAACACCAGTCATAAGGTGGACACACGACTTCACACAAGTCGCCGGAAGACGCTGCGGATGCAAGCCGCTTCCAACTGATCTTGTTGTAAATCCGTGGGGAAGCCTATGTCCAGCAGTGGATTTCTTGTGGCTGAGATGATGATGATGATGAACACATAACAAACAAGTAACGACTTTGACCTTTATTAAAACTATAACGTAATCAAAGCAATGCTCCTGATTACAGAGTGCTCAAATGTCAAATAAACTTGTACGTTAATGTCACTTGATGTTTAATCACCTGAAATCGTTACAAGGACACACGTGGGAAAGGCTGATGACCCTGAGTTGAAAAATACGTTGACCTTCACTTGAATGAAGTGTACTTTGACCTTCTACTGAATTTAATGTACGTATTTATCTTCCATGTACTGGCAAGCGCAGCGTAGGAAGACCAGCCACGAGGTGGACAGATGACCTCATACAAGTAGCGGGAAGACGCTCGATGCAAGCCGCTTCCAATCGGTCGTTTTGGAATTCCATGGGGGAAGCCTATGTCCAGCAGTGGACTTCTTATGGCTGAGACGATGATGATGATGATTTATCTTCCGTTGAATAAAATGTTTAGGTGTTAGAGATTATTAAAATATGATAAATTATATCAAGCATAGATGTACTATTACGTCTTTGCTATCAAGTATAGTATGATAGTAATATTAACACGTAGAGCGAGAAAGCAATAGATTACGTCACAATTTTTTATTTCACTCTCCAGTGAATCGGCGTAATGTGATTATAGCAAGTGTGAACCGTGATAGTTAGAGAGTTTAAATTTTCACAGATGTATTTCTGTTGCCGCTATAACAACAAATACTAAAAAAACAGAATAAAATAAATATTTAAGGGGGCTCCCATATAACGAACTTGATGTTTTTGCTCGATATTGATAACGGCAACAGATAGACGCTTGAAATATTTACAGAATATTGAAGTATATTATTCGCTTTAAAAATAAATTATTAAATTAAAATAAAATAAACATTTAAGGGGGCTCCCAACAACAAACGTGATTTTTTTGCCGTTTTTATAGATAGTACGGAACTCTTCGTGCGCGAGTCCGACTCGCACTTAGCCGGTTTTTTGCCTTTATCGGTGTAACCGTTTGCCCCATTTGATGTAGTACAAATCTGGTTGAAATATTAAATTATCAATCAAAATAAATTATTATTATTATCAATCGGTCTTTTTGGAAATCCATCGGGGAGGCCTATGTCCAGCAGTGGACTTCTTATGGCTGAGACGATGATGATGAAATCTGGTTGAAATGTAAGGCCTTACCGAAAACGTTAATTAACTTTAAGCAATGTTCAACATACGCATTTTTTCAACTTCTCTCTTGACACGTAATGACACTTGCGGAAAGAAGACCGAGAATATAATATATGACAATGGTTAAAGTTAAGTAACGTTTTTCGGTAAGGCCGATCGTGGACAATATATTAGATTTTAATGTTTTTTTTTAATTGATTATTTCTATTATGTAATAAACTCTGGCCGTAATCATTACGTTTAATTAAGCATACTCACACAACTTATTTTGCCTGTTTTCTACGGGAATATAATAAAGTCGCATCAGTATCGCTATCTCTTAGCCGGGGAATTCATCTGTAGGTTCTAAGATCTATGTATTACAAGCTTTGATAAAGTATTTTCATTTCAAGTGTCTGTCTGTACAAAAAGAAAAATACTCTAGAAAATACTCGACTAAAACCAATTTTCTTAGTGGCTTTTCTTTCGTTACGCTTGATATGATATGTTGAATGTACGTTTTCGAGAAAAAGTATACGCGTAATCGAAAAAATATATTTTATAACAAACATGTAAAATTTAAGAGAAAGATAAACTACAATGTAAATTTTGGCGAGAGTTTGTACAAAATACTAATGAGGGGGCATGGAAGTATTTAGGGGGGGGGGGGGGGACTCAAAATGTTTAGTAGGTACTGATAGTAATATTTTGGTGGCGTTATCTCATTCTGATGCTCCCACACAGAAGTATCTTATCTTACTCACTGTGTGAGAGCATCAGCCAATAAACTAGTTTTATAAGTTATAACCATTTCATCTCAATAGCCCGATTTGTCAAATTCCATATTGTACAATAGTTCCATCATCTATCCACATACCAAAAAACTGTATTTTTTATTTTATTTTATGTAAAGGGCCTCTCAGTGTTGGCTTCGGCTCCACTGATGCCCATCAAAGGACCGGGCTGCGACCCGAGATTTAAGTTAAATAAAGCATAATAATAGCAAAAGATTTTCCATACATATTGGAGCTAACACTCAAGGACAGAACCGGTACTTACTTTCACGACTAAGCTAAATATCTGATATGAAACGTGGACTCAGTGCCTGTTACTTGCCGTGGACTAGGCTATTGAAACTAGGCACGACCTAGATAGGAACCTAGACCAATAGTAGATTGCTCGTGATTTTAATATATGTATGTATGTTTGCATTTGACTGGTCTTGTGGCTCATTTGGTAGTATGTCTATCTGCTGAACTATAAGTCGTGGGTTCGATCCCCACCCAGGGCAAACATTTGTGTGATGAGCATGGATGTTTGTTCTGTGTCTGGGTGTTTCTATGTATCATATGTATATATATAAAAAAAAGTATATATGTATTCTATCAGCCACCTAGTTCCATAGTACAAGCTTTGTTTAGCATGGGCTAGATGGTGTTGTGTGAAATGTCCACATTTATTTATTTATTTATTTATATAATATGTATACTCGTATACAAGTAATTCTAATTTGACCACATTACCACCTCCTTATATAGTCTAAAAGGATTGACCGATTTCGATGTGCGAGTTGTTGTAAGATTTGTCTTTACTTTCAGAATGTCTTAAGCTACATGTTGGTATTTGTCAAGGGCGTCGCCAGCCTATGGCCCAGGGGTTAAAGTTAATATTATGGAGGAGAAAAATATGAATTAAAGGTACAGGTACAATTGCACGGCCTTAGGACTTTGGTTGCTTTGCAGTTGGCTACATTTTTCAAATCTCTAGTTGCAGCTGCCCCCCTTGCCCCCCCTTGGCGACGCCCTTGGTATTTGTAGTTTTAATTCTTGCGATTTGCCATTTTTAACCCCCGATCCAAAAAGAGGGGTGTTAGTTTGACATGTGTATCTGTCTCCGGCATCGTAACTCTCAAACGGATGGACCGATTTTGATCTAAACAGTTTTTTTAATTGGACAGAGGATTTGATCGGGAATGTTCTTATCTATGTTTCATTAAAATCGGTCCAGCTTTTTTATGTCGAAGGTTTTTAAGTTTACTCACTAGTATTACTATTTATAAATATAACTTCCGCAAAACATTAAAATTGCGCTTTTCGATAACCATCTATGACAAAAAAGTAATATTATAAGATTTTTTATAAAAGTGTTCAAATAAATACATTTTAGTGTCTTAATGCAGTTTCTTTTTAAAAACCTATATAATTTTCAGATTCCGGTGTACACTTGAGAGCTAATTCCCATTCCAGATCACAGTGACACAGTCTTAAACCACATCCGGGTGCTGCTTGCGGGTCGCTGGTTAGCTCGCGATATGCACGAAAGATAGTAAGTACTTAAATTAAATCAAAATAATTTTCCCGTAACGATAAGTAGTAAACAATAGTTTGTAATTATGACAAAGGTCACGAACCCTGGTGTCTGTGGAGATAAAAAAAAAGAACACTTTCTGAATAATCAGGTGTTACAACCACATTTTGACACAATAAAAAAATTACATAACAACATTTGTAGAACTTGTGTTGCTTATAAGAACGCCGTGCCCACATTACCTGACCGAGCACGGAACCTGCACTGATCGCTATAACCACTGAACCGGACCACATAACTGAGTATAATTGGACGTTATGTACTAATTGTTTTCGGTCACTGATTATTTGGGATAGATAGATAGATAGATAGATTCTTTATTTGCATACAACATGAGGAATTTGTACATAACTTTGACTTGTTTGTTGAAAGTTTCCGACAGCCTAGTCGGGAGACCGTCTGACTTGCGATCCGCAGGTCCTGGGTTCGAATCTCACGGCACGCACATCTGTCTTTTCGAAGTTATGTGCGTATTGTTGATTGCCGCCAACTTCAAACGGTGAAGGAAAACATCGTGAGGAAACCTACATGTCTGAGAGTTCTCAATGATCTTGAAGATGTGTGAAGTCTGCCAACCCGCAGCCTATACCCCAGCGTGGCAGACTATGGCCTAACCCTTCTCACAGTGAGAAGATGGCCCGTTCGCAGCAGTGGGACAGTTTGTACAAACAGGGCTGATTGTGTTGTTGTTATGTTTGACTTGTTTTGAGTTTTTTTTTATATGTTATGTGGTTATGACTTATTTTGATACTATCGATGAATGGCGTTGTTTGTTAAATGGTTAGTCGTTCGGATGGAGAATAAAGACATTGAGGGCGCCGCTGTCCTTATTCCAATGTTTCGTTCGATCAAGACATTAGTTCCCATTTTTATCCGACTACGTAAGAAGGAGGGTTATGTTTTTCAAGCGTGTGTTTGTATTTATGCATACAAACACACGCTTGAAAAACATAACCCTCCTTCTTATTATATGTATGTGTGTAAGTATATTATGTATGTATGTTTATATATGTACGCCGAATCGCCTACAGCCTAAACGGCTTGACTGATTTTGATGTGCGAGGTGTCGTTAGATTCGTCTTCACTCTGAGTAGCTTAGATTGTATTATTTTATAATAATAAAAATACCAGCAACAACAAGCGCAGCGTAGGACGACCAGCCACGAAATGGACAGACTGATGACCTCATACAAGAGGCGGGAAGACGCTGGATGCAAGCCGCGCGTCAATCGGTCTTTTTGGAATTCTATGGGGGAGACCTATGTCCAGCTGTGGACTTCTTATGGCGAGATGATGATGATGAATACATACATCTCATCAATTAAAGTAAAATAAATCGTTTTTTTGTAACCTCCAATGGACTTTTTCGTAATAAATAAGTGATTTTACTAGAATTATTCTAAACTATGCGCATTTATAATCTTTTACAGTTTACGCATACTTTCTCACAAAAACGTACAATCAACAGCGTATCAAGCGTAACGAAATCGTAAGTTAGACTACCAAAACTGCTTTTTAGTCAGGTATTTTGTTTTTCGTTTAATCTAGATACTTGCTTGTCACGATATTTATTTATCTAAATATACTAGTGTGTTTCACGACAGTGGGTTCATAAACCAACATCATCATCTTAGGCACAAGAAGTCCACAGCTGGACATACCCCCATGGAATTCCAAAAAGACCGGTTAGAAGCGGTTTGCATACGTTTTAAACACCAAACTACTGAATCGATTTTGATGAAATTTCTATGGACTAATCTGACTATATTCTCTCAAATACTTTTTAATTGATTTATAAATGATGGAGTTATGAGGTAACAAACATAAAAAAAATACAACCAAAATGACAACCAAATTTTTTGAAGTCGGTCGATTTTGCCTTACCATATTTCCTAAATACATTCTAGGATTATACATATTACATATATTTCCAATGAGCGAAAGAGAGGTCCGATTCAGCGTATTTTAAGCCTTAAAAGGCTTACTAAAAGTTACGTCTCTGATCTTTACGCCTTTTAAGCCTTTTCTATGAACAGAAGTTGCGCCACTGTCGCGGGCGACTCCGCGTCCAATCTAACCGGTTAGACGACTGGATAGACCACTCTTTCTGTCGTTTCACTTTACTTTTTTGACGCATATTTGTACTTTACTATTACTATGTTGATCTATCGAGATCAGGGGGCATACTGACTTCGTGAACGCTAGTGGAATAGAAAAGTAAATGTATGGGATTGATATTGGTTGACGAAATGTCATGTGACGGCACGACACAGTTTCATAGCATTTCCAAGCGTAAGCGTTTGTAGAAATATAAACGGTTGCCATATGTCTTAGCCAGCTGTTCTTATAGTTTTTTCAACACACTTGCTCGTAAAGTGGCCCTTATTCAACCGTTTTTATGGCCGAAAAGTATCCTATAAAACACGCGGTCTTTTGACTTTTCTATTACGCACTAGTGTCTTTACTTTACAGTTTTTTTTATTTCAACAAAGAGTTTTTACTTAAATTAAATATTTCAGTTATAAAGGGGTGTTTTTTCCTCGCAAGTGTGTTGAAAAACGTCGTATGAAACGCGTGTGCATTATGGTCATTACACTCTCGGCTCTATTGCGCCCTCGCCTTCGGCTCGGGCTGCAATTCCGCCTCGACTGTAATAACCAACTTAGCACACCTATATCATAATGTACTATTTTATATAAAATATGTCAAAGAAACTGGTCGTAAACTATCGACTTGCACCACTGAGGTATGTTGAATGTAGAACTAAGAGATTGATTTCATTAAAATCACAATTTTTCATCAACTTCTGAGTGACACTACGGGACACCGGTGAGCGTATAAAAGGTTAACGTTTTATCGCCCAGGTACTTCTGGGCGACCGAGCTCCACTCGGATTTTTATGACTGAAAATACGAGCAAACCCGGGTTCACTAAAAATCAAACCTAGCAAGATGGATTTACCGTCCCCTAATCTACCTGCAAACCAAATTTCATTAAAATCGTTGGAGCCGTTTCCGAGATTCAGATTATATACATATACAAGAATTGCTAGTTTCGCTCGATACTACGCGATTTTCCCTCAGGATTTGAAATTAACAGAAAAACCATAATATTTATATTAATGAGGAAATTTGAACCTTATCGTTACAAAAATAAAACTTGTTTTCGAAGCACGTGTGATATAGAAGATTTATATATTTTCTAAATGCGATAATATAATCTAAATGGGCTTTCACAGAAAATGTACGAAGGAAAAGTGCTCAGTCATCTCAGTACGTTTATGTACCAGGATATGAGGAAAAGTGGGTTGAACATGAATTTCTAGAGGTTGAGTGTAATCTGGTGTCTTTAAATCGCGAATGAATGGGTTTCTTTTAGGTAAGCGTGCTCCATCGTGTGTCGCTACTAGGTCAGCGTGTTCCATCGTGTGTTGCTTTGCTACGTCTCTTAGCATCTAAATAAATTTTATTTTACTAATGAGAATGAATGAATGTGAATGAATGAATCTTCTAGATCGTCGAGCTTCATCCTCGGCCATACCGTCGCTTAACATGAGACGAGCTGTCGATTGCTGAGGCAGCATGTTTTAGCGCACCTATATGACAAGATATTTTTTTTTAATGTAGAAATAGGTTTGCGCTTGACCGCCAACTCGCCTGATGTTAAGCGACGTGGAATATTGTTAATGGACTTGGTGCCACGAGGACTTTCGTTCTGATTCTTAGAAATAATAAAACTCAAACTCATACTCAGAAAAAATAAATATAATGTTCTAGCAAGGTCCACTTTACTTGTACAAGAATGCCATGATCTTTCACTACCAGAACCGACATCCGCAGATTGGAAAGGCGCCGTACATTAAGGAACGTCTTCCGCCGAGAACAATGCTAGTAAATCAACGCTCTACTTATCGCGGAGAATCGTCACGACTCGCTACACACAGACGATTCAATAATGGGGGAGGTATTGTCTTACGTGGACAGGGATATACGATGGGATGCGAGGCAGCGCGATAACAGAGTCTGTATGTCTGTAACGGCTACTCTATGCGATGCGATGGGGTTTGGCTTGGAAATTACTCAACAATATTAATTGAGGTGTTGTATGACTAGTGTTATGGGACTAGGGATATGCGATGCAGCGCGAAAATAGCGAAATGAATATCAGAAAAGCAAATAAAAAAGTACCATGTCTAATAATGTCTACTAAAATTGTGAGATATGCGAGTTTACAACAAAGTATAAACATTCATATTACTAATTTATAGACGGTTTAAAAAAAAATCACATTCGACGGGCTTGAATCGGCATGTACCAAACAGTACTTGCGAGTCTTTACCATTTCGGCCACGGGTGTGTCAAGTGGGATGTAGGAAAGTTTTGAACAGTCTGAGCCGATATTTTGGCATTTAAGTATGCCTTGAAATTTCTTAACAACCATTGCCCTTTACATATAACTGCTTGACAGTTGAATAATTGGCAAAGGCTTGGTACTTGACTAGGTAGATTCTGCAAGTTTTAATTCAGATACAGATACAGATTTTATTGGTGAATCATTACAATATGTCACACGTTAAAAAACACTATACAATAACAAAATCATAAAAATAATAACAATAACATAAGTACATATGATTCATTGATTCATATACATGCTATTATGTCATTTGTTACTACGCAAGTAATACTTTGCTCCGAAATATTCTTTTAGTGAGTAGTAGGCTTTGCTGACCAAGAACTTTTTCAACCACAGCAGTATACAATATAAGCATAGCGTTGATTAGATTGTAATGCGGTATACTTTACAGAATACCTCATTGGAAGACAAGCGGTATGAAGACGGTTGATGCAAGCCGCTTCAACAGTCTAGCAGTGGATTTCTTGTAGCCGAAATGATGGTAATGATACTTTAATTCTCAGGAAGACCTTGTGTTTATTTATTTAATTCATGCACTATCCTTACAGGATTTTCCTATTGCGATAGTGCAAGTCAATATGCTAGTCTACAGTATTATTTAATTAGTTACATTTACAAGCATAATAAAATTATCTATCTTAAAAATAAGTAAACAATTATCTCATAAATATCAAATTATACGAATTCGTAATTGATTATTATTATCGTCAAACTAAAAAGAATGTCAAATAAATAATATGTTGTGTCGAGGGATCGCTTAGCGTATCATAGCAAACCTTTGTTCTCATGGGACAACGAATAAAGGGGTAAAGCACCTGGCAAATAAACAATCTCGTGCAATAAAATGCACAGCAGTTGTGTGAATCGGAAAACTTAATCAGTATTATATCTCACACGCTGAGAAGCACTTTACCACACGAAATATTTGATTATAAGTAAAACTTTATAGGTACGTAAGTTGAAGTGATATTGGGCAGGGCACATAGCACGTAGAACTGATGGCCGATGGGGCCGAAAAGGTCTCGAGGAGACCACGCACCTGCAACCAAAGTTTATGATGACCAACCGAAAGGATGCTGCGCAAGCTGCTACCATCAGGTCTTCTTAGAAATCCATGGGGAAGGTCTTTGTTCAACAGTAGTCTTCTTGTGGTTGTTATATGTGGCCAAATTGATCGTTATATATCGCTATTTATTTATTTATTTATAAAGTTCACCTACACTGTGTACATCTATACATTGACAATAAAAAATCATACAAATAAAATACAGCTTAATGACACAATAATTACAGGTGAAGTCAGCATGCATAAATAATAAGCGAAAAAAAAATAGAAAAGAAAAAAAAAAGAAAAGTTTTTGTTTAATTCAAAAGAGGGAGCGAGGGAGGATGGGGAGGGGGGCACCCCTCCCCCCTTCAATGAACGTTTACCCCAAGGTAGGCATTTTCGCGTACACTGCTTTTGTCGTCGAGATTTTGGATTAGGGGGATGAATTTACCCTAAAAAGGGCTAAGTTTGCTGCGGTGCTTTTTTTACCGGCCGATTTTTATAATATTTACCACAAAATTTGTCAATAGGTTGGCGGGACAAAAGGTTGTGAAGTAATAATATATGTATAATAATAATAATAAGTTGTGTTCGTGAGGTCTACTGTTCGCAATACGACCAGTTTACTGTACTTTCATAAGACATCGTGAAATAGGTAACATATGTACGGTCCATAGATTATTACGTTACTAAACAATATTAATTTCAAGTAGACGTATATTTACGTTCGGCTTCCCGAGAAAGCAAAACACAGGATTTTATGCCATCAGAAAGCGAATACCGTGACCACAGTCAATAGCACTAGCAGTAACTCAACTTTAGGTTTTTAATTTTGTTATGTACCAACTAGCAGTATTTTGCGGTTTCATTCGTGGTATGATGAAAAACGGTGATGATAGTATTATCGTTATACAACATAATTGTAAACTATAATAATTATGACAAATTTAAGAAAAACAATTTGATAAGAAAAGATGTACAACATAAGGACGTAGGTAATAGGGGTATAAATCTTAAAACCATAGCAGTACCTATAGCTTACAAAAAATATATAAAATGGTTGTCTGTATAATAAAATTATAAAAAAAAAATCGTCGGTTTACGGACGATAATTTTACGTAATAACGATGCGTCACAAGCCGAACGCTTAGGCCGATCGTGCCTCTCTATCGCTTGTTCGGCGCTCTCGCTTGCACGCTCGGCTCAGGCGGAACGTGACAATGAGTCATGCTTTTACGTGCGTGCAGCCGGCGTTCATCAATTTATAAGACGTTATCACGTCAAAAAAAGGGAGGGTACGATATAACCTTATTCTATTAATATATGATAGAAGAAGAATATTGTCCTGTTACTACGCGACACCAATATTACGTGGCATCTTACCCTCTAATACCCTCTCCATTCCTTGTAGCCCTCTAATCACGGCCAGATGTGGCGTCAAAAGAGCTCATCTTTGATGCTCTGCCTACTCCATAATGTAAACCAAGGTCTACCCGAGTTCTAGTACACTAGGCATAGCTTCTATCATATGGACATATGTAAGTTGCGTATGCTTTTAATAAACACGGCGTGGTTATTTGCTAGTTTTATTTGTATGTAATCTCACAAAACGAGACATGTCTTACTGCCAACACTGTACCAGACGCGACCACAGAATAGCTAAGTGAGTAACGCATCTAACCGGTTGTGTGACAGAGAAGACGTATTTAGCCGTCATTAGACCACTCTCGCTTCCGGGAAGAGTTGCGTCGACGCAGTGATATCGCATGCGCTCTATGGAGATTGCATATATTTAGATACTTACCGTTTACTGTGTGGTTATGCTATTTGATGTAAAACATTTAATGAGGCGGGTCATACCCGACGGCGAAGAAGGTAGGGTTGTTAAAACTGATACAGTCCGTGACTAAGAAAGCCGCTAAGTTTTTAAGCAAAGCCGCTGACGGACAGCCAGACGGGTATGTCAAAACTATAAGGGTTCCGTGTTGACTACGGAACCATTAAAATTCAATTCGAACGCCATTAAGAGCTGCTGTAAATTTTAAACTTGAGTAGTGATTGGTCAACTGGGCGTTACAAAACAAATTTCTATATTAAAAGAAAAACAAAATACCCGACTGTAGAAAAGCGTTTTTGCAGTCTAACTTTTACCTATTATGTTTGCTTTTTAACGATATTGTTACATTTGATAAGCTGTTGAATGCACGTTTTTTGTGAAAAGTATGCGTAAAATCGCTGTAAAATGTTACAAGTACGTATTCTTTAGAATAATTCTATTGGAATCTAAATACTTATTTACTAAGAAAAAGTTCGTTGAAGAAGACGAAAAGACGCATTTTTATTTTTTCCGAGAGTCATATAATATTATAAAATATATATATATATATATAAATAAATAAAAAATGATAAATATAGCCTATGACATTCAAGGAGTGTAGACGAATCTAACGACATCTCGCACATCAAAATTTGTCAAGCCATTTAGGCTGTAGACGCTCATATAGAAACGTACATACATACGTACATACTCACATATATACGTACATAGATTAACTCGAAACACATAATTCTCCTTCTTACGCAGTTGGATAATAACCCACATTATAGCGTTGACTATAAAAAAAATGTGAACTTGACTCCATCGAAATTCATAAGCGCTTCTCTCGAGAAAGATTCCCACGGCCAATATTAATAGACTTTCTAAACAATACAAATTTATTCCGTTCTCTTCCTGGAGTGAATGACCTCTTGTGCAATCAGTATACAAGGTCAGCACGTGAACTTGTGCCTCGTTTGGAAGTCGGGTCAACTACGTGGATGCGTGCTGTGACCTTTATAGGCAGCGGGGTGAATGCCGCAGCTATCTCGCTCTAACACGTTTTATTTTATTTATAAGCTGAAAGTTGGTACACTGCCATTACATTTCTCATGCATATGCCAAAATCTATACGCAATGATTTCGGACTACTTTCTTGATTCGTACAGCGCAGGAGTGGAATGCCATGCTACATTATTTATATCTCGAGAAAGAAATTAAAAAGAGAAGAAAAGAAAAATGCAAATATCTGAACAGATGCAAAGCAAAGCATGCCAGTTGATGCAGAGATCGAAAACTTATCTCGTTTTTGCACACCGTTAATGACAAAGGTAGATCACATTTCAGTATTCATTCATATTCACATTCAATATAATTATAGTTGAAAACATTTAAACAATCACCTTCAAAATACGCAATTTCGTTTAATTGGATGACATATTTTGATATATTTGTTTTAAAAACCAAAGCACAGAACCGATTTTGATTAAATTTATATGGGACCACCACTAAAATATGACCTATCTAAAAAAAGTCACTGAAATGAATTCATAATTGGTGAAGTAATCACATAAAAAACATACAAAATTAAATAAAACAAAAAAATACAGTCGAATTGAGAAACTCCTCCTTTTGGAAGTCGCTTAAAAATTGGAAAAACTTCTTTTCGCAACAATACTTTCTTTCCTTTCGGTCATTTGAAAGCTAAGAACACGTTTATCAGTTTGTTCATCCGATCCACGCTGTCCATTGTCGTCATCCTATCTCATTATATCACACAGTGACACCAGCTGTTGTGTTATAAAGCACCTTGTATGGGCGAGTTTCACTTTCGTTCAGACGCGACTTCTTATTTATAGGACTTTTATATAATGCTAGCCAATGAGACTTTATCTATAGAGAGGTTTTACTCATTGAATATGGAGTAGAAGCATGGCAAAACTCAGTTCTCAGTACTTTTGAAAACAACACCAAAATATATAAGTCGACGATACTAAAAGGCCCTAACTTTTAGTAGCGTGGCTTTATATATTTTGGTGTTGCACTTTATAAACACACAGGATGGCATTGTCATTGTTGTTGTTCACAAGTCACGACATGCGTCTAACAGCTTTGCCTGACCTGTCGCGACTGAAGACGAGTCGGGCGATTACCTTACTTGAGGCTTGCCACGCAGAGCCGGGGATAACCTATCTATCTCTAAAATCTTGAACTCTAGTCGTTATTACTTGGCTCGACATCCAATAGATGCTAATTCCGCATCCGACTGAACGAACTTAGACATACATTGCTTCAATTATTTTTTTAAATTTGTCCACTTGTCTGGCGTCTGACAGGACGAGGAGCGAGGGGCCGAAGGTTTAGTGTTTTTTTTTTAAATTTTTGCATAATTTACGCAAGAAAACTATCCTAGACATTGTTTTCGTCTGACTGCAAGAAGGAGGACAATGTTTTTGAGGTTAAGATGTGGTATGTTTGTATGTATATTTATACTAGCTGCGCCCGCGGTTTCAGCCGTATAGTGTAAAACAGTGTTGGTGATGATATCATAAAACGTAGCCTATATCCTCAGCTATATCTGTACGAAATTTCATAAGAATCGGTTTAGCCGATAAATAAGGTATAATGTACATACCATTTTTGGTTTTGATTCACATTTTTTTTACGCGTACGAAGTCGCGGCTACGGCTAGTCATCATCTCAGCCACAAGAAGTCCACTGCTGGACATAGGTCTCCCCCATGGATTGGAAGTAAGCGGCCTGCATCCAGCGTCTTCCTGCCACTTGTATGATATGTATGATATACGGCTTGTCATGCCGTATATTAAATCAATATTTCCCAATGAATCAACGAAAGTCAGCTCGAGCTCCAAAAACCCGCCATATTTGGAAATGTCCAGTGAAAGTGATTGTGAAATGGCGACAATTTTCATAAAGAAGTAATTTGTGATGAAAGCCGACGAAAGCCAAGTAATGGGGTGTCGGTTTCTTGATGGATCACCATGTGGAGCCACAGAGTTGCTACCTATACTCACAATCTAAGTATGTATCTAAGTATGTATTTACAAACTAGTAGTTCTATCCTACGAGCAGTAGACCTCGCGAGAGAGATTATTTGCAGCTCACCTTGGGTCATCTGTACATAATACCTACTTTATAGTTGGCTTTAGGAGGCTGTATATACAATTTTGGCCGATTTCGCAATTTTAAGCTTGCGTTCTACAAAAGTATTAAACACAATACAATCTACGAAAATTCCTCAATACCACGCCGCTATAGTACGCTCCTATCTCTTTTTGAGAAGACACAATAACGGGTTTTCTGGTTTAAAATTAATAATACAAAAATAGGATAGGTATATTTAGATGCCCTGTTGCACGCAATCTCAAGTCGGTTGTCATATCTCGACAACCACGTGACCAATTCTGTTTATTTTTACGTCAAGTTGTAATAATTGTATATTTTATCTTCCTACCAAATATCATTAAAATCGGTTAGTAATTAACGCCGCAATAAACTTCCCCCCTTTAAGGGAACCACCCCTCCTATCAACAATCGCCGATTTTTTTTAACAATCTATAGAAACTGTACGCCAAGTTTCATCAAAGTTGGTTCAAAATTACGCCCTGTACGCGAGTATTAACATACAAACAAACAGACAGACGAAAGAAAATTTGGCCAGTTAATGCAGAGACGCTTCGCTCGCTCAGTCAAAAGAAGTATATATGTATTCTATCAGCCATCTAGTTTCCATAGCTTTGCTTAGTTTGGGCTAGATAATGTTGTGTGAAATGTCCATCAAGATTTATTATTATTATTGCCTTTCAACTGTATGGGTTTGGGTTGCCTGAAATAGATGTTTTTTTTGACGTGATAACGTCTTACAAATCGATGAACGCCGGCTGCACGCACAAAAAGTATAACTCATTGTCACGTTCCGCCTGAGCCGAGCGTGCAAGCGAGAACGCGGAACAAGCGACAGAGAGGCACGATCGGCCTAACCGTTCGGCTTGTGACGCATCGTTATCACGTAAAATTATCGTCTGTAAGCCAACTTTACAGACAACCATTTTTTTATTATTATAAAAGCGAAAGTACCTCTGTCACTTGTCTGTTTGTCTGTCTAATATATAATTATTTGTATTATATAGATCTACGATTGACCACCGATTGACGGTGGAAAAAAAAGAAAGAAACATGGATTGAAGTGATTAATATTTATAACTGTTAATTGATGAATTACATAAAAGGTAAGGTTATATACACGTGTCTACAATCTGAACCGAATCCAATAACGAATTTCTCATTTTTGTTCACAGTGGCTGACTTCAAATTACGATGTTTCTATCTTCACTGATGTTATACGAAAGAAAGGTATGACCTGAGTTTTGGCGGGAACGTCTTAGTAACGTGTTGTTGCTTTGTTTTATTTTCCTAAACTTGTGTTATTTTGTACATTAATGCTATAAAAATGGTGGTGTTTTATTCATTAAGTGTTCGATAAAGTGCGTGAGTGTGGGCAAGTGAAATAAAGCAGTAAAACATGTGATTTTACGTTGTCGGCAAAACTCCATAGAAGCTTCTAGTAAAGTCACCACCACTTTACTGAAGCAGGATTCGATTTATAAATTGACTGTATACGTGACTTAGATTGTGACTAGAACATTTACAACTTGTTTTATTCAAGAAACTTGAAAAAATCCTAATACTTGACACAAATGCTTTAATGCGGGTCCAATACAAAAAAGAAGAAGAAGGTATGACCTTATTATGAAGTAGTTTGACCACAACTTACTTCTCTACTTACTAATATAAGTTACTTGTAACATTATGGAGTGACTTTCCCAGAACACATTTCTGCTTGTAAAAGACTTCAACGCGCTCCGTAGAGAATCTGTACGAGTATGTATGGATAAGGAGGTCCAATATCCTACAAAAGTATGTTTACCAAACATAATCGAAAGGAGTTAGGTAGTAGCTTATGAAGTTATAGTTTAAGAGTTATATAGTCAGTAAGAATTATAGTTTCTGGGGGTTTTTGAGTTTTCTAAACTTATAGTTGTACAATAAAGTAATTGTCGTAAGCTTTAACATTGATATTTATTGGCAGTAAATCACATATATTGTTGCATATTCAAAAAAAAAATTGTTTTTTTAACTGACTCCCAAAAAAGGAGGTTCTCAATTCGACTGTTTTTTTTGTATGTTTGTTAAGAAATTACTCCGCCAATTATGAATTGTTTTTGATGCTTCTTTTTTGTTTGGTGGGTAATTCTTCAGAGGTGGTCCCATAAAAATTTTCTAAAAATCGTAAACCGATTTTCATAAAATTTTAATAGTGAACCGTACTTAGGTTTTTATAACAATTTAACTAAAAATATACCATCCAAGTAAACGAATTGCGTATTTTAAAGTTGACTTTTTACAGTTTTTTAAACTATAATTGTTTTTGCCCACAGGTCTTCGGGCATGCGGCAGATGTGTCCAGCCCAATTCCATTTTAAGCTGGCAGCTTTTTGTCCTACATCCATGATTTTTGTTTTGGAGCGCAGCACGGAATTCCTAACTCGGTCAATTAGTTTGACTCCAAGTATACTGCGCTCCATAGCTCTTTGGCAAACCCCGAGCTTGGACCTTTCATGTAGCGGCTGGAGTAAGGAAGCTCTAAATCGATAAAAGTGGAAAGAGGGAAGAGAGGCCTTTGCCCTGCAGTGAGACAGTAATGGCTGAGAAAAAAAAATGTGTTTGAATTATCACAGAAACAATTGTTTTTTTTAAATAGGCAATTTAAAGTTCTGTATTTGTATTATTTTGTAACAAGTTTTCACTTTTCCAACAATTCCGAAATGACACAACACAACAAAACATGCACCAGTTCTGCCTCAAACCAAGCACGGCCGGATTTGAATAACAAACACATAGTTCCGAATTCAGAGCAAACCTAACTTAGGTGTCTCCTCCACGTGCGAAACTAAACTCTTTAAGGCGCATGCGTGTATGAATATTTAATTTTTTGGCACGCTCTAACGTTCAAAAATAATGTACCTGGACTCCAGCCCACATAATTTGCACATGTTTTTTGTATTTCCAGTAGGTACGTGGGTAACTTTACCTATGTGTAATTTTTTTTTTAATCAAAGACTTTTATCCTAAAAGATTAGCAGTTCAAACATTTGTTAATTAATGAATCAAGTAATTTGAAATGAATACATACATCTTTTGAAAAAAAAAAACAAGAACCTATGAAAAAAAAGTACATAGTTTGAAACGGAATCAAAGTTACCCACGTTGACTGTAGTTAAAACATTTAGTAAAAAGTCTATCTAATATGTCCAAATTTGTAAAATGCGTATTAGACGCAAAATGATAATATAATAAAATTTCAAAAAAGTTTTGTCACGTCGATGAAATTCATAAGTTATTTTTAGGGTACTGTAGTAAACCAGGAACCCTTTCACCATGTGCGTCTGTCTGTCCGCGGCTTTGCTCAAAGACTGTTAGGACTACAAAGCTCTAATTTGGCATGAACATACACAGAGTTGAGTTGAGAATAACCCCGCAGGACGTTTAGGCTACGAAAGTTTTTTTTTTTTTATTAGCCCTGTTTGTACAAACTGTCCCACTACTGGGAACGGGCCATCTTCTCTTTGTGAGAAGGGTTAGACGAGAAGGGTTACGAAAGGTTAGATAGAAACAATATTGGGGCCAATTCTTAAGGCTGAACTCTTAAAATAACTAAATTAAAAAAACATCGAATTTTGTATGAGAATTTCGTTCATTTCGGTACAAGTAAAAACTTATATACACGTAAAACATTTTCCTTTCATGGCAGTTGAGTAAGAAAAAATCGCACGTGCAAATGACCTACTACACTGACATAACACCAATTTGTACTACAATACCTACAAGCAAAGTGAGCAGAATGTTAATGATGCATCCATTGACGCATTCATGTGAAGATTTCGAGCAGATGACGTAATTAGAAAACAGTGGTTACGAAACTTGGGTGTAATGCCGTGGGATTTTCCCATCGGAGTCAAGGTTGGGTCACTGATCTCATTGTGGGTACTTTATGGGCGTATTTTGAGAAGTGGTGAGAGTATATTAAAATAAAAACTATCTACAGATATACACGAGAACGATAGCAGTCAAGCGCAAACCTGAATATTCATTGTTTGATTATAAAAATACCTACCTATAATTTATGAATATTTTTGAATCGAAAGCTCAATAAAAGCTGAGCATCCTTTCGTTGGCAGTTTACGTCGGAATAAAGCAAAAAAAAATAATGGCCAAATGTGTCACTCGCACATCAAAATCGGTCAAGCCATTTTGGCTGTAGAAGATAATATAGAAACATACATACATACCCACATACTAATATAATATACTCGAAATACACACCCCTCTCTGCGCAGTCGGGTAAAAATACTGAACACGTGCTAGATAATAAAATATGTTTCTCCGATCTCATTCATCAAACGGGCCGCGAACCTCGAATAGAACACCTGCCGAGGTCATTGCACCTGTCAATCTGTCAAAAGCCAGCCGAAAGATCGTGGCGAGCCGTGGCTTAGTTCTTTTAGTGGCATTTCTTTTAAAGTGGAGTTAACGCGTGCAGCTATCTCTCTTGCGCATCACAACATTTTTAAACATAATAAAATAATTGCTTAGGTATATTAGAAAAGCTTTTTCTTACGCAAGATATATCTACGATTGACCACCAACTAGCCTGATGTTAAGCGGTGACGGTGTGGCCGAGGATGGAGCTCGTCTATCTAGATGATATCTGTTCACTATAGCCTTGAATGTTCTAAGATGTTCTCAGGAAACAGTGAGTGAAAGTGAGATTGTTTATTTGGATTTAGAAATATTTAAAAAAGTTTTATTCAGACATCACTTATACAAGACGAAGAAAGCCAATTTAAAACATATCAAAGATAACTTTTTTTTAATATTTTCCTATCAAAATAAACAAATTCATTTCTCACTTTCAGTGAAAATTTTGTTCAGTAGTTTGATTAACTGCAAATAAATAATTTGAATTTGATTTTTAAGCCGAAATTGTGCATTTTGAACTCGGTTGTTTCAGTTTTTTGAACTATAATAATTATTATCTTATTGCTTAGACTTCAAAACTCGATTTCCAGTTTTCTAAGGTTTTCTAGTCTTTTTTGTTAAGAAAATATAAAAATCCGTTAAATTTGTTTCATTTCAATCAATTTCCAGTGTTAAACTGTGATAGGCCAGAAATAGTTGACGCAACTTTTTTATTATTTTTACGTGATCTGTGGTAAAAGTTGTTCATAATCATCAACAACGGACCATTAGTTATCAGTGAAAATAAAAATGTACCGAAACATCTATTTACCATATAATGACCCGTGGACGTGCCTTCGAACCGATCCGGAGAAAGTATGACCGGTCAGCGGTCACTTCTCCGAATATTTTGAATCTATAATTCGTTCACAGCTTCGATTGTAGTGAAAGTGAAAATTAGTGTCTGGGTTTTTAGATTTTTTAGCATACGGATTAACATTGTTGTAAAATCTGTTCGGAAATTGTGATTCTTCTAGAGTCTAGAAACGACAATTTCAAAGGCTCGTTCTTGTAAAATGTTCAAAAAACTTTAAAATGATTTATCCATGATTCAGGACATTTACTCTCTAATAACTTTCATTATTCTCGTGTAGAACACAGATAGAAACTGACAGGATCATCATCTGTCAAAACAGACAAGTAATAGTTGTTTCTTTTGTATTGGACCCGCGTGATTCGTGTATTTGCCAGTATTAATTATTAAGGTTTGTTCTAGTTTCATGACTAATATAAATCATATAGTATTGTAGTCTCAGTCTAAATCGGGTTACTAAGATTTCTTCTCTAAAGATTTAGTCATGCTATAGTAAAGTGGCGGGGACTATACAGGAAGTCAGGAAGGCATGTTTCACCACTTTTCACTAACCTCTACCCGTGTTAGTTATGAAACACTAAATTAATAATACACTGCCATTTATACACATCAAACGCCATTAAAATACACATTTATAAAAGTAAAACATGCTGGAACACATGATTGTCTAAAGTTCCGGCCAAAAAGCAGTGTTAATCTTTAGTTTTTTCTTTAGAACAAAGTCGGTTCCATTATTATTATGGTTATTTCCACTTGTGTAATGTATGACAGCGACACTGACATAACTATTATATTCTTCATACAACTATAGGTAGAGACAACTTAGAAGTTGCGTCGCTGAAATTTATACACTATTACTTCCGTAATGAAGCAAGAATTTCTAGACTCAAAAATTCTGTACAGCGATGCAACTTCTGAGTTATAAGGTAGTCAAAAAGTATATAATTCGTAATGAACATCAATATTGCCAATAGCAATTTTGATTGCATGATTTTATAGTTTATCATTGATGAGAAAGTTAAATTAAACATCATTAACTGATGTTACAGTAAAAGTATAGTTAAAGGCAATAAAACACGAAATTGATTTCTCATCAAATTAGAATTGCCCTTTATTGATAATTCTGATATCGAAATGACAGTGAAAGTGATAAATATTTGGTGTTATGCAAAAATAGAGTTTTCCCTTTCGTTCATCTCACGGTCAACGTAGAGAGCTTTAAGAGAAACTATAGAGATGAGTTCATTAATTTATCATCGATTTATGCAATACGATTAATCGAAAATGTTAAAAACATAGTAATCGTGTTTTTTATGTACAAAAAATTAAGCGATTTTTATTAATTACATTCGTCATTTCTAAATGACGAATAATTATAGTTTAAAAAACTGAAAAAATAAACGACTTCAAGATATGCAGTTTGTTTGGTTGGATGATATTTATTCAGTTATTTTGATATAAAAACCAGAGTACTGAACCGATTTTGAATTTATATGGGACTACCTGCCAAAAAAAAACATCAAAAACAATTTTTTATTCGCGTATTAAACCCTGAAAACCATACAAAAAACCATACAGTCGAATTGAGAACCTCCTTCATCTTGGGAGTCGGTTAAAAAGAAGTGATTTTTTAATCACAGGTTACTGTCGATAGCCTACTTTCAAATAATTATTTTAATTCGAAGACAGTAACGACCAATATAACATTGTGCAGAATATTCGTTGATTTATTAAAACTTCCGTGAGTATTCACTTACAATAGTCTAAATGTTAAATGTTATATAAATAACGTACTTAACATTTATAAATTGACCGATAAAATTGGCTTTGTAGCAAACTTCTCCCCATTTTAACTAAGACTTCTAGATCCACGAGCTAAGTTAAACAATTTTTAACGAATTTATTGCGTACACTAGCTGCGCCCCGCGGTTTTACATGTTAACCCGCTGTTTTACATAAATTATATCAAAGGAGATAAAAAGTAGCATTTGCGTTAATCCAGGGTTTCAGCTACTTCCAAACCAAATTTAATTAAAATCGGTTTAGTGGTTTGAGCGTGAAGAAGTAACAAACGATAATGCGATAATTATGATAATTTTATGACCTGACGTTTCGAACACTAGAACTATTTGAACTCGTTTGTGTGACGTCACAGTCGATACAAAAAATGTGGCACGCAAGGTTTTCATATAAATGAAATCGCATGCTCCATCTACTATGTCTGTGATGCAGACGACTCGCACTTGGTCAATTAAGCTATTTATCTTCAAACTCCACTTAACTCGACAAAACGCTCATTTTGATCATAAACTTGTAAATCGCTAGAAATCTAGGATACCTACATCCGCTACAAGAGCGCTGTGTGCAGTTTCACTGCATGAATACTGCATTAAGTCCATTTGCTTAGCGACAGTGGTTCAGCGTTACAAAGTTAAGCATAGATTGAATGCGCAGTGGCATTAATGGCTGAATGCGTTAAATATGTGAAGCAAAAAGTGAAACAAAATAAAATTAAATGATCCCAACATATTTAAGTTAGCATATAAAGTTTCCAGCAGCCTAGTGGTGAGACCGTCTGACTTGCGATTCGCAGCTCCTGGGTTCGAATCCCGCGGCTCACACCTCTGTCTTATCGAAGTTATGTGCGTATTGTTGATTGCCGCCAACTTCAAACGGTGAAGGAAAACATCGTGTGGAAACCTACATGTCTGAGAGTTCTCAATGATCTTGAAGATGTGTGAAGTCTGCCAACCCGCACTTGGCCAGCGTGGCAGACTATGGCCTAGCCCTTCTCACAATGAGAAGATGTCCCGTTCCCAGCAGCGGGACAGTTTGTACAAAACAGGGCTGATAAAAAAAAAAAACATATTTAATGGGTTATATTTACTTATATATATCAAAAATATGTATTGGAGTTTAGGCGGGTATTTCATGGAATCATAACATATTCTTTCCAGTTATTTCACTTAAAAACTAAAGTGCTGAACCGATTTTGATAAAATGTATATGAGACTACCACTGAAATATTACCTACCGAACAAAAGAGGATCTTCAAAAAGCAATTTATAATTGGCATTAGTAATCGTTTAAATAACTAAAAAACCGACTTCAAAATACGAAATAAGTAAACGAATTCGTTTATTCGGATGACATATTCCAATTATTTTGTTACAAAAACCAAAATACTGAACCGATTATGATAACATTTCTACGGCACCACCTTGGAAGCATACCCTTTCAAACAAAAAAAAAAGAATTTTTAGAATAAGTCCAGATGTCTTCGAGTATATGAGGAACATACATAAAAAAAAGATTCCGACGAATTGAGACCCTCCTCGTTTTCGAAGTCGGTTAAAAATAATCGCATATCAAACATACAAAAAAATTATAAACATACAGTAGAATTGACAACTTCCTCCTTTTCGAAGTCGGTTAAAAAGAGTTGTCATCGTTTTATTTTATTACTCCTTATCTTGATTGAAGCTAATGCCATGTCCTGGCTTGCCTTGCGCCTACGCAGCTCAGATTTGACGGCAGATTTCCTCCGTCATGTCGCAATTAGTAGGTAGACCTACATGGAAAACTTGCTAAGATAAAACTGATTTTTGCTTACATGAAGAGATATTACTTAAGTACGTGACAACTTAACAAACTAAAGGTGACCTAGAATGCAACGTGTATCCAAACAACCAGCAAAAAGTTTGCAAAAAAAATTTAGGAAAACAAAACTAAAATATGACCATTTTTTTTTATCTAATTCATTCATTAAACTTCCCCTTTCAATCGAGATTTCATAACCTTTTATCTCGACAACCTCTTGACTGATTTCACTCATATTGAAATTTCTTGTATAGAATTGAGTACCAAACATGTCTAGATTATTTTTATTAAAATCAGTAAGTAAATTTTTAAATGATGTCGCAGCAAACCTTATCCCTTATTGAGGGAAATAAAAGTAATTGTAAAAAATCCCCGATGAAAAAAAAGAGGAACCTGTAATGAATATCAGTTTCATCAATATTGGTTGAAAAATACGACCTGTACGTGTATCAACAAACATCCAGACAGACAAATCTTGCTAGTTCATGTAGAGACCTTCATTCGTTTCGCTCACTCGGTCATTGTGGATTTACCCAATATTCGTACTAAACGGTTTAATTCTACGTTTCTTATCGGAACAGCGAAATAATGGAACATATTGCCGGCTTCTTTGTTCCCTGAGAATTACAACGTTGGTCTTTTCAAGATCAGAGTGAATAGGTATCTTCTAAGTCTGCGTGCTTCATCTCCGACCACATCTTCGCTTTCCAACAGGCGAGTTGATGGACAAACGCGGACTTATTCGTGTCAAAAAATATAAAAAATATGACGTACTTACACGTATATCTTGAGTACATAAAAAGCAGCGTTACCTGTAAAGACAAAATGCATTTTATTTCTATTGCATAATAACTAAGTAAATTAAATTATATAACAACATGCAATATCTCTTACTTTCTTTCAGTCTTGCAGAATGCACTTATCCGTCTAAATACATAATTTGCATAAGTTTCACGTGATTTAAATATTATCTAATTGTTGTGTGATGTAGGAACTACTGAGACGCGATGCTATTGAAATCAAGAAATACCGAACTTGCGAAATAAACTACCCCCCCCCCCCCCCCCCCAATCTTTTGCCCCCAAAGTTTAAATATACAAATTAATATCTCAATTTTCCTCTAACCATGGTCAAATGCGGCGTCAAACGGCTTCATGCTTTTTAATGCTCTGCCTACCCAGAAAACAGGTGTGATTTGTGTGTATGTAATATATATATGATTTAGAAAATATACGATATAGCAACACACAACAAATACAAATCTATGCTCGTAAAATTTATGTTTGTCCTGAATGGGATTAAAATTTACAACCTACTTCAATGCAGACGTACCAAGAGACCAAACTAACTAAGAGGCCAGGGGGTCAATTCAGTTATTCAAAACCTATCCGTAACTGAACTTTTTGCAAAGCATTTCCTGTCGGCTGCTATAATTTTTTATTTAGTAACGAGCGATGGACGTGTTACGTTTCATCAAATGTGTCAATTGTATGACATAAAAGTAACTGAATTAAAAAAAAACTAAGGCGGCCGACGGAAAACGCTCCACATATGATTCGGCTATAGAGCGGTCTTGAATAACTGAATTGGGCCCCAGAATCAAAATCAAATCAGTGGTCAAAGTTGGTAATACAGAAATAATAAATTGGCGCAAGATAGATGAAGACTCTAACGCATATACGAAGAGCATAACAATATAATTCTAGGGTACAAAGTACATTATAATACATCTACATGCAAAATAAAAGGTACTTACAAAG
Source organism: Lycia hirtaria (assembly GCA_947563715.1). NCBI lineage: Eukaryota > Metazoa > Arthropoda > Insecta > Lepidoptera > Geometridae > Lycia > Lycia hirtaria. Next base: position 29,168,500 of record OX387377.1, on the reverse strand, counting down.
TGGGAGTCAAAATACATTAAGCGTGTACTTCGTATAATTACAAATTAGAGATGCGTGCCTACACACCGGCATTCGTTTCGAATAAGTTATTCAGAAATACATTACAGCAAGAGTCCTTGATGCCTACGCTGAGATAACTAAAAGTAATGATCTACCTTCATACCCTAAGATGCATGGTTCTTGGTTTCTATGATTAAATATGATGCCATAGATTATCCGTTTTTGTTGTAAGATTTTACGGCAATTGGATACGAGTTATTAACGCCTTTCATTCTACTTGCTCTGAAAATGCGGTTTCCATATGAGAAACAAGCTTAGAAAATCCAATTTTATCCCAAAGAGTGAATGTGTGAAAAATAATTTCAAAATTAGAACTTGATTCGAACGCAATTTCCAACCTTTTTGGTAGCAAATAGAAGAACTTTCAAACAAATAGTTCTTTTCAAGGAGGTTCCTATCTAACTGCAATCATGGAATTTTCAAGGTTAGAGTGAACAGATAGCTTCTAGATCGATGAGCTCCATCCTTGGCCACACCGTCGCTTAACATCAGGCGGGTTGGTGGTCAATCGTAGATCTTGCATAAATATTTTTTTTATAATTATAAGTACTTGCTCGTGAATACCAATAGAACCTTATATCACATTTTATTACACAACATACAGAAATCACGATACAATAAGAAAACTACAATTTTGTTACACGGTTCCGCACAACACTTATAATTTACGAGGTTTGACATGAAAAAGCACTTGACTTAATAGATTTAAGAGTAAAATCTGTTGCGTCAACGCAATTATATTAATAACAACATTTTAGTTATTTGATGTTACAAGATAACCAGTAAAATAGAATTTTCATCATCATCATCACTTCATCGCCAATCAGTCTTATTGGAAATCTATGGTGCCCATAGATTTCCAAAAATACTGATTGGCGCGCGGTTTGCGTCCAGCGTCCTCCTACAACTTGTATGAGGTCGTCTGTCCACCTCGTAAATTGCAGACATTATAGAAGAAACAAGTGCCACAACTTCTTTGATAGACCTGACAGAAAAACGTTGATAAATTATTTGATTCGGTGGTCAACTGAGCCCTCAGCCCACTGAGCCCCCGGGCTCAGTTGACCACTTTCAGTTTTCGCGTGGTTATTATTATTATTCATTTATTTCAGACATTGTGTCCATATACAGTGAGATTATAAAATTATAAAATTTGATTACGTCATAGTTTGATTACAAAATAAAAATACCAATATGTCATTCAAAAATATAAGAGTAAAGAATTGCAATGAATTAATTAGATAAAAATTAAAAGATGTCAAATGTTGAAAAATAAATGTCAATAAATATTTTGAATGTCATATTAGAATACTCATAATCAAAACAACAAAAAAATCATTTTCAATCATCATCATCAGTTAGCCTGACCTTGAGAGCTTGTGCTTGAGCTTGTGCTCAAGCACAAGCTCTTAGTCCATAGGCTCATGTGACCACTGTCAACCCTTTATGGACAACTGAGCCCTCGGGCTCTATCGACTACTTTCTACTGTTTCCGTGGTCAACCCAGCTCACATTACCGGTTATTCGATTGGGTGGTCAACTGAGCCGCATTCAGGCTGAAAACACCGATTCGGTGGTCAACTGAGCCCTTAGATTGCTTGTGTCTAAGGTTGACTAACGACTCAATATCGACGATTAATTTAACTAGATTGACTATAGACTGACGATGCTAGAGATAGACTAGCGACGCTAGATCATAAACACGCCCCCGCTTATATTTTTGCATTGCTTTACCAAATATTCAAACAGAATATTCAAAAACATAATTTAAGTTTACCATAAAATATTTATAGCTTTATATTGAGCCCTGCAATGGCTGCAATCAATTTTGTAAATCGAATTGACACAATCGATTTGACATTTGAACGAATTTAAGTTGAGAAATATCTATTGTCAGATGTTTTAAGGTCAGAATTTTCTTCGGATGATTTACTTTATAATTTCATTTATTGTCTAAAATGAAAAGAATTAAACAATACCATAATTTAAGTTTGTTGTAAACAATACCATAATTTTATATTTGTATGCTAGTTTAAAAATTAAATGTATTAGCTTATAAAAGGCACGGACCCTGGAGTCTGTGGAGCTCAAATTTTTTAAATAAAAAAAAAAAGAAGAAGTTTGTTGTAAAAGATTTATGGCTTTGAATTGAGCCCTGCAATGGCAATCAAGTTGCAATAGGATTGACACATCTGATTTGTCATTTGACATATGAACGAATTTAAGTTAAGAAATTGTTCATAATTTTTTAAGTCCTTAATAAAACTGTGGACGATGTGGAAAACACAAAATCACAACTAAGGCATAAAATACAATTCTCACAACAAACCTTGTACAGAATTACACATTTACTTTTATAACAGCTATTATAAACATGGGGTTACGTTATTTCGCGTATAATTGTTTCTAAACTAATCTGTAGCCGTGTCCACAGAATAAATAGTAGTAATGTACCGTAACCACGCATTCTTGCGTTGTTTACTAAATAATTGATTTACGCAAATGTTGCATTGTTTTATCACTGTGCTTGTAAAAATTACTTCACATACAAATTATGAATGCTTATGAGTAGATTTTTAACTACAACATAACTACATATATAATTATTACACCTAAAAAAGTTGTACGTAAGAAATTAACAAGTATATATATTAAAAGAATAACTCTACATATACTCGAAAAACATAACTTTTCTTATTGCACAGTCGGGTAAAAACAGGATGCATCATCAGAACCTGTTATATTGTGTACTTACTGAAAATGCTAAAACAAACCACAAGAAAACATTAAGCCACAAAAAGTCTACTGCTTTTGACATAGGTTTGCCCCATGGATTTCCAAAAAGCGGAGTTACGATGCCTACATCCAGCGAGCGTCTTCCCTCTACTTGTATGAGGTCTTATCTGCCCACCTTGTGGCAGGTCTTCCTACGCTGCGCTTGCCGGTGCGTGGTCTCAACTCGAGAACTTTTCGGCCCCATCGGTCATCAGTTCTACGTGTTATGTGCCCTGCCCATTGCCACTTCAATTTGCTAATCCGCTGTGCTATGTTGGTGTTTTACGCTCCTCTACGGATCTCTTCATTTCTGAATTTTCTGATTACACCAAATTATCTTCTGCGTAAGAATGTTGATATATTATAGCATAATAGTTATGTTTAGGCTGAGATGTAGAAAACTTGTCCACAAGACGTAATGAGCTTTACGAAATATACAGAATTGAGGACGCGTTAAATATATGTAAAGGAGTAAAGCAATGTTGTTTTAATTGAAATATTACAATAAATTAGTTGCAGAAATGTAATAGATTACCATGAAATATATAAAGAAATTTGCTTTTTTTAACCGCCGACCCTGACGATGACTTACATTACAATGTTGTTGAATGTGAGTTTTCTTTATTCTTTTAATGTATGCGTAGAGCCGCCGTACAATTTATTCAAATTAAAAGACAACTAGTATGTTGTAAATTCGATCAACACATGCACCGATGCACATCATATAGAAAAACCTCGTGTCCTAGAGAGGCGATCTGTGATGGATGAGCGACTCATGCTACGCCGCTTCCGATCACGCTAATGTTCTCCATGACAACGTAAGCTGTTGAATAGGTATGCTTTACGTATGTAATATAGAAAATAAATAAAATGGAACAGAACCGAAATAATAATACTTAAATAAATATTTGTAGACATTTCACACAACACCATCTAGCCCAAACTAAGCAAAGTTTGTACCATGGAACTAGATGGCTGATAGAATACATATATACTTTTTTGTTGTTGTAAATATATACATATGATACATAGAAACACCCAGACACAGAACAAACATCCATGCTCATCACACAAATGCTTGCCCTGGGTGGAGATCGAACCCATGACCTACAGCTTAGCGGGTAGACATACTACCAACTGAACCACAAGGCCAGTCAATAATGTGTCGCGTAACTCGCCTCTTTGTTAGGTGCAATGTATTAGCCTTCTCTTTTGTTGTTAAAACTTTACATAAAACCGTTTCGTTTATTATCATGTTTTTGCTGCGAAAAAAATATTGTATGATAGCAAAACAAAAGAAACGCGCTGATTTGTTTTGTGTTTAATCTATATATATAAAAATGAAACCCGTTTTCCGTTGTCACGACATAACATGAAAACGGCTTGACCGATTTGGCTTATTTTTTTTTTTGTAGTTTTCTAATACTCTGTACAAGGTTCTTACGGAAACAAATATTAAGAAAATCTCTCAGAAAGATTGAAAAATATACATTTAATTTTGCATATTTTAAAAAACGCGCGTAACGAATGTCAACGTCATTCAATTTAAAACAAAAGAATCTGTGGTAATCTGTGACAACACATAACCGCGCTAATAATAATTTTATTATGTTTTTGATAAAGTTCGTTTTGTTTTAAAGACTAAGTAGTTTTTTGTTTGCTAATAAGTGTTTGTTAATCACGGTAAGTTCACTTCACTTCATATCGATTTTTGGTAACTTTTGGTGACTACACAATATCACCGGGTCAACTATCTGAAATAATTTGACATGATAGACGTTTACGTAAACTTTACAGGAAAAATAAAACGATGTCTCTAGGTAGCAGCACTCTTGACAATTATATGTACTTGATTGACGAAATTTTGTTCAGAACTCTCCGACTCTCTCTTGGTCGGTTTTGTGACTATTGACGATGATTTGACATTCGACTTCTAGGCGAAACGAAGTTCGCCGGGTCCGCTAGTTAAATATATTTTTAAATACGTAACGTGTTTGAACCCGGATAAAGCGCAATGTTTATTTGGAAACATTGTTTTAAAGAAGAGGTACCTACTTAATAGGAAAGGACATACGTCAGAGTCGGCAAGGAAGTAGCCTTCTCATAATACCACGTTCCATCCCCGTCCCGTCCGAGATGGTTATTACATTTACAAATGAAAAAAAAACCGGACAAGTGCGAGTCAGACTCGCCCACCGAGGGTTCCGTACAAACTAGTAAATAAAAGGGGGAAATATTTTTATTTTATTTTCCTTCTTATACCGAAAAATATACTTCGTAAAACTATTTAAAAACCTGTTTTAACTAATACTAACTAAGCTCTTTCATATGATACCCCACATGATACGGTTAATTCACTTTAAAATTTCGACCCTCATTCTTTGCATAACGACACATTTTTTTTTGTGATTAAATTAAAAATGTCCGGGTTTCGGATTTTTTTCTATATGTGTGTACTCTAACACAATGCTTCTTGCCAAATTTCAGAGTTCTAGGTCAACGGGAAGTACCCCATAGGTTTTGATTCCTCTGTGAGTGTCGAAATGTGCGTTTTTTACTACATATACGTCTGTAACTTTTTTTACGAAAACTTAGAAATTTAATTTTTCTTTCTGCAGCAAGATACTATAGATATGCGTATATAGTTTTAATTTCAACTCGATAGCTTCACGCGTTCCCGAGATAAAGGTCTTGACACCCGGACGGACGGACAGACGGACAGACAGACGGACAACAAAGTGATCCTATAAGTGTTCCGTTTTTTCCTATTGAGGTACGGAACCCTAAAAATGAAGAAACATCAATTAGTCTTAGTTAAAACTATTTATTTATTTATTTGGTAAATTGAGTGGCGTCTTTATTACACACTCGTTCATAAATACCTTACCAGCTAGCCACACACATCGCCAAAGATGAACAGAACTGAACTGCAAGTGCTTATTTCAATGTATTCCGAGCACGTATTTTCATTTATGTTCCTCATTTAAGATCCACATTAGACTGTGGTTTTAGCATCGCATTTTATAGCGTAGCGTGTCTATACTCGTCAATGCGTAGGACAATGTATTAATAACGTAATGCGTGCGTTAGCGACGTAATGTTGCCATTATTGGCACACAGGACACGCAATCTTGTGTTGGTTGCCAATGTCCGCTAAGAAAGGAAGCACTTTGAGAGAGGAATTTGTTTTTTTTACCTTTAAAAGGCGTAGTTCAGACTTAACTGGCTGATAGACAATGTTCAGGTTAAACCGTTTTTTATAGAAACATGAAACTTGGAGGGTGCCTTTCTTGTGAAGTGTAAGTATCTACTAACGAAAGATTTTTTTAGTTTTATTCGTGTTCTTTCTTTCGCCAATCTCCCTCAAGTCCACTGACTTTTACATTATGTCACCGAAGAGACGCAGCTGTACACTACACTACGGTACACTATGTATGTTTTTCTTTTTGTCTCAGTCCAGCATGGAAGAGTTAACTTATGGATTCGCTTAACACGCGTAGTCTCTCTCGCGCATCCAGCCTTTTTCAACATATAAAATAATTGAGTAGGGATATTAGAAAAGTAAGTGGCCAATTTATTTATTTAGATAGAAGAAATATTTGAAACAAAGTTTTTCTTGGATATCTTTTAAATTGTTTTTTTTTTCACTATTCCGTCGCCAGTATAAATGATATCGGATTAAGTTATAATATAATAAGTTTTTTAAATGTTTAATTTTTTTTATTTTTTTATTTTATTTTTTTTAAATGTTGTGATGCGCGAGAGAGATAGTTGCGCGCTTTAATCTCCACCTTAATGCTAAATAATTAAGTATGTTTTAATACAGAATAAGAGAAAACCGGAAACTTTTATTGTCACACGCTATATTTAAAAAAAATGCGGCTGTTATAGGCTGTAGAATGTGTCAAAAAATTTGGCGTTTTACATATACTCGAAGAACATTGCCTATCTTCGGTAGTTGGCTAAACAAACATACTTAATTTAAAGCGTGTAAATTGGTTAACTGTGAGACGTATTAAAACTTTGAGAAATATTAAATTAAATTATGACTTTATGACACAAGCGTAGTAATTGCAGATTTATGACACACTACCAATATTGCTGTTTACAATCCATAATCAATCATTTTAAAATTCGTCTCGATTTTACATTATATACGATAAAAAAAATCGTCATGCAATGTGATTGAATTCTTACTATATGTGAGTCGCAGTAAGTCGTTAAGAGTTCTGTGAAACGTGAATTAGTTTATGAAATAATTATAGTTTAAAACACTGAAGCGACCGACTTCTCATGGATCATCTTCTCATGCGTTGTCAGAACTGGACCAAATTGAAATGGGAGCACACGGGAAGCATCCAGCTTTCAAATAAAAACGAATCGTCAAAATCCATTCACCCAGTCGAAAGTTCTGAGGTAACAAACATAAAAAAAAATATACAGTCGAATTGAGAACCTCCTCCTTTTCTGAAGTCGATTGAAAACCGCCTCACCTGATTATCAGATGTACCGATTTTGATGAAATTTCTATCTATCAACCAGTTTGAAAGTATATCCTTTCAAAGAAAAAATAATTTTCCAAATCGTTGTAAGTATATTGATTGAGCTATGTGTAACAAATACAACAGAATTGAGAACCTCCACCTTTTGAAGTCAGTTTAAAAAAGTTGAACAATGCGTAGTTAACAGTCCTCTTAACACAAAAATTACGGGTCGTTTAAAACAACCGTGAAACAAACCGGACAAAATGGCGTTTAGTTTGCGTAATTCAATAACTACGGCAAAACGAGACAATGGTAGACGCAAACCAAACCGAGAACGAAAAGAAAGTTACGGGGCCCGAACCGGCTTCGAGCGAAAGTTAACGTAAATATAATAAGAAAAAAACAGCTGAGCAAGTGCGTGGCGTGCGTATCGATGGGTTCCGTAGGTTAATAAATAAATAAATTCCATTCATAGCTCTCCGCTAGCATTCCCGTGTTGGTGAAGTTAATTTATACGTATGTAAAACAAAATAATTATCATCGAACGTAGAGTTTTGAAGCAAATGCAATAGCATCAGTTTGCTGCTGCCACTGTTCAGCTGCCTTAAGCAGCAGAGGAGAAATAGTGAAACTGATGGCACAGTAAAAAAATCTACCTTTATCAATTTTAAACGACATCGCTGGATACGTCTTGTAAATAATAAATAGCTCTTCACACTATCAGTGCTTCACTATGTTTATCTGTGTCGGGGATGAATTAGAATACATAAAATTAACACCCGAACAAAGACAATTAACTTATACGACTTTAGAAGCATAATCAATATTATTGCTTAGCATAGAAGGTTTCGCGATTAAAGTAGGGACCCTAAAAAAGTGAATTCGGTAATAGCACTTGTTGACTGTTTGGTAATAATGGTATCGTTGACTGTTTGTATTGATGGAATTCGAGTTGCGTGAACCGAAATTGTTTTATTGTTGTCAACTTATTTTATTTTGTCGACACTTTGGAAATGTATCTGCTCATTTGATAGAAATTAGCTGAGATTTTTAACCGATTAAGAAGGAGTGTTATGTTTCGCGAGTGTATGTATGTATGAATGTGTATGTTTCTGTATGATCGCCTATAGCCTAAATGGCTTGACCGATTTTGATGTGCGAGGTGTCGTTAGATTCGTCTTCACTCACTTCACTTCCGTTCACTTCACTCAGGATGTCATAGGCTATATTTTTTTAATAATAATAATACATTTCTTGCAAAAATAAAAAAATCGTTTTTTCGTAACCTCCAACGAACTTTTTCATAATAAACAACTAATTTTACTAGAATTATTCTAAAGAATGCGCATTTATAATCTTTTACAGCTACTTAACACATACTTTCTCACAAAAAACGTACACTCAACAGCGGATCAAGCGTATCGAAATCGTAAGTTAGATTGCAAAAACCGCTTTTTTTATTCGAAAATAGGTAGGCTTGCGCTTGACCGTCACCTGGAGTTAAGCGATAGTTACGGTCTACGATGGAGCGCGCTTGCCTAGAAGAAACCTATTCACTCGCGATTTGAAGACACCTAGATTATATCTATCCGAAAAGACCCATTGGTTGTACAATATTGCAAAAATGCCGCAAGTGAAACTGTCCCACTAGATGGGGCTATACGCAGTGCGATGAACGCATGGGTCGATGTACTTACTGGGTTTTACGATTGGAATGCGCGCGTGTCCAATGTTGGACGGGAATTTTGTCGTAAGCATACTTCGTAACTATAATGTTTTAATTAAAGTAGGTAATGCCGACAGCCTAATGGGCACGTTTGGGCGGGGAGATACCTCGTTTTAGGTTGTTACGTTAAATTGTTTTTTTATTTTTTTATTAATAGTTTTAGTGTAGATTATGTAATTAATATTAAACGTAACTTACATTGTACTTGTGGTAAAATAAATTTAAAAATGTATGTAAATAACAAAGTTATGTATGTACCCTATATTATAAATAGTAGTAGTTAAATGTATATTATAGTTTACTTCAAAATGCGTAACTTTGTTTTAAAAATCAAACTAATTAATTGATTTTGATAAAATTTCTATGATACCAATATGAAAGTATAATAATTATATGCTTTACAAACAGTTTTCCAAATCTATTTATAAATGATGGAGTTACAAACAAATTTCATAGTTCTAGGTCAACGGGAAGTACCCCATAGGTTTTGATTCCCTTATGAGTGTCGAAATGTGCTTATTTTACGAGTTCAAACCGGATCTACTACGAAAAGAGCATCGGGGCGTTTCTTTATGGTCCGAATCGACCTATTCCAAAATATGTCTTGGGCCATTCGCACCGCACCAACCACTGCGGTGCGAATGAGCCCATTCGGAAACAGTACATGGGCGATTCGCACCGCGGTTCGAATCACATGCGGTGTGAAACGCCGAAGTACCCGACATATTCGGCTGTAACTTTTTTTACGAAAACTGAGAAATTTTATTTTTATTTCTGCAGCAAGAGACTATGGATCTGTGTATATGATTTTAATTTCAATACGATACCTTCACGCGTTCTCGAGATAAAGGTCTTGACACCTGGACGGACGGACGGACGGACAGACAGACAGACAGACAGACAGACAGACAGATGGACAACAAAGTGATCCTATAAGGGTTCCGTTTTTTTCTTTTGAGGTACGGAACCCTAAAAATAAATAGAAAAATTTCAGCCGTTTAGACAACTGAATTTCGCAACCACTTGTAACTAAGGCTTTTTCGTTCTTTATTGACAACTAGTTGCGATAGAAGATATTTTTCTTAATACACAATAAAGATATAGATAAATTTATTTGCAGAAAGAAATTTTTGCATTTGCACATTTTACATACAGTAAAAGAAAATATATTCCGTTTTATTGGTGAGCCCCAAACCAAAAAAAAACACGAGGCTTGTGTCTTGGGGTTCGAGTGCGAATATTAACAAAGATAAACAAATATTTCCAGTGAAAAAAATAAAGATATTAATTATTAAGAGACAAATAGTACAATTAACTAAGAAAAATTAAAAACTAATGCAATTTGAAATATTAAATGGCAATAAATCATATTGTATATCCCGCGCGTATATCGACAACGCGCATAGCTGCCCCGGTGCTCTAGATGCGCGAATTGCGGAGCGCACGCGATACGATCCGCGTATTTACATTATCCATAGCGGGCTGCGCACAATATAATATACTAGCTGAAACTGTGGTTTCACTTGCAGATTCGCGAAAAAAGGAAAAATTCTAAGAGATCCTGTTTTATGTTCACATTAATTATGATGTGCATTGTGCAACTATGGAATCTTACTTTGCGCGTGGCCCGACACGTACTTGGTCGGTTTTTTGTTTTAATTAATCGTTACGAATTTTTCATAAGCCCATTTAATCAACTTATAAACAAATTTTATAAAATGACAGTGATAAACTTCTTATAATGTAAAAAAAAAACACACATTCAATCAAAGCTAACATAAAAAAAATAACCGGTACCCTACAACCAATTGAATCATAAAAAACACCTTCACAATTATTCAAATCAGCACCAATAAAAAACAAGTACTTTAATTACTTGTTCTTCTAAAACTGTATCAGTTACGTAACACCAATCAATACCAAATTAGAGCACGCTTTATATAATACCGGTTAAAACTCGTTAAAAGCGGTTAAAATTGCTTAAAAGCGGTTCATATTAGGCTACGCCCACTATGCTTCAAATACTATATTAGTTTGGTTCCGGGTACAGATTAGGTAATAGCAACTTCTTAGCATATTTTGTTGACAACTTTCTTTAGTTTCAGCGAAAGTGATGGGTCGATGACATGTCGAAGATTGTGATAATACGTTAAAGGAGTGCTATTATGTAAGATATTATAAAACACAATGAATCGAATATCCACCATAAGTCTTACTTCAATAGTCCTAAATTAGGTATATGAATATAAGCCGTTTTTTTGACGTGATAACGTCTTATAAATCGATGAAGGCCGGCTGCACGCACGAAAAAGCATAACTCATTGTCACGTTCCGCCTGAGCGGAGCGTGCAAGCGAGAGCGCGGAACAAGCGATAGAGAGGCACGATCGGCCTAAGCGTTCGGCTTGTGACGCATCGTTATCACGTAAAATTATCGTCCGTAAACCGACTTTACAGACAACCATTTTTTTATTGATATAATGAAGAGTGTTCATGGTGACAAAAAATGAGCACAAAGAGACAATCTCTCAATTAGGGAGTTCCAGCAGCAATTTCTTGGCACTGTCTTTAAAGACTTCAGACTTCATTATCATGTGTAATGGAAGGTACCCAAGACAATAAAACGAATGAACCCAAACTTGACTCTATTATATATAATTTTTCATAAGGAAGTTCTAGTCCCTACATCCCGATTCTATCATCAGATCATCTTTGTGATACTCGGTGCTTGCACATCCAAAAATTTTGAATTCCCTAAATTAGGTGCTCAAAACCCCGATTTCCCCCGATTTATAAGTCTTTTACCCCGCGGCTTTTTACAAACATTTCTTTATTTAGAATTGATTATGAATAAATAAATAATAAAGTTATTATTCTTACATCGCATCGTGTCAAATTTAGTTTTATTGAATGTGTAAACAAATGATACAATTTAGACAAACTTGTATGAAGCAAATCGAAATCACAGAAATACTAAGTACCTTTGTCTACGGGAAAACCTAACAAACTTTGAACTTGTCCAAACCGAAATACCCCCATTAGACTAAAACCCGCGCTCACCTCGCACTGCCCCCGAAATCCCAAAAATTGGGGTGTAGACCCTGAATTGGCAGCACTGGTCATACTAATATAACGTTGTCATTATATTTATATATACGCGTAAAATTTATACTCAACCGGAAACAGAGAAATGTGTAAAATGTATCATGAAAGATTTACAGACAGATAGGTGCCGGTTTATAGGTGAAACTAAATAAAGTATGCTAGAAAAAGTGCCCAAAGTGAACTATGTTAAAATAACTGGCAATTATTATTGAGTTTTTAAACATATTAAGCTTGTAAAACTTTGTTATTTAATAATTCCTTAAGTTTCTTCGATTGTTAAGTACTCATACAAATTAAACAATTTTTCTAAGTTTGAACCATAAGCGGAGCGAGCTGTAGGGCAATTCAGTTATTCAAGACCGTTCCGTAGCCGTACCATAATTATGTGAACCGTTTCCCATCGGCCGCCATCTTTTTTTTTATTCAGTCACTTCTAAGTCATACAATTGACAAATTTGATGAAACGTGACACGTCCTTCGCTCGTTACTGAATCAAAAAATGATAGCAGCCGACAGAAAATGCTTCGCAAAAGGTTCAGTTACGGATCGGTTTTGATTAACTGAATTGCCCCCAGTTTTTAATAGAAAGAATCTTGAGCGTAGCGACAGATTCACGGCAGGAGAGAATAAAAGAAGCAGTTTAGGTTTAGGTATAGAATACAGTTTCTCCTGTTGTATGGAAAACGAATAATTTTCTTGAGAAAATTGTGGTCTCAATGATTCTGTAGCGCTCGTGGCGTAGCTTGAGTAAGTGTTCCCGAACGATCACCAATATTAAGCAACGGACGGACCGGTCAGTCTTCGGATGGGTGACCGTGAGTGGCATTTCTTTCTGAGCGCTACCGAGGGTCGGATGACACGTTAAATTGTAGGTCCCGGTTGTTCAGCAATCGTCAAGCCAAGTCAGAGGCCTTTCGGCGGCTTAATAACTCTGACAATAGGGCTGGCCAGTCTCTATACGAACTTACTTACTTGTCATGCTTGTGAAGTAGTTTAATAATTTCCAATCGAACGTAGGGAACCGGTTTTTTGTTATAAGTTTGACGTATGTGTCTGTGTATTTGTGTGTCTGTGTGTCTTATTACTCTCAAACGAATGGATCTATTTGATCTAGTTTTTTTTTAAGTGAAAATTTTAATTTTAATTGAATTGAATTTATTACTGACTTATTTATTATTAAGACTTGTTTGTATATTATTATGTAATATTTTTTTTATTGTATTGTTATAAAATTAGATTAAACATTTAGATTATCTACTGAATTGATTTTAATGAATTTTCTGTGGGCAGTCTGAAAGTGTATCCTTTCAATTAAAAAAGAATATTCGAAATTGTTTTATAAATGACGAAATTATGCTTTAAAATAAATAAATAAAATTAATATTTAAGGGGGGCTCCCATACAACAAACGTGTTTTTTTTGCCGTTTTTATAGATAATAGTACGGAACCCTTCGTGCGCGGGTCCAACTCGCTCTTGGCCGTTTTTTAAATGTATATTATTATTTATTTACCTACATTACAATTATTTATTATATTCGGCAAAATAATTTCAAAAACTCACCTTTAAAAAATCTCCACAAATATCCCAAAAAACAGCACCGTTCTGTTCACAAACGAAAAAATCCGAAAACTTGAAAAAATAAAAAAACGCCTCGTTGACTGAATCACATTTTACAAAGAACAAAAATGGTTCATCATAACACTGAGAAACTTTAAGTTTTTAAGTTATTTTTAAGTGACGTGCTTTCACTACGCAGCCGGGGCGAAGACTGGCTGCTAAGTAACAGCTTGGCTGTAGCTTGACTTACTTAGCTATGAGTATTTCTTGCAGGTGCGGACTTAGGGCAGGTGAGCGATTTGGCAATCAAATTTAATAATCATAATCATTTAAGGATTCGCTCAACGCGCGCAGCTATCTCTCTCGCGCATCACAAAATTAAACATATAAATATCATTGAGTAGGGATATCAGAAAAAATAGAAATGATTTTTTTTATTTTGATAGAAGAATTAATTTTTATTGAGTTTTTTTAATATCTTTTGTATTGGATGAGAAATAGGAAAAATTTTCACTACTTCGTCGCCAGGATAAGTGATAATACAACTTTTTTTTACATATTTCTCCTATATAGATAAACAAATTCATCTCTCTTTTCTAATATCCCTAGCCAATGATTTTATTGTTTAGAAAGGTTGTGATGCGCGAGAGAGATGGCTGCGCGCGTTGATCTTCACTTTAAATCATATATTATTATGATTATGTTAAATTAACATATTATGAATGAAACTATATCATAATGATAGTATATTTAAATTGAAAACTGTATTTATGTCTATGTTTTAACTGATTACTGTAAAGGTAAAAGGAAGGGAAATGATTCAGTCTGTGTACAAACATAAATTTATATTTACATTTGTCCAATAACGCGCTTGAAATAATTCGATTTTGATTATTTAAGTGTCAATCGTTTTCTCATTACGATCAGAGTGACATAGACTATTATGACGTCACTAAAATTCCAATATGGCGGATTTGGTAGATCAATTTAATTAGTTAATTGTGTATTTCGAAGTAAAGACATACACATTTTTTTAAGTAAAAAAAAAAATCTAAGTAAATAGTTAAACATGTGTATTATTATGTCGTGTTGATGACAAATGAAAGTTTTTAATAATTACAATCAAGATAAGTATAATTGGATGGATTTGAACCCAGGACCTTGCGGGTCGAGATTAAAGCGCGCAGCTATCTCTCGCGCATCACAACATTTTTAAACATACAAAATCATTGAGTAGGGATATTAGAAAAGTTAGAGCTAAATTTGTTTAATTAGAGAGGAGAAACATTTAAAAAAAGTTTTAATCAGATATATCATTTATACTGGCGACGGAATTAGAAAAAAAACATATATTTTCTTATTACTCAGCCAACTTACAAGATATCGAAGAAAAACTTGTTTTTAAATATTTCTCCTATCTACTCATTGATATTATGTTTAAAAATGTTGTGATGTGCGAGAGAGATAGCTGCGCGTTTTGATCTCGACCAAGTAGGGTACCGGGACTTTGTCAAATTCTTATATCGCAAAGGCTAATTTATTAATTAAATATGTGGCCAGTCAATTAATAATGACTTGCGAAATAACATATGACGAGAGTTCCATTAATTATCGGCATTTACTTCCAGCATATTGTGTACGAAACAATAGGCCATCGTTAGACGCCATAGCGAAGTGCAGGTGTTTCTTGGATTTTAAAACTGACACTAAAATGACACTCTTTAGCTTAATGAAGCTTTTGTTTAGCTACCTCACGCGGTTTTACCTACTATTCCATTAGAAATAGATAGATAGATAACACTTTATTAAAGACCACAATACAGAATTATAGATACAGAGAGAATAATATTACAACTAGATGTTTTAATTGGCGGCCTTATCGCTTAGAGCGATCTCTTCCAGGCAACTTGTATGGATAGGATAGATGGTAACAGATAGTGCATTAAAGCATAACTTAACTAAATGGGTATCCATAATACAACAGTAGCAAATTATAGTAATATGTAGGTACCTAGTTACGAAATAGGGAGCGAGGAATCATGTATAAGGCCAGAATTTCAAGGCGCGCGAAACACGCAAAAGTCCTAAAGGAATTAGAATCCAGGAGTGCAATTACTGCGAAATACGAAGTTCTAAGGGGATTGAAATCCAGGAGCGCAAATTCTGAAAACTACGAAAGTCCTACAGGGCTTAGAATCCAGGAGGGCAATTCAGTTAATCAAGATCGCTCCGTAACTAAACCATATTTTAACCGTTTCCCGTCGGCCGCCATAGTGATTTTGATTCAGTCACTTTTATGTCATACAATTGACACATTTTATGAAACATAACACGTCCTTCGCTCGTTACTAAATCATAAAAAGATAGCAGCCGACAGGAAATGCTTCGCACAAGGTTCAGTTACGGATCGGTTTTGAATAACTGAATTGCCCTGCAGGACCGCATCCTCCGAAAAACGAAAGTTATAAGAAGATTGGAATCCAGAAATCCTGCGGAATGCAAAACTCAAAGGGATTGGATTGTGGTATCTGAATTTGTATTACTAGCATGATAAAACACTCCCTAAAGTGCGTCCCTGTCTTCGCACCCTCTTCTCTGATCTTTTTTATCATAATTTGTTTAATTTCCGTGGGATTAGTTTTTATGTTTCCTGTTAAAGATAAAGGTTTGATCTTGATTTGATGAAACGCAAGCGCTTGTGACGAGATTTGATCGGCAATCTGTTAAATTTGAAAAACATTTTTAGGGTTTCGTACCTTAAAGATTAAAAACGGAACCGTTAATGATTTCTTAGGTTTCGTGATTATTAGATTGAAATTAAACAACGGATTTATCACGTATATTTTATTTAATATTAAGACTCTAAGGATCTTACCGAACAACGTTACTTAACTCTTATATTCTCTGTCTTCTTTCGCAAGTGTCATTACGTGTCGGCGAGAAGTTGACCAAAATATGTTATGCATTGCTTAAAGTTAAGTAACGTTTTTCGGTAAGGCCGTTATGTACGGAACCCTAAAAATGCTTTTTAATTTTAGCAGAAATTATTAGTTGTACTTTAACGTAACTAAAACTTAACTGTACACTACGAATATAGCTCCTTGCTCTTACGCAATCCGCTATTTTGTTTTTCTATTATGAAGAATACGCTTGAGTGGATCATCTCCGATAGTTGTCACCTGGGTGTCTTTAAATTTCGAGTGAATTGTTTTTAGTGTTCTATACAAGTTGCTTGTGTACTACGAATACTTATAGTTTCGCTATGAACGTTTGTCTGTCCGTCCGTCTGCGACTTTGCTCAGACTCTGAGTACCTACTGTAAACTACCTACTGTGTACTACCTGTGGTTGTGTGACCTACAATCTTTGAATTTTAAAGGCTAGAGTGATTAGATATCTTCTACATCGACGAGCTCCATCCTCGGCCACACCGTCGCTTAACATCAGGCGAGTTGGTGGTCAATCGAAGATCTATAATGTATTAAAAAAAGTATGTTGACGTCTGTCTAAAACACGCACACGTATGAAGTTATGGTTGTCACCAAATTGTCACATGATTGCCGCTCGCTAGTGACGTTAATTGAACACGAATGCTTCAAGCCTGCAACACTTGTCTCTGACAAATTAATAGGTACGCTGTACTGCCCAAGTCTGGCAAAGTGCAGTGCGAGCGCGGGGAGCGGATGAGAAACCCGAGATTGGCGGGAGGCGGAGTGTCCGTCCTATGTAATACTATTAATATCTTCTGTGCTATAATATAAACACAAGACTACTTAACGTCCGCTCATTTCCACATTAGCGTGTTATTATTGCGTAATGAACTTTCTTCCACTCGAATGTCAGGGTCCGCATTCCACGCCATCCCCACCTCTCACCATGGCTCTATGGTTGATGTCTGTCGGCGTCTCTGAATATGCCGTCATTGTGAACTTAAGTATAATACAGTAAAATGTAAGTTGTATTGATATAAGTACAATTAAGAATACAACAACAAGATTGCAATAGATATAGATTAGATAAACATGTGTAAGTAAATAATAGAATTATATAAAATCTGTAAACAAAAAGTTAGGTAAAGTAAGGTATGCCCCCTGTATTAAAATCTTTAAATTAATATTAGGGTCCCTTTGCTATTAAAAAAAAAACATGCCGACATTGGATGGGAATAGGGAATGCAATCTAGAGTCGAGACGAGATTGACAGATCGAGATCTCGCGACATAAATCCTGAACTCGGTATTGGACAATCCGAGATCTCGTTGGATTTTCTGTCGAGATCTCGAATTTTCTAATTTTGAAACGAGATACGCTTTCTCGTTAAAAATTCGTTAATTTTCTTCTTAACCCCCGACATAAAATGTGGGATGTTATACGTTTGACGTGTGTATCTGTGTGTCTCTGTGGCCTCGTAGCTTTCAAACAGTATTTGTGATTTTTTGTCGAATAAAGTAATTTATCCATCTATCACATGCTGTTTTTTTATGAATGTACATATATTACAGTCGGGTATTTTATAGTTCTTTTAATATGGCTACTTTATTTCTATTATTCTCTACTGATCATGAAGAATAATCGGCGGTTAAAAAATTATTTGCATGACCAAAATGCTGGCCTTTACTTTGGACAAAAAATAAGCATTGCCATTCAGAGAGGAAATGCCGCCAGCATTTTGGGCACTCCGCCTGAAACTGGAGATTGTTTGAAATATCCATAAGCTTTGTTGCCTATGGATATTTTAAATAATCTCTTTTTTTTTATTAATTAGTTGTACTATTTATGTTTGTATGTTTTTACCATGAACTAAAAATTATGTTTTTTCTATCATTACATTAATACAAATACAAATACAAATGTTTATTTGATTCAAAAAACAAATACATACATGCTAAATGTGAACCCATTGGCTTCGAACTAGTATAAACTGTGTTTCGAAACCAATGGCCTTTCCAAAAATAGGGACTTATAGTTTTCTTATACCTAAGTATAATGCAACAGGTACGGTAAATCTTACAGCCATTATGTATAGCACATCATAAGAATATTGTATAACAAAAAAAAGGAGGAAAAAATAATATGTAAAAAAAATAAAATAAGATGTAGCAAAAATAATCCTATGAAATAATAATAATTAGGTTAATTTAATGTTTTTATTTTTAAAACAGTTATGAGTTGAAATAGTATATTTTCTGACGCGGTCGATGAATCTCTAGGAATTAATCATCAAAGGCTCAGCCGGTGGGGAACGAGTTTTCGTAGGTGAAAATATGTGACGCAACCTCAGTTAGCAAGATATGGGCTCGACTAGCCGCTGGTTTCTACAGTAACTGACTCTCTCCAAGATAAGGACACATCATCATCATCTTAGCCACAAGAAGTCCACTGCTGGACATAGGACTACCCCATGGATTTACAAAAAGAACGGTTGGAAGCGGCTTGCATTTAGCGTCTTCCTGCTACTAGTAAGAGGTGATCTGTCCATTTAGTGGCTGGTCTTTCTACGCTGAGCTTGACAAACAAAACAACAAAAAAAACTTGCTGCACTCGTCAACAAAAGGACTATGATATCATAGCTACTTTTATGATTAATTACAAGCTTAGAAAATTTGACTGGCTTTGTGGCTCAGTTGGTAGTTTGTCGTGTGTTCGATCCCCACCCAGGACACAGATATGTGTGACGAGCATGATGTTTGTTCTGTGTCTAGGTGTTTCTATGTATCATATGTATTATGTATATATATATTTACAAAAAAAAATAATCATATGTATTCTATCAGCCATCTAGTTCCATAGTACAAGCTTTGCTTAGTTTGAGCTAGATGGTGTTGTGTGAAATGTCCACAAATATTTATTTATTTAAAAATATCGAGGACCAATGACAATACAATAATTTGGCGCTATTTTTAAAGTTTTTTAAACTGTAATTATTAACGCCGACCGACAAAGAGGAGTGTTATTTTTAACGCGTATATATGTTTCTTTGTGTATTTACATCTCTGTCTGTGGCATCGTAGTAATGCAAAATATAGATTTCATTTTCGGGGGTATGATATTCGATATTTCAGATGATTATATAGGTAACTGATGGCCGATGGGGCCGAAAAGTTCTCGAGTGGAGACCACGCACCGGCAAGCTCAGCGTAGGAAGACCAGCCACGAGACGGACGGATGACCTCATACAAGTGGCGGGAAGACGCTGGATGCAAGCCGCTTCCAATCGGTCTCTTTGGAAATCCACGGGGGAGGCCTACGTCCAGCAGTGGACTTCTTATGGCTGAGATAATGATGATGATGATATAGGTAAACATTGTAAGTTCATCGAGACGACATGTCCGACACCGGCCAGCCACGCGCCGCTTATAGCCGACGTTACGCAACATGCGTCGGCGCAGGGTGTGTAGAAGAAAGTTCCCTGTTTGTCTACTTATTAGTGAATTTAGCGAGACGTAGACTTTCAAGGAATCCATTAGTGGATAAGAAAATATGAATAGTTTTACATGTGAAATTGAATTTATATATTGGATATGACTTTTTAAATGTTAAGATATTTTAGTTATTATTCATAGGTAAGCTTTGGGCAACGGGCCATCTTTTCATTGTGAGAAGGGTTAGGCCATAGTCTGCCACGCTGGCCAAGTGCGGGTTGGCAGACTTCACACATCTTCAAGATCATTGAGAACTCTCAGACATGTAGGTTTCCTCACGATGTTTTCCTTTACCGTTCACCTGGGACAGTTTGTACAAACAGGGCTGATTAAAAAAAAAGCTTTGGGTAACATATCGATAATCCGAAATACATTTGTACGAATGTTATTTGCCCGAATCCGTTTCATAGAACTGCCTGGTTCGAGATGTTCTACTTGGCACGAGTTTCTGATTCCGTTACTTTGTTAGCATGTTTCATTTGCCCGAACTGTTATTAGATTAATTAGATAAACTCTCTAATGAACATATTATAGTGTCATACGCAATTTTATTGTTGAATTTTTTTAATGTAACCATAAACCTCCTTATTCTAAATTATACAACTTCTAAACTATCCACTCTAAGGTTGCCTGGAATAAATTGCTCTATGCGATAATTTGCCTTTGTACTGTCGTTTAAATTTATCGATTATTTTTAAAATGATTTATTTGATGTTTTTTTTAAGTTTGACGATAATGTGATTCATTTAATGTAATTGGTTTTCAACCGTATTAATTGAATTAAATAAATAATAAAAAAAGACGTGTGGCACTCGGAGACTGCCGCGGTAAAGCTATTGCATAATAGCTTTACGCGCGGTGTGTTAGGTTATTTTCGTTACGGAATTTCTGGATTCGGTCTCCACGCTCAAGGCCCGCGATAGAAGCTATGCAATAGCTTAATAAATAAATTTTAAGTTTTTACAGTATGGATGTACAATAAAGTTATATTCTATTGTACACCATTAAACAAATACAATAGTACAGACAACTTAAAAAACTAGTGTGTAAACAGGCAGCCTTATCGCTAAAAGCGATCTCTTTCAGGTAACAGTGGTTATGTTCGTTAGGTTTCTGTTAGGTCTGAACAAAAACAAAATCAACTCAAGCCAAAACCAAATATAACTTATTTAAGTAGGTAGTGTGTTTCATAATGAGTTTTGTCCTTTATTATGAAAAAGTTCGTTGCAGGTTACAAGTGATTTTACTAGAATCATTCTAAAGAATGCGCATTTATAATCTTTTACAGCGATTTTACGCATACTTTCTCATAAAATACGTACAATACATATCAAGCGTAATGTAATCGTAAGTTAGACCGCAAAAACTGCTTTTCAGTCGGGTATTTTGTTTTTCTTCTAATATAGATACATAGATAATAGTCTAATCCGAAATACTAGTGCAAAGATACACCGCCGTATTTTGACCGAAACCAGTGAATAGTTACACCATTTACTTTCATCGAGCCTGCAGGCATGAAAGCTGCTGGCCATCTGATCACTGTAGGGTGACTAGAACGCGCCATATTCCTAGGAAAAGAAAAAAAATACAATCGAACACACAAGTTATATGTATAAGTCACAAATCGTCGTTGTCGGGGCAACTATCGCTAGAAATGTTTTCTAAAGTTTTACTTTTTTTTATACATTATAGATCTACGATTGACCACCAACTCGCCTGATGTTAAGCGACGGTGTGGCCGAGGATGGAGCTCGTCGATCTAGAAGATATCTATTCTAGAGTGAATAGATATCTTCTAGAAAATTCCAAGATGTAAGTCTCAGGAAACAGAGATGGCGGCAAAGAATTCCAGTCTTGTGCAGTACGCAACAAGAATGATAATAAAGATAAAAAAGAAATTGAAATCGTGTATTGTTTAAGGGTAATCGTGTAATTGACTGGCCTATCTGGTCTGGGTCTGCTTGCCGAGTGTAGGTCGTGGGTTCGATCCCACCCAGGGCAAACATTTGTGTGATGAGCATGGATGTTTGTTCTGAGTCTGGGTGTTTCTGTGTATCATACGTATATATTTACAAAAAAAAAGTATAAATGTATTTTATCAGCCATCTAGTTCTTATTATTTATTATTATTATTTAAACATTTTTTTTCTCAATTGTATGAAAGAGCATGCGACGTTTTACATTTTTTATGCAAAAGAAAATACCCGAATGCACAAGGGCGATATTAGTAAAATTTGTTACAGAATACTTTATATTGGTACAGGAGACTCACTCCGTAACCAGATTTAATTACGAGTAGATAACGACTCGTACTACGGCGCAATAAAGCGTACTTAACTTAATTTAATTTAGTATATTAATTAAAACAGCCATAGCCAATTACATTAGTGGTTTTCGCAGTCACTAAGTACCTACCCACTCATTTTTAGGGTTTCGTATCCAACGGGTAAAACGGGACCCTATTACTAAGACTCCCCTGTCTGTCTGTCCGTCTGTCACCATGCTGTATCTAATTTTTTACCGTTTTTGTAGATAATGGTTGTATTTTGTTATTTTATTACTTTTGTGGTGTCAATAAAGTGTTATTGATTTATTGATTTCGAAAAAAGGAAGAAGAAGCTTAAACCTGTCCTTAAACCTTTATGGGTCTTACCGAAAAACATTACTTAACTTTAACCATCGTCTTAAATTCTCTGTCTTCTTTCCGCAAGATTCTGTCATGACGTATCAGCGAGAAGTTGATAAAATACTTTAAGCAATGCTTAAAGCTAAGTAACGTTTTTCGGTAAGGCCGTACCTGTCCCATGAAAAACAAATCCATGGCCAACCAAGTTGTTAATCTGACGCAATGCCCTATACTTCTATAACACAACGCAACCGAAGATAGGCAATTGTACTCCATATTTAATTCATTAGGTAAGAAATAATGAGAGAGCTCGTTATATTACCGAATATTACCTAATCTATGGCGATGTAGATGTTTTATTGAGACCACAGACATAGTAGATGGAGCATGCGACTTCGTTTGTATGAAAACCTTGCGTGCCACATTTTTGGTACCGACTGTGATACCACACAAACGATTTTGTGATGGAATGTTCCATCCGCGCGAAATCTATTCGACCCAATGCATCCGCGCGCTTGTACGCTAGTAACTAGTTGACAAAATATCGAATCGGAAGTATATATCACCTGAATTTAAATAAATCTTGGTCGTCAACTGCGACTTTTCAACCGACTTCAAAAAAGGAGGTTATAAATTCGATTGTATTTTTTTTATGTTTGTTACCTCATAACTTTCGACTGGGTGAACCGATTTTGATGATTCTTTTTTTATTTGAAAGCTGGTGCTTCGCGTGTGGCTCCATTTCAATTTGTTCCAGTTCTGACAATGGCATCCATGAGAAGGCGGTTGATTCAGTTTTTTATACTATAATTATTATCGTACTTGACACGCTCGTTTTGACACGCTAGCTACATACTAGGTATTCCCTGAAAATTTAACATAACCTCACATACAGATTTACACTGTGACACCTACTCCAAAGCACACCACACCCCCCTCTCCTACACAAACATACACACGCGCATACGCACACACACACACGCACGCACACACACACACACACACACACACACACACACACAAACACACACACACGCACCAACACACCCCTACACGCACACGAACATTCTTACCATGATAAATAAAATAAAATAGTTAAAAAAAAAATTGTATACCGATACTAGCAATAATTTATAATGTATCTGAAACTGCAACCATTAAATAAGTAAGATATGTAAGAGCGGTGTCTTCTGACACAAGTATCTAAATACTTAATAGAAGGCCCCAACCTTAAGTTAAGTAAATAGTTGTAGTTATCGATTTTTTTTTTTTTTTTTTTTTTTCTTCATACACTTGGGTTGTCTATAGAAGTCTATGATTGTGACTATAGACTTTAAATGTGAGTAGCCGTTATAAGTGATTAGTCTAGTTAGATATTGCTGTAGAAAGTGATTAGTGCATCAAATAGCTTTGAATATGAGTTAATCATGGAGGAACTGAATGTTTTCCGCAGTTTTAAGCTCGTCTTCCATTGGAACGCTTCGTGGTCAGAGGGGCGTTTATGACTATACATTTTTAGGGTTCCGTACACAAAGGGTAAAAACGGGACCCTATTACTAAGACTCCGCTGTATGTCTGTCCGTCCGTCCGTCCGTCTGTCACCAGACTGTATCTCATTAACCGTGATACTTAGACAATTGAAATTTTCACAGATGATGTATTTCTGTTGCCGCTATAACAACAAATATTAAAAACAGAATAAAATAAATATTTAAGGGGGCTCCCATACAAACAAACGTGATTTTTTTGCTAGTTTTTGCTCGATATTGATAACGGCAACAGGTAGACGCTTGAAATGTTCACAGAATATTGAGTTATGTTATTCACTTTAAAAATAGGTAATTAAATTAAAATAAAATCAATATTTAAGGTGGGCTCCCATACTATTAACGTGATTTTTTGCCGTTTTTATAGATAATGGTACGGAACCCTTCGTGTGCGAGTCCAACTCGTATTTGCCTGGTTTTTTAATGTTTCCCCTACACGTAAAGTGGAGATGAATTATTTTTCCGCCTCTTCTCCAAATATTTGGGGTGTGGGAGAACTATTTTTGTATTTAGGGATTCGTTTGTGATTAAACTTTAAACTGATATTTTGTGCTAGATTCAAGTGTTCCCAGTCCCTCTACATTAGCTAAATGGTATGCTTTGGATATAGTATGTGAAAGAATTCATGATGGTAGCAAATATAAAAAAACTAAACTAAGTAGGTTTTACAAGTTGACGTAAAACAGTTTAGTTTAAATAAAGGCACTTAGGGGGCGTCCATAAATTACGTGAGGTGTTTTTTTTAATTTTCTGCCCCTCCCTCCCCCCCTGGTGAGATGTCGTGAGATTTTATTCAACCCCCTCCCCCATCCCCGAATCTCACGTGAGATTTTTCAAAATGTGAGTTTCTTACGTAAACGCGTTGGATTGTTATTGTAAAAAGAAAAAAACAAATTTGCATCGTCCTTTTATAACGTCGAAGTATGAATAAAATTATTTTCTTTCGAACGAATTAGTAAATGATCTTAATCGTACTACGATTACGCTTAAGATTAAATCTTAAGCATGTACAATCTGGATTAAATAGACTAAAATAGATTTTTTTTTTTGTTTCAATCAGGAAAAAAAAATTGCGTGATATTTGCCGAGACCCCCCCTCTCTCCAACGTAAGATTAGATGAGATTTGACTCGACCCCCTCCCCCCCTTAAACACCTCACGTAATTTATGGACGCCCCCTTACCCGTTAAAAAAAAGTTTAAGTTATAGTTAAAAAAAAACAAAAAAAAAACACGCTTCAAATTATTGTATTGCCATCGGTCCTCGATAAGTCTACAAAGAATGAAATCTGACCGTTTGAAGTTGGTCAAAATCAAGTCCAAAGGAGTCGGTTACAAACAAACAAACAACAGTATACAGGTGGAGCTAATAAAAGCGTGTTAAAAACTGAATCGATTTCAAAATACGCAATTCATTTACTTTTTTTCAGTTATTTTGTTATAAAAACCAAAATACTGAACCGATTTTGATAATATTTATATGGGACCACCTCTGTGTTATTACCTACAAAACAAACAAGAATCACCAAAAACAATTCAAATTTGGCGGAATAATCGCTGAATAAACGTACAGTCGAATTGAGAACTCCCTCACTTCACTATTGTTCATTCATCTTATCTACTCTGTACATAATAAAAAGTTATTTTAATTTAAACTCACACTCCCACATTCTCACACCCTCCTACATTCACACACCACATACACACACTCTCACACAACTATCCTACACCCCCACACATAAAGTCATATCTACGACACGTACTCTATATGTTATGGTTTGATATGTGAAATTTCAGGGAAGGCACTGACTGTTACAACACAGCTCACGCTAAAGTGACAGTCAGGGTTTTCAAATTGTTTTAGTTGTATATTTTTGGTCAATCTGGGGGCACGGCAGTGGCCCCGCCAAGTCGAGCAGCAAGGCCACGCCGTACCATCCTTTTCTCGAAGCCATTCAGAGCACTTTCGACACCCTAAACTATTTTATATTTTGTAATTCCTTTTTGGATGTGGGTTAAAAATGAAAGTTTTGACTAACGTAAGTCAACTCGTATGCTCATCAATATCAAAGAAAAAGCCCTGTTCTAAGTCGACAAAAAGTGAACGTAAAAGTTAAGTCTCTGATTATTGGCAATAACGAAACCCTGCACCGCACGTGGTTCGACACGCACTTGGCCAGTTTTCTTTTATTCATCTCTAATAGCGATGCAAAGTCGGCTCGTTTTTGACGTGACAACGTCTAATAAATCGTTGAACGCCGGCTGCATGCACGAAAAATTATATATATGACTCATTGTACCGTTACGTTACGCTCATTGTCCCGTTACAACCGCGCGCGGTGGCTGAAGAAGCGGGCGGGTGTGCACCGCGCCCGACCGTCGTCGCGCGCGTCGCTTCAAACATTCCTCGGAACTCGCGCGCGGACGAATGTTGTCACGTTAAACTATCGTCCGTAAACCTACTTTACAGACAACCAATTTTTATTTATCATTAAACAAAATTGTTGTACATACTTTTTCATTTCAAAATAAGAATCTGTTTTTAAACTGTTTATTCTTATGTTCTTTTTGTTATTTACTTCAAAATAAAATTTACACGCGTGCAGTCGCATAAAAATGTTTCTTTATATTTTCTTCCTTCCTATTTAATTCTACATTCGTTATCAGCACGAACTCCAGTAGATAAATCTATTAAAAGAAGATTTATTACGGAAAACTATATATTTGAGTTTAAATTGAGAAGAAATAAAAAGATGGCCGGTACGTCAAATATTAGTTCAATACCTCTTCTAAAAAGCAGAGATGGATATCCTACCTGGAAATTTAAGATGCGTATGCTATTGATTCACGAGGAATTATGGGTAACTATAATAGGATATCCAGAAGGCGATAAAACGTCCCAGGAGTTGCGGAATAAAAATGATCAAAAGGCATTGTCAAAAATTTGTCTTACCATTGACGGTTCTGCAATTACACACGTGAAAACTGCGTCAAGTGCAAAAGAAGCATGGGATGCGTTATGTTCGGCGTATGAGGACAAAAGCCTTGGAAGAAAACTTTCGTTGGAGAGGAAGTTGTACAGGTATTCATTAAATGATTTTGACAACTTGGAGCTGTATTTGACTGCAATAACAACGACTGCTCAGGATCTTGCCGATATCGGCAAGAGAATAGAGGACAGCTCTTTAGCTGCAATTATGTTAGGTGGCTTGACACCTAGGTTCGAGCCCTTAATAATGGCGCTAGATCATTGTAATGTAGAAGTTACTTCAGAGATGGTAAAAAATAAACTCTTGAGTGAAATGATCCGTGGAGATGGAAAAGTAGATGTAGACGCAGCTTTTGCATCATCCAAGAGAGTAGTGACTTGCTACAGATGTGGAAAAAGGGGGCATAAAAGTCCAAATTGTCGTCTTAATAAAAAGAAAGAGACAAAGAATGAGACAACGTCAGGTAAAACCATGATGGTTAATCATACCACAGGAGATGGTGCTGCTAGTGAAAATCGCAGTATGTCGTCGCAAGCAGTTACTGAAGTAACTAGCACCACTTTATCAGCACCATGTAAAGTAAATACTGATAAATGGATTATAGATTCCGGAGCTACTGCACACATGACTTCAAGAGGTGATTGGCTTCAGAATTACAAGAAAATCAGTGAAGGACGTGTTACTGTTGCTAACGGTGAAGATTTGGTAGCTTTAGGTTGCGGTGAAGTTCCAATTTATACTAATTCTATAGTCAACAAAATTAGTGATGTTTTACATGTGCCTGAACTGAACAGTAATCTACTTTCAGTTAAAAAGGTAGTAGAAAAGGATCTAGTGGTAGTTTTTGATAAATCTGGTTGTAATTTTTACAAGACAGGTAATGTCTCTTTTGATAATGAACCTTTAGTGCGAGGTATTTGTTGTGGTGGACTGTATAATTTAGACTGTACTGTAAATCTGCCGCAATATGTTTCAGCTTATAATGTGCACTCCGATAAGTCCAGGTTTCAGCTTTGGCATAAGCGACTTGGACACCTTTGCCGTATTGGGATGGACCTTCTTAGAAAAGGTCTTGCTGATGGTGTAGAGTACACAGACAACGAGGTAGACAAAGAGTCTTGTATACCTTGTATCGAGGGTAAGCAGGCGAGAAAGCCATTCAAAAGGCTCAAGCACATGAGGGCTACTTCCACTCTTGAGGTGGTTTGGACGGACGTGTGTGGACCGATGTCCACAAATTCATTCAAAGGTAATAAATATTTTATTATTTTTGTCGATGATTATACACGTTTTACTTTTCTATATTGTATGTATGCAAAAACAGAAGTGAAGAAGTACTTTTGTGTTTTTCAATCACTTGTTGAGAGACAGACTGGAGCCAAAATTCGTAGGCTGCATTCAGATAATGGAACTGAAATCGTCAACTCTGAGATGACAAGCTATTTACAGTCTCAGGGAATACAGCACACGACAACGGCGCCTTACAGTCCTCAACAAAACGGTATCAGTGAGCGTTGCAATCGTAGTATTGTAGAAAAGGCAAGATCAATGCTGTCACATAGTTCTTTGTCGCAGGCATATTGGCAGGATGCTGTGGAGACTAGCATTTATTTAAAAAATAGATCGCCGCATCGCGCACTTGTTGGTAAAACACCGTTTGAAATGTGGTATGGAAAGAAACCGAACCTTTCTCATTTAAAAGTATTCGGTTGTAGAGCTTTGGTTCATGTGCCTTCATGTCAAAGAACCAAGCTGGATATGAAAGCGACAGAACACATATTTGTTGGATACTCAGAAGATCCACGGAGCTACTTTTTTCGTCAAGCGGAAAATCCAAGGAGGATACTCAAGTCTCGGGATGTTACTTTCTTTGAAAGTAACTTTACAGGTCTCAAAGAAAAAGTTTTGATCCCTGAGGATACAGTTAATCCTAATTTGGTTAATTTGTTATCGCAGAATTCATCACCGACATCATTGAGTCTAATGGAAGATGTTCCATCCACTTCCACATCGCAGCAGTCTGTGGAAACTGTGTCGGGAGAGCAAAGTTCATCTAATGAAGAATTAAATAGGAAGGAAGAAAATATAAAGAAACATTTTTATGCGACTGCACGCGTGTAAATTTTATTTTATATTTTCTTCCTTCCTATTTAATTCTACATTCGTTATCAGCACGAACTCCAGTAGATAAATCTATTAAAAGAAGATTTATTACGGAAAACTATATATTTGAGTTTAAATTGAGAAGAAATAAAAAGATGGCCGGTACGTCAAATATTAGTTCAATACCTCTTCTAAAAAGCAGAGATGGATATCCTACCTGGAAATTTAAGATGCGTATGCTATTGATTCACGAGGAATTATGGGTAACTATAATAGGATATCCAGAAGGCGATAAAACGTCCCAGGAGTTGCGGAATAAAAATGATCAAAAGGCATTGTCAAAAATTTGTCTTACCATTGACGGTTCTGCAATTACACACGTGAGAACTGCGTCAAGTGCAAAAGAAGCATGGGATGCGTTATGTTCGGCGTATGAGGACAAAAGCCTTGGAAGAAAACTTTCGTTGGAGAGGAAGTTGTACAGGTATTCATTAAATGATTTTGACAACTTGGAGCTGTATTTGACTGCAATAACAACGACTGCTCAGGATCTTGCCGATATCGGCAAGAGAATAGAGGACAGCTCTTTAGCTGCAATTATGTTAGGTGGCTTGACACCTAGGTTCGAGCCCTTAATAATGGCGCTAGATCATTGTAATGTAGAAGTTACTTCACTGATAAATCTTTTCAAAAAACAAGCCTCTTTTGTAGCAGAAGACAGTGCCATATACTCTGCCTCGGCTGAGGATAGTGCCACTGTTGATTGTTTCCTAGACTCCCAGGATACGGCTCCTCCTGCCAGCTCCACGTAAAAACCCGTATGAGAACGTCGACTTTCTTGACAGTTCGCAAAATCTGAATCACTGTAAATTCTTAACTTTCTGTCTTTCTCCTTTAGTTCTGTGTTCCTTTTATAAGTAATGCCAGCATTTTTAGTCCCACTCAAATAGCGAAGACATCTTTTTGCTGCATTCCAATGTGTCGCATCATTACTTTTATTAAATTGGCTAAGGTAACTCACCGCATATGCGAGATCCGCTCTAGAGACCTCTGCTAACCACAACAGCGAACCCACAAGGGCCTGATAGGGGTAATTGCTCTCACCAGTTCCAGGGACGAGTTTCTTTTGAGCGAGAGGCGTCTCTACCGGCTTACAATCTCTCATATTGTATTTTTTTAACAATTCTTCAATATACGATCTTTGCGAGATCTTTATATTGTTTTCAGAGCAATCTATATTAATTCCAGTGAAAAATTTAATTATTCCAAGATCTTTGCAACTGAAAAATTTTTCAAATTGTTTCTTGAAGTTGTCAATTGTGACATCGTCTCTGTAAAGAATGACAATGTCATCGACATACACTCCTAATATCAAAGAGTTTTCATCTGAAATCTTTTTTGTGTAGACACAAGCCTCCGAAGGAGTTTGAGTATAACCCAAACCTGTCAAAATTTGTTTTAGTTTCATGTTCCAGGCCCTAGATGCCTGTTTCAAGCCATACAAGGATTTTTGCAATAAACAGACTTTCCCTTCCTCCTTGTCTTGAACAAAACCTTGAGGCTGCATCATGTAGACTTCTTCCTCTAATTCGCCATTGAGAAACGCCGTGTCAACATCCATATGTCTTACTTTATATCCCTCTTGGACCGCTAAGGCCAAAAGTGTTCTAAAAGAAGAGTGTCTCACCACAGGAGCAAACGTCTCCTTGTAGTCTACACCTTCTATTTGTCGATAGCCTTTAGCAACTAATCTCGCTTTATATTTGATTATGTTACCATCGGCATCTCGTTTAAGTTTATAAACCCACTTGCAAGGAATACAAGTCTTGTGACTAGGCTTATCGACCAAAAGAAGGTGTAGACTACAAGATGCAGATGAAGATATTGATGAAACAGAGACTCAGACGGTTCCCTCAAATGAACCAACTGTTTCAGCGAGAAGGTATCCAGACCGAGAACGTAAGCCTCCCGATTATTACTCGTATAGTACACGTGTAGATGAGATACTTTCTGACGATCCAAAGTCCTATCATGAAGCTATTAATTGCGATGATAGAGATAAATGGATAACAGCAATGAAGGAGGAGTATAATGCTTTACTCCAAAAACACACTTGGGTTTTGGTCGATAAGCCTAGTCACAAGACTTGTATTCCTTGCAAGTGGGTTTATAAACTTAAACGAGATGCCGATGGTAACATAATCAAATATAAAGCGAGATTAGTTGCTAAAGGCTATCGACAAATAGAAGGTGTAGACTACAAGGAGACGTTTGCTCCTGTGGTGAGACACTCTTCTTTTAGAACACTTTTGGCCTTAGCGGTCCAAGAGGGATATAAAGTAAGACATATGGATGTTGACACGGCGTTTCTCAATGGCGAATTAGAGGAAGAAGTCTACATGATGCAGCCTCAAGGTTTTGTTCAAGACAAGGAGGAAGGGAAAGTCTGTTTATTGCAAAAATCCTTGTATGGCTTGAAACAGGCATCTAGGGCCTGGAACATGAAACTAAAACAAATTTTGACAGGTTTGGGTTATACTCAAACTCCTTCGGAGGCTTGTGTCTACACAAAAAAGATTTCAGATGAAAACTCTTTGATATTAGGAGTGTATGTCGATGACATTGTCATTCTTTACAGAGACGATGTCACAATTGACAACTTCAAGAAACAATTTGAAAAATTTTTCAGTTGCAAAGATCTTGGAATAATTAAATTTTTCACTGGAATTAATATAGATTGCTCTGAAAACAATATAAAGATCTCGCAAAGATCGTATATTGAAGAATTGTTAAAAAAATACAATATGAGAGATTGTAAGCCGGTAGAGACGCCTCTCGCTCAAAAGAAACTCGTCCCTGGAACTGGTGAGAGCAATTACCCCTATCAGGCCCTTGTGGGTTCGCTGTTGTGGTTAGCAGAGGTCTCTAGAGCGGATCTCGCATATGCGGTGAGTTACCTTAGCCAATTTAATAAAAGTAATGATGCGACACATTGGAATGCAGCAAAAAGATGTCTTCGCTATTTGAGTGGGACTAAAAATGCTGGCATTACTTATAAAAGGAACACAGAACTAAAGGAGAAAGACAGAAAGTTAAGAATTTACAGTGATTCAGATTTTGCGAACTGTCAAGAAAGTCGACGTTCTCATACGGGTTTTTACGTGGAGCTGGCAGGAGGAGCCGTATCCTGGGAGTCTAGGAAACAATCAACAGTGGCACTATCCTCAGCCGAGGCAGAGTATATGGCACTGTCTTCTGCTACAAAAGAGGCTTGTTTTTTGAAAAGATTTATCAGTGAAGTAACTGGTAAGTCACCAACTGTTGATATTTTTACAGACAGTCAAAGTGCTCAAGCATTAGCACTGAATCCAGTCCACCATAATCGTACTAAGCACATTGATGTAAAATATCACTTTATTAGGGAAAAAGTGGGAACGAAGGTTATTGATTTAAAATATATGCCTTCCCGAAAGTTACCAGCAGACGTCCTAACGAAACCTTTAGGACGAATCAAGTTTAACAAATGTGTACAACAGATAGGCCTAAATTAAATTATTTATTTTCTTGCAGTGAGTAGCAGATTATTTTATTTTAAAGTAAAGGAGGAGATGTTGTACATACTTTTTCATTTCAAAATAAGAATCTGTTTTTAAACTGTTTATTCTTATGTTCTTTTTGTTATTTACTTCAAAATAAAATTTACACGCGTGCAGTCGCATAAAAATGTTTCTTTATATTTTCTTCCTTCCTATTTAATTCTACAAAAATACGCTCAGTTAAACTTTTGTGTCACTCTCTTAGTTGCAAAAAAATCAGGATTAAACGAGCTTGAGCTAACTTTGCATCGCTACATGAGATGAGCGTAAGTGTTATTAGGTGAGAGAAACCGATTCATTTTGAAGATTTCGATTTGAAGACACCCAGATTACAACTATCGATCTTCGACCATAAAAATTACAGCTGCTCGAAGCTATCTACGTATACCCACGTAAATTTTTGCAGTACGTACAATAAAAGTGGAGTTAAAGCGCTTCGTTCGTTTTTTTTGGAGTTTGTCGTAACTGATAACAATACACAAACAACAAATCCACAATCACAAAAAAGTCACAATCCGTGACAAAAACATTTTATTTATTTTGTATATGATTTTTACTTTCTGTTGTATGTTTTTTGTTACAATAAACTGATGTCTATGGCGGGTTTTAGAGTCACGCTGACCGCAAGCTGACCGTCGGTGCTGACGGCCGAAACGTATCAACTTCTAGTTGATACGTTTGACGTTGTTTTTTTTTTTTTTATTTAACAAAATCTACATAAATAACTTAGATAAGGCTTAAGGCCAATAATAGATTTACATTTTATATTTAATCATATACAATAATTACAGTCGTAAAGTAAAGGAAGATACTTTTACATTAAATAGAAAAATAAGCCCTGCTTAAACTAAACGTGTGCGTGATGTGAGTATACTGATGGTGAATGTGTGAATGTGTGCATGTGTGTGAGGAGGGAGGGGAGGTGAGTATATGTAGGAACGTGTGTCGTATGTGTGAAGCGCATACATACATAATATATAAATTAGATATTGTCATTTAAAAATTTAACTATGTCCCCTTTAAAGGAATCTTTTTTAGTGTGGAAAATGTCGGTTACATGATGAAATTTTGTATTGTAGGTTCTAAGTAGTCGATTAATAACTGAATTTTGTGCATAATTACTGCGAGAAAGTGCGACCGAAAATAATTTAGTATGTCTGGTGCGTGATACTGGTGTACAAAAAGTCAGAACCTTATTGCTCAATATTGGACTATGTATGTGTTCATTACATAAGCCATGCAAAAATGTCATATCCAATAGAATTCGTCGCTTTTCAAGGGAAGTTATACTGTGAAATTTACAAGGGTCATCATATTCTAATGAGTATTTACATGCCCTATAATTTAAATGCTTTAAAAATTTGTATTGAATTTTTTCTATATTCCTGATGTATGTAACATAAGAAGGATTCCAAACCGTACTGCAGTATTCCAACACACTTCGAACATATGAGTAATAAAGCAATTTAACACAACTAATATCGGAGAATGGTTTGCAGACCCGCATAATGAAACCAAGGCTTTTATAACATTTATTAATAATAGACTCAATATGTTCTGAATATGTAAGCTTATAATCTAGTTAAATTCCTAAGTCACGTACTAGTAATTCTTTTGAAATGTTAACTTTGGATAGCTGATAGTCAAATTTAATTGGATCTTTTTTTGATAGCTACACATTATTCTAAAACTCTTCCTAGAAGTCCATACGTTTCGGCCATCAGCACCGACGGTCAGCTTGCGGTTAGCGTGACTCTAAAACCCGCCTTTGTCTATATGTATAGCTATGTAGGTATGTTAATGTAACTGGTGAGTTAAACTAAGCTTGCTTTGGTCTAGTTTCCGAAGCCCGCCAGAATACCTTGACCCGTCGGCGTCGGCGCCCGCGCAGGGCGGTGCTCTATGCTCTATGGTTCTAAGTACCTACCGTATTTTGCAATGGTAGCCATATGTATGCTGTGCTACTATTGTACGGAACAATTCAATACCCAATTTCTTTAGATAACTGGCAAACGTAATTTCTACAAACGCTTACGCTTCGAAATGTCAAGAAACTGTGACGTGACGTCACGTGACATTTCGTTAGCTAATTTACTCCATCTGGCAATTTTTTTACGGCTACACAAGAAGGAGGGTATTTTTTTCGAGAATATCTTAACTAATTACTATAAAAGCGAAAGTAACTGTCTATCTTCTGTCTCTCTGTCTATTTGTCACCTCTATATGGCTAAGCGGCTGAACCAATCATTATGAAATTTGGCACAAAGATTCTTCATGACTTGGAGAAGGACATAGGCTATATTTTATCATCATCACCGTTTTTCATCATTACACGGGTTGCGGAGCGCAGCTCGTATTTCTATAGCAGCAGCCCAAACGGGTTGACCGTATGCTGCATATTTCCTATTGTAGTCTTACTGTATTTAGCAACAGCAACTGATGTTGGCCAAAACACTTGAAATACACACCAAACATGGTGGACAAGACACCATACTTCATAATTCTACACCTGACGCATACTAAGGAGCTTACGACACGTTCAAAATCCCATAAGTTTTGTTACATTTACATGTTTACTACATACGGAACCTCTATGGCAACACTTGACTAAAGTCCTATGGTGTGCGGCGCTTTAGTCGCATTCAAATCATACATACGATTGAGAATTATATACGAATAAGAATTTTAGTACGAATACTTATACGAATAAGAAATAATACATAAAAACAAGCGCTGAGCGAACTTTGCATCGCTATAAAAGTTAAGAGTACGGCTGCTGTTTGCTTTGCTTTACTTACAATTTTATCGAGTACATGTGTCAGTCAATTTATATATGTACAGAGGTATAATATATGTATATGCGTAAAAAGAGATAGCTAAATAGACGTTATTTACAAACTGACATTATTATTAGTTAATAATGAAAGGAGTATTGTTATGAAATTAAAAAAAATATAATTTCCATATTATCTCTTCCTTAGCCTAAAATATTACCTAATAATATATTCTGTGAATTATGATTATGAACGCTAATTATTATAATTCACAGAATTATTCACCAATAATAATATTAAATGTTTCAGTGTGGCGTGCCGTGGAGTTGTAGTGAAAATAAATTTTCCTCTCCCACCCTTCTGAATAAATATCCGGACTATTTTTGACGAGCACTTTTTATTCGTAATGGAAATTTGCAATATTAATTTAATTAATACTGTATACAGTATTAATTAAATTAATATTTAGTGGTACTCTAGTAAAAATATGTTTTATAGATATAGTTAGATTTTTGTTACTGTTATCATTGACAAGTAGATTTTGTCAGTGCAATGCAAAATTTAATAGTAGCAGATTCAAAAAAATCTTAATATTTGAGTAGACTCAAGCCTGTACTCAAGCCGAGTAGCGCCATCTAGAATTAAGTAGCACCATAAAACACATAAAAAAAAAAACAATTTAGCGCCTTCTATGTAGTTTTGTATTACTGACAGTTTTACGCCATCTGTGGTTGAGTAGCAATTTATGTGACTATGTGAATTTGTAATAGCGCCATCTATGGCTGACTAGTTACACGAGTTACATGATGTTCGGATATGAACGGATTTTGAATGAAACTATCACTGTCAGGAATTCAGGATCGCACTTAAATGTAGTTCCAAAGCTTGCCGTCGGAACTCAATGGCGGCGCAGACTAACCTGTTTTCATAACTATATTTTTATGTATGTTTGTGTAAAATAATATGTACTTAGTTTTGTAGTTGTATAGTAATGATTAGAAAACATTAAAAACTCCCGACAAAAAAAAAACGGCTGAACCGATTTTGATGAAACGTAACTTTCTCATAAATAGAGTTAAAGAAATAAAATAACAGATTTCAAAATGCGCAATTTTGTTTTAAAAACCAAAGCACTGAACCGATCTTGATAAAATTTCTATGGGACCAATCTGAAAGTACTTATATCCTTTCAAGCAAGAATAAAATCAGTTATTCAGTAAATTTATGGCAGATTCTGGAAATAGATCGGTCAACGGCTTAAATCTGCCGAAGCGAGAACTGTATTTTTGAAGTCGATTTAAGGTGGTACGATTTCCATACAAAAATATTTTTAAAGCACTATTATTATTAACGGGATATTTACCCGTTTTTTTTTTTTTTAATAATAGTACTTTATGAATGATCGTGATATCTATAAAAATATTTTTTGTAGGTAAATAGGTATGATCATTTGGGTAAAAGTTTAATAATCAATAAAATGTTTGTGATTAGCTTAAACATCGGTATTTGTTGGCGGCAAATCACATTTGCTGAAGAAAGCAGGACAAAGTAACAAATTTTATTCAAATAACTTTTTTATCGAAATTTATTATGGATACATTTTTAATTGATATTTTTGCTATTAATCTTCACTTTTTTCTTCAACAAAAAATGTGATTTGCCCGCCAATAAAACCCGATATTAAACTTAACCACAATGATTACATTGTACAACTTTAGGTATGCTATAGGTCAGTGCTCGAAATGGACGGGAACGCACAGGAACGCCGTTCCGCTTCGTGAAATGACCGTTCCCTTTCGTAAAAGTTGCCCTCTTATCGTTCCGGTACGGCGAAAAAATTCCGAACCTTTGTTTGGAAATACTCAGAAATAAGCAAGTGTTCCCTTATTGTTCTATGAATACACACGTGTGAACCATCTGACAACCTCTCCGCTCTCGGACGGTACCTGGCGCTCTCTATTTGACTCGCCCCGGGTCGCTCGCATACAGACACACCCATGCTCATTGCGTTTTATTCTTCGCATGTTGGTGGCTGTGCGTTCCACGTATTTGTGTCTTCGCACTCTGCAGAACCGAGTTCACAGCATAGTTTTATATGAATTTATTGTATACCAGTAAAATATATTAACTCGTAACCTTTGCCGGTAATGGAGCCTATGTTAGGATTGGGAAAAGCTCCGAAGTAGAGGTATTTACAACCTCTGCTAGGCGCCAACCATAGAAATAAAGGTTAAACAATATGATACCATTCATTTAGTTCAACATTGTTTCAAAACGGGGGTCGTCAATGAGCTGACGACATCTTTTGTAATTTTGGGCCATGGCAGCACTGGGACCACGCACAAAACTGTAAAAAGCGTGCCACAGTCTAATCATCTAATGGACACGTTTGTGCGGAGAGATGCCTCGGTGAATACTTTATTCTTGCATGTGCCTAAACCAATCCCAAAAATTTTGTAGTAGGTAATATAAGTTATTATATAGGTTTTAGTTTTAACTAATTTCTTAGATATAATTTCGGTTTAAAGAATTTTATTTCTCAACAAGAAATTACAATTTCACTTACGTGAGAACTAAATTTACAGAAAAATATTTCTTATGCTTCAGCAGTTAGCTGGATCTACATACATTAATTAATTAGCATTTCGAGCTTATAAATGAACTTAAACAAAATAACTAACCTAAATAAAACTTCTTTTGATTTAATAAAATTGTAATTGTAATTTAAGTGATTATTACCAAATTAACCTATTAATACCAAAAATTGTATAAAAAACTTTATACTTTGATATTTTTTAAGTTTATACGGGGTATAAGAGCGTCACTCGCTAATACGAGCAAATAATCAAATTACTAATTTTTTTAACAATACCTTCAAAATTTTCGCGCTCGCTTCGCTCGCGCTTTATTATTATTTCAAAATACATTATTACTAAATAATGTAATTTTGAAAAATGTACTATCATCCAGCATATATAATTATGCTAAGTAAACAAATAGGTAAAGTTAAAATTATTTTAATTTTTAGGGTTCCGTACCTCAAAAGGAAAAACCGGAACCCTTATAGGATTATTTTGTTATCCGTCTGTCCGTCCGTCCGTCTGTCAAGACCTGTATCTCGGGAATGCGTAAAGGTATGGAGTTGAAATTAAAACCATATATGATTTATAGTCTCTTGCTACAGAAAGAAAAATGCTACAGTATACATAAAAAAAAGTTACAATAAAATAGGGTATATATGCAAAGAAGGAGGGTCCAAATTTTAAAGTGCTTTAACCATGTGGGCACAGAATTATTCGCCCTATTACAGTAAGTTGCATGTTGGGTATCATATGAAAGCCCTTCATTAGCGCAAGCTAAAACAGTAACTATTTTTACGATGTATATTTTTCAGTTAATAAAGAAAAATATAAAAAAAATATAATTTCCCCCTTCCCCCAGACAGACAGACGGACATGGTGAAACTATATGGGTTCCTTGTTTACTACGGAACCGTAAATATGATACAATAACATTGCGTTTTCATCGAACTTGCATTTTGTATGCAAAATGATGACCTCCTTTTTTTAAAGTCGGTTAAAAAAAAACCTTGTGAAAAATATCGTAAGGCTTGAAGGGGCATGCGTTCCGTTTGGTGAGTTAGTCCAATTCGACCACTGCTATAGGTACTCTTTTCAATTTAAATTTCTAGGTAGCTATAGGTACTCTTTTCGACCATATTTGGTAAAAATACTTTTGTATGGAAAGCGTGCTCCATCGTAGACCGTATCTGTCGCTTAACACGTGAGTTGACGGTCAAGCGCAAGCCTATTGTCGAATAAAAAAAACATTCGTACCACCTTAAAAAGAGGTCCCGTGCGAACGAGACAACTGCGGCGTCCACCTCAAGATATTCTGATATCCTACTCAGCTGGTATTACAATCAGCGTGTCTTGTCTTAGTCAAACAACAGGACGCCGTATGGTATGTAGTGGGTAGGTATAATGTGACGTCATAATAGCGTAGTCATGTCCGCGTCTCTCATGGGAACTCGCTTGCCACTGCGCTAACAATAGGATAGGGCTGTCGACGTATCAAGCCA
Source organism: Lycia hirtaria (assembly GCA_947563715.1). Taxonomy (NCBI): domain Eukaryota; kingdom Metazoa; phylum Arthropoda; class Insecta; order Lepidoptera; family Geometridae; genus Lycia; species Lycia hirtaria. Next base: position 29,128,657 of record OX387377.1, on the reverse strand, counting down.
CGATTCACTCTGCAGTTTTTGCGTAGTGCTATTAACTATGAGATTTTATCTATAGAGAGGGTATACTCATTGAATATGAAGTAAATCTTAGTAGGTACTCAACACTTTCGAAGATAAGATACACATCCTTTCTTCTTCTTTTTTGTATTGGACCCCGCGATTAGCGATTTGCTAGTGTCAAGTATTGAAATATTTTTATATAAGTTTCTTGAATAATACAAGTTACGAGTATATAGTGTTCTAGTCACAGTCTAAGTCACGTAAACAGTCATTTTCAAATTTAAGTCTTGCCTCAGTAATGTGATGGCGACTTTACTAGAAGCTTCTATGGAGTTTTGCCGACAACGTAAAATCACACGTTTTACTGCTTTATTTCACTTGCCCACACTCACGCACTTGATCGAACACTTAATGAATTAAACACCACCATTTTTAATTTTTATAGCATTAATGTTCAAAATAACACAAGTTTAGGAAAATAAAACAAAGCAACAACATGTTACTAAGACGTTCCCGCCAAAACTCGACCACATGTAGTATCTTAGCCTTCACAGATTATAAAAACAAGGGAGATGTGGTGAGTAGGCGCGGCCCGTTGGAACTTAGGCGGTGCAAAATGTACTTGAAGGGACGTTTCTGTATTCAGTCGGTCTTCACGTTGTTGTGTTCTCACATCTCCGCTTATCATTCGATTATTTTAACAAAATGCCTTGTTGTTCCGTAGTTGTTTGTAAAAAATCTAGTCGCAAAGTGAATCATGTCAAAGATGGGATATCATTTCACACGTAAGTACTGTAATATTTATGTTTTTAGTTTAAATTTAATACAATATTACAATTGCATAACGGAACTTTCCAGCGCATAAACGTCCATATGGCTATGCTTAAGTGATATTAAATACAAAGTGCACATTGCTTGCTTAAAACGAGACAATCAATGAATAGGCTATTCATACGCTGCAATGGATGAGCATTCGAGCGATACTTTCACTAATATAGTCATGGTGCGGCCTCAGGTAGCGTCCGTAAAATAGAGATGTACCTACTATGGATATTGTGGTTGTCGATATTTTTAACGTTTCGTATTCAATCTTGTTGTTACTTGTTACTCTAATTAAAACATTATTGTGTTAAATAATTTCAGCTTTCCAAAGGATCCAATAACAAAAGAACAATGGATTAATGCTACAGGAAGAGATCCCAACTGGTTTCCAACAAAATACAGCACAATATGTTCTTCTCACTTTGAGCTAAAGTGCTTCCAGCCATCAAAAACAGTCCATCGTCTTTTTGAATGGTCGGTTCCAACGTTAAAGTTAAATATGGTGTTAACCAATAATCCTAATTTGAAACCGTTAAAAATAGGCGCTGGGAGTGAAATAAATACAGACGATCACAATTTGGTTAGTTAAAATACTTATACAGTGTAATGGATTGATAGTTGTAATTAAAAATGAATAAATAAATAATTAAATAATTGGTTGTCTGTAAAGTCGGTTTACGGACAATAGTTTAACGTGACAACGTCATAATAAAGCATTGATGAAATGATGATGACGTAACGGGACAATGAGTCACACTTTTTCGTGCGTGCAGCCGGCGTTCATCGATTTATTAGACGTTGTCACGTCAAATTGTTTTTGATCATTTGTTTTTGTATTACATCTTTAACTTGCTGAGCCTCACAATTTATGCGACTTATTTGACTATTGGACAGACTTTAAAAAAGGGGTTCAATGCAATTCAGTTCAACCGTAACGTTTTTATACGTACTTTTTTATAATTGTTAACATTGTTTTAGCATCCATATTCTTTATTACAGACTATTACTTCGAAAACTTCGAAGCAAGCTGAATTGTTAAATCTGTGTGACCAAGATGATAGTTTGGGAAATGTTGCTCTAACATCTGCAACAGAAGATATTTTAACTACTCGGCAAAATCATGTTTTGGACCATGAAGTTGTCAAAAAAATATTATCGAATACAGAAAAAACTTAAATAACAGATACTCCACGTATGCGTAAGTTACGACGGTTAGTATTCACACAAGATAATGTAATAAAGAAGCAGAAATTACAAATAAAATGTCTTCAAAAGAAAACTAGACGATATAGAAAGAAAATCGTAGATTTAAAAGAAATTTTGGGACATCAGGGGATAATGTAATAAATATAAAAGTTGAGTGGGTATTCTACTTATCGTTTTCCTTCCATGCAATTACAACCCTGCAATGATTATAGGTAGATAATCTGTCGATATTCATCATAATAGCTTAATGATATAATTAAAGTTACAAATCCTGCTATCACTAGCAAATCTAACACCTACGCTATTTTTATTTCGTTGTATTTATGTATTATTTAAGTTATTTAGGTTGTTTTAGTTATGTTTATTCATACAATTAAATATTTAGTACCTACATTTAAAAACTATATTTGTAAAACTGATTACCTATAAATTAATAAAAAAAGTCTCAACACCAAAAAAATTAAAAACTAAAAACAGAATGTTGTGTATTTTTACCAAAATAAGAAATTCGTTTAGGATTTTTTGATGCTAATACATTATCTAAGGATAACTGGAAGTAAGTATAATATCAAGCTTCGCGCAACGTCAAGTGAAGCTGTATTCAAGCACAAACCTATCACTAGTAAAAAAAAAATTATTTAAAAATATAGTTATTTTAAAATATGTATTTATTTTATTTCACAGTTGTTTATACCATGCATAATATTGATGAACCAATTTCATCGAATTTTATCTATCGATCAATAAATACTTTACATCTCTATTTGTCTATGTGTATGTATTCTAGAGCTCATGGCTACACGTGCACCGCCTTGTTTTTGTATGTGTGCAATTAACTGACCAATTGACTTGCAACAATATTTTTAGTGTGGGTGACAATCGGGGATATTCTCTGTGTTAGCCTTAAGGTACTGATACATTTGCTATTAAAAAAGTATGCTTATTAGCATGCGTAAGACGAGCACACTCTTTGACGGTATACATTTGCTTGAGAAAAGCATACTCGTTTTAAGCATGTTTTAAACTCTTTAAAGCAATACTCCAAATACACATGTCATTTATTAGCAAGCTCTCTGCCAGTGCAGCGTGTAGTGAAAAATGGAAAACCAAGTGGCCCTCCGCACAGAACTGAATAAAATCGTCCTTCTGCTTGCAATGCAATGCGTCCGAAAACTTTTGTCAACAAGTGAGAAAAAGAAAAGGAAGAGGACTTGGGTCCGTGATTGGATAAGCAGAAGAGAAAATCTTGGTGCAAGTACTCGATTGCTAGTAGAAATGCGAGAGGAAGATAATGAAGGTTATAAAAATCATTTACGCATGCATCGAATTGATTATAGCATGCTCATAAGCAAATCTGTTTTGACGCGCTCTGAACATGCCCCTTCCATCCGCGCTTCAGGTAGCATAGTATGCGAGAAAATCGAACGACTGTCGATTTTTGAGCATACTAGAAATGAACTTGCTTATTTCTAGCAATGCTTTGACACATATGCTACTAACTAGCAATTGCTCAGTAATGGCATGCTTTTGTGCTAATAATTAGCATGTTATCTGTACCTTTATATACCTAACTTGGTGTTGCGTTTTATAAACACACAGGATCGCATTGTCACTGTTCACAAGTCAATACACTCGAAAAACATAACCCCCATTATTGAGCAGTCGATTAAATAAAAGTAACTATTCCAGGCTTGCTAGCCCTACCTTCTACCCCGCAGAGTAATGCCGTCCCCAGAGATATCCCGGGCACTTCATTTGTCTCTGCAGCCGTCCTACACTGCGATGTATTGGGACATGGAAACTTCATTAGCCTGCCCTGCACTGGGTAATTTACCTATATTTTGTACAAGCTAGACTGCTTGTGCTTTGTTTGGATCATGTCGCCGTACCTACGTATAGTTTTGTAATAAGTGAAAATGCATATTTTTTTAAATTACTCATAATTATCATTTTGTAGCGCCGTAGCACGACGCCGTCAAGCTATTCTAGCGCCTCAGCATGACGCTGTCAAAGTTTTCTTGCACCACAACCCGACAACGTCAAGGTTTCTAGCGCCACAGTACAACGGCGTCAAAGTTTTCTAGCGCTGCACCACGACGCCGTCAAGTTTTTTTAGCGCCGCAGGCTAAGGCCTCAGCACAACGCCTTCAATGTTTTCTAGAGCTACAGCACGACGCCGTAAAAATGTTCTAGCACCGCAGCACCACGCCGTCAAGTTTTTTAGCGCCGCAGGCTAAGGCCTCAGCACAACGCCGTCAAAGTTTTCTAGAGCTGCAGCACGACGCCGTAAAAGTTGTCTAGCACCGCAGCACAACACCGTCAAGGTTTTTTAGGGCCGCAGTACGACGCTGTCAGTTGTCTGACGTCACAAAACGACGCCGTTACAGTTTTCTATTGTTGCAGCGACGGCACAACCATAGCTTTCTAGCGAAAAATAAGACGTTCTCAATCCATTTTTTTTGTAATATTTGTTACCTACATGCTTTTTTAAAGTCTACATGAGTACCTACTCCGGAAATAAAATCTTTGAATGGATGAGGATGATGATGAACTTCAGATTGATCTCATAGGAATTTCATCAAAATCGATCCAGTAGAGTGATTTTTAAATCATAATAGAAAAAAATACATATTTTGCATACATATTTTTTTTTTGTTGTATTAAATATTTATTATTTTAATATCTATCAAATTATTGTAATTACATAAAATATGTACTTAAATAAAACTAAACTAAAATAACCTAAACAAGTTACTTAAACAAAAAAGATATACAACTTAAATAAACTAAAGAAAACTGAAATTTTGAATAAAAAATCAAAAATGTGTTGATGCCCGTGTGGTAGAGTTCCTCATGTACATTTAATTGACATTTGAATAGTTCCGGTGTAGTGCCTGTCTACCTTCGGCTCCAAAGCTCAGCTGAGGTGATGAAATCGCAAGGTAGGAATATTTTTTTTTCGAGAACGTACGGACGTCGCCGCTTCGGTTGTTTCAGTTTTTATACTATTCCCTCAGAGCAATATTTCTTAGTTTGCCAGAGACTACTCTACCTATGGAGTTTTAAAGAGCGAAGTATTTTATCTGTCGCAGGTAAGCCGTTGATGATGCCCTTCAAGGAGCTTCAAGAGTCTTCGATGTCGTCCCGGTTACGCCATAGGTTGCAGTGCTTGGCTAGGGAGACGTGTGCATCTGGCCTGCATCAGCTATTTCCCCGTATGCCCTTTTTATCCGATTGCGTAAGAAAGAGGGCTATGTTTGTCGAGCGCTTTCATGTATGTATGCATAAATTTGCTGTAAAAGTTTATAAATGTGCATTCTTATGAATATTTTTAGTAAAATCGCTTGTTTATTACAAAAAAGTTCGTTGGAGGTTGCGAATCCACGTATTTTTTTATTTTTGCGAGAGATATATTATTATTACTACAAACAGATAATGCCTATTCAGGGAGTGAAGACAAATCTAATGACACCTCGCACATCAAAATCGGCCAAGCCTGTTTAGACTGTAGACGCTCATATAGAATATACACTCACGCATACCCACAAATACATACATACATACACTCGAAAAACATAACCCTCCTTCATACTCAGTCGGGTAAAAAGGTTACTGTACATCCATAGTAGTTCATCTTTCACATAATGTCGCCTCAAAAGACAATGTCAACAGTTGGACCCATTTTCAGCTACAGAAGGTGTTAAAACAAAGCAAATGTCGCAATGCACTGTAAATTGGTTTCTTGTAAGGAAACACTTAATTTTCAAACTATTTTTTTATTTGTTTTAAGTTAGCTGTGAATGTCATATGTTGGAAAGGAAGAGCGATGAACTAAAATAATCTGGGAAAAGCAATGACAAAACAAAATCCACGAATAGAGTCAAAAAAGCGCAGGAACCGCGCGAGTGCCGAAGTGCGCTCGGATGTGTAATAAAAATTACTAGTTCCTTTGTAAGCACAAATAAACATTCCTAAAAATTGTTACTTTGAAAAAAAAACATTACAATAAACCAAACGTGTATTCATTTTTTCCTTTGGATTCTTACGTATTAAATATTACAGGGGGGGGGGGTCCTATTCTTATTTTTTCTTATATAGGGGGGGAGGGGGTAAAAAACTAGCAAAAATAGTCTTACGTAATAAATGAATGGCCCCTTTTGTTATAAAGACTATATTGTCGCTACATAACCCTCCTTATAACGCAGTCGGGTAGTAATGTGATTGCTTCACAGTAGTATTTCGACACGAGGCATTTGCGGCTTTTAGCGCCTGACTCGGCATCACGACTCTAGGTGTGAACTGTTGGACAAATAAAAAGCTGTTTGTACAGTAATCTGGAGCGTGTACCCGTCTCGCTCGCTCGCAGTCTAGGCTAGCCCGGTACCCGATATAGTCCAGTAAAAATAAATCCTTTTGTATGGAGCACATCACAATATTTGTACCTAACTGGGGGGTATTCTTTGAAATTATGATAGGAAAATAGCTAAAAATCATAGATCGACAATAATCCCCGATTTATAGACTAGCTGCGGTCCACGGTTTCACTCGCGTAGTTATGAAAACGGCGATGATTATGATGATGATAAGTAGCTTATGTCCGTCTCCAGGTCTAAAGCTATATCTGTATTAATTTTCATAACGATCGGTTCAGCCGTTTGAGCGTGTCAAGGTAACAAAATTAGCTTTTATAATATCATTATGAAATTGTGTCAAATGTATTTCAAAACACTAGTACATTCCTTTAAATAACAATATACCTACTTAGTTGTCTTTTAGCGTGGTACTACTTTTATAGCAGGGTAGGCACGTCTACTGTATAGATTTAGAAAATACCTTCTCTTTTCTGTGTTTATAGAGGTCGATAGGTAGGTATGCGTCGTCGTAGGCAGTTGACGTCAGGCGGGTTAGCGGTCAAGCGCAAGTCTGTTATTGATTTAAGAAAAACAAAATATCTAACTGCATTTAAGAACAACTTTTGTAGTGTATTTACGGTGAAGTTGATAAAGCTACTTACTGTTTAATTTATTAACCGACTTCAAAAAGAAGGGGGTTCTCAGTTCGTCAGTATCTTTATTTTTAGGGTTCCGTACCTCAAAAGGAAAAAAAAACGGAACCCTTATAGACATAGACATATATTTATTCATGGAAGACACATAACATCTAATTAACATTAAGCACAAAAACAAAAGAAAACGCTACAATATATAAATATGATGTGTCCGCCACAAACCGGTCCCAGCTCAGCATACTGCTGGCTGTGAACAGCCAGCGCTGGTCACAGCCATAGCTGGTATAGGATCACTTTGTTGTCCGTCTGTCTGTCTGTCTGTCCGTCTGTCCGAGTGTCAAGACATTTATCTCGGGAATGCGTGAAGGTATCGAGTTGAAATTAAAACCAGCATATACGCAGATCCATAATATCTTGCTTCAGAAAGAAAACTCAAATTTCTCAGTTTTCGTAAACAAAAGTTACAGTCGAATATGTCGTAAAAAACGCATATTTCGACACTGACAAGGGAATCAAAACCTATGGGGTACTTCCCGTTTACCTAGAACTATGAAATTTGGCAAGAAGCATTTCATCGCGCATTTTTTTTGAATCGCACTCCATCGTAGATCTAACTGTCGCTTAATACCAGGTGAGTTGACGGTCAAGCGCAAGTCTATCGTCGATTAAAAAAAAGATCGGGAACAGTCCGCTGGAAACAAAATTCTTCCTTTACTGTAGTATTTTTTTAACACACTTCCAAACAGAAAGAGGTTCTGAATTCGACTGTATGTTTTTTGTATGTTTGTTCACGGATTACTTTGACAATTGTGAATTGATTTTGATGATTCTTTTTTGTTTGATAGATAATAATATTTCAGAGGTGGTTCAATATAAATTTTATGAAAATTGGTTCAGTACTTGTGCATACCAACTTTATTTAACAGCCAATTTGGTTCATCCGCACCGCTTCCCAAAGTTTACCGCAAAAGAAAATTGCCTTTTTCTAATAAAAGCCGCCGACAACAGAGGTCAAAATTTCCCTGCAAGATACAAGCAATTTACCCCCAGATAGCTTACGATAGCTTATTAGCAATAAACAAAAACGGGGGCTTCGCAGTGTACGGCTTACCGTGCTTTGATGTAAGGCACGAGCGCGCAGCGGGGAAGTCTTGGCGATAGATTCTTTGAGAAAGTCACGAGAAAAAATGGCCAAGTGCGAGTCGCACTGGCGCACGAAGGGTTCCGTACCATTATCTATAAAAACGGCAAAAAAATCACGTTTGTTGTATGGGAGCCCCCTTAAATGTTTATTTTATTCTGTTTTTTAGTATTTGTTGTTATAGCAGCAACAGAAATACATCATTTGTGAAAATTTCAACTGTGTAACTATCACGGTTAATGAGATATAGCCTGGTGACAGACGGACGGACAGACAGCGAAGTCTCAGTAATAGGGTCCCGTTTTACCCTTTAGGTACGGAACCCTAAAAATTGTGTCGTCACTATACGTGAATGTTTCACTTCTGCCAGGCGCACCACCACGCTTTTCGCTTCACCAAAAATATTTTGCATAAAAATGTACATGAAAGGTGGTTTATTAAGGCCCAGAGTTGGGTGGCACCGCTCTGTCTCACTCGCACGTGACATAGTTTTTAGGGTTTCGTACCCAAAGGGTAAAAACGGGACCCTATTACTAAGACTCCGCTATCTGTCTGTCCGTCTGTCACCAGGCTGTATCTCACGAACCGTGATAGTTAGTTGAAATTTTTACAGATGATGTATTTCTCTTGCCGCTATAACAACAAATACAAAAAATCAGAATAAAATAAATATTTAGGGGGGTTCCCATACAACAAACGTGATTTTTTGCTCTATATTGATAACTGCAACAGGTAGACGCTTGTAATATTCACAGAATATTGAGTTATTTAAAAATTTAAAAATAAATAATTAAATAAAATTAATGTTTAAGGCAACGAGCTATGGAGAGGGCTATGCTCGGAGTCTCTCTACGAGATCGAATCAGAAATGAAGAGATACGTAGACGTACAAAAGTCACCGATATAGCACAGCGGATTAGCAAGTTGAAGTGGCAGTGGGCAGGGCACATAGCACGTAGAACTGATGGCCGATGGGGCCGAAAGGTTCTCGAGTGGAGACCACGTACCGGCAAGCGCAGCGTAGGAAGACCAGCCACGAGATGGACAGACGACCTCATACAAGTGGCGGGAAGACGCTGGATGCAAGCCGCTTCCAATCGGTCTTTTTGGAAATCCATGGGGGAGGCCTATGTCCAACAGTGGACTTCTTATGGCTGAGATGATGATGATGAATGTTTAAGGGGGGCTTCCATACAACAGACATTTTTTGCCATTTTTATAGATAATGTACGGAACCATTCGAGCGCGAGTCCGACTCGCACTAGGCCGGTTTTATTTACACTTCCGTATTAAGGGTATGGGGACGGTTCAACGGCTGTATCTTTTGAAAGAATAGATACAAGTCTCAATATTGGCAAGATTTTAGGGTTTACAACAAATACTAAAAAAATAATCCTCCCTTTGATTCGCCGTAGTCGGGTAAAAACATAGTTATCAAGATGAAAATTGTTCTCAATATTTTGTAACAGAGTTCTCATAAGGTTAAAATACGCATATTAATCAAAAGTACATTAGAGTTAATTTTAAATCTAGAAAGAAGTTATTGTGCGCGAGCGAGATAGCTTTTAACAATCCTGTCGGCTTCCGCGAGCGACACGTCGCCACGCGAACAACCAGTCTGATTCACTTCAAAAAGTTTTTTTTTTAACCCGCATCTTGCGGTTTTACCTGTGATCGAGAACATTCTTAGTGGATGAATATGACGTCTCCAGAAGAACTGCTTCAGGCTTTACATTGTCTGTCAGGCCCGTCTTAGCTATATAACTTTAGGGTTATCATCATAGACTTCTAATGGTTATCCTACACTTCAGTTACTTGTATTGTAGCGCTCGTGGCGTAGCTTGACTAGGTGTTCTCGTTCGATCACCAATGTCAAGCAACGGACGGACCGGTCAGTCTTCGGATGGGTGACCGTGAGTGGCATTTCATTCTAAGCGCTGCCGTGGGTTGGATGACACGTTAAATTGTAGGTCCTGGTTGTTTGTTCTTAAAAAACGGCAATCGGCGGCTTAATAACTCTGACAATAGGGCTGGCCACTCAGTCTATACGAACTTACTTAATTTGTCGTGCGCTAGAAAAGTTATGAGCTACACGACAGAATGGGATGTACTTTGTCTGTAATTTTATTAGCCTATTATAGTTGAGTGTTCGACAAAGGCCTCTCTAAGTCTTTACATTATTGGCGATATTTTGTTGTAAAAATCGCCAACGTGTTGATGAGCGCCCGACGCGCTAACGTGTTGTTGTTGACTTAGGCTTTATTGAGTCATATCAAGAGTCGCTTTTAAATTAAATGTATTTGGAGCGAGAGTCTTCTGTACCTGTACTATTAAGTACAGAATACACATATTCTGTGCCTCAGCGTTAATAAAAAAAAAATATACGCCGATGGGGCCGAAAAGTTCTCGAATGGAAACCACGAACCGGCAAGCGCAGCGTAGGAAGACCAGCCACAAGGTGGACAGAGGCATATCGTACAAGTGGCAGGAAGACGTTGGTTGCAGGCCGCTTCCAACCGGTATTTTTGGAAATTCATGGGGGAGGCCTATTTCCAGCAGTGGACTTCTTATGGCTGAGATGATGATGATGAATATACGCCCCCTTTTCTACGTCACTAGAACCTCGCCAACTCGCGTACCTCTTGTAACTTGCACCAAATCAAATAAATCACTAAGGTTAAAACATCATTAATATTAAATCATGGCGCGGCTGATTTATAGATGGGGAGCGCCCCTCGGCAGCGGCGCGCTCCGGACGATGCGGCGATTTGGTGAGCGGTGCACGGTGTGCCGACAAAGAACGTGTGGTTCAACGCATACTAGTACGGTCTAGTCTTTAAATAACTTACGGTTTGTCAAATTATGCTTATTTATTTTAAGTATGTTTTTGTAATGTATAATGTATTTAGTTGTATTTATTATTATATTTTATCTCTCTATTTAAGTATTAGTAGATATAAATAATTGTTTTTTTGTTTACAATGTTGTTTAATATCCCGTTGCACGCCCCGTCTGATTTACATTTTATATTTTTCTCCATCCAAGAGATCGCTTTTAGCGATAAAGCCGCCTGTTGTGCACAATCTATTTAAGTACTTTGTTATTACTTTTAAGGTGTGTACAATAAAGAGTGTATCTTTCTATCTACTTGCCTTATTCTACATACTTACCTGGGTGAATTGGCTAAAGAAAACAAAGATTTTTTGGCATGAAATAGATCTACAATTAAACATTCATTTGTAGCGACTGTGTAGCCGAGGATGGAGCCCGTATATCTAGAAAATGCACTGTAACATTAAAAAAGGTTCTAGATTGTAGCTCTTAGGTAACAGAGAAGACGGCAGGGAATTCCATTCATGTGCTGTACGCATCGAGGACGTGAACGAAATCGTTGCATTTCCATGCATCGTTACCACCCATTTCTGGGCAGTAGTGTGCTGACTTTCTGCTAGTATTGTAGTGGAATGGGAAGAGTGGAATAAGGCCGTGAAGTCCTTTCGCAAACTCGCCGAAGTTAATTTTATTGAATATAGATAGGCATGCTACTTTACTAGGAAGCTGAGAAGCTACTTAGCAAATAGTTATAAAAAAACATAAAAAATATCTATATAAAAAAAGATTCCGAAGAATTGAGAACCTCCTCGTTTTTGGAAGTTGGTTAATAGTCAGTCAACTTGACACATGATGGACTGACGATATACGTAAAACAGTTGATAGTGTCCGGAATTTCTGAAAACAGATAGCGTTTAGTGGCTTTTGGCAACCATTTAACCCGATTTTCATCGTGTTACGTCTAGCAGTTGACTGTGGGATGGATGACGATGATGATGATGAAATACAGGTAGGTATTTATATGGTGAAACGGTTACCAGGGTGCTCGACTAGTAGGAAAATAACCCTGAGGTGGCGGGACGTGTGAAAACAGAACGCCGTGCGCGCTTCATTTGCACCTATACAGGGTGGTGCAAACTTAACGCTTTTGCTGTTACGCAGTATTTACAATCCGGAGGAGCGGTTTGTAGATACCGCGTAACAGCAAAAGGGGCTGTTGTACAATAGCCACACCGTCTTATCATATTTAGACACTGGCAGCACTCTTATCGGATAATTCTCATGTCAAGTACGTGTCTTTTTCAATAAAAACTAATTCATCAAGTTCAAATTAATTTATTTTAGATATTAATCCATAGGTAACAAATCCAATAAAAACATATAAAAAATGTCAAATAAAAAGAAATCATGAATACTTAATTAAAAAACACAAATAAATGTCATTAAAATCATCTAAAATTTAAAATACAAATAACTAAAATGTTAAATAAATGTTAAAAATGTCAATAATAAAAATATAAGAATAGGTATGTCATAGTACAGATGTTATCTTAACCTAAACTTCGACATAAAGTATATTACCTACATAAAATAGGTATCAAACCCTTAATAGGTGCAAATTGAGATTTCGCTGCGTCTTCCTGTAAAATTGTAAAATCATTTTTTCATACAAACATACATACACTTATGAAATTTGGCACACATGTTTAGAAGCTGGTATAGACTAACTTATATTATACAAAAAGAAACAATTCTGATAATATTACAAACATACAGGTCGAATTTATAACCTCCTTTTTTTAAGTCGGTTAATTAAACCTATGATATTATAAATTAAGTAAATGGATCTACGTTTGGCCACCAACTAGCCTGATTATAAGCGACAGTGCGGCCGAGGATGGAGCACATAGGTTAAGGAGACCTGTGCAGTACGCATCAAAAATGTTGTAGGTTTGAAAAACTAGTAATGTTCAAATAAATATTGTATATATGCATCCCCCTGTATGTCAGTGCACGGTTCACACACAGTTTTCACATCTACCCGCTAAGTGGCGTATCAGCCGGCTACCGTGCGCCGGCGCCGCTTCCGGTCACTGCTGTTCGCTTTTTGAAATTTTAATAATGGAACAAAGGGCTAGGTTATGGCGGGCTTACCACCCAGAGAGGTTTCATCTATTACAAGACTATGACAAAGCAGAATGAATAGGTTATGATTTTGCCAGTCTTTATAGACATAAATCTTTAAAATCATCTCTAAACTTTAAATGACCTCAAAATTAATTACATAAAGTAATTTTTAATATTTTTTTATCAGCCCTGTTTATACAAATTGTCCCACTGCTGGGCGCGGGCCATCTTTTCATTGTGAGAAAGGTAAGGCCATAGTCTACCACGCTGGCCAAGTGCGGGTTGGCAGACTTCACACATCTTTCAAGATCATTGAGAACTCTCAGACGTGTAGTTTCCTCACGATGTTTTCCTTCGCCGTTTGAAGTTGACGGCAATCAACAATACGCACATAACTTCGAAAAGACAGGTGCGTGCCGTGGGATTCGAACCCAGGACCTGCGGATTACAAGTCGGACGGTTTCCCGACTATTCGACTATTAAATATAATTTTTCATTACCTTATAAAAAATAAAAATGTGTGTAAATTTTTCTCATGTTTTATACAAATAAATTATCTTATCTTATCTTATTCTAAATTTATTACAACGAATCGATTGTCACCTCTATCGAAATAGAATGAGTTGTTTAATTGCCACGATGGGACATACATCTTATTAAATATGTACTAACTTATATTGTACTGCTAAAATATAATCCTTTTGCCGTAGTTCGGTAAAAAAAATGGATAAAAACGTCTGAAATCCATCCCTTAGATACCCGGTCTATTGATAAAGTATGATTAATCCGGCTGTCAGTCCGCCATCTTGAAACGGAGTGACGTTTACGCGACTCCAGAATAACTTCTGAATTTCCTCACAATTTCCGTATTTGCCTTGAATTTGAGAAGCAAACTGATTTCTTAGCAATCGATTGTGAGTCTGTCCTTTTCGCTCCCATTTCCATCCGAATGAGAGGACAAGGAGATTAAATTGTTTAGGTAGATCTGTAGAGGATACGTTGACTGCTATTTGTATCCGAATAGCAAAGGAGGTATTATTTTTTGAGGTTATGTTTGTCTATATCTTTAGGTATAGACAAACATAACCTAGATAGATAGATAGATAGATAAACTCTCTACGCTCTACGTTGCTCTACGTATAACAGATTTCAACTTAATACTAGTACTTGGATGCGCGATCTTTGCTCGGTTTTTTTTATAATACATATTAGTTTTTAACACAAAAGAAGAAACTTGAAAAAAAATGTGAAAAATTAATACTATCTATCTGGAATCGAACCGACGTCTTCAAAATTACTTACGAAACGCCCGGCCCGTTTCCCAACTGAGCCATTACAACCTCGCAAATAATGCCATTAATGCCATTAATAAATTTCAAAATTAATAAAAAAAAAAAAAAAATATACATATATACACACACATATATATATATATACGAGTATACAAGAATTGCTCGTTTAAAGGTATTAATTAGACGACATGTAATTATATTATAATTTTAAAATCAGAATTTACTACAACAAAACAATATACAAACTCAACTAACTAAACATAAAAATAAAACTACTCTAAAAGACCGTTAGCAGCGGGAATTGTTCCCAGGATGCTGGCCCCATTACCTCGTTGTATAGCGATACTTCTCTTTGAGCAAAGTAGAGGCCAGCATTCTGGTCACGTGTTGCGTCGATCAGACGAGACGAGAGCTCTCTATATATATTTTTTTGCTGCTGGTCCCCACGGTCCTAAAGTTTCAACCCCAAAAGGCTCAAATATATGTATATCCACTATCGAGCGAACTATATTTGCGTCTTTTGAGGTCTTCTGCAAATTCAGCCGCAGCACCAGCCTTATTTTGGGTTCTGGGAAGATGTGACGGCGCAAAGGTGTCAACGCAAGTGGCGTCCCACGTGTAATTTAGATATAGACGTACAGATTTATAAGATTCTTATTATATAGGCGTGGAAGAGACATTGAGTATCTATATACTTTATATACCTCACAGACATATTTTTTTTTTGCCTTATTGTCAGTTTTAGCTAATCTAATCTTTTATATTGGTAGAGTTACGTCAATATGTGTAATATGTACAGTACGAATAATTACAGTTTAAAAACTGAAGAAAAATTACGACTTCAAAATACGCAATTCGTTTACATGGATGATTTTTTTCCAGTTATTTTGTTAAAAAAATCAAAGTACTGAACCGATTTTGATAAAAATTTATATGGGGCCACCTCTGAAGTATGTGTGAAGTAAGTACCTACCAAACAAAAAACGAATCATTAACATAAATTCATAATTAGCGGAGTAATTGGTAAACAAACACACACAAAAACATACAGTCGATTTGCGAACCACTTCCTTTGAAAGTAGGTAAAAAAATAGTGGTAGCTTTGTAGGTCGGTGTCCGTATAGGACTTAATTGGTGATAGGTAGTTAGGACCCGGCGCCGACCTTAAAAATAGTTGGTTTACGTACCTACATTACTTAGGTAATTCCCAGTTTTTATTGTTTTCGTGTTGTTTCTCCCTTTTCAGTTAATTAGATTGTTTTGAAGTCGGTTTAATTTTTATCTGACTTTGAAAAAGGAGGAAGTTATCGATTCGTAGCGTATTTTTTATGTAGGTTTGTACACGAATTACTCTGTCATTCGAGAACCAATTTTTGTGCTTCATGACTTGGTGTATAGAGAAAGCTCCCAAGTTGGTCCCATAATTATTTCGTAAACATCGCTTTATAACTTTTTTAATAATCTCTAAAAATTAAAATATTTTCATTGTATTCCTGAGTGAAGTGCGTCAGATTATAGAATCGCAGAGTTCCACCTACACGTTTTTCTTTGCAAAAGTGTCAAATATTGAGGATTATTGTATAAACATCTGCACATTTTCTAATCTTCGAAGACGAGCATTTGACATTCAATGACAAATCGCATTCTGTACAGAAGAAAAAAAAAGCGAGTGTAGAGAGGTCTCTTTAAAAATTTTACAATCGTGAAGAATTTAGTAAGTTGCGTTTGAAGTCGGTTTTAAAAAAATAATTTTCTAAATTACTTTTAAGTTCTCAGTTTTCGGGTTTTCACTTCAAAAGAAGGAAAAACAGAAACGTTGTCCGACCGTTTGTCTATCTGTCTATCGGCCAAACAAATACGTACTTGGCCGATTTCTTTCAAATTCCCACCGTGAGACACCTCCCTCCCAAACCAACCTAACCCGAGCAAACAACTAATAACCAACTAAAGGTGTATCCACACAGCGCCGGCACGCGACCAACACGCGCGGCGTCTAATCCGGTAAATCGGTAATATCTATTTATTATTGTAAAGTCTATTGTACACTGTTCGCAGGTCGTTAACGCAGCGGGTGGACGCGCCCTTATTGCATGTTTGGATAGTGCGTGTCATGGCTTTAGGCAGTTTTAATTTAGCTGTATTGAATACACATGAACCATAATAAGTTTGTGATCGCAAGGTCTACTGTTCTTAGAAGTACTAGTAAATTATTATTTATTTAATTCACTTCACAGCTATTTTTACTGGATTACCTAATAGAAATAGTGCAAGTCATCTTACTTAAAATATACAATTTATCAATTTACTAGTACTTCTAAGAACAGTAGACCTTGCGAGCACAAACTTTTTGCAACAATAGAGACTTGTTGCAAACAAGTCAGTCATAAATTATGCATATTCCCATGACCAAGGTGTTGTGACTGAAGGTGATAAGTGCTTTAAGCTTAGAATGGAATGGGTAACCCACACTGGGTGGTAAGTAAGGTGCTAGAAGGTACCATAGATGACGGGCTCGGATGAGTTTTGCAGTGAAGGGATCATGTCACTGTCATCCCACATTTGACTGGCCTTGTGGCTCAGTTAGTAGTATGTCTACCTGCTAAGTTGTAGGTCGTGGGTTCGATCCCCACCCAGGGCAAACATTTGTGTGTTGAGCATGGATGTTTGTTCTGTGTCTGGGTGTTTCTATGTATCATATGTATATATTTACAAAAAATAAAATATATACTTATATATGTATTCTATCAGGCTTCTAGTTCCATAGTAAAAGCTTTGCTTATTTTTGGGCTAGATGGTGATGTGTGAAATGTCCCCAAATGTCCCCAAATATTTTATTTCTTACCTTCTCTTCCGTCGAACCTTCTAGTTACGGTCAAATGTGTCGTCAAATGGCCTCATGGTCTTTGATGACTTGCATACCTCGTAAGGGAAAATAAATGGCATGTAAATAGCTCGAGTTCATAGTTGGGATTTGTACCCGCATCTCCCGGACCATCATCCAACTGATATAAAATTACGATGCGAGTAACTCACGGCGACTAGCTAGTTTCAACCGCTTCTGGCGGTCTTTTTTAAAGGAGCAACACAAATATTATTCCTGGTTGACATCTCGTCTATCTCTACGAGCTAAAGCCCGCGCGGCGCCTGAACTTTTAACGTCTCTCTGGACATTTTAGATTTACTTTATGTATACCCAAATAATTTTATTAAAACTTTCCCACCCTAACCGATAACTAATGTGTAAACTGCAACGATCGCCCCGGGGTTGAATAACACCTACCTAGCGGGTACCCTGGGGAGTTGGAATTAATGGTGCGTACACACTGTCAATCCAAACAGAGTCGTGTGGAGCGGACAGAGTAATTCTTTAATGATAGGGAGGTGCACCTTATTGGTAAATTATATGGGAGTGGTGTTTTTTTAAATTGATGATTTGATGAAAAACTAATGTTATTTTTTCTAATAAAATTAGAATAAAAATATAATTAATTTATTTTTTTAAACTTGAGGACCTCGCAGCGGAAACATACTAGATATATAAGATAGAACTTATAAGTTATATCTTGCCTACTTCAAAGTCTTCAAGCTGGTACTCTTCATCGTTGTTGTCTTCTTTGGTGTTTTCTCGCGCAAGGGCACGAAGAGTCAAGAAGTCCTGGAGATGCCTCGTAAAGAGGTGAAACACGTGTCGACAAGAGTACCATCTAGAAGACACCGAAGCAGAAGAGTACCTGCTTGAAGACTTCGAAGTAGGCAAGAGTACCAGCTTGAAGACCTCGAAGTAGGCAAGAGTACCAGCTTGAAGACCTCGAAGCGGAAACACACTAGATATATAAATAAGATTTAAGTTTTTGAATATGAGTTTCCGCAAAGTAACGCCTGATTAAATAAATAAATTTAACATATTTTTTTTATGATAAATTAGAAGAAAAATCATATTTTTTTTATTATACAAGATAGATCTACGATTGACCACCAACTCGCCTGATGTTAAGCGACGGTGTAGCCGAGGATGGAGCTCGTCGATCTAGCAGATATCTATTCACTCTAGCCTTGAAAATCGAAGATAACTCTTAATATAATATAATTCTTGCTTGTAGGTCTCAGGAAACAGAGATGGCGGCAAAGAATTCCATTCTTGTGCAGTACGCAACAGGAATGTGCATTGATATCGCTGTGTACGGATTTTTGGCATTTCAACGAGAAATGGGCGGTAATTCGCTGAGTTTTTGCTAGTCCTATAGTGAAATGGGGAGGGTGGAATTAGGTCGTGAAGCTCTTGCGCACATTCCCCGAAATGAATCCTGTACAAAATAGACAGACATGCTACTTTACGGCGGTGCTCGAGAATTGAATTTTATTACATTCCAAAATTAGACGACAAATTAATCAATTGTTATTTATGAGAACTTTACGAAAAAAATGTTAAAGCTTTTAGAAAAAAAACTGCTTTTTCTTAGTTTTTCTTACGTTAGATTTCAGCGTTAGATGGTCGAGGATGGGGCTCGTCGATCTAAGAGATATCTATTTACTCTATTTAGCCTTGAAAATTAGAAGATTGTAGTTGTGAAGAAGCTTTTAAAGAAGCAATTTTTAAACCAATAGGGCGAATTCTGTGTTTTAAACTATACCATATTTTTGTAGAATTAAATAAAAGAATATCATTCAGTTGATTTTTGCTTTAATAATATAAACCATATAAAATGAACTGAGTTATCTAGTAAAAAAAAAAACAACAATATATTCTTTTTTTATTATCGGTTTTTAATTTGTCTCAAAAGAATATTAAAAAAAATACAGATTTTACTTTATTGGTGTCAAAATGTGTTTAATAGTGTTTTAAAAATACCCGTGTTATTTTTTTTAAGACTTAATTTTCAAACGTCATAGCAAAAATAGTGTCAATCAATATTGAATTTTTTGAAGGAAGTAATTGAAAATGTCAACCAAAAAATGCAATAAGAAATTCACGTCAAATCAAATCAAAATCAAACTCTGTGTTTAATTAAGATCTATTCACACGATACATTCCGGCTCCAATATACGGATACCATAGACAATACCTTTGATAAATCACCACTTTACATAAACACCTACATTAATCAAAATTATTCGAAAACAGTCTTTATTTATAGTAGGATAAGAGTAAGGAATTTGTTTACAAAGTGTGTCTGTATATTGGTTAGTGGTACAGTAACCCTCTTGTAATAAACATCAATCAAGTTACTATTAAATGCACCTTTGCCTTTATGATATTGTATTTTGCTTCAGTTGGGACTTTGGATTAGTGTTTCATTAACCGACTACTAAAGGAAAGCAATGTTTTAAGGGAATATGTACCTATAACTTTGAAAGGCCTTATGGTTCAGTGGTAGAATGTCTGCCTTCTGAGCAGTAGGTGGTGGGTTCGATCCCTTCCTAGGACAAACATTTCTGCTGAGGACGGATGTTTGTTTTGTGTCTCAGAGTTCCTATATATCATATGTATTTACTAAAATATATTTAAATATATTTATTCTATCAGTCAGATTCAGATTCAGATTCAGATATATTTATTGAAAGCTAATACATACAGACATGATAGGTGGTAGTCATCTGGTTCACATAGCTTAATTTGGGGCTAGATGGTGTATGTCCTCTGCAATATTAAATTATTTATTACTTATTTAATTATATACTGTGTTTGTCTATTAAAGGCTTGATTGAGCGCAAACACATCAAGGCAATTTTAGGCTATATTACAAATATATAA
Organism: Lycia hirtaria; assembly: GCA_947563715.1. NCBI lineage: Eukaryota > Metazoa > Arthropoda > Insecta > Lepidoptera > Geometridae > Lycia > Lycia hirtaria. The sequence continues at coordinate 29,108,477 of OX387377.1, read as the reverse complement.
AGTAGGTACTAGATAGCTTTACAAATATAATCAACTAACTTAAAGCTCTCCATTTCACTACAGGACTAGCAGAAAATCGGCACCTTACCACCCATTTCTCATTAAAATGCCAAAAATCCGTACACAGCGATAGGTGTCGGTCCACGTTCTTGATGCGTAAAGCACAGGAATGGAATTCTTTCCCGCTATATCTTTTTCCTAAGAACTTCTAGATCGACAAGCGCCATCCTCGGCGACACCGTCGCTTAACATCAGGCGAGTTGGTGATCAATCGAGCTCCGTGGCTTTATAGGCTATCCCACAGGAATTAGAAGTTTCATAGGCTTAAGAAGTAGTAAGTATTATTCCAGATTTTCAACCTATCTATCTCCAATAAAAACTTCCTTCAATCTGTTCAGCAGTAGGTATTAGCGTGAAAGACACACATCAACAAATTTAATATTTTATTAAATTGAAAGTAACTTTGTCTCTCTGTCTATTGGTTTTCTTTATTTCTTTTTACAATAAAACCAATCATAAACTGATTGTTGTGAAGTATTATAGAGGCAGCTCAGCCCCCGTATTCGAAATCTATATCTCCGTCTCTGTCATTCTCTATGGAAAGAACAGAGACGGAGGTATAGATTCCGAATCGATTCCAAATCCAAATGAGTTCTGAATATCCCTACAAAACTTGGAGACGGGCATAGCTCTACGTTTCATCATCATCACCGATTTTCGTCAGTACGCGGGTGAAACCGCGGAGCACAGCTAAAGAAAAAGCAGATTGTAAGCAGGTAACTACCTAATATTGATGAAAATGAAACAAAAGATCCAAACGGATCACAGCACATCACCCCAACAGATGAATCGCGCGCGCATCACCTGCCAGACGCGGAGCGGCGGCACCCGCGCGCGTCTGTGGCACGCGTCGTGTACGCCGCCCTTTATGTAACGAGTAACTGGACGTTACGGCAAAATAACATAAATCAATTCGGCAAAGTAAGAGTTTCACTCGCACACCGAATCTTCCGTACTCCTATGCATGCACAGATATTCACAATACTCATGTATTGTGTCATACATGACCTAAATCTTGCCAGTTTTGAGACTTGTACCTATTACCGTTCAAAAGATACAGGAATTTAAGTGTAGGACAGACAGACAGACAGATACCGTAGTTTCACGAATATGTCACGCGTCAATATATGTATGACGCGAGCGAGTAGGATAGGTCGAATGGTCGAACTATAGACTTTTAAAACCCTTTCGTTTGATATAAAACAAGATATACTTAAAAAATCTTAACATTATAAATCTGGTTATCAATAAGATACCACAAGGTATAAGAGACCTTAATACAAGCCTTTTTTAAAAGAAACTCAAAGCTTTATTGACTGCTAAATGCTACTATAAAATAGATGACTTCCTGCAGGATAAATTTGATTTCAACAAGAATTAATATTGACATTAGATTCTATAAAATTAAATAAATTGTAATTAATGAAATTGATGTTGTAACTAATAAAATTGATATTGTAACAATGAAATGACTTAAGCATGTAAGTGTAAGCTACTTGACTCTCATTTTTTTTTACACCCTATGTGGTAAAAGCATGTTTGACCGATATTAACGCTTTGACATCTGCACCTGTACACATGTATTGACAAATAAATATATATCTTTATCTGGTCTGGTATTAATTATTAAGTATATATGTAAACGTACCGTAGCTTACCAGAGTTGCCATTTAATAAAAGCAAATCTCCCAAAAACCTCGCCAAAAACTCCCGATACCCATAATCCCGTCATAAATGTAGTCCAAAATAAACTTGACCGCCCTAATCCTCCATTTGGCGCGATCATAAAAAACATGGGTGTTGCCATCGCGAATTTTTTCCCCATTTCTCGTGGAAATAAAGCCGTTTTATAAATCAGGCTTTAATACAGTTTGAAATATGTTTGTTCGGCGCTAGTTATGCGCCGTTTGTATGCCGGCGAGCGTTTACGGTAGAGATGGGGCGAGGCACCGTAACTACCGGTAAAATACGGTAACAAATACGGTTTATACAATTATTTGCGAATATCTTGAAGAAACCAATTCATTTGCGTTTTAAAAGATACCCAGAATTATATCTACCAAAAAGACCCACTCAGGAAGCTTATTCCACAATTATTACAAGACTTTGCAATAAAAATGAAATTCACTGGAATTGTTCGAGTTTTTTTTTAATATTCACAACGAAACGTTGATACTTTTTACCTGACTGCGCAAGAAGAAGAGTTATTTTTTCGAGTGTATAAATATTTGTTTAAAAGGTTGTTTGTATATGGGTATGTATATATATATGTGTATGTATATATATATGTACATATATATAATAGGCAATAGGGTAAGAGACATAAGATCTAATACTTAACTAAATGTATTTATTCATTTGATGATTATTAATACGAAATTTTGTAAGTTGTTCGTTTCAATTGAATTTCTAAGTTAGAATATTATCGAAACTGGTATTAAGTACATATGTGATGTGAATTGTGAATTTGCATGTTGCAAAACATGTTATTTATAAGCCCCACGTCTGGTACAGATAATTACTGATTAATTATTAGTTGTAAGTAATGTCATAGTTTCAGACGTTGGTTGTATATGTTTACGGTCCCGAAGTTACGGTCAAGTCCTCCATTTTGTAGTTACGGTGCCACGGTGGTGTCTCATCTCTATTGTTGACTGGGCGGGCGGGGCTTAGCGCTGGGTTTAGGGAAAAATTGCGAGTTGGCTGCGGATACGAATTGTAGCGTGCAGTGTCGCAGTTGTCTTCACGTAGGACACACCCTGTTGGCACTCATCATTATCATCTCAGCCACAAGAAGTCCACTGCTGGAGATATACCTACCTTCCCTCATGAATTCCTATAAAGACCAGTTGCATCCAGCGTCTTCCTGCCACTTATGTCATTGTCCATCTCGTGGTAGTTCTTCCTACGCTGCGCTTGCCGGTGCGTGGTCTTCACTCGAGAACTTTTCGCCCCATCATAGTCATCAGTTCTGCAAGCTAGGTGCCCTGACCACTGCTACTGACTACTGTGTAAGTTTGACACAGATATGCATTATTCGAGTTGTGATGAAGCTAATATAGCCTTGTATGGACAGTCCAGCACAGCTTGGTTTTGGTTTGTATATTTTGAAACCACTCCAGAGTTGCTTACGTAGAAGTCATTTTTTATTTTCTCTGGTTCAACTTACAATGGCTTGGGTAAAATGAAAATCAAACTACTTAATCCATTTTGATGAAATTTATATCAAACCAATCTAAAAGTTCATTCTTTAAAAAAAAAGAAATTTCCAATTCGGTTTATAAACAACGGAGTTACACAGTAACAAACATAGAAAAATAAAATATAACGGAATTGAGAAACTCCTTTATTTCGAAGTCGGTTAAAAAGTATGAAATACTCCCGAAAAACATTCCTTGGCTCAGTGAGTCAGATAAAAATAATTGTTGATAATTTTTGGTTCTTATTCAGTGGTTAAGTATGAGTGAAGTGCGGACCGCAGTCCCGCGAGACTGAGTCCGAGGGACGACGGAGTTAAAAACCGTGTAAGTTTATTACAATAGAAAATGTATAGGGGTTGCTTTGCATTGTACAGTGCAAGGCAAACTATAGGGTTCAAAGGAAACAAGTATTTATATTAAAAGAAAAACAAAATATCCGACTGCAGAATACACAAGCAGAAATTTTTTTTGGAGTCTAACTTACGAATACATTTGTTACGCTGTTGATTGTACGTTTTTGAGAAAGTATTTAGTAGTACACCCAACAAAGTAAAAAAGGTGTCACGAGCGAGTGAGACAGCTGTGCCCCCCCAAACCAGCACTTTAATGATAAATCGCCCGGCGGCGTGTTGCTAAGAACAAGGAACAAAGGTTCAAAAAAAGGTTCATTTTTGTACTAAAAAGTTGTGTTTCTGTCTCTTTCGTTTTAAATAGAAAACAGTTACTGGGCACCACTAGTTGTCAGTCAGCAAGTACTAGTTGTAGCATGCAATAGCGCTCGACAATAGACGCGGACAGAGAGTGCGTACGCTGGTAACCGTACTGCTAGAAGGACCATAGTAAAATGTAATAAAAATCAAATAGATAGATACTGCCAGAAGGATTGTGATAGTTCTAGTAGGACGTCCTGTTAAAAAATTTCGTCTTAGTGGGACATGCTATAGGGCGCTTGATCATTAAGAGGACTCTGAAAGAGACGAAAAAGTCAAATTTTATAGTATGCTGCTTAAAATACGAAAGAAAAAAAAGACGTGTGGCACTCGGAGACTGCCGCGGTAAAGCTAAGTATTGCATTATTATGCAATACTTAGCTTTACCGCGTAAAGCGCGTAAAGCTATTGCTTTACGCGCGGTGTGATAGGTTATTTTCGTTACGGAATTTATGGATTCGGTCTCTACGCTCAAGGCCCGCGATAGAAGCTATGCAATAGCTTAAAATTAACAAAACGATTTTTTCGAATGTGTATTTTTTTGGCACGCTTTATATATTAACCTAAACCAGCTAAGGCGGCTGCGTATTAACTTATAATAAACTGCATGATTTTACTCTATACTCGCTACAAGCCATTTCGAATGGCTTTAACTGTAATCGAATGCCAACCTAATCCACACCTTAACTTTTTGCAATACAATACATAATTGCTTGTACGTACAGTTATGATTCAAAATACAAAAACACAAGTGATGAAATTAATTTTGAACTTTATTTTTATCCGTTTAAGGTATATAATTTCCGGTAATTTTCACGGTTTTATGTTTTTTTACTGTTAAAGGGGCGAGATACCCTTAGGCGTATCAGATATTAGAGCAAGGGTGTATTTTTTATTAAAAATCATCGCTTAGCGCCTCCGCTACGCATTAATGGTGTTTTTATGTTTTATTGTTTGTTTGATTTGATATTTTAAGGTGGTAATTTTTTTTTGTACTTTTTATACAATGTTTTACATATTTTTGCTTTATTTTAACATCAGATTAGTTGGCGGTCAAACGCAAGCCTGACTGGTTGGTTGGTTGGACTGGTTAAGTGACTTTACGGTCAACGATAGAGCGCGTTTTCAGAAAAAACCGGACAAGTCCGAGTCAACTCAACACTCGTACACCGAGGGTTCCGTATAAACACAAACTAAAAGAACTACCGAGCGAAACTAAAAGTGGGAAATTAGATACTTACCTTTTTTTTTTTTTGGTCGTCATCCGAAAATTACACATCGCAAAAAAACAGTTTTAGCTTGTGCTAATGAAGCCCTTACATATGCACGACATGATACGGTTAACTAACTTTAAAATTTAGTCCCTCATTCCTAACATAAAGACCGTATTTTTATGATTAAATTAAAAACGTACAGTTTTCGGTTTTTTTTTTCTTTTTTGTGTATATGACAATGCTTCTTACCAAATTTGACGGTTATAGGTCAACGGGAAGTACCCCATAGGTTTTGATTCCCTTGCGAGTGTCGAAATATGCGTTTTTTGCGACATATTCGGATGTTTTTTTTAAATGAAAACTGAGAAATTTGATTTTTCTTTCTGCAGATTATAGATCTGCGTACTTATATAATTTTAATTTCAACACGATACCTTCACGCATTCCCGAGATACAGGTCTTGACAGACGGACGGACGGACAGACGTACAACAAACTGATCTATGAAGGTTCTGATTTTTCTTTTGAGGTACGGAACCCTAAAAATTGTGACAAAACGTTTGTTTTTTTGGTCAGTTGACTCCCGCTCTGTGTTTGTGGACATGTTTCTGGTGCAAAGACTGGCAATCGCCATTCAGTGGGGTAACGCAGCAAGCATTATGGGTTTGCACTAACGCAGCAAGCATTATGGTTTTTATTACCTTTGCACCAGGAACAGTAAGTAAGTAAGTAAGTAAGTATAGACTGAGTGGCCAGTGCTATTGTCAAAGTTATTAAGTCGCCGAAAGGCCCTTGACTTGGCTTGACGATTGATGAACAACCGGGAACAGTTAGGGGTGGGTTATTTGACTGAGTCAAATTTAGTTCGTTTTTAGCTTTTTAAATATATTTTATTACTCATACCTAACTGTGTACAAAATAACTGCCTTACCGAAAAACGTTACTTAACTTTAAGCAATGCTTAACATATTTTGTCAACTTCTGGCTGACACGTAATGACACTTGCGGAAAGAAGACAGAGAACTTAAGACGTTGGTTAAAGTTAAGTAACGTTTTTCGGTAAGGCCCTTTATGTTTCCGTAATGAATAAATGACTATTTTTGCATAGCAGATTTTTTGTGTTTTGTGTGAAAAAATGCACAATGTGCTGATGAAAATTGCAGCCTCAACGTCAAGTTGCAATTCTCGTCGTCAAGTTGCAATTCCCCCCGTTCTCAGTTCGAAGCGACTAACTACGATCCATACAGTCGTACGAATCTTTTGCATTCGATTGTTGGATTAAATCTGGCACGTGTCGGTGATTACTGTCAATTTGTGTTACTTACATACTTAGTTGTAATTTTGTAATTTTGTTTGTGTGTTTGACAGGTGCATTTGACGTTGATGGTTGTCATGTTTACTACCTGTCTGATAAAAAGGAGGGTAATTAAAAAAGTTTAAACACTATTATTAATAACGGGATATTTACCGTGGTTCGCGTTAATTTTGAGCTCCCGATATTTCGGCACAGTTACATGCACCATGTTCACGAGCGACTGAAAAATTCACATGGATGATATGGTTAAGGGCAGACATATCTGTCTACCCTCTTTCTTTGTCTTTTACTGAGAGCGTTATCACTGGTACTCGAACTCGATTGATAGTCCCAACAAAACACACTCACAATATCACTGCATGTCTTGTTTTGGACACATTTTGGACGCGTATCTTTATTTCTAAGATTACCTATTACTGGATCCCATGCACTGGCTAGACGGTAAATATCCACGGTAAATATCCCGTTAATAATAATAGTGTTTCAATGAATGTCCGTGATAGTTTAAAAAAGTGTTTTATTAAAAAGTTGTTGTGTATGTGTATGCAAATATTTAATTTAATATTTCCGGCACGATATCGCTGCATTTAATTGAAAATAAATATCTATATATTAATTTATTATAGTTAAAATATATTAAAATATAGTTTATAACTTCACAAAGCGTAATTTTGTTTTAAAACCTAACTACCGAATCGATCTTGATGAAATTCGGAGGCCGATCTGAAACTATATTTATCCTTTCAAACAATAATTATAGTTAAAAGTATGACCTACCAATTAAAATGGAATTATCAAAATCAATTCACAATTGGCGTAGTAATAGCTGCATAAGCATACAAAATAAACATACAAACGAATTGGGAACCTCCTCCTTTTTGGAAATCGGTTAAAAATTATCTGTGCATAATACAGAAATACTACGGTTACATCGGGCATTTTTTTAATATATATAGATCTACGATTGACCACCAACTCGCCTGATGTTAAGCGACGGTGTGGCCGAGGATGGAGCTCGTCGATCTAGAAGAGCGAAGATTTCTCGTCGATTTTCTTTTAAATTAAATACTTGTTGACAAAAATAATATATTGTTATTCAGGAAATGTTTCACAAACGACGTGTAAGTGAAGTAACTGGTTTACCTATGTACATTTTTCGTTTAATAAAACAGAAGAGCTTACGATTTGGCAGACACAGGTAGATTTTTAAATTACATTCCTCTGCCGCGTGCCTCCCCTCCCTCCACTCTAACCCCCCCCCCTCCCCCCTCTCACCTGCGAGGGGAGTCAAGTGGAAACTTCTGTAGCGCACGTAATTGTAAGTATACAGGGTGTTTCGCAAGTCAGTTACGGTTGAATTTGGATGGATTTTTTTACCAGCTACGATATGAATATTTTATTCAAGTGCTTTCCTGACAAAAGAATTGGAAACGATGGACATTATTAAGTAAACTAAAATAATCTGTCCTTCACAATTGTAAACTTTTTAAAGAAACCTCTTCACTCACTATTTTTTTCTTTTGTCAAGAATGCGATTTGTCATTGAATGTCAAATGATCGTCTTCGAAGATTAGAAAATGTGCAGATGTTTATACGATAATCCTTAATATTTGACACTCTTGCAAAGAAAAACGTGTAGGTGGAACTCTGCGATTCCATAATCTGACGCACTTACCTACTCAGGAATACAATGAAAATATTTACATTTTTAGAGATTATATAAAAAGTAATAAAGCGATGCTTATAAAATAATACGTACGAATTGATAACCTCCTCCTTTTAAGTTTGAGTAAACACTGTTACGAGATGGACAGATGACCTCATACAAGTGGCGGGAAGACGCTGGATGCAAGCCGCGCGCAATCGGTCTTTTTGGAAATCCATGGGGAGGCCTATGTCCAGCAGTGGACTTCTTATGGCTGAGATGATGATGATGAAACACTGTTACGGTTACAGTAAAAACTAGTAGGTATGACAAATAAAACGGAGATCGAGTGTTGAAATTTCTTTCTTTTGAATTAATATAGCTTTTGTATCCCGGAAATCGCACGAAACCGGGAACTAAGTTGTTAAAACCTTAGGGCGAAGCTAGTCATTGATAAAAGGGGGAAATTATATAAGTATCTATATATTTTTTTTCGACATAAACTGAAAATGATTTATCGTAAAAATAATTAAAACCCTGTTTTAGTTTGTGCTAATGAAACTATTTCATATGATACACCACATGATACGGTTAACTCACTTTAAAATTTGGACCCTCATTCCTTGCATAAAGATCATATTTTTTTGTGATTAAATAAAAAATATACAGTTTCCGATTTTTACCCTTTACGTGTACTATAATAGAATGCTTTTGCCAAATTTTATAATTATAAGTCAACGGAAAGTAGGTACCCCATAGGTTTAATTCCCTTGTAAGTGTCGAAATATGCGTTTTTTCGACATTAACGGCTGTAACATTTTTAACGATAATTGAGAAGTTTAATTTTTCACAGCTGCAGGGGATACAGATCTGCGTATACGGTTTTAATATTAACTCGATACAGCCACGCGTTCACGAGATAGATGATCTTGACAGACGGACAGACGGACGACAAAGTAATCTTATAAGGGTTAAGTTTTTTCCTTTTGAGGTACGGAACCCTAAAAAAGTTAGAACCCGATAGAAGAAAGAAAACATCTTTAGGAAACATACGTGTTTGTGAGTTCCGTGAAGTCTGCCAACTCGTACTAGACCAACACAGAGAGCTTACTACAAACAGGGCCGAACCGAAGAATGTCAAATTTTGGAAACATTCTGTATATATCAAATATGTCTGCTCAAAACGTGAAGAACGCTCTGCCATCGTTTAATATTGCAGCTTTATGAAATTCTTTTATACACTCCACATGTTCGTACTTTCTGAAAAAAAAAACACTTCGACGAAGTCTAGCCTATGGCCATGTTGAAAATAAGTAACTCTTCAATTTAGTACCTAGGTATACTAGAGAATATTAACAAAGAATTTTTTTACTAACTGCCGAAGTTTGGGATACTTAGGTATTCGAACGTATGTGTGATCCTTTAATTCTTTGGCACTCTCGGTAGCCTAAACTTTTTGACGGATTTAACATGTAGGTTTATGATGTCATTAGATTCGTGAGAGTTGTTGTAGTGACACTGACATACGAGATATGTTTTGCAAAATAAAAAAAATAAAAAAATGTATGGATAGTTTTACATAACAGTCGAGTATTTGGAATTGAACCCGAGACCTTCTGCTTGAAAGATAGATGCGCCACCATTGAATCAAACAACATAATTATCGTCATAAAAACGTTTCACCGTCGTAACTCTCGAATAAGGATCCTTGCGTCGGAGATGACATGGGAAGCACGTATGCTAATGTTATTTTATTTTAAGGATAAGTCTGTGTTTGACCAGCTCGCGTGATGTTAAGCGATGGTGTGGCCGAGGATGGAGCTCGTCGATCTAGAAGATATCTATTCACTATTGCCTCGAAGATTCCAAGATTGAAGTTCTCAGGAAACGGGGAAGGCGGTAAATAATTTATAAATTTTATAATGACATCTCATAATTATATAGGTACCTAATGTTGAAATCTATAAAACAGTTTAAGCTACGAGTAGAGAGTGCTAAACACTAAAGACTCGATGACACTGGGCTAGTTTACAAGCTACAAGCCAGCGAGTTCGCGAGCAGCTTGTAAACTCGCTCCGTGTCATTTAGCTTTTTTACAATCTGCTTTTGATTGTGTCATCGACACTCGCTAGCTTTTAAGCTCGCCGACTAGTAGCTCGTAAACTAGCCCAGTGTCATCGAGGCTTTAGAGATAGAAAACTACATACGCTTGAAAACATTTCCGTCCTTCGACAATTGGGTAAAAAGTAGATACATTTAAAGTTTTAAGATGTTTTAATATACATTTTCAAGGCCAGAAGGAATAGATTTCCTCTAAACATCATCATCATCATCTCAGCCACAAGATGTCCACTGCTGGATATGGTCCTCCCCCATGGATTTCCAGAAAGACCGGTTGGAAGCGGCCTCCAACCTCCTCCAACCTCCTCTAAACGTGATCCAACCTATTTCATCTTTTGGCTTACCATCAGGCGAGTTGACAGTCAAACGCAGATTTATTTCATATAGAAAAATCCTAACCACCCTCAGAGTCCAGACCAAAACAAAAACGCAACGACAGAAATAAAAGAGCCCCATTCGAATTTTATCAAGTGGCCTCGCATTCCTTATTCACCAACGTCCGAAAATTAAGGCGCCTTTACAAGAAATCGCACTCAACGCCGACGTTTCCGAACGTACCGGTTGAAATATTTCCAACGGATCTCTAGTACTCTTATTTACCCAGCTATAGCGACTTATATCACGAACACGCAGCCTGTATTTGTTTTTTCCATTACAAAGGAGAGGCACGCCCTGCGCACCATATAGCAATAATATTTCAATATCACGCTCTGGGTGCCAACCCTGGGCGCTCAAAGTGATTTCTCTCCTCTCCTATTGGTCCAAATTTGAACTGAGAACGCGCTCGATACGCAAAACCTTCATGGGAGAAGGACAGCGATCGCCAACTTACGGCCCGCGCGGAAGTGTTAAACAGAGACAGATAGAGAATTGTGGGGGCATGAATATTGGATGAACGCGAAGGCAGTATCAATAATACGTGCACGAATGAAATAATAGATTATTCGTTTGTTCGAATCGAACGTAAACAAAATGTAAGCATCCATTACTGATGCAAGCGTAGGGAGAGGGAGAGGTTACGGGTGTTTTAGTGGGTGTTAGAGAAGGATGGATATGTTTCGTCGGATGCTGCGCTGCGAGATGGCCGGCAACAATGTGAGCACTATCTGTTTTTGTACCAGTCGTCGGTCGGTTTCCACATTAAACGATCATTTTAAGGGCGAACCAATCAAACTGCAAATTTATACAAATTGATACTAAACGGGTTATATTAATTTTATAACAAAAATTAAGTGTGTAAATAAGTTTGAACGGTGTCGTAATTAAAACTAATTGGGTTTAATAAAGCGCTAATTATTTTGTATTAAGGCGGGTTTTCGCTGGAATTTCGTCCTTTTTGACGTGACGTGGGTGTGTCGATGGATTTTTCAGGCGTCTGAATTAGGAAACGTCCAAATTAAAAAAATATAGGAAAATGATCGTGGAATACGCGTACCGGGAAAGCTAGTGACAATAAAAGACGCTTTTTTATGAGGAAGTGTACTGAAACCAAGTGATACGGTAGTTGTAAGGACTTTTCTGTGTTCAGAGGAATATTTTGGAAAGTTTTGTGCTGAAGTGGCGGCAAGGATGTCGAAATAGGGGGCGGCCAGGGTTGGCCTTTTGAGGCCATGCTCAATAACCTCACTGCTACAGCTTTAGGAGGTAAGTTCATGAATCGAGGCGCTCGAGGCGCGCAGCTATCTCTCTCGCACTTCACAATATTTTTAGGGATTTATATTATATTTACGGTCTATTTACCAAAAGCCATTTTTTAAGGATTTTTAAAGATATAAAATAACTGAGTAAGTATTTATATAAATTGATATTTTTTTATACTTAAAAAAAATTATATTCGATATTTTTATATATTTTACACACTGACAAAATTTGTAGATATTTAAATAATTAATCTACATTGAATGTAATGTCTCGTCGGAAATATGTATTTTTTTAACTGTCTATAAATTTAAAATATACATACCTATAATTAAAAGTCCAAATTCGATACATAAATAAATAATACACAAAATATAAAACAAATATATTAAAGTAAAAAAAAATATAGATACTTCATTCAGGATAAGTAGAAAAGATAAGAAACATACCTACCAATTTTCGTTTTTTCCTCGTTAATATCACTTAACAAGAGGAAAGTTCAATTTTATTGCGATGTTAAGGTCACGCTAAATGTATATAATAATATAAAGTTTAAGACTAATTTAAGAAACTCTATATAAATTAAAGTAAAATATTAATTTACGAAATAGAATTACTATTGCAATGTTCTCAGTGGGCACCAAACTCTGCTAGACCGGTATCTTGGAAGTTCAGAGCAGATGTTATACAATTTTTATGCGCGCTAGGAAATTAATGTACTGATTATATCAATGCTATTAATGCAAAAATTAAAATACAATTGTGATGTAATGTATATTATAAATAATTAATATATGAAGCTTAAGACTAATCCAAGGAACTCATTTGAGTTTCTTAGATAAGTCTTAAGCTTCATATTATATGCATTTAGCGTGACCTTAACACCTCAATATAATTAAACTTTCCTCTTGTTATGTGATATTAACGATAAAAAAAGAAAATTGGTAGGTATGTTTCTTATAAGAATATTGTTACGATTAAAAATAATTTTATATATAATATTAAAATCTAGTAATTTTTCCAAAAAACTTCGTAAAGTGACTGAAAACATAAAATTCGTTCTAAACTAGGATAGATTTCTTCTAGGCAAGCACGCTCCATCGTAGACCGTAATTATCGCTTAACACCAGGTGAGTTGACTGTCAAGCGTAAGCCTATTGTCGAATAAAAATAACTAGTTTCATATTAGGTATAGCTTAAAATAAATAAACTACAGTTTAAAAAACTAAAAACACGCTACAAATTTTTGTGGTCAAAGTTCATTACAAGACTTTTCTAACAAATCCAAACACAGCTATGATACGATGTTCCATCATGAAGTTCTAGTTCATACCTTCCGGCTCCATCATCAGATCAGTTCGACAGTACCATATTATTGTATTGTCATCAGAACTACACATACAGCTGCCAATTTTCATGACGCTACGATCCTTGGAAGATGTTAAATTAGTTACCTTAGATTTCATTACATAGTTATATACAGGTCGACCTAATAAAAGCGTGTTTAAAAATTAAACGTACTAAAATTATATCATATCTTATAACAATTATGATGATCTGTTTGCACCAAAACAAGATAAAATATTCATAACTATCAACACCCTTGCAAATACAGTTAATAGGCTTTCCTGTGGAAATTGTATGGCACCCTAAATGGAGTCGATATGGGGTGAAAACTGTTTTGTTTTTATGGCTACCCTTAATCCAGCATGATAAAGTCGATGAAAGGCATGTTAGAGAAGTGAAAAAAAATGTATAAACAAAAACAAAAAACCGGACAAGTGCGACTCAGACTCGCCCAGCGAGGGTTCCGTACAAACTAGTAGGTAGATAAAAAGGGGGATATTACATATTTTTTATATTTTCCTTCATAAACCGAAAATTGTACATCGTAAAAATATTTAATATTCAAACTGAGAAGTTTTGATTTTTCTCTCTGCAGCAAGAGTATGGAACTGCGTATAATGGTTTTAATTTCAACTCTATACCTTCACGCGTTCCCGAGATACAGATCTTGACAGACGGACAGACGGACAACATATTTATTGCGTATATTTTACATAATTTTATGACCAGAAATATTAAAAAAACATAATAGTGGGTGATTGTTTTTTTCATTAGGTACTGAGCAAAGAAAAATTATCGTCTTAAATTATGATACATTTTTAAGTTATTTTTTGTTTTGTTCTGTGAAATAAAAGCCATTGGAAACCAACTTTTGTATCTCGAAACAATTTTCATAATAAATATACATACATATTTATTTTAATCTATAAAGAATATATAAAGTATTTAGTATTTAAAGAATGCCACAGATTAATAATATAGTAACTATTTTATTATTGGAATGTGATAACCAATGAAAAAACTAGTTCCTACTTCTTACGAGTACTTACTTTTATAGTTGCCTGGAAGAGATCCCGTTAGCCGTTTAGAGATAAGGCTGCCTGTTGTTGCACTTTAAGGTGTGTAAAATAAAGAGTTAATCTATCTACCTATCTACTTCATCTAGTGGGGGCTAGAATAAATAGTAAACTTGTAAAACTTTTTTCATTTGACATAGACATTTTTTATTCATAATTATTAAACTATAAGTAAAAAATATAGAAGTCTGATAGAAATTAAATCAAAATGATATTTTGAATTGCCCACTAAAATGAATCCGATAAAAATGAATTTAGAAGTATAGTATCTACCTAAGTACTATTATCAATACATAATTGCTTTTTAACCGACTTCCAAAAAGAAGGAGGTTATCAATTCGGTCTGTATGATTTTTTTGTATGTTTGTACACCAATTGTACATTGATTTGATGATTCTTTTTGTATTTAGTAGGTCACACTTCAGAGGTAGTCCCATATAAATTTTATCAAAATCGATGCAGTATTATGGTTTTTATAACAAAATAACTGTGAAAATATCATCCAAGTATCCTTTGAAAAGTGAACAGTAAGTCGCTTAAGTACCTATTGTATGCGTATTTTGAAGTCGGTTTTATCACTTTTTAAATATAAGTAATAATATTTTAATAAATTCTTCATAATTATAAAATGGTTGCTTAGTAAGCCATTTCTTATTTTTTGTTACAAAAATACCTTTTTACTCACTTTGATAGTAAAAAAATAAAATGTAAAAGCTAAAGCCTAAAACTGCCCATAGAGGGGTGAGAACGTTCTGTTTTACGCGTTTCAATTTCGCTAAGGCATGTTTACGGCGCGCCCCTAATCCTTGTAATACGTGCTAAGATACAATCTCAGTCGCGGCCCGGCGCGGGGAGAAGTTTGGAATCTCTGGCTTTCATTGTGAATTTTCATCGAGTTTTAGGGAAAATTAATTATATTAGTATCTGTGCCCTGCGGTTTCACCTGCTGAATGGTGAAAAATTATGAGACTCATGGTGAAGATCAACGCGTGCAGCTATCTCTCTCGCGCATTACAACATTTTACCCGACTGTGTAAGAAGGAGGGTTATGTTTTTAAACATATAAAATCATTGGTTAGTTAGGGTTGTTAGAAAAGTGATAAAAGAATTTGCTTATATAGATAGTAGATGATTTCTCATATATATATAAACAATTCTGTCTCTCACTTTTCTATCCTACTCAATAATTTTAAATGTTTAAAAATGTTGTGATGCACGAGAGAGATAGTTGCAGACTTTAAGTACCTAAAACCTTAAGGTGGATTCCAGCGCTTATAGGAGAAACGTTTAAAAAAATATATTCTTATATCATTTATACTGGCGACGGAGTAGAAATAAATAATACTTTAAACAAGTATCTAAGTATATTTAAAAAAAAACTTTTTAAAAACAAGCTTTTATTAGGTATGTTCTTGTTAATAATAAAGTACTCGTCAAGACGAATCAAACGAGCCGAAACTCGATAGAGTTGCGTCGTTTCATTATAGAGTTCCTATGACCGCCTTCCAGCTCCATCATCAGACCCTGGTACCATGGAAAGACAAACTACTCGTCAAGACGTTTCAAATGAGCCCAAACTCGACGAGGCTGTGTCGTTTCAAGTTCGTTGACCCCGGACAAAATGTATAAAAAAGCTGATTTTACGCAAATTTTGAGTTGTGAGTCAAAGTTGTTTATACTGATGAGAACATTCAACATAGTTAAGTTGTTAAGTAAGGTTCAGTAAGAGGCCAAGACCGTGTCGATGCATATGCAATAGGCCGTATGTAAAATTTTGGCCGATTTCGCAATTTTAAGTGATTATACAGACGTTATTTCACGGTCAAAAAACGTTTTTTCCGTCAAGCAAGTGAAAGATCAATTTAATTTATAATTAATTACAAAAACACTTAATTAAAAAAACAATGTATATTCTTATAAAAACAAATAATAATTTTATAAATGGAGAATACGTAAAATCAAGAAAATTATTCAGCGCTAAAATGCATCAAGCACATCCACGCGCCCTCACTGTTACACCAACCCCAAAAAATAATTTAGCATACAGAGTTTCTTCAAATCATTTTCTAAACTGATCGTCCATATCATTACCCCAAGGATCCAATGAGCCATTTCTCCATGAAACTGGTGAAAATAGAAAATCCCGCCGCTCGTTAACCGCTTGTCTCGGCCAGTATCGGACAACTTCGGCGAACTTCGACTAATTTCTGTTAACTTCGGCCATTTGACGCTTACCTCCCGATCCATGGAAATTGGATTTGTTTTAATGGTTAGGCCACAGATTTTTTTTCCAAACATTTATCGTCTTTGGGTTGACCATATTTTTCTGACGAAATACTGCAATATTCATAATATAGTTTAAAAAATAAATTAAAAAACCGACTTGTGTGATATACTTGTATAATATAATACTTGTATGATATTTTTTCAGTTATGTCTTCATAAAAACCAAAGTACTTGACCGATTTTGATAAAATTTATATGGGTGGTCCCATATTTATATGGGACCACTCTGAGGTATGATTAGAGATTGCAAACCGGGCCCGGTTAGAAATCTTAGAAAATTCGCATGACAACCGCTGCGAGCTGCCACGTTGCCATTCTGACGCGCCAATAAGAATTTGTTTTTCATCTTACTAGCTCGTAAAGTTACGTTTCCAAGGCTAATATTGGCGTGGAAAAGTTAATTTTGCTCCCTAGGGTGGAAAGTAATTTCAAAATTCGAACACGACGGAGCTCTACATTTTCAATACAAAATATTTCCTCTTTGTATAATACCTTCACAAAATGAAGAAAAATAGTTCGATTCAAGGAGGTTGCTATCTTAGCTTAAATAAACAATAAATATTATATTAAAATAACTTAAACATTTTGTATATTTACGTAAAATGTTAATAAAAATGTACAATTTACTTTCTCTAAGCAGTGTTTTGAATTTTTAGAACCATTTACACGAAAAAGGTTTGGATGAGTAAAGAAGAATGCGACCTATGCGAATTGTGTCAAGAGCCTAATAGAAGAAAAAAAAAATAGAGTATAAAAAACTTTGTACTACGTAATTTTGTTGTAAATAGTGTTCAAAATTAATGAAATGTGTACATGTAAGTGAACTCACGTGATTATAATGTAACTTTAGGACCAGTAAAGTTGCATAATTAAATGCCAATCAGATTTTTCTACTCGAGAAAATAGGTGAACTAAAAAATTTCCTCGCTACGTTAAGATGAAATTTTTGTATTGCACTCGGCTGTAAAGTTATTTTATCTCGTGTCTTCTTGAATCCATCGCTACGCTCAGGATTCAACTGTCAGACACTCGACGGTAAAATACAACTTTCCAGCCTAGTACAATAAATAACTATTGTTTATAGGTACCAAATATTACTAAATACCAAAGCTACCAAAGTTTATATGGCTATCTATCTAATCTAAGTTGCTATGACAAGTTTAGTGCTTTATGCTTTATTAGTTTCTTATTCTAATACTTTGTTTCAAATGGACACTATAACGAGTAAAGAGAAATACCTGCTATTTAGTAATTACTAATACTAAATGTTACTATTCCGTCCATAAGTAAAAGTAATCAATTCTGTATTAAATCAAAGATTTTGAGACTTTGAGTGAGACTGATCATTGTTGATTTGCTAGTTTGAAATAAATATTAATTCGTAACCTTGAATCATTGTCCTTTTCCATTCTTATATAGTAAATTTTCATAAAATACTTTAACGGTTTCATCGCTAACACATCAACCCGCCAACAACACAACCCGGGAAAAACATACCGGGAAACATACCGGGTTGCAATCTCTAGGTATGATCTACCAAACAAAAAAGAATCATCAAAAACAATTCATAATTGGCGGAGTAATCGCACAGTAGAATTGAGAACCTCCTTATTTTTGGAAGTCGGTTAAAAATTCAAACATAAATTTGTGCTTTTCAACTTGAATACCATAAATTGTAGCTGAAAATTATCTCACTCTAACACAATCTTTAACAAGTAATAATAATAATAATCTCTAACAAGTAATAATCATATAATTTAAGATGGTTGTATAAGTCGGAAAATCGATATTCATACACAAATAACTGGCTAAGTGCGTATTGAGACACGCGCAAAGTAGGGTTTCGTAGTTGCAAATTAAAGTACGGTTTGATACTATAAACATATTATAAAAGTTAACTTTTGTTAGCGCAAATAAAACTATTAATCGACTATTACACGTGAACTTGTCAAGTCTACAGAGCTATGATATTTTATGTTTTAATTTCATTTATATGTTAACTGCCACGAATGTTTTCACATTTAGCTGGTAAAGGGTAAAGGATACTAGCTTCTAACAAAAAATATCATTTTAAAACTCAATATTTCGTAAACAGATCTCTAAATCATAAAGTTAGTTTTCGCACACCCCCAATATGTTTTGATTATCTATTCAACGATACTTACCCCATTCGAAAGGGTATTAGAAAAAAAAATACGTGAAGGAGAGGTGCTTTTATATATTATATATTAAATGATTATAATTGGGTATGTAAAGAAAAATGTAACATATGCTGATTCCAAAACCATTTCGAGATTATATGTCTATAAACCATATTTTTTTATTTAGGGCACATAAAATGATGAGATCGCGCAAATTTTTGTGAAAATATAAAAAATATTTGACCTTCAGTCGACCTCTAAAATGTAGTAAAATAAAATGTAGTTTAGTTAGTAAAAAAAGATGAAACTGACAGCATCGGCATTGACAAGAGAGACAATATCTCTATGACAACTGTCATACCAAAATAAATAAACAAAGAAAAGAATTATTTTGTGTGTTTGGTGCTCTGCTACTCTATTCATTTGTATTAAATTAATTCTGTTCATTATCTTTACGACGACCTTGCTTTCCTACCGTTTTGATTGATACTGCATTTACGTTGACCACTGCTTTGTTGTAAGAAACTGTTTGCCTACTGATTGGATAAATTATGGATAATTTTGTACGTGCCGACTCTGCTAACTTACCTAAGGTTGAGAATCTTATCATTCTGGAGTTCATCTCAACTAGCGGCAAGAACAACATCGCAAAAATCCGAGGAGCTAAAGAGATAAAACTTATGAACAATGCCAGGATATGAAATAAAAGTGATTGACAGTACATAACTTCTTTTTTGAAATGATTTTATTGTGTTTAATTATATACCAATTTCATTGTAATTATATAAGAGATTATTTTATTTACATTTATAAATGATAAATAAATGATAAATTCGTTTATTGAGATAAAAACGGAAAAAGACCAATTACATTATACATTATTTATTTTATTCTGGTTCCTTTTTCTGGTTCATTGTACTGCAGCATCAATGCTTCGCCCAGGAACTTAGTCTACGTTAACTTGTTCACACCAGTCTTTTAAAGGTTTCCTTTACTTGAAAAAAACAGTTTATTAGGATTTTTGGCACGAAAGTCGAAACATTTCACAGTTGTAGTTTCTGAATAATATTGTGAATTTGTTTCATTTCAATGCGCAAACACAATCGCGAAGACCTTAGAAAACATTAATTAATTACAACGAGCTCATTATTAATTATTCTTTTTTTCATTCTTTATGTTTACACAACGTATTTGTTTTTTCAAAACACAACAAAAACCGATGATCTCTTGTATCAGTCAGAGACAAAAACGAATATAGGTACATGTCACTGTCAAGTTGACTTATATGTATTTTTTAGTTCATGTTGGCTATCACAACATCTTATTCAGTAGGTACGATGACGTCATCTTTCCTAAGGACGATGTTATCTTTAAAAAAATATTAAAAAATAAGTACTGAACAGAATAAAAAAATATTGAAATTAGTTTTTCTAAATGATCCATTCTATCATATAAAAATATAAAAAAAATACCAAAAAAAAACTTTACATACCCAATTATCTTAATAATTAATAATTATCTTCTTACAACAATACAATACAATACAATATCCTTGAAGTTGTTCATCTTCTTCAGCAGGCCACAAAGAGTCGTGTGCAGAGGAGAAAGTGCACGAGATCAAGCCGAACATCGACCGACCGCACCATGCGCTCGGCGCGCGGCTACACATCGCGCACAACATACGGACGGATCACTTGCAAGGTACGCCATGAAAGATCAATCCGAACATCGACCGCACCATGCGCTCGGCGCGCGGCTACACATCGCGCACAACATACGGACGGATAACTTGCAAGGTACACCATGATAGATCAATCCGAACCTATCGATAACAAAATATGGACGCATCACTTGCAAGGTAGGTACACTATGATAGATTAATTGTGTGACCTCTTATAACTCCTTTTAAGGGCTCCGTACCTTAAGTGTAAAACGGGACCCTATTACTGAGACTTCACTGTCTGTCCGTCCGTCTGTCACCAGGCTGTATCGCATGAACCATAATAGTTAGAGAGTTGAAATTTTCACAGATGATGTATTTCTGTTGCCGCTATAACAAAAAATACTAAGAAACAGAATAAAATAAATATTTAAGGGGGCTCCCATACAACAAACGTGATTTTTTGCTCGTTTTTGCTCGATATTAATAACGGCAACAGGTAGACGCTTGAAATATTCACAGAATATTGAGTTATATTATTCACTTTAAAAAGAAGTACTTAATTAAATTAAATTAAAATTAATATTTAAGAGGGACTCCCATACCTACAACAGATTTTTTTGCCGTTTTTATAGATAATGGTATGGAACCCTTCGTGCGCGAGTCCGACTCGCACTTGACCGGTTTTACTTGTATATTTTTTCTTTAAAATTATATTGAAATATACTGCTTACTGTATTTAATGACGACTGAATGAACGATTTTCAAGTTAGGAGAGAAAAAGTAAAAGGTCCTAAAACCCCTTCAGGGCTAGATGATACTCCGAAATTAAGATCCATCCCTAGAAACTAGTAGAATATTTTTGTTATATTCGTAGATACGCTTACAATTGACCACTAACTCACGATGTAAAAAAGTTGAAGATTGCGATCGAGCACACTTGCTTAAAAAAATCACTTGCATCACCCAGAGCAAGTTTGGAAGCATGTCTCACAAATAAGCAGTACGAACAATACCTACAAGTAAAACATAAAAAAAAACGGACTCTGAGCAATAGAGTGAACGAAATAAATAATAGATCAAATGATAAAATATAATAGAAACGATAACAAGTGCAACATTTGATAACATCGTTAAAATAGTAATTTCTGCCGTCAGGTGGGATCCACCAACAACACAGTGGAGGGCACATGGCCACAGTGCCCGTCAGCATGTCATCGTCAGCGTCGGACAGCGACAAGCCGGCCAAGCAGAAGAGGCATAGGACGAGGTAAACACAGATAACATTTTTTCTGCCGTATAATTTGTATAAAGCAATAATAAGGATATATGCTAATAAGAGCAGAAACACACCGGTAAGCGTAGCGTAGGAAGATCAGTCACGAGATGGACAGATGACAGTAGCAGGAAGACGCTAGGCTGGAAGCAAGCTGCTACCAATCGGTCTTTTTGTCTTTTTGTAATTGGTATATGGATGAGATGATGATATGATGATGATATTAACAAAAAGTAGATGTCAGATGACGGAACGTCATAGTTTCTTACCATTTAGAAGCGTTAGCGTTTGTTGAAATAGAATCGTTTGCCACTATATCGGGACTTTAATAAAATGTCAAACCACAAACCACTGCCTGTGCCACATAAATTAATAGATGAATATTTAAAGAAATTAAAGCTCAGAAAGTTAATGTGGAAGAGATGTTAAATTTAATAAAACTATGTGTTAATATGTGTTAACTTTAAGTTAATGTGGAAGTCATGTCAATTAAACTGTAGGTAAAAAAAAACAGACTTTCTGATAGTCACAGCTTACTTGAATATCTCGCATATCTTGAAGCTCTTTTGATATAAACTGTAATTGACGAAATATTTTGGACTTTGATATAAACTGTTCATGACAGGTTTACACCGGCACAATTGAACGAGCTGGAGAGATGTTTCTCCAAAACCCACTACCCTGACATCTTCATGCGGGAAGAAATCGCCATGAGGATTGGATTAACAGAAAGCAGGGTCCAGGTTAGTGATATTGTTAAGAATTCGTTAATATTATTTGCTTTCAAAGATAAAACATGACATATTATGCCTCAGCGCTTATTTGCCCTATCTACCATTGGTAAAATTTCACAGGAGAGGAGTTTAATTTAAAATATTTTTTTATACATGAGTACATATACAACTAATGAATAAAAAAACTTTCAAGCCTTTCAAATATAGCTTTTTGAATAAAATAGAGTATTAAACTCCTCTCCTGTTCAATTTTACCAGTGGTAGATAAGGCAACAAGCACTGAAGCAACGATGTATACAAATTGATACTTAAATACATGTATATGAAAGTAGAGGTTCCAGAATGTATGTAATAAAATAATAAGGGTAGGATTCCACCAAAATTGTGTTCAGAACATTTTGCGCAAAACTCTTGCAGTGTGTGAACTACAAAATGCATTTATTAAATCGGTTTGTCTGCTAAGTGCGCGCACATTTTGTGAATGTTTGTCTGCGAGAGTCCACCAAGAAAAACATTTGTGATTTACTCTGTGCGGTACAGTGCAGCACGGTGCCACACACTGGTGGAATTCTACCTAACTACTTTTAAAAACTTTTGGAAACAAAACAAGAAAAGTTCATATGAAAACTAAGATTATAGAAATCATTACCAATTTGTGAGCTAAGAAAAAGAAAGTAAATAAATAGATAGCCTCTTTCAAAAAATTAAACTGTAGATTCTGTTTTTAAAAATCGAGGTGACCTAATATTTGATTTTGACGTCCGTTTTAACATAATTCACCAGGTGACTCCAATATCAAATAAAACAAAAACAAATAGACGTGCCTTTACCGTTAATATACGCCGATATACGAAAAAATATGGAACCTAAAACCGCACCTTGTGAGAATCCCTCTTCGCACATTCCATATAAAAGTTGCACTATATCGATACATTTCTCGGGACCCTCTACCTGATTCAGAATTCATATTACAAGCATAAACTCCTTTTACGTTGAATAAATGTTGTCTTAATAGCGTGTGAATGGGTGGTCGACGCAGTCAAATGCTTTAGTGAGATCTTCATTTTCGATGTATGAGATTTTATGGCCAGAACATGTTTATAACCTTTATACAATGCTAAGAAACGGAAGCAGTAAGTTTACGTTTGGTCTGTCACCTTTTTGTTTTAATTGCTATCACTACGAGTATCTTTTATTTAGGAAGGAAGTTTTTGAAATTGCAAGTTTTAAAACCTATGGTAATTGTTAGAAAAGTTAGAATAGATAATTGTTAGAAAAAATAATTACCGCATCTTTATTAACAATGTAATGAATAAATGAAAAAATAAACTAAGCAATTTATAAGTATAGATTATTATAGATAAAACAAAATTACTCAATAAAAGACCACAACAAGAATAAAATAAATAAGACTACACAGGTTTTGTACTAAGAATTGTTTTTCATGCCATATTTACCTATTTCATTTTAATGTCACTATGATATTACCAACTGTGTTTTACATATAAATTAGACACTAAAACAGATTAAACTAGATTCAACTAATAAAGATAACACGTACATATATCGAATGTAAGACACGCGAACAACATTATAAAACCAATTATCGAACTGCTAAATCAATCCAATCAATTCAACAATCACAACCGTTTTGATTTCAATTCTCACCACCTACAATAGTTAGAGTAATAAATGCATCTAATTCTTCAGCCAACTAACTTTTAAACTTGTCAGTAGCGTCTAATTCTTCTAGCAACGATTACCATAGTAATCTGCTACTGTCACTTTGTTCAAGCACTTAGTTTCAAGTTAAACTCCGCTTTACATTAGACATTAGGCATAATTTGTGTCGTGTGCCGACTAATATTTGTAATTCGTTAACACTCGAGACATACAGATGGGTTTGTGGCTGAACTCTAGCCTATAAAATGGATAGATTTGAAGGTACTACCACGTGTTTCATTGTATATAACTGGTGGTACCTTGGGAATAATATTCTGATTCCATAAGTAATTTACTCGTATCTATACATAAATTAATACTACATTTATTGCTATGTTAATTTTGTCAAAATCTATTAAGTCACTTTTCATAAGTATTTTATCACAATTTATGTAAAATTATTTTTTTACTTCATTGTATAAAATTTGTTATTTAAAATGTAAAATCTTTAGGTCACTTCCGTTGCCTGTAAATTTGGAGGATATTTTAAATATTGTTTTATTTTTTTATACTCTACAAATAATAAAATAATATAAGTGAGTATAAACTAAAATATTTTTATTTTTTTTATTTTTAACTATTAAAATAATCAAGATATTAGTATAGTGTTTCAATTCCTTCAAAAAAGAATCATATTTTGTATGAAATTGTAATTAACAATATTGTCTACTATTTACTCATTTCTTTTTTATAATATTTTTTTTATGACATCAAATTCTCGAACAGTATATTCGTCAAACTCGCGAGCTTTATGTCTCCAACCAAAAGTACGCTTGTAATCCGTGAAAATTGCCGTCTTATCGTTAAGTCAGCTATTAACTTTAGTGATTTGTTACCATCGACCGTTCGTTTCGTTATCGAGTGCGTGTCACTGCTACTGTGTTGAATTCATTCAATGAATCTCATTGATTGTATGTTCATTCTGTGAATCTTGTACACCTTCATTGTGTAGTACATTGACAACTTTTGAGTGATCATTGTTTGGCGCCTTAGTTTGAGTTTGTTTGACCAGTTTTCTATTTCGATTTGATTCATGTGTTACTGGGTTAAATTCATTGAGTGGACCTTATTGATGGTAAAACTTCATTCTGTACCATTTCTTAGAAACTTTATTTTGTTGTAGATTGTCCACTTTTGAGCGATCATTGTTTGGTTCTTTGGTTCGTTTAGGGACTAAGCTGGAACGCTAGAAAACGGGTTAAACAAACCTAAATGTGAACAAAATTTAGGTTTTGTTTAACGCGTTATCTATTTCAATAGACTCAATAGTCTCAATAGACTCATATCAAAGTCTATGCGACACGACATCCGTACCTTTAATACTAATCGTATTAAAGAGACGATAGAGCGGAATAAAGGCTCCAAAGTGTTCGCAAGAGACATGTCTATTGGGCAGAGCCAGTTGACGAAGCTGAAGATGGAAGATGGCAGTATAGCGTCGACCAAAGTAGAAGTCTTGAGGGAAATCGAGAGGTTCTATGGACAGTTATACACATCGGTCGCAAAACCTGTTAGCAGTTTGGGCAAAGATCCAAGAGCCAAACTGACTCGACATTATACCGAAGATATCCCGGACATCAGCCTGTACGAGATTAGGATGGCCTTGAAACAGCTCAAGAACAACAAGGCACCGGGCGACGACGGAATTACATCAGAGCTACTGAAAGCGGGTGGAACACCGGTACTAAAAGTCCTTCAGAGGCTCTTCAATTCCGTCGTGCTTGAAGGTACAACGCCAGAAGCATGGAACAGAAGCGTGGTAGCGCTGTTCTTCAAAAAAGGAGACAACACTTTGCTGAAGAACTACAGACCCATCTCGCTTCTGAGCCATGTCTATAAGCTGTTTTCAAGGGTCATCACGAATCGTCTTGAACGCAGGTTTGATGACTTCCAGCCTCCCGAACAAGCCGGTTTCCGAAAAGGCTATAGTACCATAGACCACATCCATACGCTGCGGCAAGTGATACAGAAGACCGAAGAGTATAACTTGCCCCTTTGCTTAGCGTTTGTGGACTATGAGAAAGCCTTTGATTCGATCGAGACCTGGGCGGTGCTTGAGGCTCTCCAGCGATGCCGTATTGACTATCGGTATGTCGAAGTGCTGAAGTGCTTGTACGACAACGCCACCATGTCAGTCCGAGTACAAGACCAGAACTCAGAGGCAATTTCATTGAAAAGAGGCGTGAGGCAGGGAGACGTTGTCTCTCCGAAACTGTTTACCGCCAGTTTGGAAGATGCCTATAAGCTTCTGGAATGGAAAGGGCTCGGCATTAATATTAACGGCGAGTACATCACTCACCTTCGGTTTGCCGACGATATAGTAGTCATGGCAAAGTCGATGGAAGAGCTCAGTACGATGCTCGAAGACCTCAATAGAGTTTCCCAACGGGTGGGCCTCAAAATGAACATGGACAAAACGAAGGTTATGTCGAACGCCCATGTAGTGCCCACCCCAATATCTGTGGGGAACTTCACTCTTGAAGTTGTTGACGAATACGTCTACCTAGGACAGACGGTCCGATTAGGCAGGTCCAACTTTACGAGGGAGGTCAATCGTCGTATCCAACTCGGCTGGGCAGCGTTCGGGAAACTTAAAAGCGGTTTCTCGTCCAATATTCCCCAGTCCCTCAAGTCGAAAGTTTACAACCAGTGTGTGTTACCAGTGATGACATACGGCACTGAAACGTGGTCCCTAACTATGGGCCTTATAAGGAAGCTCAAGGTCACGCAACGAGCTATGGAGAGGGCTATGCTCGGAGTCTCTCTACGAGATCGAATCAGAAATGAAGAGATACGTAGACGTACAAAAGTCACCGATATAGCACAGCGGATTAGCAAGTTGAAGTGGCAGTGGGCAGGGCACATAGCACGCAGAACTGATGGCCGATGGGGCCGAAAGGTTCTCGAGTGGAGACCACGTACGGGCAAGCGCAGCGTAGGAAGACCAGCCACGAGATGGACAGACGACCTCATACAAGTGGCGGGAAGACGCTGGATGCAAGCCGCTTCCAATCGGTCTTTTTGGAAATCCATGGGGGAGGCCTATGTCCAACAGTGGACTTCTTATGGCTGAGATGTTATCTATTTCAATTAGATCCCTATGTTAATTGTGCTAAATTTATTAACTGAATGTTATTAATTTCAAATCTTCATTCTATTCATCTTCTTGGCAATCTTTATTGTGTAGAACATTGTTAAGTTTTGGGCGATCATTGTTTGACTCCTGAGCTTGGGTTTGTTTGTCCAGTTTTCTATTTCGATTAGGTTCAAGTGTTAGGTTAAACTTTTGATTTCGTGAAAGTGAAAGTGATCATTAAGCGCTTAAAATAGTAAGTACTACAATATTTTAACATCTAAAAAAGAAACTCAATAAAGAAGAAATTTTAAATATTGCATAACGGATATAAAATAAAAAGACATATCTAGCACATTCAATAAGCTTATTTCGGATAAATTAAATTGAACATGCTTGTACGAAAAAACTATACTAAGAATTATGACTATACCTCTACTATATCTACACTTTAAGGCTACATAAAAAATAGCAATTTTAAAAGCATGTAAAAAAGTAATCAATTTAAATTAAAATTTCGACAATTGAAACCCATCCTGCATCGACCCTGGTGGAAAGGTGCCCATAATGCAAGCAGCATTGCCAACCTTTGCACCAGTAACGAAGCAGATCGGGAGTCACCACTGTTGTCCTTCAGTCTTCGGCCAATTTCACTGCCTTTGGCATTTGGCATCCGCTCCCCAACTCCCCATCTAACACATCCCCAATATGCATAATTAACGAATGTAAATAAACATAGTACATATGACCAATTTAAAAATAATCTTGCAAGAATAGATGCAGAGCATAAAGAAGTAGTCGGGTTTTAGTTTGTCCACCTATATCTTGAAATATTTATGACTGTACATCTGACTAATACCATCGCCAAAACTTCAAATTCAATACATTTACAAACACCACTTTAAATAAGGTTATTAGTACAGCGTCTAACACCTACCGAGTCTTTTCATCCGACCCGCTTCTGTGAATTTATAAGAAAAATATCGAAATCAAACAGGTCTGCGCTTGCGCAAGAGAACATACGTGTATGTATCACGATTATAGTGAGCGCGGTCAAAACAAACATCACTAACCTTTACACCTTGAGGGGTTTGAAAAAAGTAGCGTCTACAAAAGCCTCGCTGGTGGATGTAGGGATGGGACTGTTGTGTTTTTTCTAATACTTATTTTCGAAAAATTATCGAATCAATCTTACAAAATTGATATAATAGGTATCATCATCATCTCAGCCACAAGAAGTCCACTGCTGGACATAGGTCTCTCCATGGATTTCCAAAAAGACCGATTGGAAGCGGGTTGCATCCAGCGTCTTCCCGCCACTTGTATGAGGTCATCTGTCCATCTCGTGGCTGGTCTTCCTACGCTGCGCTTGCCGGTACGTGGTCTCCACTAGAGAACCTTTCGGCCTTATAATAGGTATATTTATAGACAATTCAAATATTTCACATACCCGACGGAACCCAGGTAGAGATTGGAATATTTGGGTTCAAGTCCAGTCGGGTGTGTGAAATATTTGAACTATCAATAAATTTGTTGTGTTAAATGTGTAAAACATTTAAAAATATTGGTAATTGATCCAATATTTTCTTAGATCTTTGGGATTGTTAAGTATACATTTATTTATTATGATTATATTGCGGCGGATTTTTATTTTGTCATTTCTATAAAATCTACTCCTAAAATTTGTAACTGATACTCTGACTTGACTGTAATTGTTATTATTATTAATTGATAAAACCATATGATTTGATAAAATTTACCCGAACAAGTTATAACATAATATAGTCAATTACATTTACAGCTAATATATTGTTTTAGTTAAAAACTAGTCATAAAACGTAATTTTTATTTTATATGCCATAGTTTTTGCATTTTTGAAGTGTTCTAAAAAGGTCCATATACAACCGCTAATATTATGTAATTTTAATTTTGCACGAATGCAACTCAACTTCAAACTACCCTCATATTTTTGTCGTTTTTTGAGTGAGATACAAAGCATGAAGTTGGTATTATTTCCAATTAATATATTAATAAATTGTAGAAGAACTGACGAGTCCATATCAGGAACATCCTTAATATTATTTTATATAAAATTGTTAGGACTGTGACTGTATGACAATAAAATATATTCTATTCTATTCTATTCATTTTTTAAACTTAGTTATTTAATTTAATTTTCTGTATTTATTAATTGGTTTAGTGGTACTAAACCAATTACATTTCTTAAAATAAATTCAAAAAGGTTTGCTCCTTTTTTGAATTGTATGAGAATTTCTTTTTTTTAACTTAGTTATTTAAATTATTTAATTGGTGCTTTCAGAATAGCTCATAATATCTAGTTCATTAAGTCGGGTCAGTAATATGCCCTTTGTCACACTCCACATGAGACAAATCTCGCAATAGTCGCCTAACATCAGGCGACTTAGTGTGAACCACGGATGGTTACGGTTAGTGTATCCGTAACAACGGATTATAAAAAAAACTGACATTGATTTGGTCCGCATATAAATAAAGTATTTAAATCTTTAGACAGTCGGTAAAAAAAAAAACAGAATTAAGTGGAAAATAGATTGTTTTTAACAGACTTCCAAAAAAGAAGGAGGTTCTCAATTCGACTGTATTATTAATAGGTTAGTGGAGTGATTCCTCCGCCAATTATGAAATTGTTTTAGATGATTTCATTTTTGTTTGGTAGGTAGTACCTCTGACGTAGTCTTGTTTGGTAGGTCCACCACCTTAGAGTTGGTCCCATACACATTTTATCAAAATCGGTTCCGTACTTTGGTTTTCATTACAAAATAACTGAAAAAATCACATCCAAGTAAACGAATTGCGTATTTTGGAGTCGGTTTTTTTTCAGTTTTTTAAAGTACAATTATAATTTTTTCAAGTAGTTTCCCATCACTAGCAGGTACAATAAACGTTGGTCGAAGAATCTCGCGGTGTGGCGCGAAGTGGCCGCGCACAAAAACATACAAAAATCGGCCTGTGCGCCTGTGTGGCCACCTCGCCACAGCCACTATGCTATCGGCTACTGTACGGGCATGAACTAGTAACACTGGACGGATTTACATGCATTTTGTTGTATTTTTAACCGACTTCGAAAAAGGAGGTTCCAAATTAGGTGGTATTTTTTTTATATGTTTTGTTACCGCATAAACCGATTTGAAAAAATCTTTTTTTATTTGAAAGGATATAGTTTCATATTTGTTGTAAGTACAGAAATTTCATCAAAATCAGTTTAGTACTTTGATTTTTAAAACAAAATAACTGGAACTAAAGGATGTCGCTTTTTGATTATTCGTAATGTTTCTGTCAAGGATTGGAATGCCGTATTAGAAGTTAAAATAAAACCGGCCAAGTGCGAGTCGGACTCGCGCATGAAGGGTTCCGTACCATTATATATAAAAATGGCAAAAAATCATGTCTTTGGCATGGAAGCCTCCCTTAAATATTAATTTAATTTTAATTATTTATTTTTAAAGTAAATAATCTAACTCGATATTCTGTGAATATTTCAAGCGTCTACCTGTTGCCGTTATCAATATCGAGCAAAAACGAGCAAAAAAATCACGTTTGTTGTATGGGAGCCCCTTAAATATTTATTTTATTCTGTTTTTTAGTATTTGTTGTTATAGCGGCACCAGAAATAATCATCTCTGAAAATTTCAACTGTGTCTAACTATCACGGTTCATGAGATACAGCCTGGTGACAGACGGACGGACGGACGGACAGACAGCGAAGTCTTAGTAATAGGGTCCCGATTTAACCCTTTGGGTACGGAACCCTAAAAAGACAGTCTGTAGACATATTTTGCACGCTTTATCATCCCCTCATAACATTTCCTTCCGTCCCATTACCGTTGCTACCTAATAAAGTTCACGGTTTATTAAAATTTCACACTCGCATTAATTCTCCTGCAACAAAATAAAATAAACATCATTGTCCCCCCCGACCCCTCGCCCTTCCCCTTCTAGTCGTACTACCGCCGCGCCGCCGGTGGGGATTTTAACCAAATCCTTTCATTATTAAAAAGACGCATTGCACTAGTGAGTTCGCGGGTGACATATCGACATCGATGAAAATAAAACTATCGTAGGCTTATTTATTTTTAAAAAGCTTTTCCCACTGAGTTGACATGTCGGTCGAAGTGATGTGACTTGGTTTATAGTTACACTTTTATTTAGGGTACCGTGGTTTTTAAAAATAGGTAGATGCAATCAAACCAAAATATGTGCAGTGTATATAATTCATTGTTAATATTTTTATACAATATCATAGTGGTACATTTTTAAGGTAGATTTTTGCTTTTTATTTTTGTTAAAATATATTTGTCTTCACTCACATCACCATAATAATAATATGTGCAGTATCTATCAATACTAATAACAAGTTGACAGAAAATAAGCAAATCTTTAGATTCTTGTAGTTTCTTATTTACATGGGCAAGTAATATTGAAAGATTAAACATAATAATTGATCACAAAGTAAACATGATTCTAGTTTAATAAAATAATATAATGTATATTATAATGTATTTTTTTTAAATTATATTTTGGTAAATAGGCTCCGGAGAAAAAGAAGACATTAAAATCTATAACTTCGTTTAAAGTACAGGTGATAATAAATAAGGTATCAAATGTAAATGTAATGTATGTGAATACGGAGGGAACTGGTGCTTGTATAAAAAGTAAACGAAAATGCATCGTCAAAAGTGCATCGTCTTCTTTTTGCGAAGCTGAATACAACGTGGAATGCAATTTGTTACCCCAAATAAAATCTCCAAACAGAAAACTATCCCTGTGTCGTCTGTATCGACTATCGACGCATCTGATCACTAATTCCGAATGATTAGGTTGCAGTGTGGTTACACGGGAAATCTTTTTCCACCATCATTTATTCCGCATTCTACCGTTTATTTTGGAAATAAACTGTTAATTGTTGGATGCAGTTTTGTTGAAAGTAAATATTTATCTGCTCACTGATTGTCGAACGTTGGACGAAACAAGTTTAGGTTTGGAAACTAAAAAAAACCGTCAAAATAGGGTGAACCGGTTTTAATAAAACATTGCTAAGAACACTCTCCAAGTCACAACCAGTCTCAAATTTACAACCAGTGTGTGTTACCAGTGATGACATACGGCACTGAAACGTGGTCCCTAACTTTGGGCCTTATAAAGAAGCTCAAGGTCACGCAACGAGCTATGGAGAGAGCTATGCTCGGAGTCTCTCTACGAGATCGAATCAGAAATGAAGAGATACGTAGACGTACAAAAGTCACCGATATAGCACAGTGGATTAGTAAGTTGAAGTGGCAGTGGGCAGGGCACATAGCACGTAGAACTGATGGCCGATGGGGCCGAAAGGTTCTCGAGTGGAGACCACGTACCGGCAAGCGCAGCGTAGGAAGACCAGCCACGAGATGGACAGATGACCTCATACAAGTGGCGGGAAGACGCTGGATGCAAGCCGCTTCCAATCGGTCATTTTGGAAATCCATGGGGGAGGCCTATGTCCAGCAGTGGACTTCTTATGGCTGAGATGATGAAGAACACTCTCGATGAAATCAAACAAAAAACTAGATCAAAATCGGTCCAGCCATTTTGCAAGCTACTATGTCATAGACAGACACACAAATACAAACACACAGATACACAACTGTATGACTATATGGCAAATAAATTACTTTGATATTGTTTTTATTTTTTGTTCGTCTTTATGAATTTACTACTGAGAATATTTGTTACATTTGGTCATATTCGTAACGAAGTGACCGAGATGCGCAATTTAGAGCCTGTAGATAATAATAATAATAAATACTAGTGGACATATACAACACCATCTAGCCCAAAATACGTAGAGCCTAAACTAAGCAAAGCTTTTAGGTACTTATACTTGTAGTAAAGCGTATTCTATAGTTTGTATTGACGCCTGTGATTATTAGGGATAAATTATATAAAATCAAATACGCTTTTTCTGGTCGTAATTTTAAAATTCTATGTATATATTAAATTTATGCTTTATCTAATTTTCTGAATCGCTGAACAAATGGAGTGTCAATCGATGCGTCTCCAACATCACGCAAATAACAATATTTATCAGTTTTTTTTTTTTGGCTAATATTTCCAAAATTTTCCCTTACATGGATAATTACAAAAAAGAAGAGAATTTTAAAAATAGCCGTATGAACCCAGCCTCTCTTAAGTATCGCGCTTACCAACATTCAATTTTCATTAAAAATAGAATGGACTGAATAATTACACACTTTTTATCTTCTTGCCTTAAACATACACTGATAGCGAAACTATTTCGATATACTTCGGCATACTCACCCCAACCTGGCGGGCCAATAAATCTTAATACGGTCTCAGCGGCATGCTAATACGCCCTAATATCGCGGGGGTGAAGCATTAGCCAAACCTTGTGGCGGTCACAAAATGAGCAGTAATGACACGGAACAAATCAGAAACATATGAATCCCGTTTTATCAAGTGTCTTATATACATATACACCTACACGTTTTCCCTTGCGGGGTAAGCAGAGTGTCAAAGACCATGAGGCCAAAAATTCTATTACATCCAAGTTAATTTTTAGCGTTCCGTACCCAAAGGGTAAAAATGGGACCGTTTGTCACCAGGCTGTATCTCGTGAACCGTGATAGTTAGACAGTTGAAATTTTCACAGATGATGTATTTGTGTTGCCCCTATAACAACAAATACTAAAAAATAGAATAAAATAAATATTTAAGGGGGCTCCCATACAACAAACGTGATTTTTTTAACCGTCTTTATAGATAATGGTACGGAGCCCTTCGTGGGCGAGTACGACTCGCACTTGGCTGATTTTATTATAAATAAAAATGATTTTTACAAATTATTAACGAAAAATGATTTTTATGCATGAAAATTACTTTAATCAAAATGAAATTTTTGACAATAATTTGTGATATTACTTTCTGGTGTTTAGTGCGACGATTTTTTAATAAGTTTACTCAATCATTTTATTTATATGATGTACCTTCTAAAAGGTTTTAATGCTCGAGCTAGACGGTCGAACGGTCGAATGGTCGAACTACACACCCTCAAGAGAATTCTTTAAAATGAGTAAATTCCCTTTTTTAACCGACTTCCGAATTCTCAATTCTCGAGGAGGTCTCAATTCGTCGGAATCTTCTTTTTATATGTATATGTTCCCCGATTACTCAAAGACACCTGGACCGATTTCAAAAATTTATTCAAAATTTATACTTTCCAGGTGGTCCCATAGAAATTTAATCAAAATCGGTCCAGTATTTTGGTTTTTCTAACAAAATAACTGGAGACATAATTATGTCATCCAAGTAAACGAATTGTGTATTTTAAAGTCGGTTTGCTTAGTTTTTATACACGAAAATTTTTTGCTCTATTAAATTTATTTATTTATTTATAAATAAAAAATTCATTATGGTATAATTTAATTTTATTTTATTTTTATTTTTTTATTTAAATTTTACACCCATTATAAATTCATTGGTATGGTAGCATTCGTACACTACGAAAGAGTGCAATATTTAGCTTTGACGATATGTACCTACTTGTACTCGCGAGATTCAAAATAAAGAGTGTACCTAAATCATCAGATTTTTTTATTGTGTTCACTAAGAAACTTCAATGTCGCTCGATTTGGTAATACATCAGTCGCTTGTTAATTTATTATTCCGCCAGATTAATAACATTCCATAATGAATCATACAATCACCTTTCGTTCTGTAATAACGCATCGTAACCACATTTTATACCCATTATAACATTTGTTAACACCTAGTCAGCCCGCCTGCGCTCTAATAAAATCCGTATTGATCGCCAGGTGTTATCGATAAGTATTCGATGAATGCGATACATCACTAATCACTTCATTGAAATCTTTAGTATACAATAATTTATTGAGTTTTGTTTAGTCATTTAATTGTAAACACGTGATGATGAAACATATAACACCTCTCATTTTCGTATCACTGCAAGCTAGATACTTGCTGAGGATTTAGTAGCAGCCCCGAAAATCAGAAAAGTGTCCTTAATCAATCACTATCGCTTTGCAAAGTTTTATCATAGCCAGTTTAATTATAAAAGCTCGCTGAGAAGTTTGTTTTAATACTTTTAACAGTATATTATTATTTACTTGTTTATCCACAAAGCTACTTCCTGTTTTTTAAACTGTAATTATTTTAGTTAAATCGTTTAAATAGAACTAAAATTAACTTAGTACATAACATACAGTATATTTATATTGTATTATTATTATTTTATATTTTATTTTTAAAATAGCAACACCTAATTATTATTTATTCATAACAGTATCCCATCCCATAAACACTTATCACAATAAAAGATAACGTTGCCAGAAAAAAAATGCCCTAACCCATTATAAGGATTTAGCTGTGATTTAGCATTATTCGCTGCCATTTGCAATAAAATTGTATTGAGGATCAGGGAGCAAGTTAATTTGGCTGGCAACACTGGGGTAAATCGGACAACGTTGGGGTAAAATGGGCAATACCATAGGTAAGCTCACGCGGTAGGGTGTATATTCTAACTACATGAATGCAATACTTAGTAGTTATGTTTTTATCCGACTGTGCAAAGAGAAGGATTAGGTTTTTCGGGTGTAAATTTGTCTCTATTCATGTGTATGCTATTTTTAGGGTTCCGTGCCCAAAGGGTAAAACGGGACCCTATTACTAAGACTCCGCTGTCTGTCTGTCTGTCTGTCCGTCTGTCAACAGGCTGTATCTCATGAACCGTGATAGTTAGACAGTTTAAATTTTCACCTATACAACAAACTTGTTTTTTTTGCCGTTTTTATAAATAATGGTACGGAAACCTTCGTGCACGAGCCCCACTCGCACTAGGCCGGTTTTATTTTTTCTATACTACCTCGTACAGGGTAAACCGCTGGACCGATTTTGATGTGCGTGTTAATGTTGGCGAGTATGCGCAGGAGTTTTACGACCTTATTCCACCCTTCCCATTTCACTACAGGATTGACATTACCACTTATTTCTCATTAAAATGACAAAGATTCGTCCTCAGTGATTTCAGTACCTACACGTTCTTGATATTTACCGCACAGAAATGGAAAATCTTTGCCGCTTTCTCAGTTTCCTGAGAACTACAATCTTGATCTTTTCAAGTCTAGCGTGAATAGATATCTCCTAAATCGACGTGCTCCATCCTCGGCGTCGTGTCGCCGAGTTAGTGGCCAATCGTAGACCTCTGTTTCGTCAGAGGTTAAGAAGAAGAGGCCCGAGTCTTGAGTCACGAGTCTCGAGTCTTGTCTTGTCTACTATACTATCCTTACCTAGTCTTGCCATAAATATTGTACGAAGAAAAAAAATATTTTTTAAAATTCTATTTCTATATAACTATATATTCGAAATGGAAAGCAGGGTGTTTACCTCGGTTCGAAATATCTATTTAGGCATTCTAAGTACCATTGAGCTGTATGTACTTACGTACGAGAGCAGACACCATACTCATAGCTACTTTGTTACATTCAACTGCGGCGAGAGCGCCGCACCTCACTCAGTGGCTTACTAGTGAAGTGAGTGCTTTCGACGTTTTGCTCGCGAGAAATCACACCCTAAATGCAATTCTGCGTTGCAAGTATCAATCGTATCGTATAATCGTAGATAAACGATGTAATTATCCAGCGCTGTAACGCTGTTTTGTTTACTTTACCAAAAATGTGACAATAATTTTGCTTCAGATAGCTCCTCTGGTACGTAAGTACATACAGCTCAATGCTAAGTAATGGTGTTTTACTATCGTCACGTGCAAGAAGCGGTCCGAGCACAGCTGCAATATTTGCCGTGGCAAAAGCCCGGCGAATGATGCTACTCAGGCTCGCGTGACGACCAATTCGAGCAGAACTTCTCGAGCAGAAGAGACCGTGGTGAACGAGCTGATCATCAGTGATTGTCGCTAACGGCCGGTTGAAAGTAAAAATTCTACATTCTACAAGATTCTACACTCGCACTGCTCAGTGATGAAAAGGGCGTCAATTGGTTAATAACTGTGGGGTCAGTATAGCGGGTAGCGGGTTCTATTCCCGCGGGATTCGAAGACAGATCGGTAATGAGGTGCGTCTTGGTCATTTGTTTGAGGAAGGGTCATTTTGAAAAATAATACTTTGGTACCGTTCCATCTTACTTAGGAACGTGGCAACTTAAATCCGGTGAGGGTTGTTTGATACAGAATACTTTGTACTAGGGTTGATGCAGTGATTTATTGTGCCGTCATCTTTCGATTTTCACAAAAAATAATATTTATCTTAACCCCTGACGAAGCACGAGTGGTGTAACAAGTTTTTTTGACGTGATAACGTCAACGTTTAATAACGTTAAATAAAGTTTAATGTAGTTTTTAGGGTTCCGTAGGAAAACCGTAGGAATCGTAGGAAACCTCAATAGGAAAAAACGGAACCCTTATAGGATCACTTTGTTGGCCGTCTGTCCGTCGGTCGGGTGTCAATTTTAAAGTGAATTAACCGTATCATGTGGGGTATCTTAGGAAAGAGCTTCAGTAGCATAAGCTAAAACAGTTTTTTAAATATTTGTACGGTGTATATTTTTCGGTTTATGAAGGAAAATATAATAAAATATATGATTTCCCCCTTTTATCTACTAGTTTGTATGGAACCCTCGGTGGGCGAGTCTGACTCGCACTTGTCCGGTTTTATTTATTTTTTATTTTATTTTACAATTTGTTAAAATTATCGAATTAGCTGTTTCTGACTATTCGTAAGTGTATTGTTTCAATTTCTAAGTGAAATAAAATGAATTGAATTGAATTGAAATTAATTAAATGAAAAAATCATATTTTTTTCAGTTAACTTGTTTTAAAAACTGAACTTCAGAATCGATTTTGATAAAAATATCTATGGGACTAACCTGCAACCATATTATTTTTTTCTTTCTTCTTTCTTTTTCTTTCATTATCAAATATATAAAAAAAAAACAAATCAATTTATATATCACGGACTTGACGGATGCTGTAACAAACATACAACCTCATAGTTAACCTCCTCTTTTTTGAAGTCGGTAAAAACAGTTTTTTTCTGTTGAGTGGAAAAATGTAAAATTGAGATTATAGCTATTAGATTATTATTAGTTGATTTTGTCCCATAATTTGCCGATTTTATATACAAATGCCTTCTGAATAATATGATTGTAACTTTGGTAAAAAATATATATATTTTATTTTATTTATTTATTTTAACACTCTCATCTCAACACATAGTCTTAACGCCAACCAGTTTAAAGCTAATTTTTGCGAATCACTCCCCCCACATTGTAATGTAACTGATCCCCAAAATTGACTTTTAAATCTGTGCCATCACGCCTCGCAACAGGGCTGGCGCGAAGACGCGGGCGGGGGCGGCAGATGCTTTATTATTAAATTCGGATTAAGGCACGATTAGCAAGGGGTTGAATAAATTAGCTGGTTTTTATATTGGATCGATGATATTGGTATAGTTTGGGGCATCAATTTAGAGGTTAACATGCAACTGACTTTTAATTCTAAATTGAAAATACTTACAGTGATTGTACCTATTGTTATGTATTTCATATTTTTATAAAGCTGAAGCTGATTAAAGTATTGCTAAATCAAAATTATTGAAGGTTTTATGGGACCACACCTGAGTATTTTTTCTTTAAAAAAACCGGACAAGTGCGAGTCAGACTCGCCCACCAATGTTTCCGTACAAACTAGTAGATAAAAGGGTTTTTTTTTTATATTTTCCTTCATAAACCGAAAAATATAGATTGTAAAAATATTTAAAAACCTGTTTTAGCTTGTGCTAATAAAGTTCTTTCTTATGATGCCGCACATGATACGGTTAAAGCACTTTAATTATTATTTTCAAAGTTATAGGTCACCGGGAAGTACCCCATAGGGTTTGATTCCCTTGCGAGTGTCGAAATAACTGTAACGGTTATAACTTTTTTTTTATGAAAACTGAGAAGTTTGATTTTTTCACAGCTCTAAGGGACAGTAGACCTGAGTATTTAATATAAATTTCAGCTTGATACCTCCACGCGTTCCTAAGAAAAAGGGTCTTGACAGACAGACGGACAACAAAGTGATACTATAAGGGTTTCGGTTCCGTTTATTCCTTTTGAGATTCGGAACCCTAAAAAGAACAATTGAAATCTAAGAACGTGGCTATGAATTTTTTCAATGAGTTTTATCAAGAAAACCAGTTAAGTATGAAGTCATACTCGTGATCGGGTGTTGCTTGCGGGTCGCTGGTCTGCTTATGGTATACACACAATATAGTATAAGTTAGGTATGTTAAAAAGAAAAATCTTGTCTTTCCGTCACAATGTATTTAACAAATTGCTGATTTAACATTCCTACTAAAGATAACATCAAGCTGGATCGATTGTCCTGACTTGCTAGGCAAGGTTTCTCTTCGCGTCCCCTCCAGATTCACTCGATTAAATACCACCCTATTTACTCCCACTGTGGGAACAACGTACAGGAAAAACTCATTTCTGTGGCGAGCTAGTGATAACTTCAATAAGCTATGCAAGCGATATGAACTTGACTTATTATGTACAAGTGTCGATTCGGCTAAGCAGCGGTTGAGCAGATGTTACTTTCTGAACGGTACTTAGCAATAACTAGTATGTAGGTTGAAATTTAAATTGTATAATTATGTCACTGTGTAAGCCGAGCTAGCTATTTTTTCATGATTGTATCTAAGCTGCCACTATCCGTGAAAATCTATAATTAGCTTTCTGTTGTTACAATTTTTAAGTATATGTTATAAAGCTGTTGATTTTCCTATGAATAAATAAATAAATAAATAAATAATCAATCAATAATTGCAAAATCTGACAAAGGTCACGGACCCCGGTGTCTGTGGAGCTAAAACTTAATTAAAAAAGTTCCCCCAAAAAAGTTATTTTTTAGCAGTTTTCCTTATTTCTTGCCATATTTTGTGATTGTTAAATAATGCGTTTCTACACCACAAGAATCACAATAAAATGTAATAATGTAGGTTTTAATTTTGTTGCTGGTGACAAAAAATAGAAAAATAATAGACTAAAAAAATCTACTTCAAAATACACGAGCTATGGAGAGGGCTATGCTCGGAGTCTCTCTACGAGATCGAATCAGAAATGAAGAGATACGTAGACGTACAAAAGTCACCGATATAGCACAGCGGATTAGCAAGTTGAAGTGGCAGTGGGCAGGGCACATAGCACGCAGAACTGATGGCCGATGGGGCCGAAAGGTTCTCGAGTGGAGACCACGTACCGGCAAGCGCAGCGTAGGAAGACCAGCCACGAGATGGACAGACGACCTCATACAAGTGGCGGGAAGACGCTGGATGCAAGCCGCTTCCAATCGGTCTTTTTGGAAATCCATGGGGGAGGCCTATGTCCAACAGTGGACTTCTTATGGCTGAGATGATGATGATGATGACAAAAAATAATTATGTGGCCTATATATTGGTCGATTCACACCGCGGTGCGAAAGGACCTATTCAATTGGTTGATTCGCACCGCGGTGCGAAAGGACCTATTCAAAAAGAGCTCTTGGGTGATTCGGACCGCGGTTCGAACCACTTGCGGTGCGAAACGCCGAAGTACCCAATATGTAGACTTTTTTAGGTGTTTTTATTGTTTTCTCTGAGTAACTTAATTTTTACAGCTTCTAGAAACTATAAATAGATCTATAATAATTGTAGTTTAAGAAACTGAAAAAATCTACTTCAAAATACACGATTTGTTGACACGACTGGATGATATTTTTCCATTTATTTTGGTATAAAAACTAAAATACTGAACCAATTTTGATAAAATTTACATATATTGGGAGGGACAACCTTTACGAAACTAAACAAAAATCACCAAATTAAATCAGAATTGGCGGAGTAATTGGTGAAAAATATAAAAAAAACATAAAGATAAATTGAGAACCTCCTTCTTCTTGGAAGTCGGTTAAAAGTAGGTCTTGACAGGAAACAGTTAACTAACAGATTTTTCCTTTTTCCTTTTAAAGTACGGAATCCTAAAAACTTTAAAACAAATGAGAACTCCCTACATTTTCTGAAGTCGGTTAGTAACAAAGAAACCAAATGCCACCTCAGCAGCCAGAAGTTATGCATTAGTAGAACACAGTTTTCCATTTTGAGGTACGATTCGTTAGGGCAGACAGCTACACGCAAACAGAATTAGCCATCTCCAGGGACCTCTGCGCGGATATGCCTGGTACTTTTACAGATGGCGTATTTTCTTTGTATCTATTTAATGAAGTTTTTTATGAGCGTTTTTTTAGGGGCAAGTGCCTTTATTAACTACAACACAACATATACAGACTCAAATAATAGTCTAGTAAAAATAAATCCGTTTGTATGGAGCAGATCACAGTATTTGCAACTGGGGGATTCTTTGAAATTATGATAGGAAATTAACTAAAAATCATAAATCAACAATAATCCCCGATTTATAGACTAGCTGCGTTCCGCAGTTTCACTCGCGTAGTTTTGAAAAACGGTGATGATTATGATGATGATAAGTAGCTTATGTCCGTCTCCAGGTCCAAAGCTATCTCTATACTAATTTTCATAACGACCGCTTCAGCCGTTTGAGCGTGTAAAGGTCACAAAATTAGCTTTTATAATATCATTATGAAATTGTGTCAAATGTATTTCAAAACACCAGTACATTCATTTAAATAACAATATACTTAGTTGTTTTTTATGTTGTCACAAATCTTATTTTTACTAGACTATAACTAAACTATGAGCGTTTAAATCTTAAAGCTTACTTGTCCAAATTCGTTTCATAGAACTGTCTGATTTCAGATGTTTTACTTGTCACGAGTTTCTGATTCGATATGTTTCTTAGTCATAAATTTTATTTGCTCGAACAATTATTAGTTAGGCTTCAGTTTTATTATATCCAGAAACATCTTATCTTATCTTAATAGGGGTCCGATACTCGGAAGCACTTCGAGCCATTGGGCCCTTTTGTACTTATCCCAACCTTACTTACACATCCACAACCGGTATTCCAAAGAAGGACTGCATTAACCTCAGAATAATAACTGGTTCGAAGTGCCTATACTCCTCCAGTTCAGGATAAGCCGATCCAAAGAGGTCTTGTCGCTTGCTTGCCATTGAGTCGCAACTACACAATATGTGTTTTATTGACTCCTCAGCCAGAAACATTATTTACAAAGATTGTGTTATTAGATATATCAATTATTAGGTTAGGTTCTGTAGAATACTGCTTATTATATATAGAAAATTTCGTATTACAAAGATTCGGTTATCAAATAAATATAATTGTTATAAACATTATTGTTACAAATAAATCGGTTAAATGAGCGTTCGAGATTTTAATAGTGTCCTTTGAAATAATTAATTTTCGTTTTCGGGAAAATTATTTTCGATATTTCATAATTCGTATTATAGATAGGTAACCCAGTGGGTTGATTGATCTACATTTTCATACCAACTAATATATATATTTATATGTATGTTTATTACATTTGCAACTAACATTAGTGCAAGCGAAGTCATTCTAAAACATAAACATCACAAAACACAAAACATCACAAGAATGGAATTCTTTGCCGCCATCTCTGTTTCCTGAGACCTACAATCTTGGAATTTTCAAGGCTAGAGTGAATAGATATCTTCTAGATCGACGAGCTCCATCCTCGGCCACACCGTCGCTTAACATCAGGCGAGTTGGTGGTAAATCGTAGATCTATCTTCTATAAAAAAAAAAAAAGTTACGTTCAATTCACGGGGATCAGAAAGTACATCAAAAAGTATCTTTTAATTAAATTTTATGTAAATAATGTAATGAGGAGATGGGGCGAGTTGGCAAAGTTTAATCCTTGACTGCGTAAAGAAACACTCAAATGCTCATGTTTATACATTATGAAAGTGTCACAGATAATAACAGACCCCTTAAAAGTTTTACCGTAGCTATACGAGTATTTCAATAGGGAATTTGCATGATTTGTGTGCGAGACAGAGACCACTATAATAGACTAAGAGCGAGCCGTATGTTTACTCACCTCATCGGGTAACAAAATGTGAAGTATCTAGAATGACGCATATTAGTAAGGTGTCTCTAAATGTACAGGGTTACTTAAGTTAAGCCTGGAGCAAAATGTGACCATTTTTTGTGTCCACCATCTTATCGAGTAACAAGTAGTACATAAGAAAGTACCTAGAAGTGTCAAAATCAATATGGTTGCATAAGTCTCATCTTGTTACTTGATGACATAATTGGTATTATTTTGGCACCCTAAAATTAGACAGAGTCATGAAAGCTCCAGGGTTAGGCGAAGAAACCATATTGATTTTACACTTCTCGATAGGCACTTTCGAATGTACTACTTTTTACTCGATGGTGGTGGACTCCCCAAAAAATGGTCACATTTTTGCTAACTGTACAAAACGCTCCAGGCTTAGCCTAGGCAAACCTGTACATTTAGAGATACTTTACTAATGTGTGTCATCCTAGATACCGCACATCTTGTTACCCGATGAGGTGGGTAAACAATAAACATACGGCCCGCTCTTAGTCTTTAACGAAAATCGTCAAAGCATTTTATAACCGTTACTAATATTATGATTTCGTATTCCTTAGTCTGTGACTGTAACAAAAACGATTCGTGTTATTTTGGATATCTATCTCTATGTCCAGCAGTGGACAGTTCTTCATCTTCGGTGTATTATTGCTATTACTAACAAGTAATCGTTTAAAAAACTAAAAAAAACCGACTTCAAAATACGCAATTCGTTTACTTGGATGACACAATATCCAGTATTTTGTTATAAAAACCAATTTTGATAAAAAAAAATATACCCACCTGGGAAGGATACCCTAACCTTTAAAAAATAATTTCAAATCGGTCCAGGTGTCTTCGAGTAATCGGGAAACATACATAAAAAATAAAAAACCGGACAAGTGCGAGTCAGACTCGCCCACCGAGGATTCCGTACAAACTAGTTGATAAAATGGGGAAATCATATTTTTTTTTATATTTTCCTTCATAAACCGAAAAATTTACATCGTAAAAATATTTAAAAACCTGTTTTAGCTTATACTACTGAAGCTCTTTCATATGATACCCCACATGATACGGTTAATTCACTTTAAAATTTGGACCTTCATTCAAATTCAAATTCAAATTCAATGCTTTATTGCCACATTATATACATGGTCCTTGCATAAAGACATTATTTT
The DNA here is from genome assembly GCA_947563715.1 of Lycia hirtaria. Taxonomy (NCBI): domain Eukaryota; kingdom Metazoa; phylum Arthropoda; class Insecta; order Lepidoptera; family Geometridae; genus Lycia; species Lycia hirtaria. The sequence continues at coordinate 29,063,998 of OX387377.1, read as the reverse complement.
TTCTGATTAAATTAAAAATAAACCTTCACGCGTTCCCGAGATAAAGGTCTTGACACCCGACGGACGGTCAGACGGACAGACGGACAACAAAGTGATCCTATAAGGGTTCAATTTTTTCTTATTGAGGTACGGAACCCTAAAAAAGATTCCGACGAATTGAGAACCTCATCTTTTTTGGACGTCGGTTAAAAATATCTTATATTCCCTTTTATTGTCTTACATAAAACCGTTACCCTACAAGTTTGGCTACTTAGTATTTTTATTTTCACAAAAAAAAGTCTTATAATACCTACTTAAGAAGTGAAGACGCTTCTAACATGCACATCCAATTCAAATCTAGGAGAATATATAAAAATATACACACATTCCCACATACATACACTCGTTAAAAATGACTCTTCTTCTTGCGTAATCGGGTAAAAATTGACGCAGCATGCGGTTAAAAAGAAGTAAAACTTAACAGATCCTAACCATCTGAAGGTAGTATATAGGCGTTATACGGTTTGATAATGGCGATGAATGCAATATAAAGTCGGTACATAACTTTGGGCGCAGCGACCGGAAGCGGGGACAGGGCGGGCGGGAACCGTAGGGCTGGCACAAACAACTTTATAGAAATAGATGAATCGAAAAAGGGAGTTTTGGCAGGAACGTCTTAGTATCGTGTTGTTGCTTTGTTTTATTTTCCTAAACTTGTGTTATTTTGAACATTAATGCTATAAAAATGGTGGTGTTTTATTAATTAAGTGTTCGATAAAGTGCGTGAGTGTGGGCACGTGAAATAAAGCAGTAAAATGTGTGATTTTACGTTGTCGGCAAAACTCCATACCATAGAAGCTTCTAGTAAAGTCGCCACCACTTTACTGAAGCAGGACTCGACTTATAAATTGACTGTATACGTGACTTGTGAGCTTGTGACTAGAATATTTACAACTTGTTTTATTCAAGAAACTTGAAAACTCCTAATACTTGACACTGGCAAATCCTTTAATGCGGATCCAATACAAAAAAGAAGAAGAATAGATGAATCCTACAAGGTTATGCGGCAGAAGTAAAATGTACTTATTTGTAAAGTCATTATTAAAAAAACAGAAACCCTTTTTCTATTCATTTTAACATACTTCCAAAAAGAAGAAGGTTCTCAATTCTACTGTATGTTTTTTTTTGTATGTTTGTTCACTGAATACTCAGACAACTGTGAATTGATTTTGATGATTCTTTTTTCTTTTGTAGGTACATAATAGTTTATATATGTAATAGCCAAAATCGTTTTTTTTTATCAGCCCTGTTTGTTCAAACTGTCCCACTGCTGGGCACGGGCACATCTTCTCATTGCGAAAAGGTTAAGGCCATAGTCTACGACGCTGGCCAAGTGCGGGTTGGCAGACACACATCTTTCAAGACCATTGAGAACTCTCAGACATGTAGGTTTCCTCACGATGTTTTCCTTCACCGTTTCAACCACAAAACAAAGATCCGTGCTTATCGCACAAGTTTTTGTCTTGATTGGGAATCGAAACCACAACCTACAGCTTAGAAGGCAGACGTGTTATCAACTGAGCCGTGAAGACAGTCGTAAAATCGAATAAGTTTAGCACATCCCTACCCGAAATGTCGTTTGCGCGTGCGCGCGTATGTATCGAGCGGGACTATCTATATACAATACAATGTGCAGGTACTTGTGTTTGTACATTATGTAATGTGTGTGTTTGAGTAATTAGATAGCAACGCTGAGTAGGTACTTAATTAATAGTAATTCTACAAACAGTAGATCTCGTCAGTACAGACTTTTGCTACAAGTTTTGTTGCTAATTGCTTTTGCTACAAGTTTGTGCTCGCGAGGTCTTTTGGTCTTATTCAAAATTCTTGTTCAAAATAGAGTATTTAATGTTTCTGTCTATTATTATCAAAATTAGTAAATAGCGTTGAAGCAACTTTCTCTCTTTTTAGGGTTCCGTACCTCAAATGGAAAAAACGGAACACTTTGTTATCTGTCTGTCCGGCTGTCCGTCCGTCTGTCAAGACCTGTATCTCAGGAACGTGTCAAGATATCGAGTTGAAATTAAAACCATATACGCAGATCCATAATCTCTCGATGCAGAGAGAAAATCAAACTTCTCAGTTTTCATTAAAAAAAGTTACAGCCGAATATATCGCAAGAAACGCATATTTCGACACTCGCAAGGAAATCAAAACCTATGGGGAACTTCCCGTTGACCTATAACTGTGAAATTTGGCAAGAAGCATTGTCATATAGTACATATGAAGGGGGAAATCCGATAACTGTACATTTTTAATTCAATCACAAAATAATAGGGTCTTTATGCAAGGAAGGAGGGTCCAAATTTTAAAGTACTTTAACCGTATTATGTGGGATATCATACGATATTAGCACAAACTAAAACAGGTTTTAATTACTTTTTCGATGTATATTTTTCGGTTTATGACGGAAAATATAAAAAAAATATAATTTCCCCCTTTTATCTACTAGTTTGTACGAAACCCTCGGTGAGCGAGCCTGACTCGCACTTGGCCGGTTTTTTTTTTAGGAAAAATACCTATTTGTGACAAGACCCATTTAGGAATCGTTCACATTTTAGATTTTAGCAGTGCAGTGCATAATAAAATAACATTTTCACTGTATAAAGCCAGAAACCATAATAAACCGTTTCGCTTCCCATCCCCGATCCCGGTTCGATATCGCTCTCAAATTGATATTTATAGCCGCTACGTTTACAGAATACTTACGATTATTTTATACTGTTTCCGCGTGTACTAAACTTTATACCGTGAACTCGTCTCGGGGAAAGGGGTGAGGGGGGGGGGGGGGGGGGGGGGTGTTAGTTGATGTTACAACGCATATTTTTCCATACTATACAACGGCTTATATGTATTAATTGTATTCTTTGATTCAAATTCGAAATAATTTATTTCAGGTTAATATACTCATACAAAGAAAAATAATTTTTAACAACAACAATGAAGTCAATTTAACATACAATTACAATTACCCAGATCCGTCATAATAAATATCCAATATAAATCAAAATAAGTAAATAATGTCACAAGTGCTAATCAATAATGTCAGTACATATGTATTGATAATATTGATCAGTCATAAGTATAAATAATAAAATAATAATAAAAAAACACAATTTAACGATGTCAAATATAAATAAAAGCAAATGCTAATTCAATTCATATACCTATGTCAAGTCAATAATAATTGGTTAATACTTTCTTTCTGGCATTAGTACCGGAACATGTCTCTCACAGCAATGCCAGAGGCACCTAAATACAGACAGTCATTCTAAATGTCATATTCCGGGCTTCACCAAAATCCTGATTTCCTTTATTCTTTATTTACTTTAAATCCCGCTAGGTTTCCTGTTTCCTGTGCCTCGGTACACATACAAGTACATGAGCAATTAACACCTAACCTACTTATACCCACATTTTATTACTTTTTAGGCTTCTTTACTAAGGGATGTACATTTTGAACGGTAATAGATACAAGTCTTAAAATTGGCAAGATTTTAGTATTTACTTTGATGCAAGTCAATAAAATGGGATTCCACAAAAAAATGCCAAAAATCTGTACTCAGCGATATCGATCCACATTCCTGTTGCGTACTGCCCAAGAATGGAATTCTTTGCCGCCATCTCTATTTCCTGAGACCTACAATCTTGGAATTTTCAAGGGTAGAGTGAATGGATATCTTCTAGATCGACAAGCTCCATCCTCGGCCACACCGTTGCTTAACATCAGGCGAGTTGATGGTCAATCGTAGATCTATAATGTAAAAAAAAACGAAAGATGACAAGTGAACCTTTCGTTGACAGTTGGTGTCATGTGACATAAACTTAAATAAAATAGAGTAAATTGTTGTGTTAAAATCTCTTTTGAACTGTATTAGTTTTTCGGTTGAGAAGTGGCTTATATTATTGATATATGTATAACCACGGCGGCAATTGAACCTAGGAATAGAAACTTTCCACTGCTAAGGCGAACGCGCTACCACTCTACCAAATAGGTCGCAGGTTATATGAATAAGCTATGTTGATATAAGTGTGGAAGTGTGGTTCCACACATGTAGAGCGTGTTTCACGAGTACGGCTACCGAGGCTAGTGTTGGTTTTGTACATTCACACTAGGCATGTGTGTGGGACAAGTCACTAGCGAGCAGCGTTTAGCCTGTGCTCGAGAGATGCAGCAATATATATATCTCTCTATAGGAATTTATAACATATTAATATCCTTGTGTAACAATCTACTGTTGGTGTTTCTTATTAATTTTATATACATTTATTGTTGTGCTGATTTTTGTCACAAATAAAATAATAATATAAAAAAATATAAATATAATATAAATAAACCAAAATACCGAATTGTAGAAGACCCAATTTTTGCTCTGATTTCATTACAAACGACACCGCGCACATCAAAATCGTTCAAGCCGTTTAGGCTGTAGTTGCTCATATAGAAACATAAATACATATATACATGCATGCATACATATATTCAAAAAATATAACCCGCCTTCCGCATTCTGGTAAAAATTTAGTTTATATTCTAGTAAAGACACTAACAGTATTATTCATGACAGGCCTTATGGTTCAGGACAGGCCTCATGGCTCAGTGGTAGTACGACTGCCTCCTGAGCTTTAGGTCGTGGGTTCGATCCCCACTTGGGCAAATATTTGTGTGATGAGTATGGATGTTTGTTCTTTGTCTCGGTGTTAGTATGTATTTACAAAAAAAAAAATTATGTATTTTAACAACCATCTAGTTTCCATAGTACAAGCTTTGGTTAGTTTGGGCTAGATGGTGTTGTGTGAAATGTCCACCAATATTATTCAAGATTTTTCAAATATGAGCGGTAGACCTCACGAGTCCAAACTTTGTGCTTGCGCGGTCTACTATTCGTAGAACTACTATTATGCTAGCAAACCGGAATAAATCGCTGCCTCCTATGCCTGGCACCGCCTCACTCGCACGATATACAAATACAGCTAACGATGGAATCACGTAAATCGTGGAGTTGTAATTGAATGCTTCCAACGGTGCATTGTCAGTCTACGTATACACTAGGTACTTAGCTCAATTTTTACCCGACAGCGTAAGAAGGAGATTACGTTTTTCGAGTATGTGTTTGTATAAGGGTATATATATCTATGTACCTACATATGTTTCTATATGATCGACTACAGCCTAAATCTACGGCTTGATCGATTTTGATGTGCAAGTTGTCGATAGATTCGTTTTTACTATGGAAACTAACGTGGGTCACTCACGTCTGTTTTGAGTTGAAAATCCGACTATAGTTTTAACCGCATTCGGCGGTTTTTTTCAAAGGAGCAGCGCAACGTCGTTCGGTCGGTGACGCACCTCGCACTGTCGGATTTATGGACTCAAAACAGACGTGAGTAACCCGTAATAGATTAGCAATTTTACTAGAATTTTTCCATTTATAACCTTTTACAGTGATTTAAGCATTAATTCTCACAAAAAAACGTACAACAGCGTGCTAAGCGTATCGAACTCGTGAGTTATACTGCAAAAACCCCTTTTCTGCAATCGGGAATACTAAGTTTATTCAATAATAGGTTTAGTAGTTAATGAGTAAGTAGTAATTAGTTAGGTAAGTTAAAAAGAAAAATCTTGTCTTCCCGTAATAATTTATGTATTTAGCAATATTTAGTAAAATTGACAAAGGTCACGGATCCCGGTGTCTGAGAAGCTAAAAATTAAAAAAATGCGCTTGACAACTAACTGGAGCTCGAAGTGCATAGCTATCTCTATCGCGCATCACGAGATTTTTAAGCATATCGGCCTTACCGAAAAACGTGACTAACTTTGATGAAGTCTTTTTTTCGCAAGTGTCACTACGTGTCAGCGAGAAGTTGACAAAATTGTTGAGCATTGATCTTTGAGTAACGTTTTTCGTATAGACCGATAAATACATTGAGTGAGGGATATTAGAAAAGTGACTTTTTTTTTTCAATGGCAAGCGCCTTTATTAACTACAACACAACAATATACAGACTCAACTAACTAAACTACTACACAAAAAGCACATCGATCACCCCTCAAAGTGACTTGAATTTGTTTAATTAGATAACAGAAATGTTAAAAAAAATATATATCTTCGATATCTTTTAAATTAGGTGAGGAGTAGGAAAATAGGTTTTTTAACCACTCCGTCGGCGTCGCCAGGTGGTCACTATTATGTATCTTATACATGTGCATTTTTACTCAAGTCTCTGCAAATCAATACTTTGAATTTGAAATTATATCTGAATAAACATTTTTTATATTTTCTCCTATCTTAATAAACAAACTCATGTCTTACTTTTCTAATATCCCTACTTGATTTTTTGTGTTTAACAAGTATAAGCTAAGAAGACTCCAAAACCCCCGAACGGCTCAAAAACGGCTGAGCCGATTTTGATGATACCTAGCTAAAAAACTCTCGATGAAATCTTCTTTGATACTACAGCGAAAACTGCATATTTTATTCTTCAAATTTTAGGATAAAAAAATAGTTTACATAATATAAGTATATCCTTGTTAGAAGAACAAATGCGATATAAAATTGTGTTATATTCGCCAAGAATCGAATCCGGCACCTCATAATTGAAAAGTAGACACTCTACCATTGAGCCGTATAGGTAGGTTACCTACGCTTACGCCCCTAAAATTCTTTTTCCACAAAATATACAACAAATTGATAACCTCTTCGTTTTTTTAAATCGGTTAAAAACGTAAGAACCGACCAAGTTAACTGTAGAGTTGATAAAAAAATCAACTAATATTTTTCTATACAGATCTTTTCATTTCGCTTACAAAATGCGTAAGAAGCGCCACAGTATAAATCCATAGAAAAGTTTGTGCCCCAAACTTGGGACCCCATAAATAATAGAATCCTGACGCTGGCAGTTGCCAAATGAATACGTCCGTCCCTCTCTACGCGTCTCGCTCGCACACACTGAAATCTCCTAAATCTTTAATGAGTTTTTCTCGCGTAAACAAGTATTTTCGTTTTTCGAAACAGCTTTTTTCGCTTTTTAAAAGTTTTGCTGTATATGTGTCATGTTGGAAGTTTGCGTCGGGACAAAAATAAAATGTGAACGATATCTTTCGATACAACAGTATGGATACCACAAAGGATAGGGATTTAAATTATGAAGATCTTTGAGATCACGTGTGTCGATACAAAATGAGACTTTTTTTTGGGTTCCTTACTTAAAAAAAACCGGACAAGTGCGAGTCAGACTTGCCCACCGAGGGTTCCGTACAAACTAAATAAAGGGGGGAAATCATATCTTTTTTTTTATATTTTCCTTCATAAACCGAAAAATATACATCGTAAAAATATTTAACACATTCCTTGCTTACCACTCGGATCCGAGCGAGCGTCCCGTTCATTTTGTAGTAGTCAGTAAACCGCCGGCGTTTGAGGCAGACAATGTTGCTTTGCGCGGCCACTCTGTGCTTAATCAAAATTCGCCTAAAAAGTTTTGGTTCCCAGCTGAAGTGAAGGGTCTGCAGGGGGCGAAGAATGTGTTAAAAACCTGTTTTAGCTTATGCTAATGAGGCTCTTTCATATGATACCCCACATGATACGGTTAATTCACTTTAAAATTTGGGCCCTCATTCCTTGCATAGAGACACAATTTTTTTATGATTAAATTAAAAATGTCTAGTTTTCGGATTTTTTCCTATATGTGTACTCTAACACAATGCTTCTTGCCAAATTTCAGAGTTCTAGGTCAACGGGAAGTACCCCATAGGTTTTGATTCCTCTGTGAGCGTCGAAATGTGCGTTTTTTTACGACATATTCGGCTGTAACTTTTTTTTACGAAAACTGAAACATTTTAATTTTCTTTCTGCAGCAAGATACTATGGATCTGCGTATATGGTTTTAATTTCAACTTGATACCTTCACGCGTTCCCGAGATAAAGGTCTTGACACCCGTACGGACGGACAGACGGACAGACGGACAGACAGACGGACAACAAAGTGATCCTATAAGGGTTCCGTTTTTTCCTTTTGAGGTACGGAACCCTTATAGGATCACTTTGTTGTCCGTCTGTCCGTCCGTCCGTAAAGGTATCGTAAACTCATAAATACATAAATTCTAATATAAATTACTTAAATCCTAATACTTAAATTACATAAAATATCTACAATATAATAATATATGTATATGTTCATATGTATATCTAAGTATCTATATTATATAATGTGAACACATAATGAACACAGAAGAGACAGATATAGAATTCGTGTAGATAGTGTAGATAAATACTCACGGAACTTTTAATAAAGCATAGTACTATTGGTTAGTATACCTGGTATTATTGATCGATGCGACGCGTGACCAAAATGCTGGCGCGTATCTGGCCCAACGCATAAGCATTGCCATTCAACGTGGCAATCCGTCAGCATGCTGGGTACGCTGCCAATTGGTAGTGGCTTTAAGCATTTGGATTGTCTTTAGACCTTTATCGGTCTGCTTTTTGAGTAATCGATATGCTTTTTGTCAAGTACGAGTAGTTTAGTTGAGTCTGTAGGTATATTGTTTTGCTGTAGTTAATAAAGGTTATCACCAGGATCAGTATAAGAAATCCATCAATATCAATACTATATTTCATAAGACACCCCTTTAGACCGTATCAATATATCCTACTGACAAATGAGGCGCGTTTTGCGTCTGATCTGCGAGGGTTAAGAGATTTACCAGCTTTGCGGGTAGATGATAAATCGATGGACTTGCTGGGGCGGGCGACGTGATCTTTGATGATACAGCCGTTTTCAATCAAAATAATCATTTATTTATATGTATAAAAGAAGTCCCCTGGTTTCGGGGCTAGTTGAAAATTAAACGGACTTGAAGCAAGCAGATGAAGAAAATATTCATACAAATTAAACGGGCTTGAAGCAAGCAGAGTTAGAAATAATTGTATACTTTAAAAAACTGAAAAACCGACTTCGATATACGCAATTCATTCGCTTGGATGGCGTTTTCCACTTATTTTGTTATAAAAATCAAAGTACGGAACCGATTTTGATAAAATTTATATGGGACCACTACTGAAGGCCACCTACCAGACAAAAAAATCATTAAAATCATTTCATAACTGGCGATTAAGAATATATAGCATATTGAGAATTGAGAACCTCCTCTTTTTTGGAAGTCGGTTAAAAAATAAGTAGAACTAGTACTATCGTGAACTATTAATACTATCGTAAACGATTAGTACTATCGTGAACTATTAATACTATCGTAAACGACTAGTACTATCGTGAACAATGAATGCTAATGTGAACTATCAGTAGGTAATATCGTGAACTATTAGACAACTTTAATCTTGTGTTCGACAGGTATGGTTCCAGAACCGTCGGGCCAAGTGGAAGAAGCGCAAGAAGAGTACCAACGTATTCCGCTCCCCCGGGGCTCTGCTGCCCTCCCATGGCCTGCCGCCCTTCGGGGGCGATGTCTGCAGCCCCGGAGTGTTCGGGGACCGACCCTGGTCCATGCCCGCTGGTAATTTCTTTTAAGGATGCGCTTAAAGCTTTTTTAACAGTCCATCAAGGAAGAGTGAAAGAAACATAGTAAGTTTATATTCCAGGTCTGGGCCAGCTGTCGCAGGGCGGAGTCTCCATGTCAGGGTTCGGCGCAAGCGGCCTGCCCCAGCTGACGGCAGACCTGAACCCCTCTCTGCCGATCAGCTCCGTGGCTTCCTCGCAGCCGTACCAGGGTCACTATCCACTCAACTCGCTGGGTAAGTCGACAGAATTAGCCAACGTTCGGAACGGTCAGTGTTTGGATGGGTGACCGATAATTACCAATTTTAAACCATAATCATAGAATATTTATCTTGATAGGTGTATTGTATAAAGACTCACTTCGGAAAAACTGATAATTTAATTTGACAGTAACTCTTGTTATGACGTAATAAAGTGCAAGTCAGCAGACTCAGGCGCTAAGTGCCTACTTACATTTACATACAGAGACTAGTAGTAGTAGTATAGCTCTCTGTGTCTGTAGATTTAAAAGGATAGTCATTTTGCGCAAGATTGCTTGAGCTTTATTACGATGTAGCAAGAGCCGTTATTTAGTTAAATGTGTTTTATGGAGTGAGTAATCTGAGGCTTTGATTAAAATTAACGAAGGCTTACTTTTACCTCTTATAGCGCTGCAAAGTTGGCTCAGGCTCGTTTTTATTATCTTAGTTTTTCTGGGACAAAACTTCAAATTAGCTCAAATTAACTAATTTGAATGTAGAATTCTATTGTTATTTTTTCTTTTTAAATTGCTTTAACTTTTGTATAACTCTCGTAATTGTAGAAAAGCAAAAGAAAAACGAGCGTGAGCCAACTTTGTACCGCTAAAATGACATGAGATTGTTTTACTAACACAAACTTCCGGTATGAATCCTTCTAACCAAGTGGTCATCTTCACTCATGTCTTTTTTTGTAATTCGTGTACAGTTTTGCTAATGAATAAGTTTTGTTGCAGGCGACACGATGATGTCGTACTGCAACAGCCAGCTGAGTGCGCAGCAGGAAGGCTCGCCGACGCCGCCGCACATGCAGCATTGTAACACCAGCGCTTCACCAAACTCCGGTAACTTTCTTAAACACTAATAAATAACATGAACCAAAAAAAAAACAATATATAAAAAAAAACAATATATTTATAGAAAAGACTCACTAAAGACTTGGGCCATTGTCTTTTTCTGCAGTAAGACAAAAATCTAAGCAATTGTCAAAAAAATCACAATTCAAAATTATGAAAAGCAAGTTTTTATTACCGTCCGAAGTTGTCATGTGCTTGATTTTATATTGTTTTTTTTTCTGGAATTGGTTATCAAAAAAATCACAATTCTAAATTGGATCGCTTCGCTCTCTCAAGATACGCGCGAGCGCGAGCCAACCATGAACAGAAATAAAAGGTCCTGATCCAGGCTTGTTCCATGACCTCATATTGCCGCTCAAACTTGCATAATACATACATACACTCAAAAAATATAACCCTCCTTACGCATTCGGGTAAAGAAATCATAGTAAGCACCATAAAATGAAAACGCTGATTTCTGTTACTGATGTTTGTAGAAATGTTAACTGATGATATTTGCTTTCCAGGCAACGGCGTCGAACACCCAGAAGAAGAAGTATGGCGCGGTCACAGCATCGCCGCCCTGCGCAGACGCGCGTCAGAGCTCTCAGCAGCCATCCCGCCCTACCTGCAGCTGAACTACGACGCGCACAGTCCCGTCTACTGACCAACCTCCTACGAACCCGCGCACAAGAGCCACTTCAAGTGTGACCAGGGATCGTACCCATAATGCTGGATGTTTTTTAAAAATGATCGAACGATTTTCAAAATAATTCGAAGCGGCAAAATAGACGTCTCTAGACTTCTCAATGTTATTTGGGCTTTAGCGTGGCATAGTCTTTATATCAACATCTTTAAGTTCGTCATTGTTGGCCATGAGTATCGGTCAACCCAGGACACTTTCGTGAATTTTGTTTTAGGCTTTACGTCCACGTGATGGAAAGTCATTGTATAGGGGTCTATACAATGACTTTCCATCACGTGGACGTAAAGTCTAAAATTCGTCAAAATTCACGAAAGTGTCCTGGGTTGACCAACTTTTAAAAATTACATTCTGTGAATTAGAGATCACCGATAAGCCACAAAACTTTGCAAAGTGCATTGAAATTATAAAAAATAATAGAAAAAGTCACTTGTAAACGGTAAATTTTTTGGAATTATATACTTTGTGATTCGGCGATAAATAGAATTTTTACTAAATTTTGAGTCACCAACTTTTCAAATTTTTTTATACCTAACGAGCTGCCGTATACAATTCATTTCATTCTTTATTGGAATTACTGTCTGTAAACTCACGTCGGCGTCGCGGTGGTGTTTATGATATTAATATATCTATATCTATATATATATCTATATATATATATATATATACAAAACGTTATCTCAAAAAATGAAGCCAAAAAGTAATGCATTTTTTTAAGTGAAAACTTCTTATCGGCGTTGGGCATTTTTTGGATGGGTGATGGGTAAAAAATGTTATACTCGCGTCAGGTGTCACGTGATCTGATCCAAAATTCGGACGGCGCAGGGCGCTTGCTAGTTCCAAACCAACGTACTAGATGGCGCTGTATAGTCTAGTTCCAGACCAATGTACTAAATGACGCTTTTGCTATTTTATTTTTTAGTTTTCACTTCTGCCGGCACTCCCGGAGTGCAACCCGTTGTTCTTTTTTTTCATTTGAAGTTATAAAGCATGTGTTACATTAACAGATAGGTTACATTATGTACATTAAGCATTTCCTGGCTATAAAAGATAGCGTACCAAATTAGGCAAGCTGTTTAGGCCGCCGTAGGCAATCTAAAACATTCAAGCGTATATACTTACGCATAAACATACCGATAAATAATACCTACTTTCTTGAGTATAGGCGAACAAAAGATGAGTCGTCTCATGGGAAAATGGAAAAATCTAATTTTGACCAATTGTTTCCAATGGAATTCTACTGATAAGCGATTATGTATTTTCAATATTCTGCCAATTCCAGTTTATCCTACCATTTCAGTATTTTCAGTTATTGCTTTGCAAATAACGGTGATACGACAGAAGTAATGTGGATTTTACAAAATATTGAGATCGGCCGTTAATCTTTGCCGATAGTATATTTTCAATTCGGCAATGTATAGTGACAATCATTACGTGAATTCACGGATATTTCCAGTGCTAATCAATATACGACTAGTATTTAAGTAAATTAATAAAAATTGTGAGCTGTATTCAAGAAAATACATGTATACGCGTTCGTACAATAATAATATAATTATAATTTTTAAGTATATTTATTATAAGTATACCTAAATATGGTATTAATTAATTAATGATTAATGTAAGGTTGTATTGATGTATGCAAAATCGTTGTAATAAAATAATACCTAGATATTGGTTATAAACATTCCAATAAACTCAAAATATAGATTATTGTGATTAAAATAGACTTTTCAACGGCTATTTAATTTAATTAAAAAAATAGAGCTTATATAAATTTCAGTCGACATAAAGGGCCTAACCGAAAAACGTTACTTAACTTTAAGCAATGCTTAACATATTTTGTCAACTTCTCGCTGACACGTAATGACACTTGCGGAAAGAAGACAGAGAATTTAAGACGATGGTTAAAGTTAAGTAACGTTTTTCGATAAGGCAAGGATAGTGTATACTTGCATTTATAGAATAGTAAAAAAAACATCAGCAAACTTTTATATAAAAAATATAAAAGTTCATGTGATAATGGTGCCATCAAAATCAAATATAAATATTGCGAATGCTGTTCATAATGCTTAGAAACTTGTTTTGAAGAAAATAAGGTATGTTTTTGTCCGCACCTACTGTAATCGTACATGTCACATGCGACGTCCAAGTGAAATCCTGTATACGCAAATTTGTATTTAAAAGTTTTTTATTTTGTGTGAGTGTATGTACATTTTATAGATTAAGAAATGAGGAAAATAATTGGCCACTTTATTGATTTTAATTTTTTATTTTTATCTGTATTCGCATTAGTTCAAAGTGGTTGATAGTTCCTACTAAGTTTTTAGGATCAATAGAAAATTTCTTTTTTTTTAATTATTTTCTTGTTTTAGTTATTCTTCTCCGTCCATATTTTATTTAATTTAGAAATTTTATTATTAAATACTCCTGTATACCGTCAGCGGGTAGCTTTGGATTAGCGTGCAACTTTGAACATTTAAAATGCTAATTTCTTAAAATGACGGCTATTTTGGATAATTTATATAAACGACGTTAAATAGTTAATAACTAAATTATTGCATGTAAACAGTCAATTTAACTTATGCTAGATGCTAAATTTTAGCATACAGCGTACATTTTGTGTATATTCATAATTTTAGTTAATATTTAACAATGGTATGTCGTGGCATTTATTGCGACTATGACGAAAACGGATTTTATTTCATAAAATCAAGTTACACGCAGATCTAAAATTAAAAACGTTGACTTTGTTTCAGAAATTCCACGTATATTTTGGTTTCACTGAAATCATTGTCACCCTACATATTTTCTTAAAAATTCGTGAAAATGACTGAACGTGGCAAGTAAAGAATGTAAAACATGTCAAAATATTTACTTACCCAATTTTTTTATAGAAGTTAATTTTAACCCAGAGTTGTATAGCCATCATGTTTAGTGTAAGTATTAAGTTAATTATGTAAGAAACTATTATTAAAATCCTTACATACAATAAATAGATACAATGTTCACTAAGGAGTTTCATTTATTTTTATCTCTTATAGCGGTCCAAAGTTGATTCGCGCTCGTTTTTATTAGGGTTCTGTAATAGACAATGGACCCATATAGTTTCTGGCTGTCTGTTCGTTCAAGGCTTTGCTCAAACAAAATTAGTCCCAGAAAGCTGGAATTTGACATGAATATGCATATTAGTTATATCAAGAAAATCGTAGAATAAAATTTTGAAACAAAAACAGCTTAGGTATATTATGATGAAATTAAAAGGAAAACTATCACGGCTAAGTAGGCTTTACAAGTTATCGAGTAGGTAATAGTCGATCAACTTAAAAAATATACTCACAAACGTAAATAATTCAAATTCGTTCAATTTTCATTTAAACTAGCATATGTATATTAACTCGTATGTTCATAGTACCTATGTATCCCCATTTTAAGTTCACATACCTAATTAGGTATGATGAGCAACTACGGAACCCTACTTTGCGCGTGCACAATACGCACTTGTTTTACTTTGTTTTGTGCATTTAAGGTACAAAAGTTGAAGCGATTATTAAAAATATCACAATTCAAAGCTCATTAAAACTTTTGTGTCACTCTCTTATGAGCATGCCTAGTTGTCTTTTCATTCATGGACAGAATTGTTTTCTACACTGAAATATTATCCGATTTTAATAATTTTGTTAGAAGCGCCTGAAAACGTTGCAGCAGAAGCAAGTTCAAAACAAGCGCGAGACACATTTGCACCGCTATAAGATATTATGAAAGTAAGCCCTCAGAAAGATGTTTATCAGGGGGTTTCAGGACACTATGTGCCATCTAGTAATATTTTAGTTAACTAGGTGCTAAAACGACATAGTACGTTAGTGATGTAGGTTTTAGTTGGCATTTCTACTACTCGATGATAGATGACGTATGCGTTTGTATTAACTATTGAATACAAATTGGAATAGGTAGAAAATGTTTAATCTAATTTTATAAATCTATACAATAAAAAAAAATATTATTACATAATAGTAAACAAACAAGTCATAATAATAAATGCGTCAGTAATAAATTCAATTCAATTAAAATTAAAATTTAGTAAATTGAAACCCATCCTGCATCGACCCTGGTAGAAAGGTGCCCATAATGCAAGCAGCATTGCCACGCTGTATGCCATCCTTTGCACCAGGAACGAAGCAGAACGGGAGTCACCATTGTTGTCTTATAGTCTTCGGCCAATTTCATTGACGAGGCCTTTGGCATCCGCTCCCCAACTGCCCAAAGTTTCAACTGCGATGGGTACAAAATAATATTGTAGCTCCATTGCCGCGTACTTCTTCCGCTTTTTGCTAGCGGTATCCTCTGCCGCCGCCGCCGGTGAGTGGACGGTACGACACAGGAGTGAGGCCGCGACAGCTGAGCCCTGGTGGTTCAAGCATGCATGGAACATTGGCCGATATGAGCGCTCTAAGGACTATATAGTAGTAGTATGACTTTGCATAAGTAGTTAATACATTTAATTATAGGTATTATGTGAAATTTTCTCATGTTTCTTAAAGAGTCAAGTTTGAAATTTGATCACATCACCTACGAACAAAATTTCGTTAGAAATTGCAAATAATTGTTAATAATTTCCCGCAGTAGTTGTTAATAGTTTCCCGTAGTAGTTCACAATGTAGCCGATAGATGTCACGAAAATAAATTTTGTTCCGCTTCTCGTCGCCGAATCTCAAATTATTGACAAAACAAAAACTAGGGTTAACAAACCAAAGAGTCTTATCAAAAACAGTTATATTGTTTTACGAAAATGTCTTTAAAATCACAAAAATCCGTGACTGACGAGTGTTCCGAGGTATTTGAGAAAAGTTATTCTGTTACTAGAAGTGCTTCAGAAGAAAGTTTATCTGGGTAAAATCGTCTTTCAGATTTTTTTAATTTCACACAAAACTATGGAATTCACTTGTGTGACAATGCACTGCGCTCGTCATCTAATTATGCACAGAAATTTCGATGCTAACATAACACCAGCTTTCAATTCGAAACCGCCAAGCCACAAGTTGGTTTTATAATAAGTATAAAGAACAACGAAAATCAATGTCAGTTTATAATGTTCCAGGGACGAAGACGAGCACCTGGCCAAAGAGCTGATGAATGTGATGACTCCTGCCTTCCTCAGCAAGCTGCGACGCTGCTTCAAGAAGTACAAGGAGAGGACCAGCGCCAAGGATATGGAGAGGTGGGCTACAGGACTAAAACACAGGCGATAAAGGCGAAAATTTAAAAAACAGGCGTTTTTTAACCGACTTCAAAACGAAGGAAGTTATCAATTCGGTCTGTACTTATGTTTTTTTTTGTAATATTGTTCACTGATTACTCTGCCAATTGTGCATTGATTTTGATAATTCTTTTTGTATTTGATAGGCCATACTTGAAAGGTGGTCCCATATAAATTAGTAATTAATTTATCAGTACTTTGGTCTTTCTAACAAAATAACTGAAAAAATACGTCATCCAAGTCAACGAATTGCATATTTTGAAGTCGGTTTTGTTCAGTTTTTTAAACTATAATTATTAGTCTTTGGTAACTCGAAAACTGTAGCCTATAACAATATAATATGGGTTTTAAAGGTTTTCTAGATAATTTTATATAAATTAATTTAGTATGTAACAGAATATTATTTGCTATTAGGCCGCCATTTTCGAATTATTTACGAAAATGGTGGATGGTGGTGAAGCTAACGGATGGAGGGGGCTCCATCCGTTAGCTTCATCATCTTATCTAAGACACTATTCTCTACAATTATGCCAAAATTCACCTTTACACGAATTATTTCCCTTATTTTTCTTTCGCTAGACGGGTGATATGTAAGTGGTCAATATAAATATAAAGTTCTTTTTTATATTTATTTTATTTTGAGGTAAGGAAGTTGAAAGAAACCTATGCCACGTAGAATATATTAATAATAACTTGTGTGCAGTAAAGTGGAGGAGGTGATGCGTCGTGCGGCGGCGGAGGAGGGCATCGAGTTCCCGGTGACGAGCGCAGCGCAGGACGCGCTCAGCCTCGACGAGAGCGGGTTCGTTGCCGCCATCAACAACATCTTCGGTGAGAAAATAATATATAGATAGATACACTCTTTATTATATACCCTTTATTTAAAAAAAAATAAAGGGTTTATCTATCTAATATCTCTCTATTTTTTTCCTTTGTTATTTTAGAGGTGTGTATATATATATGTATATATATATATACACATCTCTAAAAGTAATAACAAAGGACTTAAATAAACTATTGCAACAGCAGGCGGAACTATCGCTAAAGGTGATCTCTTCCAGGCAACCATGGGATGGAGAACAATAGTTGGGGCGTGCAATGGGAGATTAAACAAGTATAGTTCCCGTCACGTAAAAAGAACGCTGGTTTGTTCGCGCTTACGAACAAACCAGCGTTCTTTTTACGTGACGGGAACTATAACATTATAAACTATAGGTAATGACATAGACATACATACTAATACTTATATGTATAGAGACGAATATGTTTAAAAATCTGATGTGCGAGAGAGATAGCTACTTATGCGGTTTGAACCTTGAGGGATTAATAGGTCAAGTAAAAGAATAAACATGTTAGCTTACTAATATTTCCAGGTCATCACAGATACTCCACGCACGCCCAGAAGCTGTTCCGAGTGCTGGACCCGTACAACGCGGGGCGAGCCAAGTGGCGGCAGCTGGTGGCCAAGCTGGAACAGGTGGGCGCCAGGAAGACCGGCTCCAAGAAGGACCGCTGGAACAGGATCACTTGTGGGGATATTATCAAGCTGGACCATTGCAAAGTAAGTTTATCATCATCATTGTCTCAGCCACAAGAAGTCCACAGCTGGACGTAGGCCTCCCATATGACTTCTAAAAAGACCGGTTGCAAACGGTACAACCATAACCACTTCAAGTTATTAATCCGCTGTCCTTTGTTGGTGACTCTCTTTAGGTTTTTAGGGTTCCGTAGTAACTACAAAGAATCCTACCTAAAAGGAAATTATAAATATATGTGCATATAACGCAATTCAATCCCGATCGATCGATGTATGTAAATTGAGTCAAATAAAGATTTTTGTATTTTGTATTTGTATTTGTATCTGTGGTGTTTAATGTCGTTGAAATAGATCTCTTAATAATTTTTAACCGACTTCAAAAAAAGGAGGTTATCTTATATCATTTTCTTATCAGGTGTGATGTGTACGAGATATAACATTTTTATGCTATTAGACTTAGAATATTTTGATAAACCAAATATTTTACAAGTTTTCGAGATGTAGCGATAAAATATTTAAGTCATTATAGTCCAGATGACACCTTTTTGCAAAGTGGTCTGAACAAAATTTATTCATCAAACTGTTTTCTTTTAGATTACAGCATTAGCTACGGAACCCTACCATATGCGCGTCTCGACACGATCTTGGCTACTTATTTATAACAGAGTCGACATGTTTTGTTTCAGAGGGAAGCTATAGTAAAGCTGTTGAACATAGAAAGAGAAGATGCGTTCTGCTACGTAGCTATCTCAAAGGGGGGCAGGGTCGGCATTTACTGCGACAATTTCAACTTACTGCATTCATACGAGGTAACTGACTGAGCGGAGCGAAACCTCGGATTATCTTGGACTTAGATAAATAGATGCAACTCTTTATTATTTACACCTTAGCTATAATACTATTCTATGAGATAATATTTACGTGCTAGTGAAACAATAGGCGGCCTTATCGCTAAAAGCTATCTCTTCCAGGCAACCTTGTGATGGAGAAGCGAAAAGAAAAAAATAGATGACGAGGTGTCCAACAAAAAGACAAAAGTAATAATAGTAAGGAAAAAAATTAGTAAAAAAAAACAAACAAATAGTATATTTATATTTAGAGGTGTATAATACATAGGTCCTAATATAGGACTTATCTCACTTTTTTCAAATTACATTACAACTTAGGTAAAAGATTAGAAGTTAACATTTAAAAAAATAACCAAACTGTAGAGGTATTAATTACTTATTAGGAACTATTTCAGACATATTTAAATTATTTTTTATGGTTATAATATGTCTGATATTTAAATTATTTTTATGGTTTATGTTTGTTCTGTGTCTGGGTGTTTCTATGTATCATATGTATACTTATATATTTACAAAAAAAATGTATATATGTATTCTATCAGCCATCTAGTTCCATAGTACAAGCTTTGTTTAGTTTGGGCTAGATGGCGTTGTGTGAAATGTCCACATTTTTTTTTTATTAACAAATATCTATATCAAACGAAAAACAAAATACCCGACTGAAAAAAAGATTTTTGCAGTAACTTACTAACTTACGATTTCATTACGATTGATTGATACACTGTTGAGTGTACGTTTTTTGCGAGAAAGTATGCGTAAAATCGCTGTAAAAGATTATAAATGCGCATCGTTGGAGAATACGAAAAAACGGTTTTTTATAGTTTTGCGAAAGTTATTTGTTATTATTATTATTACAAAAAAAATATAGCCTACGACACTCAGGAGTTAAAGACGAATCTAACGACACCCCGACATTAAAATCGGTCAAGCCGCTTAGGCTAGATAGACAGATAGATAAACTCTTTATTGTACACACCTTAAAAGTATAATAACAAAGTACTTAAATAGACTAGTGCAACAATAGGCGGCCTTATCGCTGAAAGCGATCTCTTCCAGGCAACCATGTCGGCTGTAGGAAGGCTGTAGGTGATTATATAGAAATATACATACCTACAATATAGGTACATACACTCGAAAAACAACCTTCATTCTTAAGCAGTTGGGTAAAAAACAATTCTTGAAATAGAATAACATTAGTGGTCGAAAACGTTTAGTGGTCTCCTGTTGTATGAAGCATGCGTACTTAATTTACTGGCGAAAGTAATTTTATATCGTTATAAATGTTGGTATGCGCAAGCGCGAGCAAGACGGACGATTGGAATCGATGAATGAACACGATTTATGTATGTATAGATCATATAATAATCTATGCTCGAGGAGTCTTAATACCCATACTTTTTTCCAGGTGTTCTACCACAGGACTGGAGTTCGCAGACGAGTTAAGAACTGCTGGATCACAGATGCTGTTTACCTCAGTGTGAGCATAGGGTTACTAAAATAATAAGTGTTTTGTAAGATATGATGCTTACTGAATAACTTACGCGTGCTTTTCAGAAACTTTGGAATTCAATGTTTATGTCTTTAACATAAAGTACACAATTTGTCGCGCTGGAAAAAGTCGCGCTTTTGTGAATGTTCGCATAAGCATAATTTAGCACAATTTCCCTTCCTATCTCTGTCAAAATCTGTCTTGCTTCATAACTGTGTTCCTATCTCTGTCTGCCCGTATAAAACGGTCTGAATAGGCCGAATAATATTTTTTGTGAATGATGTAATATGTTGTTTATGATGAGTGAGGGAGTACTCATCATTTACAACATATAATGCGTGTGTACTTATCATACGCAACATATTATTATGAGTGGGTAGGTACTCATCATACACAACATATGATGACTGTAGGTCCAATCATCATCGCTTCCAGCTGGCATCGCATTCGGTCCAGCCAGCATCGCTTGGCTTCAATCTGCTTTTGGCGATGAAGCACCGTAAGACGACTATTTATAGCTGGTTTGGAGAATTCAAGCGCGGTCGTGTCAATCTCAGTGACGAATCTCGGGATGGTCGCCCGTCCACCGCTGTGAACAACAAAAACATCGATGCTGTGCGCCGTATGATTGAAACAGACAGGCATGTGACCTACCATGAGATTCACGCATCCTTAGACATAGGCATGAGTCAAATACAATCAATCCTACACAAACATTTGGGTGTGAGAAAGCTGTGCTCGCGGTGGATCCCACACAATTTGACCGAGGCTCTAAAAACGGACTGCGTCACTTGGTGCAGTGCCATGCTTACCAGATTCAACGAAGGTGCATCAAATTTGGTGTGGGACTTAGTAACAGGTGACGAAACATGGATTTATTGCTACGATCCCAAAACAAAGCAGCAATCGAGCGTATGGGTCTTTCAAGATGAGCCGAAACCAACCAAAGCGGCGTGCGTGTAAAGTGCATCTAATAGGATGATTGCTTCTTTTTTTAATAAAACTGGACACGTGGCTACTGTTGCTTTAGAGAATCGTCGTACCGTGAATAGTGACTGGTACTCGACCATTTGTTTGCCGGAAATTATTGACGAACTCCGTAAAAATAACCGTAAACGCCGTATCATCTTGAACCACAACAATGCTAGTTGCCACACGGCCAGACAGACAAACGAAGTCTTGAAGGTGAAAAACGTAGAATATATGAGTCATCCTGCATACAGACCCGACCTGGCACCTTGTAACTTTTTTCTGTTCCCAAAAATTAAGAACCAATTACGCGGTCAACGATTTTCATCACCAGAAGATGCTGTCGAAGAGTATGAAAAACACGTTTCTTTCAACTTTTGTGCTCAACGCCGTGGTGACCACGGCAGAGTGGCACAAAAGTTTTCCAAATTGGTCTAATCAAATGAAAAAGTGCATTTATACGCAAAGGGAGAATATTTTAAGAAACAATAAATAAATTTTTGACCTTTAATAGTATTTTTTTCTTATTCATTCCGGAAACTTTTAGTAGGTACGCCCCACGTACATCATTAATCGCTCATGAATATGGCAAAGAGAGTAACTACATGATAGTGATGATAGTCATGCACATATTTTTTTCATAATTGTGAGATAAATGTACATACTTAGATAATTGGTCTTTTTCCGTTTTTACTTCAATAAACGAATAGATTTACGGATTCAGTTGTGAATGAAATGTTGAAAGAAACTATTACTCTTTAGTGTCATTACTCTGGCTATGAAATCATAGAACATATTTCTTCTATTCGATATTTTGGTGGTCAAAATGTTAAAGTGCATGCAGATCGGGATATACGGGTTCAAGTCCAGTCGGACGTGTGACATTTTCGAACTGTCTATAAGTACATATTTATATTATATTTTTTATTTATTATATTTTTCTCTTTCTCGGACAGTTGGGTAAATAAATTAGCAGAGTATTAAATTCCAGGATGTCCAGTATGTAATGTACGCCGCGTCTGACAGAAGCTTGACCGTCTATGATGCAACAACGCTGTCCCACACCGCTCTGTACTGCATCACTGGCATGCCTAGTATACCTACAGTAAGATTTTTTTCTTTATTCATAACGGTTACTAAAATAGGCATGTTTTGGCAACTTTACTCTGTTCTACGAAACGAGCTATAAAGGGAAATC
Organism: Lycia hirtaria; assembly: GCA_947563715.1. Lineage (NCBI taxonomy): Eukaryota > Metazoa > Arthropoda > Insecta > Lepidoptera > Geometridae > Lycia > Lycia hirtaria. The sequence continues at coordinate 29,041,370 of OX387377.1, read as the reverse complement.
AAGCGCCGAACGTTATTGGTCGGTTGTAAGCAAATTTCAGAAAAACCTAAAACGCGAAAAATCACGAAATATGATATAAATACGAGGTATCATGTGTATTTATTTTTTCACTCATTTCTAAACCGAAAAGCCATTGCTGGGTAACAATTTCACGGCAAGATTTAAAACAAAAATGTATAGTATTTGCACGGTAGTATATGTATTTGTTATATAACCTGTGTCCCCCAGAGTCTCGCGTACTGCCCCTCTGCGCATGCCGGCGCGGGCTCCGAGCTGGCGGTGGGCACGGAGCGAGGCCAGGTGCTGCGCCTGCGCTTCCACTCGCCTAGGGTGCAGCTGTTCCACACCAAGTCGCCGGACGCCATCACCTACTACTTCTGGATGGTAACCTTCTTATTTTCGTCACGTATGTATGTATGTTTGTATGTGTGTATATGGGTATGTATGTATGTTTCTTTAAGATCGCCTACAGCCTAAACGGCTTGACCGATTTTGATGAGCGAGGTGTAGTTAAGTTCGTCTTCACTTCCTGAGTGTCATAGGCTACTTTAGGTATACTTTTTTGTAATACTAATAATACCGACTCCCGCAAAAATAAAAAAAATGCGTTTTTTCGTTACCTCCACGCATAACGAAATTGTAAGGCTGCAAAAACTGCTTTTATGCAGTCGGGTTTTTTGTTTTTCTTTTAATATAGAGACTTGTTAATTTCAGGAGCTCTCCTCACCTCCGCACACAACTCTATTCACCATCACAAAATGGCGCCGCGTTCACGCTCGCTCCATCCGTCGTCTCGCTCACGCACGCAGCGGTGATATATTGGTATCCTGCTCGCACGACTCCAATGCTAGCGTTAGAGCGCGACATGTGCCAGGGAAGCTGGATGATTACGTGTTCAAAGTGCAACGGGTACGTTCGCAAAACATTTTTGTTCAACTACCCACAACTTGTTTAATTTTAGATTATTGTATGTTACAAAATAATTCTTCACGTAGGCCAAAATCGACTTTAACATACATTTAAAATATCCACTGTAAAACGATGTGACTTTTTAGTGCTTCTTAGTTCTTACTTTCTGAGCGTTAGAATATATTTTTCTAGTGCTATGGAAAGGGCGATGCTTGGGATCCGTTTAGTTTGTTCCAAATATGGAAATTCGAGGACGCATTTAGACATATACATATATTTATTCATGGATGACACATAACATCAAACTAAAATTAAGCACAAAAACAAAAGAAAATTTTACAATATATAAGAATGATGTGTCCGCCACAAACCGGTCCCAGCTCAGCATACTGCTGGCTGAGACCAGCCAGCGCTATAATTAGAGTCAAAATCAATGTGAAATGACAACCGGTGGACCAAACCAAGGCAGTCACCAAATGGGGAGGAACACCAGAGGATCTAAGGACTATATGGTTCCTCGAGCGTTCCTCCCCAATATTGAGGCAGATCACCAGTTCCATGATCAAAAGACATTTCAAAGCACTTCAAAATGGCAATATACGTATGAGATCCGCACATTATCAAAGAGGATGCCATGAACAAAAAGAGACTTTTGCTCAGCAGTGAGTACCTACTTACCTAGACGCAATATGAATAGATAGACCTGGTAAATTGTATAGTTTTTATTTAGAATCACATATGTTCGTTTTGTATATGTCATCATCTCAGCAACAAGAAATCCATTGCTGGGGAAAGACCTCCCGCATGGATTTCCAAAAAGACCTGATGGAAGCGGCTTGCATCCAGCGTGTTCCTGCCACTTGCTTGAGAATCTTCTTACGCTGCCCTTGCCGAGGCATGGTTTCCACTCAAAAACTTTTCAGCCCAATAGACCATCAGCTCTACGTGCTTGCTAATTCGGTTGCTATGTCGGTGACTTTAATACGTCTACGGATCTCTTTCCTTTAGAATTGTATTCCAAAAAGCATCGACCAATAAACCATCTTGCATTTCCCAGGGTGTATCGTGTTTCCATGTGGTGTACCCCCTCCACCTGCTAGCGACAGGCAGTGTAGACGGGGCCGTACGGCTGTGGGAGACATCACAGTCCACTCCGTTCGCCGTGCTGCACGCTCCCAGCCTACCCGCCGTGCTGGATGTGGCTATCGTGCCGGGGAGAGAGGCGGTCCTCGCTTTCTGCAATAACTGTGTAACTACAACTTAACAACAATAACTTATTTTTATTCATAGTGGGGACAATAAATCACGCACTGACAGGCAAACGCCCTGTAAGCAAGTGTAATTATTTCCATTAAGAAAACGCCTCGTGAGCAAGGCGAAACTTTCTACCAGGAAAACTTCTTGTGTAAAAATTTTTGAAACTTTCTATCAGGTAATGCGAAATATCAGGATATGTGGGAGTCTTTAAAAGAAAATTTTAAAGTATCTTCTGGGTAAGCGTAGTCTATCGTAGACCGCAACGTCGCTTAACATCAGCTGTTAGCGATCAAGCACAAATCTATTACAGAATAAAAAACTGGTCAACAAACGCGTCGTGAGCAAGTTTAAAACTTTCCATCAGGCAATTGCTTCGTGACCAAGTTTGACATTTTCCATTTCCATCCGAAAACAGCTTGTTCGCTCAGAAACTAAATTGAATTAAAGAAATACGTTGTTTCAGACAGTTCATATTTGGGACATCTACGAGGAGTGCCTACTTCAAACCATCAAGATCAAGTTTCCGTTTTTGGGAGTCCTCGGCCATAAAGTCGAGTTTGGAGCATATTGCATACATCCCGGTAAAAAAATACTCTTTTTAATCAACTTAAAAAAAAGGGAAAATATTGTTTATTGTTTTTCTCATTTTTTTTAACCGTCGGGTTAAAAAACTTAAAACTTCTCTACCTTTTTCTTACCTCAGAAAAAGTAAGTTTTTGGCGTAATATATAAAGAAGTAAACTAAGAACAAATGAAGGCGTTCGTACTTTCTAGGGTTTATTTTGACCATAAATTTAAACAACAAAAATTTATCTTTAAAAATTCTGATACATTTGTTTTCCAGGTCCGATTTACAAACCAATCGAGGAAGACCTGTCAGATGTCAAACCGTCAAGCTCTCGCCGCCCTTCAAGCGTGGTTCAAGCGTCGACTGGTGGCTTCATACTGCAGCCTGAATCGGACATGTGGAAGACACCTGGACCTCAACATCCGTAAGTTTTCGTTACAAAGCGTCCGAATCGCACAGATTCAGCTACAGATATAGGAAGACGCTAAATTAATGATGCCTATTAAGAATGATGCCCAATCCGTGTCGCTGTTTGTATCATCTGACAAGATAAAATAAGGACTATGGATAATCAGGTGAGCTAGCGGTCAAGCACAAACCTATTACAGCTTTAAAAAATGTTGGTGCCCTTTAGGAAACAAGGATAAAAGTAGTATTTGTGTTAATACAGAAAAATTGTTACTGAAAAGTCAAATTTATAACATAGTAGAAAGCTGCAATGCTGAAAGGGTTAAAAGAATGTCAGCTAATTGACTAAGAAGTTGAAGGATGGAGAAGGAGAGTGAAGTAGGAGATGTAGAAATTCTGACCCATAAAAACACGAGATGTATAACAAATCGCCGGTTGATCATTTTGTAAATTATGGGGGAGGTCTGTGTCTGGGTCTAGCAGTGGCCTTTTTATATTCTAGATGATGAAAATGATGAATGTTGGTCTATTCCAGCGAGTACGTGAAGTTTAACCGCAGCTCATTAGTAGTGTCCTGCTGTTCCTATATCTGCATCCTGAGCTTGTCGGAGCGGCGAGGGCGCGCGCTGCCGCCGCCTGGAGACACCCTGGCGCCGCGCCGTCCTTCTGCCTGGGACCTGCCGCAGCTGCACCATCTCGGTAAGAATCTAAGAATCTGTTTGTGTGGCGTGTTTCATAACTAGTGGCGAGTGGGTGGATTTGTATTAGGATGTTTTCCTACAGTAGCGAGTCCGCCAGTATCACCCATCTAGTATAGGCATAATATGGTACCCATAAAAGCAAGTAGTAATATGTAAGCCTATAGAAATCAGAAATGAAGAGTTCAGTAGGTATACGAAAGCCACTGGCATAGCACAGCGGATTAGCAAGTTGAAATGGCGGTGTGCACAGCACGTGGTACGTAGAACTGATGGCCGATAGGGCCGTCAAGTTCTCGAGTGGAGATCATGCACCTGCAAGCGCAGCTTAGTAAGAACAGCCACGAGAGGACAGATGACCTCACACGTGTCTAGAAGACGCTAGCATTAGGTGTTTTTGGTAATCCATGAAGGAGGCCTATGTCCAGCAGTGGATTTCTTGTGGCTCAGATGATGATGATGAAACCTGTAGTTCCAGGTAAACAGTCGCCGGTGCCGTCGTCGCCGTCGATATCGTCGCTGCCGTCGCTTCCTTCGCTCTCCCCAGGGCTGCTGGCGCCCTCTGCCGCGGAGTTCTCCACCTACGAGTTGGAGACTCTACTTGATGCTGCCGGTATGTCTTCTTTAATTAACTGGCCAAGTCCTTATAAGTCCATCGTCCGATGTCCAGGCACTGAAATCGGAGGATTCCGTAGCTAATACCATAGCCATTAAGAACTTTTCTTTCAATCGTTGGAACTAAGAACACATATGAAAACTTTCCGCTTCGGTGTCTTCAAGCTGGTAGTATTGCCTGCTTCGAAGTCTGTAAGCTGGTACTCTTGAAAGGTGTTTTATCTCTCCACGAGACATCTCCATAACTTCTTGAATCTTCGAGCTCGTGTTCGAAAAGTATCACGTGTTAATATTAGCAGCTTACGTAGCAGTCAATATTTCCAGCTTGAAGACATCGAAGCAGACAAGAATAACAGCTATATATTGTAGTAGACAAGAATACCAATTTGATAACTTCGAAGTGGAAATACACTAGATACCTCAATCAAAATCAGCCCTGTTTGTACAGCTGTCCCGCTGCTGCGCGTGGCCATCTTCTCGTTGTGAGAAGGGTAAGGACTTAATCTACCACGCTGGCCAAGTGCGGGTTGGCAGACTTCACGCAACATCAAGATCATTGAGAACTCTCAGACATGTAGGTTTCCTCACGATATTTTCCTTCACCGTTTGAAGTTGGCGGCAATCAACAATACGCACATAACTTCGAAAAGACAGAAGTGCATGCCGCGGGATTCAAACCCAGGACCTACGGATCGCGAGTCAGACGGCCCCCGACTAGGCTACCGGACACTTCCTGTCCTATAGATACCTATATAGTTTTGAATCTGGGGGCATGGCCGTGCCCCCGTCATGTAAGCCAGTGGGTACGGCCGGGACTATCTTTTCTCGAAGCGATTTGTCGGATAGTAATTTCTATATACAAACATTATATTTACTTCACTCATCTTCTTCACATTCTTTACTCATGAAGTCAAGTAATGAAGTTATAAACAGTATAATTAATTGATTTCCAGGCCTTCGTGGAATATTGGAGAAAGATTTCGTCCTAATGCAGGGTCTTAAACACGATTTGAACAAGAAATTGGCTGAAATGGAAGCTAACAAAGATGCGGTAAGCCTTTTGAGGCTAACTTATTTTTATCACAACATTTTTAATATAAAAATCATTGAGTATGGATATTGGATATTATAAAAGTGAGACATAAACTTAAATATTTACATGACTTACACTTGAACAATAATTACAGTTTAAAAAACATAAAAATTAATTATACATTACTATCTACACATTAAGACTATTAAAAAAACAACTGAGACAGTAATTTATTTATTTAGATAGTGTACTTGTACGTGTTTAATAAATAAAACTTTCACTCAAATATAACTTTTGTTTTTTCTGTAATAGAGAAAACTTGAAATTCCCCATTTTGTACGTAGCTAAAACGCTATCCGCGAAAAGCCACAAAAAAAGAAACTTCATTCTTTTAGTCTATGGCCGATCGGCATTGTAAGATGCGCGCGCATAGGAAAACTGATAGCCTTTTTATCTACTAAATAAAATGATTTTTTAGTATTATTTTCTTCACAAGTGTGTTTAAAAACGTCGGATACACGTGTGTATTGATGATTACCGTCCTCGTCTCTCTTAAGACCCTCACCTAACGGCTCGGGTCTCAATGGCGCCTCAGCGGTTATCACCAACATTACACACTTGTACCATATTGTACTATTGAAACGCTCTCAAAAAAAAGCCAAATGTACAGGACATTGGCGTTTCAAACGATTGGTTACTTAGGAGATATCGATATAGGCGTGATTTTATCTATGTGTGTATTGTAGTCAATCATAACATTTTAAATATATTTTTAGATGCGCTCCGCAGTGAGTATGGGCGCTCCGTACCTGTCTCTGAAGACCTATCCGCCTGTCCAGATCAACCCAGTCGACGAGATGTTGGACAAATACAAGAGAATTATGAGGTAACATTTTAATTCACAGTTTACCTCACTTTTGTTACTTTTTACGGGGAAAATTCGCTATTTTTATCAGATTACGCAAGAAAGAGGATGAAGCATGAGGCAGGAGACCCTACGGATCTTGGTGCTTCTATAATTGGTCAGTCTTAGCACACGGGATAATGGGGAACTAGCCACCATTGGCAACCGGTTCCGAGGAATCAAACACCATGTCACAATTAGTAGTGTACTCGTATTTGGAAGAGTCGCTCCCGCCGTGGTGTCGCATGTCGTCACAAAGACAATGTTTTTGGGTACCTATAAGTATGTTTTTATTTATTTGTATAGTAGGTACCTCTTAAAACTTCAATGGTTTAACTGTTTCTGAAGTTAGAGGTGTTGTGAGATTTCTATTTACTTTGTAAGCATAGACAATTTTTTATGGAATAATAATAAAATAGCACTCGCGTAAGATTAAGGGTGAGGCCAAATAAACGCATATATTTGATATATGAAGCGCAACCAAAACAACGCAACTCCAAGCTCAAAATGTTACGCTCGTTTGGCCTTACCAGATTTTTTTCGAAAAAGTTCAACTAAGTTGTACAAAAAGTACAACAAGTACAGAATATAGTTTAGACCTGAGCTTATTTTGTCATGAAAAAGTTGTCATTGTTATTTATATTATTGTAATATTAAAAAATAGTTGTTATGCAGTCGGATATTTTAATTTTCTTGTCGTGATGTAATTTATATTTATAAAAACATGTGCTGCCATCTGTTTGAACTCATGTGGTACCACTTGCTTGGTAGTATCACCTCAAGTCTTGTTGTCGCTCTTGCAGCTATATAAATTCATTTTGTTGAATTATTAGATTACAGTACATTTCAACAGATGGCAAGGATATCAATCTTTTTAAAAGTATTCATCATCACCATCATCATCTTAGCCATAAGAAGTCCGCTGGACATATGTCTCCTCCATGGATTTCCAAAAAGACCGATTGAAGGTGGTTTGCATCCAGCGTCTACCCGCCACTTGTATGCGGTCATCTGTCCATCTCGTGGCTGGTCTTCCTACGCTGCGCTTGCCGGTACGTGGTCTCCACTCGAGAATTTTTCGGCCCCATCGGCCATCACCGACATTTGTACCCTACCTACCTCTTCAACATGCTAATCCACTGTATTAGTAGAAACGCCATCTAGGTATTTTAGTTAGAATTCGAAACGTAAAGTACGATCTACACATTCATGTAAATATGTCGAAATCTATATGATTAGTGTAGAAAGGGCCGAAAGGTTCTCGAGTGGAGACCACGTACCGGCAAGCGCAGCGTAGGAAGACCAGACACGAGATGGACAGACGACCTCATACAAGTGGCGGGAAGACGCTGAATGCAAGCCGCTTCCAACCGGTCTTTTTGGAAATCCATGGGGGAGGCCTATGTCCAACAGTGGACTTCTTATGGCTGAGATGATGATGATGATGAGTGTAGAATTGTAGATTATACTTTATAAAGAATTTAATTATGTTTATAAAAGTATATTTTTTTCTTCAGATTATTCCCTGGCGCCAGCATAACAGGCACTCCTACCAACAGCGAAATATCTACCCCAAGGAATAGTAAAAATAATAGATAAGCAGCAATGGACTATAGTTAGATTTAAGTAGAATATAAATTGTTACTTATGGTCAATCACCATCATGTCATAGTATACTGTGATCATGTCTCATGTCATAGTATACTGTGATCATGTCTCATGTCATCGCGTCAAATGGAGTGGTGTAAAGATAATGGGGTACTTATGTAAAGTTTTTTTTGGTATTTATATTTTTATTTGGTAGGTTGGGTCATTTAAAAGAACTAATTTCAATATTTTTGAACTCTGTTCAGTAGTTCATCATCATCATCATCATCATCTCAGCCATAAAAAGTTCACTGCTGGACATAGGCCTCCCCTATGGATTTCAAAAAAGACCGATTGGAAGTGGCTTGCATCCAGCGTCTTCCCGCCACTTGTATGAGGTCATCTGCCCATCTCGTGGCTGGTCTTCCTACGCTACGCTTGCCGGTACGTGGTCTCCACTCGAGAACCTTTCGGCCCCATCGGCCATCAGTTCTACGTGCTATGTGGCCTGCCCACTGCCACTTCAACTTGCTAATCCTCTGTGCTATATCGGTGACTTTCGTACGTCTACGTATCTCTTTATTCCTTATTCGATCTCGTAGAGTGACTCCGAGCATAGCCCTCTCCATAGCTCGTTGCGTGACCTTGAGCTTCCTTATAAGGCCCATAGTTAGGGACCACGTCTCAGTGCCGTAATTCATCACTGGTTCAGTAGTTATGTATTAATATTTTAAGAAAAAGTCGTGATGACGTCACATATCCGTCTGAATGTAATAATATCATGATTCTTCTTCTTTTTTGTATTGGACCCGCATTAAAGCATTTGCCAGTGTCAAGTATTAGGATTTTTTCAAGTTTCTTGAATAAAACAAGTTGTAAATGTTCTAGTCACAATCTAAGTCACACAGTCAATTTATAAGTCGAGTCCTGCTTCAGTAAAGTGGTGGCGACTTTACTAGAAGCTTCTATGGAGTTTTGCCGACAACGTAAAATCACATGATTCACTGCTTTATTTCACCTGCCCACACTCACGCACTTGATCGAACACTTATTGAATATAACACCACCATTTTTATAGCATTAATGTTCAAAATAACACAAGTTTAGGAAAATAAAACATAGCAACAACACGTTACTAAGACGTTTCCGCCAAAAACCCCAAAATATCATGATTATCTACTAAAAAATCTTACTTTTTAGGGTTCCGTACCCAAAGAGTAAAAACGGTACCCTATTTTATTACTGATACTCCGCTGTCTTTCCGTCCGTCCGTCGCCAGGCTGTATTTTATGAACCGTGATAGTTAGACAGTTGAAATATTCACAGGTGATGTATTTCTGTTGCCGCTATAACAACAAATACTAAAAATCAGAACAAAATAAATATTTATTTAAAGTGTTTTTTTTTGCTCGTTTTTGCTCGATATTGATAACGGCAACAGTTAGACGCTTGAAATATTCAGAGAATATTTGGTTATATTATTCACTTTAAAAATAAATAATTAAATTGATATAAAATTAATATTTAAGAGGGCTCCCATACAATAAACGTGAATTTTTGCCGTTTTTATAGATAATGGTACGGAACCCTTCGTGTGCTAGTCCGACTCGCACTTGGCCGGTTTTATTTGTTGGTTTTGTGCTCTGCGAAAATATGAAATATTCATCATCATCATCTCAGCCATAAGAAGTCCACTGTTGGACATAGGCCTCCCCCATGGATTTCCAAAAAGACCGATTGGAAGCGGCTTGCATCCAGCGTCTTCCCGCCACTTGTATGAGGTCGTCTGTCCATCTCGTGGCTGGTCTCCATGAAATATTAATAATACATATTTCTTTTCATAATTACCCCATTGTTCATGTTGCGCGTGTAATCCTATTGGTATGGCGGAAATTGGATTTTCAATCCTAAGCGCCTTGAATATGGTCTGATTTACATTATTGTAAATGTTTTGATTGTTTCTCTAATTTTGTTAGGACATCGAATTTAAAATGCCAAAAGGTATTTTATTAAGGTACTAACGTGGTTGTTACATATTTTTATTTTGAACAAACGGGTCACTCACGTCTATTTTTGAGCCTAATTCTCCGATTATAGTTTCAACCGCATACGGCGGTCTTTTTCAAAAGGAGCAGCACAGACGTCACACCCAAAAGGACGTCTCGCCTGGTACTGACCAGACGAGACGTCCTTAAGGTAAACATTTGGAAAGACAAAAACACAGAAGCCTTAACCAATTGTGGTTCCGGAATCAGAACCAAAAAATTTACCAGTAGTTGCCTACAAATAATTAAATGCCAATAAAGTGCCAGATAAGTAAATTGTTAAGTGTCAATAAAATAATTATAGTTTAAAAATCTGAAGCAACCGACTTCTCATGGATGCCATTGTCAGAACTGGAGCAAATTGAAATGGGACCACGCGGGAAGCACCAGCTTTCAAATAAAAATAAGGATCATCAAAATCGGTTCACCCAGCCGAAAGTTATGAGGTAACAAACATAAAAAAATACAGTCGAATTGAGAACCTCCTCCTTTTTTAAGTCGGTTGAAAAATGAAATGAAATGTCAATGATTAATAGTAATGCAAACGTAAAATGTCAAAAAAGACTTTAAAATTAAATTATATGTCAATGAGAAATAATCAAATTAAAAAAATCTAATCACAATAAATTAATTACATCAACATTCCACGTTATATAAAAAACTTTAAGATACGTTATATAAAAAAAAAATATACAATATTGGCCAAAATTGAGATATGATTCTCGGTTTGTTGTCAGTTAAGTTTTTAACACCTTATATTTTTTATATGTAGGTAGGTAAATTATAATATTTATTTTTGAGAAGGTAGTTTTCGTTTTGATTAATGTTATCTGTTGCTATATCTATTTGTTTTGTTAATTATAATCTCTTAACTTTAACATTTAACCTTTATATTATTATTTACTTTTGGTGATAAAAGTGCAATATAGACGATTTCAATGAAATTTGGTTTGTAGGTAGATAAATCGATCTTGAGGTTTAATTTTAAGTGAAACCGAGTTTGCTCGTATTTTCAGTCACAAAAAATCCGAGTGGAGCTCGGTCGCCCAGATACTAGACAATGATGGCACTAATATACCTACTTATAAATATATATAATATATACATATAAGTATATTAGTGCCATCATATATTTATATAAATATATGTTGCAAAAAAATCTGTGCGATGTCTACCTGTAAAGTCTCGTTTACATTTTAGTGTCGAATTTTTTTCAAAAACATATTATCAAAACCTACCGAAAAATAGCCTTGTATAGACGTCTTATCTTTAAAACGAGATTTTATAGCCTTTTATATCGACAACCTTTAGGTATGCAGACTTTTGTTCACTTGATTCCCTTCGCTTACGCAATGAAACAATGCAGTCAATTACTAATACAATTCAATGCATATATATCAGACAAGGGAACATATTCAAGTTTTTTTTTTTCTACGATTGACCACCAACTCGCCTGATGTTAAGCGACGGTGTGGCCGAGGATGGAGCTCGTCGATCTAGAAGATATCTATTCACTCTAGCCTTGAAAATTCCAAGATTGTAGGTCTCAGGAAACAGAGATGGCGGCAAAGAATTCCATTCTTGTGCAGTACGCTACAAAAATGTGGACCGATATCGCTGAGTACGGATTTTCGCCATTTCAACAGATGCAGCAGTTGTCCCGGTTAAGTTCTGTTATATTATAATTGTAGGTATATAATGTTTACTATAATGTTTGTATAACATGGAGAAATTCCTGATATATTGACAATTGAAACAACTGACAGATTTTCTAAGGGTTTCACGATTGTTACTTATCAAGGGGTTCGCCAAGGGGGGGCAGAGGAGGCAGCTGCCCCCCCCCCCCCCCCCCACCCTAGAGATTTAAAAAATGTAGCCAACTGCAAAGCAACCAAAGTCCTAAGGCCGTGTAATTGTACCTGTACCTACAATTCATATTTTTCTCATCGTCCATAATATTAACTTGCCCCCCTCTGGGCCATGGGCTGGCGACGCCCTTGTTACTCATTGAAATTAAACAAATTTTAACGGATTTATTGCGTATATTTTATATTATTTTATGACCTGACGAACACTTTCGGCCTCACCGAAAAACGTTACTTAACTTTAAGCATTGCTTAACATATTTTGTCATCTTCTCGCTAACACGTAATGAATCTTGCGGAAAGAAGACAGATAATTTAAGACGTTGGTTAAAGTTAAACGTTTTTCGGTAAGACAGTTTGTTGTGCAAAGAGGAGACTAGAGGACAGTTGTCTTTTGTTGTTGTTTGAAACGTCGGGTCATAAAATTATGTGAAATATACGTGATAAATCCGATAAAATTTGTTTCATTTCAAGTGACTCTGATGGCAGAAGAATACTTATGTTAATGCTTATGTTAATGTATACATTCGTCGTTCGCGTATAACTTGTATAAAAACTATAATAAATAATGAAACAATAATTACATATTTTAACATTATGATGTACTTAAAGATTGACTGGCCTTGTGGCTCAGTTGGTAGTGTGTTTACGTCTACCTGCTGAACTGAAAGGTCGTGGGTTCAATCTCCACCCAGGGCAAACATTTGTGTGATGAGCATGGATGTTTGTTCTGTGTCTGGGTGTATCATAATATGTATATATTTACAACAAAAAAAAACTATATATGTATTCTATCAGCCATCTAGTTCCATAGTACAAGCTTTGCTTAGTTTGGGCTAGATGGTGTTGTGTGAAATGTCCACAAATATTTATAAATATTTATTATTTATTTATAATGATACAAAATTTGAATTTGAATTGTAACATTGAATCTATACCTTTATCCGGCTTAGTCGTGGCTTTGATAGGTACACAAACGTCTTCCAAATTCCCAGCTTGACCCAAGAGTTAAATGACCTAAAACAAATAATGACAAAAGTACCTAGGCGACCGAGCTCCACTCGGTTTTTTATGACTGAAAATACGAGCAAACCCGGGTTGCTAAAAATGAAACCTAGCAAGATCGATTTATCGTCCCCTAATCTACCAACAAACTAAATTTCATTAAAATCGTTGGAGTTGTTTCCGAGATTCAGATTATATATTTTATATACATTTATACAAGAATTGCTGGTAATGACAAAATAATTAAAAATAATTAAGACGTTTTGGACCGGTTTAGCGTGAATTTTAACATTTGTCGTAAGTATATATTTTACTCGTTTACGAATGCGGCTTCAGTAGATATATTTTATCGTGGCATCTAAACTACTTATAAGATTTCGACGAAGTGCTAATCGTTTCAAGGTTATGACCGGAGTGACACAAGCTAGAATCAAATTATTTTGAACAGACCTAAATGTCCTAGAACTAATGGTATTTGTGTTTTAAAGATAAATACTTTGTTTTACACATTAAAACACGAGCACATTTCATAATTACATTTAGGTATGACCTTTTATTATAATAAATTTAATTACAATTATAATAATTACGAAAATTTATGAATTTTAGTATAACTAAGTACTTAGTCTGGTTTTAGTTGTTTTTATTTTTTGCTTTTCTAGTGAAAATAAAAAAATACAGCATTTCAATAAACACGTACTCAGATTTTGGTTTTTAAACTCATAACTTGTTTTGTTTTGCTAATAATCATTTATCAGACTCGCCCACCGAGGGTTCCGTACAAACTAAATAAAAGGGGGATATCATATATTTTTTTTATATTTTCCTTCATAAACCGAAAAATCGTAAACATCGTAAAAATATTTAACACATTCCTTGCGAGTGGGGCGGGGCAATAGTAGCGGCGCCTCCCACTCGGATCCGAGCGAGCGTCGCGTTCATTTTGTAGTAGTCAGTAAACTTCCGGCGCTTGAGGCAGTCAACGTTGCTTTGCGCGGCCACTCTGTACTTAGTCAAAATTCGCCTAAAAAGTTTTGGTTCCCAGCTGAAGTGAAGGGTCTGCAGGGGGCGAAGAATGTGTTAAAAACCTGTTTTAGCTTATGCTGAGGCTCTTCCATATGATACCCCACATCATACGGTTAATTCACTTTCAAATTTGGGCCCTCATTCCTTGCATAGAGACACTATTTTTTGTGAATAAATTAAAAAATTCCAGTTTTCGGATTTTTTCCTATAGCTATGTGTATTCTAACACAATGCTTCTTGCCAAATTTCAGGTCAACGGGAAGTACCACCTAGGTTTTAGAAGTACCACCTCTGTGAGTGTCGAAATGTGCGTTTTTTACGACATATTCAGCTGTAACTTTTTTTTACGAAAACTGAGAAATATTATTTTTCTTTCTCCAGCAAGATAGTATGGATCTGCGGATATGGTTTTAATTTCAACTCGATACCTTCACGCGTTCCCGAGATAAAGGTCTTGACACCCGGACGGACGGACAGACGGACAACAAAGTGATCCTCTAAGGGTTCCGTTTTTTTCTATTGAGGTGCGGAACCCTAAAAACCACTAAAGCTGTAAAAAATATGTTTTTATATGCCTATTATCTTATCTTAATGACGTAAGTCATATGTACGGATTGCATTTGTTGTATTATTGTTATCTATTAATACATTAATTTCTGTTATCGCTAATTAAATACGTGATATTGTCAAAAGAAACAGTGTTTTTTATTGAACACAACGTGTGAACATTTTTTATAGTTATACATTTTAAGAAAGACAAAGTGAATTTGTAAAAAATAATTTAAGTAATACTACGTGTAAAATATCAATTAAGTCTTAACTGCGCATTGAAGACGCACAATAACAAATAAATAAATTCCAAAGTATATAAAATGGCTGTGACAGTGAACATTGTAAAAATGAACAAAGATATGTTTAAAAAAGTTTTCGACACACGTCCTTTGTATACAAGTATGAAAAGGAATTATTCGCAAAATGAAGAATTAGTGAAGTTTTTTAAGTTTTATAGTGACAGTGGCAATATTGACGAAAAGTATCAGCCTTTGAATGACAAGGACTATAATAGATTTATAAGTCTTAGATCGCTGAAGAGGGAGCCTGCACTTACAAGGCAGATAAGTAAGTAAAATTAATTTGTTTCGTGACGTCACATAACGGTCCCAGCGGAAGACCAGCGCTGGTTGTTTACCACTAGCATTATGCTGAGCTGGGGGTGGATTGTGACAAAAACATTAATTATATGGTTATCTATTTCGTGTATCATTTTATTCTCTGTTATATGTTCCTTGTTACAATACATTTCTGCCTATGTCTATGTCTTTTTGGGTTTTTTTTGTTCCAAACTAATTATTTTTTATTTTTTATTCAATGTGTTATTGTACTATCTATCTGTTGTATGTTTTTGTCACAATAAAATACATGTCTATGTCTATGTCTTATTGTCAGACTTTATATTTGTAAATAAAACCGGACAAGTGCGAGTCAGTCTTGCCCACCGAGGGTTCCGTACAAACTCAAAAACAAAATAGTAATAAATATTAAATAAATAAAAAAATGTCTGTTCATAGAATGCATTCTACTAAGATAGGCCGTGCACAACAGATAATAAAATGTTCTAGTAAACATGTTTTGTTTAAACGGTTCAGTGATATTTATTATAGTGATAAATATAGAAAACTTAGTGAAAACGATCGCTTCGGCCGCGTACGTAACTAGTTTCGTACGAAACATAATTATTCTTGGTACGAAACTGGTGTCGATCGGAGAAGCTTTTTCCCCGATTACCAGAGATTCATACGTTCAAGATCACGAACGAGGGAACCTAGGTTGATCCGTTTTCGCAGAAAGCAAGCGTGCATTTGTCTTTTATCAACATCATCATCGTCGTCGTCGTCATCGTCTTCGTCATCATCATCATCATCATCGTCGTCGTCGTCATCGTCTTCGTCATCATCATCATCATCATCATCGTCGTCGTCGTCATCGTCTTCGTCATCATCATCATCATCGTCGTCGTTGTCGTCATCGTCTTCGTCATCATCATCATCGTCGTCGTCGTCATCGTCTTCGTCATCATCATCATCATCATCGTCGTCGTCGTCATCGTCTTCGTCATCATCATCATCATCGTCGTCGTTGTCGTCATCGTCTTCGTCATCATCATCATCATCATCGTCGTCTTCGTCGTCATCATCATCACAATCATCATCGGGTCACTCTAGTCCACACCTAGACACAGGCCTCAGCTGAGCTCTCTAAATGGCAGTCAACTGAACGCAGTTTTCTATACAAAACGTAATAATAGGCGAAGTGCGTGTCGGGGCACGCGAAGGGTAAGATTCCCTAGTTAAACTTCACTATATGCAGACTGAATAAAACTACTTGTTGATTTTGCTATTTAAATGAAATTTGTATGAAATTTGCCGCTCCAAGTACATTTTATGATTTGTAAGTAAAGTTTACTTAGCTGTGATACTTTTACGTTTGTTGCCGAAGCGTTAATTTCATCATAGTATTATATGCTACTGAAGTTCCCGGCAGCTTAGTGGTGAGACCGTCTGACTTGCGATCCGCAGGTCCTGAGTTCGAATCCCACGGCACGCACCTCTGTCTTTTCGAAGTTATGTGCGTATTGTTGATTGCCGCCAACTTCAAACGTTGAAGGAAAACATCGTGAGGAAACCTACATGTCTGAGAGTTCTCAATGATCTTGAAGATGTGTGAAGTCTGCCAACCCGCACTTGGCCAGCGTGGCAGACTATGGCCTAACCCTTCTCACAATGAGAAGATGGCCCGTTCCCAGCAGTGGGACAGTTTGTACAAACAGGGCTGATAAAAAAAAAATATATATATTATATGCTACTAGCATGAATTTTTTCACATCTCCAAAGCCAAAAAAGTATCACTTTTAATAATTTTTTTCAAACGTTTATCCAAATCCAAATATCGTTTTCTCATATCTACAATACTTTTTAATTACCTATCCAAACGATACCCTACAATATATTAGGTTAGACAAGAAAAAAGCATCTCCACATTACGTGTACCACGTTTTTTTCAAGATTTTATTCTATCATTTAGTTGGCGTGATAAATATGTAAGTATGTCCATACTTAATTACGACTTTCTTAGTACTGACAGTCTTTTAGCAAAGTCATGCTAAGCTATGTTTTTCAATCACGCACCTCTATCTTTTTAAAGTTACAAATATGTGCCCAACCTGCATTTGACCATCGTGGTGGACTATCGACTAATTCTTCTCACAATGAAAAATATACATTTTTGACCTACTCATTATTTATTTCGATCATCATCATCATCTCAGCCATAAAAAGTCAACTGCTGGACATAGGCCTCTCCCATAGACTTCCAGAAAGACCGATTGGAAGTGGCTTGCATCCAGCGTCTTCCTGCCACTTGTAAGATTGATCTGTCCATCTCGTGGCTGGTCTTCCTACGCTGCGCTTGCCGGTGCGTGGTCTCCACTCGAGAAATTTTCGGCCCCATCTGCCATCAGTTCTATATGCTATGTGCCCTGCCCATTGCCACTGCAACTTACTAATCCGCTGTGCTATGTCGGTAACTTTCGTACGTCTACGGATGTCTTCATTCCTGATTCGATAAAGAGGCATGTTTATTTCGATATTAATTTCTAAAACCACGTCATAAAAATCAAGGCGTTTTCGATAATCAGTGATTATAAAAACGTTCTGCGTTTATCGTTCATTAATTTGTGTTATCTTAGATAAGGTAACTTGTTCGGTATTTACGTCCAGATTGACAGGTTTTATGCCTCGGTTTATAGATAAGGGGCCATTCATTTATTACGTAAGACTATTTTTGCCAGTTTAATTATAAGAATATAGAGTAAAATATAAGAAAAAAATAAGAATAGGCCTCCCCCCCCCTTTGTAATATTTATTACGTAAGAATCTAAAGGAAAAAAAGACGTGTGGCACTCGGAGACTGCCGCGGTAAAGCTATTGCATAGCATTTTTTATCAACTTTTGTAATTATAATTATTTATTTATTTTATTTATGCAGTATTCCTAACACTCCCCACTCCGACCGGCACAGCGGTGATACTTTTTAGTTTTTAGTATTGCCATCTATCGATGAATAGCAGAACTTTTAATGACTTTTTGAAATATCACGCTTGTCTCTTTAGTTCTGCAAATCGCCTCTAGGTGGCATTGGTTGTATCGGCGTTACTGCGTTAGGTTATTTTCGTTACGAAATTTCTGGATTCGGTCTCCACGCTCAAGGCCCGCGATAGAAGCTATGCAATAGCTTAAAAATAGTACACGTTTGGTTTATTGTAATGTATATTTTTCAAAGTAACAATTTTTAGGAATGTTTATTTGTACTTTTATACACATCCGAGCGCACTACGGAACTCGCGCGGTTGGCAGCGCTTTTTCAAAGTATAATTTTAACTTTTATTTTAATTTTTGTGATCTTACGTAAGAACTATCAAGACTCCCTCCCACCCCTTTGTAAGAAAAAATAAGACATGGTCGACCCCCATTCCCCCTAAATCGTCTTACGTAATAAATGATTGGCCCCTAACTTATTAATTACCTTGACTTTTTTGTAAGAGTTAATTTTACACGTATTATTAGGGTAACCGGATTATATGCATTTGAAAATATCACTCAAATGTTGGTCTTGGGTGGGGAGCGAACCCACGACCTATAGCTTAGCAGGCAAACATACTACCAACTGAGCTGCGATGCCAGTCCTATCCAATATGATTTATTAACACTACTTGTTTATATATTTCAGCAACTCTTGCGTACAAGGTGGGGAAGCAAGTGCTCTCTCTAGCAGAAGGTATGCCGAACGAACAAGCCTTCCCATACACCAAGCTGTCCATGGAAATGACTGGAGGAAGAAGACTGGAGCTAGAAGGCCCTGAGCTGGGGAAGGCATTGCAATACGTCCCGTCTCAAGGGTAAGCTTAGAAACAACTGATCGACTACAAATCAAAGATAAAAACATTATGTAGATACTAATTTCTAAAGGATAATTGCAAATAATGGGTCGAATATTAACTGGATAGGCATACATTGAGACAGGTTGCATAATTCTGCTAGGCACCGTTAGATGGCGGACGCGTTGGGTTCGCAGGGGAGGAGGTGTGTCACTGATAAGGTGCAGTGCTCACTCTGTTCTCTGCGACCGTGGTAGGCGTTGAGGCCACGTATCTGACCCACCACAGGGACCACGGGCGTAAGACACGGGGTCATCTTGCGCTCCTTCTGGTGTGGTCTCAGAGAAGGAGGTCGCGACACGTCACTGTGTTCTGGCGCATCCCGATGTGGGGGGGGGGGGGAGAGGGAGGGGGCGGTTCCCCCGGAGGAGGGTCCGGTGACGGACAGCCGCGGCGGGTCATGTGATGGAGTCCTAAATGGTACCCATGACCCGCTCGAGGCGGACGAGAGGGAACGCCGTTGTTTTAGTGGGTTCATGTCCCACATAACCGCACTGTCTCCCCGTGGCAGTGTGGTATGTGAAGGCATTTCCCCACGTAAAAAAAGGTGTCATAATAAAAGAGAGGCTTATACCTAGCTGTGGGAAAGAGAAAGCTGTGGGTGATAATGACAATGATAATTATGATGATGGTGATGACGATAAATTTAAAAAATGAGTAAAAAAATGTCGAGACAAATGGCCGTGAATTCTGTTAGGGACTACTGCTTGAAAGCTTCTTCTTAATTATCACCTTTGATTCCGGAATAAACCATACTTACATAGAATAAGTGAGTTCTTGAACAAATCATGCCTACAAAGACCGAACACAATTAGTGCAAAAAAATTGAACTCGCGTGGTCTACTGTACCGCACTTGGCGTCACTTCGCAGAACGTGTCACGACGACAATGCCATATTGTAAGCAGATTTCCTGCATAACATGGTCCATTCTTCAAATGGGTCCTGACAAAGGTACTACAAATTTACACCATCTAAGGCGTGTTCTAAATATAAATGCTATTATCATTATTATTTTATCAGCCCTGTTTGTACAAACTGTCCCACTGTTGGGAACGGGCCATCTTCTCATTGTGAGAAGGGTTAGGCCATAGTCTGCCACGCTGGCCAAGTGCGGGTTGGCAGACTTCACACATCTTCAAGATCATTGAGAACTCTCAGACATGTAGGTTTCCTCACGATGTTTTCCTTCACCGTTTGAAGTTGGCGGCAATCAACAATACCACATAACTACTACCACTTTTTCTATGAATTGATCTCCATACCACGGTTGCCTGGAAGAGATCGCTTTTAACGATAAGGCCCCCGGTTGTCACACTAGTTTTGTAAATTTCTCTGTTTTGTTTTTTGTTTAATAGTGTACAATAAAGAGTTTATCTATCTATCTATCTATCTAACTTAGAAAAGACAGAGGTGCGTGCCTTGGGATTCGAACCCAGGACCTGCGGATCGCAAGTCAGACGGTCTCACCACTAGGCTGCCGGAAACTACTGCTAAATGCTATTATTGCATGTTGTTCGTAATTGGCAAAGGCAAAACTGTTGATACATACTCTGTGGATTTAACATCCCTGTACTCAGTTTATGTAATAAATATTTTTTTGGTTCTGCGAAATCATCATCATCGTCATCTCGGTCACAAGAAGTCCACTGCTGCACATAGGACTCCCCTATAGATTTCCAAAAAAGTCAATGGTAAGCGACATGCATCCAGCGTGTCCCTGCCACTTTTATGACATGTATTTGTCTATCCACCCTTATGGGTGGTCTTCCTACGTTGCATTTACTGGTGCGTGGTCTCCACTCGAGAACTTTCGGCCCCATCAGTCATCAGTTCTACGTGACCTATGATCAGTTCTTCATCATCAGTTCTATGATCCCGCAATGCTGCTAATTCGGGATCTACACCCAGTTTTCCGGGTTTTAGTTAGGCAGTGCGGGGTATTTCGAGGTTTGGATAAGTCCAAACATTGCTAGGGTTTTCCCATAGAATTTCCATTGGGAACTTAGTATTTCTGTGATTTAATTTAAATTTACGTGTCGTTTCATATTTTGCGAAATACCAATAATAAAATCAAGAGCATTTTCCTTTCCAGCCTGCCTTCTCTCCTGACAGAGCTGAGGAAGTTCCAAGAAGATCTCCACCGTCCCCCGCCACTGAGCCGTGACATCCTCATCACCAACGGTGGGCAGCACGGCATCTACCAGTGCATGGACCTGCTGCTGGAGCCCGGAGACCCGGTGCTCACCACACAGTACGCGTATAGTGGCTTCCACGTCACTGTGAGTATACCACCTCGTGTTTTATTTACCCGAATACACAAAGGAAAGGTTAACATCTTTCGGGTGTATGCATGTATATTTGTATGTATGTATTGATCATGTTAGGGATCAGCTCGGGATGAAATAAAAAAAAAACGGCTTGATCAATTTTAATGTGCGACAGGTAATTATATTTGCATTGAAATTTTTGGAAAATCTACTAGGATTTACTAATTGGATCCACTATTAGACTGAATACTACTCTTAATTCGTTGTGATCCAGCATAGACATATACATAGACATAGACATGTTAATTTAGTAGATTTATAATTTATTTCAATTGGTTTATTGGATACTGCACCCCATCAATTCCATTAGGATGATCTATCATCCCACGACTGAACTAATGGCTCCAATAGCAATCCAGGGGTTCATTTGTATTAACAACTTTTCTCAGTGAAGGCTAGTAGCGCAGCACAATCGCAATTTCAATACAAACCATAAAATTACTTAGTAGCCCATGGACAATGCAGTTTAAATTTTACCGGCTTTGTAAAGATTACAACGCCATCTATTATGTTATTTTAATTTTCAGCTAAAGCCGTACAATCCCGAAGTCATAGGCATACCTGAAGATGACAACGGCCTGATCCCAGACACCCTCGACACTGTCCTCGGAGATCGTCTCAAGAAAGGTCTCAAGATGCCGAAAGTCCTGTACATCATACCGACGGGAAACAACCCCTCTGGCACGGTTCTACCGGAGACTAGAAGGAGGGAGATTTACGCGCTGGCTTGTAAATACGACTTTCTCATTTTGGAAGATGACCCGTACATGTTCTTGAGTTATAGTGAGGTAAGCTATCATTTTTCATTAATTATTTTGTCGGAATCGTCATCTCAGCCACAAAAAAACCAATGAAAGACGTAGGCTTCTATTCAAGATGGTTGGATGGATGGATGGATGGTCCAAAAAGCATGGTTTTGCCTGCATCCATAGCAGAAAGATGCTGGATGCAGGTCACTTCCAACCAGTCTTTTTGAAATCCATGGGGGAGGCTTATGTTCAGCAGAGGACTTCTTATGAGAGAGAGAGAGAGAGAGAGAGATATTGATGGTTATGGGATGACAACAAAAAACTAAAATTAAGTTTAAAGATTTTTTAACTTTGCTTCTCTATTTCCAGAAGCAAGTCCCGTCGTTCCTCTCGCTAGACACGTGTGGTCGCGTGATCCGGCTGGATTCCATTTCGAAGGTGGTGTCTGCAGGTCTGCGCGGCGGCTGGGTGACGGCACCCAAGATGCTGATCGAGCGTCTCGAGCTGCACACACAGGCTGAACTGCTGCACAGCTGTACTCTTGCGCAGGTTAAGATCATAGATATCTTGCCCCGAGATAGAAATCCGCAGCTGAAGTTTCTTTTTTAGATATTTCGTGTTTCTACACTAATGGAAAGACTCTAAAAGAATGATAGATGAACAACGAAGTGATTCTATAAGGGTTCTGTAATTCCATTCTTTTGAAGAACGGAACCATAAAATTATTATAAGTACCTACCTATTGTTATCATCTATCTGGTTTTGCATAAATATAGTAGGCGGTAGTAATGCGGTATGTAAAGTTCTTTTCGTTTTTTTTTCTATTTTTCTTTGATAGATTGGATCATTTAAAAGAACTAATTTCAATATTTTTTTATTCTGTTCAGTACTTTTTTTAAATATTTTAAAGATAAAATCGTTATTACGTCACAATTACTGCTGAATAAAATGTTGTGATAGCCTACATGAACTAAAAATATATATATATATATGATAGGTATAGGTCTAACTTGACGTTGACAGTGACATATATATTTCTACAATTCTATAGAAAATTATTTTGTTATGACAGTTGTCATAGAGATATTTTCTATGCTTGATATTCAATGCCAATGCTGTCAGTATCAATTTTTTTTTAGTAACTGTGACGTCATTTTAGAGGTCGACTGAAGGTCAAATATTTTTTGTATTTTCGAAAAAATTTACGGCATCTCATCATTTTATGAGCCCAAAATAAAAAAAAAAATGGTTTATAGACATACAAACTCGAAATGGTTTTGGAATCAGTATATGTTACATTTTTCTTTACATACCCCATTAATATTTTCATAACAATAATATAAATTCCAGTTTAAAAAACTAAAAATCACGCTACAAATTATTGTGGTCAAAGTTCATCACAAGACTTTTCTAAGAAATCCAAACACAGCTCTGATACGATGTTCCATCATGAAGTTCTAGTTCATATCTTCCGGCTCCATCATCAGATCAGTTCGACAGTACCATATTATTGTATTGTCATCAGAACTACATACAGCTGCCAATTTTCATGACGCTACGATCCTTGGAAGATGGTTAAATTAGTTACCTTAGATTTCATTACATACTGGTCGACGTAATAAAAGCGTGTTAAAAAAGACAACTGTCACCTAGTCTCACCTGTAACCACGGACGCTGCAAAGTGTTCCAAACGTCAAGTCATAAAATTGTGTAAAATATACGCGATAAGTCCGTTAAAATTTATTTAATTTCAATTCTCCTGAAGAAGCACTGAATTGAATTGAAGTTTTCACTTCAATTATCGCTTTGTCTTGTTGCAGGCTATCATCTTCGACCTGATCTCGGACCGGTCATACCTGCAGAGGCACCTGGTGTCGGCGCGGGAGCTCTACCGCCGCCGGCGCGACACGCTCAACGTGCATCTCGACCAAGTGCGGGACATGGCGCACTGCCCCGTGCCTGACGCAGGCCTGTTCTTCTGGGTGAAGGTCCACGGCGTCGAAGATGTGTACAATATGGTGAGTACACTTTTTATTTTTTTCAATTATACATACATACAGACAGGACTCATGGCTCAGTGGTAGTACGACTGCCTCCTGAGCTGTAGGTTGTGGGTTCGATCTCCACCCAGGGCAAACATTTGTGTGATGAGCATGGATGTTTGTTTTGTGTCTGGGTGCTTCTATTATGTAAGTATGTATTTAATTTTGTATGTATTTACAAAAAAAAAAAATGTATTCTATCAACTATCTATTTTCCATAGCACAAGCTTTGGTTAGTTTGGGCTATATGGTGTTGTGTGAAATATCCACCAATATTTATTATTTATTTATTTATATTCACGCCTGTTTTCCCTTCCGGGGTAGGCAGAGCATCAAAGACCTTCAGGTCGTTTGGCGCCACATTAGACCATTGTTAGTGGGTTAGATGGAAGTGAGAGGGGTATCAGAAGGTTATAGGAGAACAGAGGGAAAGATATAATATTGGCTTGCAGTGATACAAGGTCAGCCCATCGCCTACAAAAACGCCAATTTCCCTCAAGTGCTTTAACTGACTTTTACAGTATGCCCGGGAAGAGAAGAGAGTTTTTCTTTTTCTCCCAGTCCAGCACGCAAGTTTTTTTTTTGTTTTTATTTTTTCAATTATAGTTTCGCCATATCCGTCTGTCTGTCCGCGGCTTTACTTTGCGTGGCACGACACGCACTTGGCCATTTATTTAGGTTGATGTGTTTCATCCTCGGTCATATCTTCACTCTCGGTTGCCGATGTGGAAGATGAAGGGATGTTCATTTTCACTCGTCTTGAAGATATTTAGATTGTTGTTGTTAAATTATAAGTACTGACGTTTGGAGTGCATACCAAAATGAACTCCCGAGTGCTGGGAGTTTTCTTCACAGTGTGCGTTTTTTATGTTGTCGATAAAATGCCAAGCGTCTTAAGTAATAATCACCACTTTACTGAGGCATGACTTGAACTTAAGAATGACTTATGTTCTTGAATTAGATTGTGACTATATTATAACTAATATTAAACATGAAACTTGATTAGATCTCGCTGGCAAATGTGACGAAAAAAAAAAGAAACAATCAGATGTCAGCTCCTATAGGTACTTCCCGAGCCCATTCTGTATCCTACGTATTTATAAAATAAATATGAAAATGTCTTTGATGTAAAAGCAATTATATTATTTCCTGTTTTCCCAGGTCTTCCAAACAGCCTTCCAACGCGGCCTCATGCTGATCCCAGGACAAGCGTTTACTTACGACACTAGCGCCCCCTCTCAATACCTCCGTCTCACATTTAGCAAAATTCGTTTCGAAGACATGAATACGGCGGTTGGCCATCTAGCGGAAATCATCAGAGACGAGCAGAGAAGAGTTGCGGAAAAACGGGCGAAGGTGCAAGCGTAGTTCCGCTACTCGAACATAGATGGCAGTTATTTAAAATATTTAGATATTTGTTATAATATTTCGATTTGTAATTATTTCATTCACTGTGCAATTTATTTTTGAATTATCTTGCTTTTAAAGAATGGGTAGGTTAATTAGGTTAATTATAGGCATATGAGGTAGTATGTAAGAAGTCACCAAATATTTTATATCGTTATTGTCATGTAGTAAATTTATGAAATTATTGAAAGTGCAATATTTATTTCTGGTTTAATTATTGTTTGTAATGTAATATTTATAATGTTTAATTTAATAAACTAGAGTGAACTAAATTATTAAATTATTAGTAGTATTTTTTATTTGTTTATGTACCGCGTCCATTCAGTCATTTGTTGCAACTTTTACAGTATTATTACTCAACAATAGATGGCGTAAAGTCTATTGTCAGATAGTGTCACGTATTTATTAATCACGTTCCTATAGCCGTTTATTTTCTCTCTCGCACATTGTCACTATTGCAAAATGTCACTTTTTATTATAGTCACACTCTCACAACTGATAACAATCGACTAGGATATTAAAAATGTATGTGCCATGGAAGTTGGGACTGCCCCTTGTGTCGCCACGTGCGTTGATACTTTGGCACCGTCTTATCTTCCTGAGACACGGAGTAGTGCTGGTTCTGAAGCTAATTCGGCGAAGCAGCACAAGCGGCGTAAATATGTTAATTAATCTCGGTAGAGGTTACATATTTGAGCCGTTTCGTATCGAAACTTTGGGCCCGTAGGGACCGGGAGCTCATCTCTTTTTCAAAAATGTATCTGAGCGCCTGATCGATGCGACGCGTGACCAAAATGCGGCGTTTTTCTATGTATACTATTTGTTTTTTCTTATATTTTTAAATTTATTCATAACCATGGATACATGCCCATTGGCCGTTTTATAACATTACACCTCTTAAGGTATTTGCCAGAGTAAGATAGATAAATTTCCATTCGCCAGTACATTGAACTTTGTGGAAACATTACAACACTCATTGGCGACTCATTGGAGGTGAAGTCGGTAAGAATTGGTCTATTTGAAATTATTATTATTATTTTTGACGTAAAAACGTGTTTTTTGCTTCCAAGGCGGGAGGCAAAATAAATATCATGACAACAAAATCAGTATTGCAGCTCTTTAGATCTACAACCGAAAATAAACAATCAAATAATTCGATAAATTTATTGAGTGAACTGCAACACATCGCGCACGGCGGAAGATAAGCAATGCAAGTATTTGTATCAAGTAGCAAAATTTTCCAAGCAAAAAAATCCAATCCAATCTCTACAAAAATATTAGTATGCAAGTTTTACAATTTTATAGATGTTTTTTGTTGCTAGGGATTTCTCATTAAGAGGGTAGAGGGTTTCCCCCAAAAAGGGGGAAGTTTACTGTGGCGCCATTTACATATCGATTTTGATATTTGCTTGAGCCTGTACTACGGCAACCAGATGGCTGTTAATATACATATGTATACTTTTTTTGTAAATACACACATATGATACATATAAACACCCAGATACAGAACAAACATCCATTCTCAGCAGAAATGCTTGTCCTGGGTGGGGATCGAACCTACGACCTACAGTTCAGAAGCAGACATACTACCACTGAATCATGAGCGATATTCAGCTCTGATAATGATATTCAGCGCCCAATACTCGTCGTCCTTACTGTACATCCGTAATTATTCAGCTATGATGATGATATTCAGTGCCCAATACTCTTCATTCTTACTATACATCCGTAAACTATTACGGAGCGCGCGCTTATCGACTGATTCCTTCTTAGCTGCTGGCACAGAGCAGCACTAGTCTAGAGATACCGCGCAAAGAACGCTATTTTGCAGCCGGGTATTTTATTTTTCTTTTAATTTATTCTTGAGGATCCTTTAAGTACGTATTACGCAGACCCACTCATTCTACTGATCCCATGAGCAGAAAAGAAAAATGTGTAGAACCTAAATTATTGGTTTAAATATCTATCTAATGCCTTTAAACGAGCAATTCTTGTATATATTTAGGTATATTGTATATAATATAATCTGAATCTCGGAAACGGCTCTAACGATTTAATGAAATTTGGTTTGTAGGTAGATCAGGGGACGATAAATCGATCTTGCTAGGTTTAATTTTTAATGAACCCGGGTTTGCTCGTATTTTAAGTCCTAAAAATCCGAGTGGAGCTCGGTCGCCCAGGTACTTTATAATGACATCGGAAAATATGATATTTGACTTAATCAATTGTTTCTGCACATACTTCGTAATAAATAATAAATCAGGCAAAGTACGAATTTTACTCGCATATCGAGGCTTCCGTACTCAATATGAACACAGAAAACAGTAGTGTAGCAAAATGTACTTTATACCTATCTATGAATGTTTGTAACTTCACATAATACTACTATACAGTAGAAAAATACTGAAATGGGTGTTAACATACAATGTAAAGTTCAAGTAAGTTAGTATTATAAGTAGATAGATTAATGCAAAATAAAAACAGGACAAGTGCGAGTCAGACTCTCCCACCGAGGGTTCCGTACAAACTAGATAAAAGAAATACCGGGCGAAGCTAGTCATTGATAAACTATATATATATATATTTTACATTTTTGGTCATAATCCGAAAATTACACTTCGTAAAAATACACACAATAGTAATTTTTAGAAAAAATTAACGCAAAAATTATTTTTATGTATGAAAATTAACTTGAATTAAATTGAAATTTTTGCTGAATATTTCTGATGTGGTTTTCTAGTTTTACAAACGCCTATTTTTTATAAGTTCATTCAGTCATTTCTTAATGTCTTCAATAATGTGGGTTATGTGGGTATGCGCGAGCGAGACGGACGATGGTTGAACTACGGACTCTCTGATACTACTGTAAGAAATAGGCGCGACCAAGACAAACGGAGCGTACTTACATGAAGGAAAGACAGCCCTGATGCAAAATAGCATCGTATGTATGGGTCCTAAAATCTACAATAAGATTCCTAAGTCAATAAGAGACCAGAATAGTAATTTATTTAGAAAAAAGTTGAAGGCATTGTTATTGCAGAAGTGTTATTATTCTGTCAATGATTTTTTAAATGACAAATTTTAATTTTATTGACATTATGCGTATCTTTTATTGCTTCTGCTTTGTCATATTTTATGTATTTTTGGTTTGTGTTTTAATCTAATAACAAATAATAATTGTTATTATTTTTTAATTTTTCGCATGTGCATGATGCTGTCTACCTGACATTTGTACGCCTAATCGGCACAACATGATTTTAAGCGACTAAATTTAGTGTAACATCTTTTATGCACTTGTTGTATAAAATT
This sequence comes from Lycia hirtaria, assembly GCA_947563715.1. Taxonomy (NCBI): domain Eukaryota; kingdom Metazoa; phylum Arthropoda; class Insecta; order Lepidoptera; family Geometridae; genus Lycia; species Lycia hirtaria. The sequence continues at coordinate 29,012,622 of OX387377.1, read as the reverse complement.
CTCGTGTTGTATGCAAATAAATTTTCTTTATCTTTATCTTTATCTAAGTGTAGGTCAGACAGACAGACAGATACCGTAGCCTCACGAATAGGCTACCAAAAAACAATAAAAGATGTAATGAAAGACATAGTTAAAGACGTGGTAATTGACTTGGATAAAAAACTACTACTTACTTCACGGCACACTACTCTACGCTTTCTTCCTCATTATCAGCGCAAAGAGTTGTTTTATTCCGACAGCGAGTTAGCTCACAATTTCCCATTTATCTCGGCTCATCAACCATTCTCATACAAAAACATACCTTATCACCAGAACTTAAAAATCGTTTTAGCGTACCAATGAAAAAACTTCCAACTACCGTCATTTTCCAAACTTTATTATTTCTTACGTCTTTAGGGATAAAGTTGCTTTTACTTTGACAGATTTGCTGTTGAAATGAAAGCCTCTTTAGCGCTCGATTGGTCGAAATTAAGGAAATAAGCAGTTTTAATTGGTCGATGATTATCTGAGAGCGATTCGCGTTTCGTTCTGTTTTCAAATCGTTTTGTTTTCGCTTCGAAGCGAAATCACTCTTGCTTCGTTTCACTGGTGATTAGTTATTTTTGAAACGCAAGTCTTTGAAAGACCTAGATGTTTTTATAAGTTAAATAAAACCGGACAAGTGCGAGTCAGACTCGCCCACCGAGGGTTCCGTACAAACTAGTATTCCGTTTAAACTACTAGGGGGAATCATATATTTTTTTATATTTTCCTACTTATACCGAAAAATATACATCGTAAAAATATTTAAAAACCTGTTTTAACTTATGCTAACCCCACATGATACGGTTAATTCACTTAAAAATTTGGACCCTCAATCCTTGCATAAAGACACTATTTCTTTTTGATTAAATAAAAAATGACCGGTTTTCGGATTTTTTCCTCTTTAAGAGTACTATAACACAATGCTTCTTGCCAAGTTTCATAGTTCTATATCTAGGTCCACGGGAAATACATAGGTTTTGATTCCCTTATGAGTGTCGAAATGTGCGTTTTTACGACATATCCTGCTGCAACTTTTTTGTACGAAAACTAAGAAATTAGATTTTTCTTTTTTCAGCAAGAGACTACGGATCTGCGTACCTACATGGTTTTAATTTCAACACATTCCCTTCACACGTTCCCAGGATAAAGGTCTTGACACCCGGATTGACGGACATACGGACAGATAGACAGACGGACAACAAAGTGTCCTATAAGGGTTCAGTTTTTTTCTTTTGAGGTACGGAACCCTAAAAATAGAGTGTTTTACGATTGTCATGCTAGGTATTTAACCATAACGGACTATAGCCCAAAATGGTAAGCAAAGCACACCTAGTCTGAAAGTAAAAATTGACTGATAAGTGAAGCACATACTAAAAGTTAATTAAGTAAATTTGTTGATTGCCGCCAACTTCAAACGGTGAAGGAAAACATGAGGAAACCTACATGTCTGAGAGTTCTCAATGATCTTGAAGATGTGTGAAGTCTGCCAACCCGCACTTGGCCAGCGTGGCAGACAATGGCTTAACCCTTCTCACAATGAGAAGATGGCCCGTTCCCAGCAGTGGGACAGTTTGTACAAACAGGGCTGATAAAAAAAAAAAAAAAAAAAAAGTTGGTTAGCGGAATTCGTCACATTTCATCTCGAAGATGAATGGTTTTAGTTTTCACAAGAACGCATTGACAGGAATCGAAATCCTTACAAAAGTCCGTCACATTCGTCCATATTTCTTCCTTCCTTTTGTTTATTTTATGTTTTGTATGTTTTCGTTTCGTCCTTTTATTTGTTTTTTTTTTGTCTGTTTTCATTTCGCCTTTTTATTTGTTTATTTTTCTATAAATATTTAGAAATTTATAGAAAGAAAAATATTTATTATCATCTTGGATATCTAAACCTATTCAAGACCAATACAACTGCTTCAAGGTAGGACAGACAGACAGACGTGTCTGTCTGTCTGTCTGGCTAAACATTTTAGGCTCAATTATACATCTTAATTTATTTGTAACTATCATTGCCTTTGTGTATAATTGTCGGCGTTCCACAAGAATCCAAAACCAAGACCATAATCTTATAGTATCTACATCTTTCAAACCTTTCTAACAGCTTCATATCTTTGCGGTTCCTATGATTTGGACCTTTTGTAATATATCCGTTTTGCGATCTCTTTATTATTTTACACTTCGTAGAACGTATAATACTCTCTATTGCGTAACACTTCAAAATAAAGACACCAGTTTTACAAGAAATTGTAACTAACAATTTTTTTCATCATGTAATCTATGCTATGTTATATTAAAGTTCAATTTGAAGTAGATGTCAAATAACAACGGCAAATGTAAGTTTGTATATTGTTGTTTAATCCGCAAAAATCTGTCAAAAAGTTTATTTGTGCAATCCCGTCAAAGACTTGACAAAGTTTTAGTTGCATTTGCTAAAATACATTTTAAACTGAAATTACAAGAGGTTGCAACTTTTTGGGTATTTGTGTAATTTGCAAACTTTGAAGTCTTTCTAAGTAAGTTCGTAAAAAAGGTGTTAAAATTGACACAAAACAAGTTTTTGCGTGTTTTCGAGTGTACTGCCATAATCTTCGAGTGCGATTGTTAAAGTTTTTAATGAATTTAGCACATGTGTACGGTGTTAAAGTTTTTTTTTTACTTTGACAATGGAGTCTTATACCTTCTTGAGCTTGAGTAAGATGTAACTTATTTTTAGCCGACTTCCAAAAGAAGGAGGTTCTCAATTCGACTGTATGTTTTTTAGCGCTTACTCCGCGAACTATGTTTTTTTTTGGTAGGTGGTGAGAGCTTTACTACAAGTGTTCTATAATCAAATAAATCTCTACTCTAACTTGAGGACGACGTTTTTAAGTAAAATTATTTATAAGTACCTATATTAATTAATGAGGAAGTAATATATGTAGATAAAGAGACGGCTAAGTACTCATCACGGAATTGCAGGTGAATCCGCCGTAAAATGCTAATTAAGGCGCAAGAGCGGCGACAGGCGGCGCTGGAAATGGAAAACATAACGATATTAACGATACTCATTCATTGTACTGCCGGTGGTCTAATGCATGAGAGATTAGCGTTTATATTCCAGCTACAAGTCGACACGCTGCTAGCTTATATAGTCAAGTAAAAATAAGATTTGTGACAACATAAAATACAACTAAGTATATTGTTATTTAAATGAATGTACTGGTGTTTTGAAATACATTTGACACAATTTCATAATGATATTATAAAAGCTAATTTTATTACCTTTACACACTCAAACGGCTGAACCGATCGTTATGAAAATTAGTGTAGAGATAGCTTTGGACCTGGAGACGGACATAAGCTACTTATCATCATCATAATCATCACCGTTTTTCATAACTACGCGAGTGAAACCGCGCAACGCAGCTAGTTTATAAATCGGGGATTATTGTTGATTTATGATTTTTAGTTATTTTCCTATCATAATTTCAAAGAATCCCCCAAGTTGCAAATACTGTGATCCACTCCATACAAACGGATTTATCTTTACTAGACTAATAGCGTGGCGTGTGGAGATATAGACATGCGGAACTGAAGCCACTGACGACCTTACCGAAAAAGTAACCTACTTCTAAGTTCTCTGTTTTCTTTTCGCAAGTGTAAATACGTGTCAGCGAGATGTTGACAAAATATGTTGAACTTTGCTTAAATTTGAGTAAGGTTTTTCGGTTAGACTCTTAAACCTCTGTCTTCTTTCCGCAAGAGTCATTACGTGTCAGCGAGAAGTTGACAAAATATGTTGAGTATTGCTAAAGAGTAAAGGTTTCCGGTAAGATGCTGAGAGTGTATTCAGGTCTGACCAGTGTATCTGTAGTTCCATGTGTTGTAGTCGTAATTATATGTGTCTTTTATGGCAGATTTTTGTCGTTTCGTTAAATTTTACTCTTAAATGTTAACTATAGAAGTTAAAGTAGACAATTTTATCAAATTTTTTGTATACTGTTTTTTTTTCTTTAATATTAAATATTATTAAAGAAAAAAACAGCATACAATTAAATATGTCACGTAAATAAATCAAAAACATATTCATGTTAAATTGATTTATTCAGATTGAATTTGTTAAATAAATTGTAATCAATAGTTAAAAATAAATAAGTATACGTACACAAGGTGGACAGGAGATATCATACAAGTGGCAGGAAGACGCTGGATGCAGGCCGCTTGCAACTGGTCTTTTTGGAAATCCATGGAGGAGGCCTATGTCCAGCAGTGGATTTATTGTGGCTGAGATTATGTACAAACTCCCATCTTCAGTATAGCAAATTATGGTAGATTTCTAGCCAAAATAGGGCATGGCTACAAATAATTTTCTGCTACACTCCTACAGCTTAGACTCCTCCCTAATTGCATAAGAGCGAATGCATTTTCCTTACTATTTCCACGCGATTGGCACTCTTCCTTCATTAATATGAAATTGAAATAAACGTGCTTTGAAATAATTTTCAGTATTAAGATACTGAAAATTATTTCAAAGCACGTAATGCACGGAATGTTGTAAGCAACATTCTAGCAAAAGACACGGATGTTGACTTATTCAACACTCCTACTAAACTAAAACAACTTCTTAATATGAACTATTTTACTTAAGTTTATTCTATATGTATCTCTTTCTATTCTATCTATTTTTTTTTGTTTGTACAATTATTCTGTATATATTTTATAAGTTTATATTTATTATATTATATATATACATGTATTATGCCTGTCTGTCTATTTCATAGTTGTCTAGTATTTTATATTATTTGTGAAAACTTTTATTGGCTTTTTAAAAAAAAAAAATGTTTTTATATACGTTTTCTAATGTATGTAGTTAGCTGTAAGTTTTCCTTTGAAAATAAAATAAAATCTGTTCAGACAAATGTAGAAAGCACAAGAATTTAATGAAAACAAGTTTTATTTTCTTTTTTATGTTGAAATAGGTTCGCGCTTGACCACCAACTCGCCTGATGTTAAGCGACGTTGCGGTCTACGACGGAGCGCGCTTACCTAGAAAAAACCAATTCACTCGCGATTTAAAGACACCCAGATTATATCTATCGGGAAAAAGAAAAAGTAGAAAAAGGGAAAGTATGTATTTATATTCAAAGAAAACCAAAATACTCGACTGCATAATAAGCAATTTTTGCAGTCAAACTCTAACCTATATCACCTCAGTGCTTGTTTGAGCTATCTGCCGTTGGTAAAAATTTACAGGACAAGAGTTTTTTTATTCTATTTAAAAAAAAAACTATATTTGTAATGCTTGAAAATCTTATTTTCATACATGACTTTACATATATTTCATGTATAAAAGAAGACTCTCAAGCCTTACAAATATAACTTTAAAAAAAAAAAAATAGAGCAAAAAACCTCTTCTTCTGAAAATTTTTACGCAATGGTAGATAGCTCAAACAAGCACTGAGGCGACGATTTGGTATCAAATGGGTGGTTAGATTTCTATACAAAGTTTTTTTACCAATTATCGTCGAAAAGAGTACAGTTTTCATCATCATCATCCACAGCCTTTTCTATCCCACTGCTGGATATAGGACTATCTCTTATCATGCCATCTGCCTCGATCATGTGCTAATCGAGTCCAATAGTTAATAGTAGTTAATTTATAATTAATTAGTTAATAGTAATTATTTTAATAGTTTTACAATAATGTAATTGTGTTAACTTTAATATCGGTCATTATTGACAGTAAATCATATTTGTTGAAGAAAAAAGTTGAGATTAAGAGCAAAAATGTCAATTAATTATTTATCCACAATTTTCGATAAAAAATTATTTGAATAATTTTTTCTGAATAAAAATCGCGGACGAACAAACATACATAGCGAAACCTTAGGAGTTCCTTGTTACGGTTGTTCCTTTTTTTCCTTGTTCCTTGTGTACGGAACCCTAAAAACGATCGAGCCGAATTTGAACTACAATAAGAGGTATGGTAGAAGCTCAGGTCCTAAGCTCAGCTGGGTCCTAATATTTAGTTAATCCAAAGTTAAAAAAAGTTGCAAGCCGAAGTGGAGAGCTTGGAGCGTGGGACGTCCAGCTGCAAGATGGGTCGACGATGTAGTAACAATCGCGGGTCAAACCTGGACTCGATTGGCACAGGGCCGAGGAAGATGGCAACACAAGAGAGATGCCTATACCCAGCAGTGGGATAGAGAAGGCTGTGGATGATGATGATGATGATGAAAAAAAAGTTTCGACACTTATTTCTCCACGATTTATTCTTTGAAACATCCGCCCCACTCCTCCCAACAGTGATTATTATTTCCACATCACACTAACTCGAATTACGGAGCGTGCATAAAGGACTAAAGGTGTTAATGTGTCTTTAATCCTACTATTAGGGCCCGTGCACACCGGGGCGCCGCGGACGCGCCAATTACACGCTGCGGCTATTGTGCACGCAGCCTAACGTATAGGGTGTTTATTTTTTAAGATATGTTTTGTGAATAATTAACTAAGTTGTTATACGTATCTAGAGAGACAGAAAAATGGTGGTAACTATCTGGGGCAAAACATAAGTATTGCCATTCAATACAGCAATGTTGGCAGCATGCTGGGAACACTGCCAATTTATAGTCGAGTTGAGAATTTGTAATATTTTTTATAGTAGTACAGGTAGCTTAGTAATATGCAGTTTGTTTTATTATAATTAACTAACCTAACTCAATCCTTAAAAAATATTTAATAATTGGCACGTGAGGTAGAGAGAGAGAGAGAGACAGAGAAATAAAGAAAGAGATAAATGAATAACGTGTAAAACTTGTGAGGATTATTCTCAACAGTTGACAATAATAGGACTTAAAGTATATTAAATATAACCATACCTAAACCTTACAAATTATGATGATCATTTATAAAAATGTTGATAGGTAATAATAAGAATTAGGATGACTTTGGGTACTTTTCCCGAGGATAGTGATTTGCGTATCCTCTGTTTTTTATCTGTGATATTGTATTTAATTTTGTAGGTACATGTCTTAAGTTTTTTTAAGTTATGTAAATTGGGTGATGGTAAATTATACAAATGATGACAATAAATTATGAAATGATGCGATAAATTCAGAAAATTATAATGATACATGATTAATATGATAAGTTATTAAAATCCAGATGTTGAATTGTTAAATTTATAAATTATCGTTGTCTTAAAAATTGCCAAGCTCAAGTTCAACGTTTGTCAAATTGACAAACGTTTTATCGACCAAAAAGTGGACGATAAATAAAAAAAAGACGTGTGGCACTCGGAGACTGCCGCGGTAAAGCTATTGCATAATAGCTTTACGCGCGGTGTGTTAGGTTATTTTCGTTGCGGAATTTCTGGATTCGGTCTCCACGCTCAAGGCCCGCGATAGAAGCTATGCAATAGCTTAAAAGACGTGTGGCACTCGGAGACTGCCGCGGTAAAGCTATTGCATAATAGCTTTACGCGCGGTGTGTTAGGTTATTTTCGTTACGGAATTTCAGGATTCGGTCTCCACGCTCAAGGCCCGCGATAGAAGCTATGCAATAGCTTAAAAATGAAAAACTAAGAACAACCTGTATATTATTAACAGCATATTTTCAAAACGCATAGCGCCGTGAAGCACAAACGTTAATAATATAATACTTCCATAGCGGCGCGTAACGCCGTTATAAATAACGTAATTCCCTCCATTATTTGTACTCGAATCGTTATTCTTTATTTGGCTATAATCCGTGTATTGTCAGTTTTACGGGGCGAAATTATATAATGGTCAGTCAGCGGGGGACGGCATTTTGGTTTAAGAGTTATTTAATTTTTTTAATACTTTAATAAGTTTAAGTATCATCATCATCTCAGTCACAAGAAGTCCACTGCTGGACCCAGGCCTCCACCATGGGTTTCCAAAAAGACCGATTGGAAGCGGCCTACATCTAGCGTCTTCCTGCCAGTTTTTTTTTTACCAGCCCTGTTTATACAAACTTTCCCACTGCTGGGCGCGGGCCATCTTCTAATTGTGAGAAGGGCTCAGTATTATAAATAAATAAATAAATATTGGTGGACATTTCACACAACACCATCTAGCCCAAACTAAGCAAAGCTTGTACTATGGAACTAGACGGCTGATAGAATACATATATACTTTTTTTTTGTAAATATATACATATGATACATAGAAACACCCAGACACAGAACAAACATCCATGCTCATCACACAAATGTTTGCCCTGGGTGGGGATCGAACCCACGACCTTTCAGTTCAGCAGGTAGACGTAGACACACTACCGACTGAGCCACAAGGCCAGTCAATGTTTAATGATTTATTTTTCTTTGATAATATAAACGTCTATTTTACCAATGTTTATTTTTATACAGACAACGATTAGAAAAAAAAAAAAAAACAAAACTTTATTTTAAATAATAGTATTAAAATAGTAATTGAGAAAATACATTTATTTCTACGATGGAAAACTTTTAATAGGCAGTGTAAAGGTTTCAGTAAATGTAATCATTAAGCCGACAGCGACGTTTTTATCCAGTTAATGAAAAGAAAATTACTTGAAAATCAAATTATTCCTCGCTAACTTCTCTAGATTACATTTTAATAAACTTAAGCGAATACTTAGGTATATAAAGCTAAAATAAACAAGAAATATTACGAAAAGAAAAGCAAAATATCCGACTGCAAAATGTAAACACTGTAACCATATTATATTACACTTCTTGGTGATACTCCTGTATTCTTTGATGATGCCATTTTTTTTTGTCAGCCCTGTTTATACAAACTGTCCCACTGCTGGGCGCGGCCCATCTTCTCATTATGAGAAGGGTTAGGCCATAATCTGCCACGCTGGCCAAGTGCGGGTTGGCAGACTTCACACATCTTCAAGATCATTGAGAACTCTCAGACATGTAGGTTTCCTCACGATGTTTTCCTTCACCGTTTGAAGTTGCCGGCAATCAATAATACGCACATAACTTCGAAAAGACAGAGGTGCGCGCCGTGGGATTCGAACCCAGGACCTGCGGATCGCAAGTCAGACGGTCTGCCGACTAGGCTGCCGGAAACTTGCCATATTGGTGTAATGTAAATTCAAATGTCATTACTGTAAATGGAACGAATTTAATGTAACCCTAGGGATTGAAATCCGTCAAACGGTTTAGGCCTTAGAACTAACAAACATTTGACCAAAAATTCCCCTTAGCATTTTAGCCTAGGTAGGCGAGACTAGTTGGTCGATAAAGCTACGATTTTGGGTGATTTAGAGTTCCGTAGTGATTTTGATGAAACTGCATGCGGTAAAAACAATAATTTATAGCTCTTCTGTCACAGAAAGTTCCTTATAGCTTCTAACCAAAAAAAGTACGGCTGCTTTTAGTCTAGTAAAAATAAATCCGTTTGTATGGAGCAGATCACAGTATTTGCAACTGGGGGGATTCTTTGAAATTATGATAGGAAAATAACTAAAAATCATAAATCAACAATAATCCCCGATTTATAGACTAGCTGCGTTCCGCAGTTTCACTCGCGTAGTTATGAAAAACGGTGATGATTATGATGATGGTAAGTAGCTTATGTCCGTCTCCAGGTCCAAAGCTATCTCTATACTAATTTTCATAACTGTCGGTTCAGTCGTTTGAGCGTGTAAAGGTCACAAAATTAGCTTTTATAATATCATAATGAAATTGTGTCAAATGTATTTCAAAACACTTAAATAACAATATAGTTAGTTGTCTTTTATCACAAATCTTATTTTTACTAGACTATTTGTATCTCTTTAATTTATTACAAATATATTAAAGAAACAAAAGGGCTAAACACTGATTTAAAAATTTGTCCACCTAGCCAACAGCCTAGCCGTTTTACTGACAAGCGAATACGAGGTGGCAATGTAGAAATGTATTTTAGTCTAAGTTTTTATGTACAATTATTTAATATTGAAATAGTTCTACGTAGTTTTTATTTTGAACAAACGGGTTACTCACGTCTATTTTTGAGCCGAATTCTCAGACTATAGTTTCAACCGCATACGGCGGTCTTTATCAAAAGGAGCAGCGCAGACGTCACTCCCGAAGGAAGTCTCGTCTGGCGTATGGAGTAACCCGTTTGTTAAAAATAAAAATGTGTAACAATAATGAATGTGTAAAAATGTGTGTTAGTTTTCATAATAAAAGTTCTACGTAGTGTCATACAAATACAAATACAAATACAAATAATTTATTGATAAATATATGTCATTTACAAGTCAGATGCTTTTAATCATTGGTTAACTATAAAAAAAAAAAAAAAAAATTAGTTAAAATTGTGTACACAAGGTACTTCTAATTTGTCCATATAGACTGTCATAGGTCAGTCTTTCACCTCTTTTTATAATATCTGTCTGCCATACACAATTATACCTACCGTAATTATTAGTAGTACATCTACCGTACTTCTTAGATCTACCGTACTTATTATAGGTATTTATCGTAAACGTAAATTGCCAACGTAAAGGCGCGACATCGAATTTGCCGTAATAACGACGAAAATGATCTCTTGATACAGCGCGCGAGAAATACTTTAATGTTTTAAGATGTAGGGATGGGAGGAGAATATTATTATGTGGATAAGATAGAATACTATATTATGATAAACTCACAAAAAAAACTTGTAACTGTAACTTAACAATGTATTAAAAATAGTTTGTAAATCTGGCAATGGCCACGGACCCCGGTGTCTGTGGAGCTAAAAATTATACATAAATAAAACTGGCCAAGTGCGAGTCGGACTCGCACATGAAGGGTTCCGTACCATTAACTATAAAAAACGGCAAAAAATCACGTTTGTTGTATGGGTATCCCTTTAAATATTAATTTTATTTTAATTTAATTATCTATTTTTAAAGTGAATAATATAACTCAATATTCTGTGAATATTTCAACCTGTTGTCGTTATCAATATCGAGCAAAAAAATCACGTTTGTTGTATTAGCCCCCTTAAATATTTATTTTATTCTGTTTGATTAGTATTTGTTGTTATAGCGGCAATAGAAATACATCATCTGTGAATTTCAGCTCTCTAACTATCACAGTTCATGAGATACAGCTTGGTGACAGACGGACGGACAGACAGCGGAGTCTTAGTAATAGGGTCCCGTTTTTTACCCTTTGGGTACGGAACCCTAAAAAAAGATAAACTATCGATTCAAGCCCGGTATTTTACTGGGCTTCAGTGAGACCGAAGCCAATAAATATAATATGAAACCCTTTCTACCGAGTTCATAAATGAGGTTAACAATTCGGCTGTATTTTTAACCGACTTCTAAAAAAAGGAGGTTATCGATTCGGTCTATATGTTTTTTTTATGTTTGTTCATCGATTATTCATCCAATTGTCTATTGATTTTGATGATTATTTTTGTATTTGTTAAGACATACTTCAGAGGTGGTTCCAAATAAATTTTATCAAAATCGATGTAGTACTTTGGTTTTTATAACAAAATAACTGATAAAATACTGTTTGTTTTTTACTTTTTAAACTATAATTATTTTGTTTAGTTTGTTACCGTATAAATTGGTCATTTATAGACCGATTTAAAAAAAATATGTGAAAGCATATAGCTTCAGATTGGTCTCACAGAAATTCGGTAACTAGTAGATTTTTCAGTTATTTTAAGCTATAATTATTTATAAAAGGATTCAACTAATATCGTGAGGATCTATTTGCTACCAAATTATGTAGTAATTATATTATTCATGAGCATGTAAAAATAGATGGTTCTGTACACATTTTTATATTTTTTTGATTTATTATGAACTGCATTTTGAAAGAATTTATCATTCAAGTATCATTAGTCATTACTCTATATTTCAAACTTAAAACATTCCTCCTTTTTGAGTTGGAGGTTTTAAAATATATATTTTTTTTTTAAAGTGGTAACGTGTTCCATCACTAAATGGGCGGGGGCGAGAACGCGAAATTGGAGGAAAACTTTCGTAAGGGGAAATGAAATGGGATTGATAAAAATTGGAACCAAGCCCGCACAGGGATGGACCTAGACGAAATATTCGATGTGCACTGTAATTTTTGTGAGAAGTTTCAGGCATACATTTTTTCTAGGTAGACAATTTGTTTAATGTTTTTTACAATTTATTAACCCGATATAAAATTGGTTAAGAAATTTTAAAAATATACAGGCGTTTGATTCCGCTGTTATTGTGCGTATCGCCAAATTGTGGAATGCGCTTCTTCAATGGAGCTTTACGAATAAATATATGAAAATGAAAATGAAAACGAGCAAGTTGATCAAGCACAGGCCTATTTCGAATAAAACTGCTTACTTACAGATTTATTAGATTATATTTTCCTAGCTGCAAAAGAAATAAAATAGAACTTACTGTTATATTATGGGCATTATATTTTGCCGTACTCGCTTGATTTCATACATATAGGCCTTGACTGGTTCTATCTCTCTCTCTCTCTTTTATTTTATAGGTATATTTTTTCCTGTCTCGGGCCATTTGCAAACGAGTTCAGGATCGACCAGGCAGCGTCCTAAATTACATAGTTGTCACCATCTGACGACTAGACTATACTTCCTTCTGTCATATCCTTACGCCAAGCTGTCATCACTGCCAAAAATGTAATATAAAATCTACATTTTTGCCCCCACAGCATCCTCAATACGTCCCAGCATTTTCCGAGGGCACGAAATTCACTTAGCTTCGTTTGTCGAAGCTTTTCGCCTCTTGAAACTTTTCAATAGGCGGGAATCGAATTCGCCACCCCGTTCCCTCCCTCCCCCCTCCTCCCCCCGGACACCTTGCGAGCCGTGTCGTGTATGCAGAGTTTATTGTGTTTTGTATCAGAGATGTTAGGTTAGTGGGTTTAGCTTTGGACTGGGATTTTTGAGGCACTGGTGTTCCGTTTTTGAATCGTACGTAATGGGGCAGGAGTTAGGACTTATATTTGACCGAGTGAGCGAAGCGAACAAAGTTGTATTTACGCACAGGTCGCATTTTCAACTAACTTTTACAAAACTTCGTAAACAAGTTTGAAAATTGTACAGATATTTTTATTGTTGGAGAATTTTGATTAAGAGGGTATTTTCCCCAAATAGAGGGAAGTTTGGTCTGGATCCATTTACTGAAGCATGTAGGTCAAAATAGCCTATTTTCCGTAGAGTAACGTGTAATGACGAGTAAATTAACACTCAATTGAATTAATTTAGCAGATTAGAAGTAATACAACAACACTACATAAATACCTAAGCAATTTCTTCGTTACATATACCCGAAATATCCTTCGTTTTTCTAGGCGTACAATATTTAAAAAAAAATAAGTTTAACAAAGGAATAGAATAAACTAAAGACACACTGCTGAAATGTTATAAAATCCTAAAAACCACCACAAAAGTGTGAGTCCTCAATCATTTGAAAAAAAACTCTTCAATGACTACAATAAGTTCATTCCACACAGTGATTTATAATGTACTACGAACAAAATTCTTTGATTTCACTATAATCCTAATAATGGTCATTTCGCACACATATTGTGAGCAGATACTTGAGACTGTTAAACTAAAGCCGAATCAAACTTATCGGGTTTCACCAACTCTGATTAGAAGTATGAGAAGTAGATATCAGACAGATAAAATAGACCCAACGGATAATTTTCTGACACGTCAATTGGTAAACAGTATTCTGTCCTCCACACTTTCACATACCCGTAGTGATGTAAAATTATGATCATAATGATGATTAAAGGCTCGTCTCTAGGTTTTCAGTATATTTCTGCATGAAATGTCATGACGAACGGTTCAACAGTTTGATCGTAAAAATGTAAGAAACAAACATAGTATTGTAACCTAATTGTATAAAAAATAATGATGGAATTAACATTTTGCGTGAATTTTATCATAATAGAAAGAGTTCGATTTGCAACCTTTAATGGCCAGTATCTTTGTAACTGACAATTCACCTAATTATAGAAATAAACTCAAATAATTTACCTCACAACCTCTGAAAGATTCAGTTTGTTATTAGAAATCTGAGTGCAAAAGTGTATTTTGTCCGCTAGCGTGGAAAGAGTTTTTAAAATACGAACCTTTCTATCCCATACTTTAAAATAGATATATATATAAAATGCATTAAATGCTTATTTCATGTCAGTGTGCCAACCTCATTTCTTTGGATAATCGCACTGGCAAGCCACAGGTGGCAGCAATGGTCTGAATGAAGAAAATAAAAAACATTTTAAAATTTTCTTCTCTTTATTCAATTCACCTTCCCTATAATAGTACACAAGTGAAACACAAGTATAACAGTTTCCAAAAAACTATCAACACATTATGTAACTATCAATATTACCAATAGGCTAGTAATATCTATTTTATCCCAAAAAACCTATATTTGAAAGAAAAATCAATATTTACATTACGTATTTTGTATTTAAAAAAACAATTTATTTCCCTTGAAAACGATGAATGTGTCATGGCGTCTTGAATGACGTCACAGTGTACGAAATCAAATACTTACATAATCCTTAACTACAGCTGGTATAACTCGACTTTTCTTATTTTTCTTAACACACGTAGTGGTCAGCTTCTCGATAACGCGGGGACAAAAAATTCTCGGAAATTCAGCGGCCACATTAGTGGTATTAATTTTTTGCTGGTTTTAAAAAGATTTCAAGTAGTTTATTTGCTTTCGACAAAGCAGCTTGTTTGGAGGCGTTCGTACTAAAGGTTTTTGTTGTTATTTTGATTGTTGTATAGGTATTTATCGTTTATTCAAAGTATATTTTGTATTAAAGTTTGAATATTAAGCTCCAGTTTTTTTGCCACTTTCAATTTGTACGCTGGGTGTGGTTTATAAATCCAAGAATTGATTCCTAAAACAAAGTCCAAGCTCTGAGTAGAATTTTAAATACCTACATGCAAAAATAAGGTAAGAAAATGATAAAAGTAAAAATGAGTAGGTATTGTAGTAGAAACATACTTATCACTTTTATCTGCTCCGAATCCACTAGATTAAAAGATAATAAAGCAAAACTGATAAAATAATTATGGGACCACCTCGGGATTTTTTTCTATATAATTATCCAGGAAACACAGAAAAGGTTGGTTGGTTGAATGGTTGAGTATCGGTGGACATACAAAAAAAAATACAGTCGAAAATAGAACCTCCTCCTTTTTTGAAGTCTCTTAAAAAATAAAATACACGGCTGCGGTTACCGATTACGCGTCCGCTTTGTTACATTCCCAAAAACATCTTAATATCAAATCTAAGATTCTAAACAGAGATTGCATTACACAAAGATTTCCGAACTTTTGTTTAGCTTAGATCTTTGTATCTGCCGAAACGTTTCAATGACGACGTAATATTATACTTGCGTTTTAGAAAAAGCATAAATAGATGTTTTGAATGTCATACGAAACTAGGTTATTATATTTTGAGGTTTCAGAAAAACTAACTGATTTGAACCGACTACCCAAAAATTTTGTGTTTTTTCAATAGGTATACATATATAAAGCAATTATTCAATTTTGAGGTACGGGATTATTTTTTGGGGAAATTCAACAAATAAAATTATTATTTTTAAAAGGCAGAAACGCTGTATTCATTTAATGTTTAAACTCAAAAAAAGAGATAGTAGTAAGCCCTATTTTTTAAAGTATAAAATTCTTACACTTCCGTGTTTATACATTTTAGAAACGGCCCTTTTTGTAAAAACAAACTGGGAGCGATTCCCCACACTATCTGATACTACTGTAAGAAATAGGCGCGACCAAGACAAACGGCGCGTACATGAAGGAAAGACAGCATTGATGCAAAATAGCATCGTATGTATGGGTCCTAAAATCTACAATAAGATTCCTAAGTCAATAAGAGACCAGAATAGTAATTTATTTAGAAAAAAGTTGAAGGCATTGTTATTGCAGAAGTGTTATTATTCTATCAATGATTTTTTAAATGACAAATTTTAATTTTATTTGACATTATGTGTATCTTTTATTGCTTCTGCTTTGTCATATTATAGATATTTTTGGTTTGTGTATTAATCTAATAACAAATAATAATTATTATTATTTTATAATTTTTCGCATGTGCATGATGCTGTCTACCTGACATTTGTACGCCTAATCGGCACAACATGATTTTAAGCGACTAAATTTAGTGTAACATCTTTTATGCACTTGTTGTATAAAATTCTCGTGTTGTATGCAAATAAATTATCTTTATCTTTATCTTTATTGGCTCCCGTTATTTTTTTCACGAATTTTAAGTTGTACTTAGACGTAGTGAAAGTTATTTATGATGTATATTAATTTCCTTTTACTTTGTAGAAGTCACCGCAATAACCTGCCTATAAAAGAAATTACAGCATGTATAAAATCGGCTATATTACTTACATCTTCCTGTAGCTTTGAAAAACTTAAACAATTTCGATGTGCTAAATGCTACTTATCACTGAACAAGTTTTTAGGGTTCCGTACCTAAAGGGTAAAAACGGGACCCTATTACTGAGACTCCGCTGTCTGTCCGTCTGTCTGTCACCAGGCTGTATCTCATGAACCGTGATAGTTAGAGAGTTGAAATTTTCACAGATGATGTATTTCTGTTGCCGCTATATATGAGTCTTAGTAATAGGGTCCCGTGTTTACCCTTTGGGTACGGAACCCTAAAAATCGTCATTTGTAAAACTAGAAAACAACATTAAAAATATTCGACGAAATTTTTAGTTTGATCCAAGTCAATTTTCATACATAAAAATCACTTTTGCGTTAATAATTTCTAAAAATGATTTTTATGTATGAAAATTTACTTGGATCAAGTTGAATTTTTTATCTAATATTTGTGATGTTGTTTTCTAGTTTTACAAACGACGATTTTTTAATAAGTTTATTCGGTCATTTTATATCTTCAAAAAAGTTAGGCTATATTTTTTTTATAATAATAATGCATCTCTCGTAAAAAATGCATTTTTTCCTAACCTCCAACAAACTACAAATATCGTGTATTTCGTAATAAACAAATGATTTTATTAAAATTATTCTAAATCTTGCGCACTTATAATCTTTTACAGTGATTTTACGCATACATTCTCACAAAAAACGTACACCCAACAGCGTATCAAGCCTAACGAAATCGAGTGCAAAAACTGGGGTCCAATTCAGTTATTCAAGACCGCTCCATAGCCGAACCATATGTGGAGCGTTTCCCGTCGGCCGCTTCTCACCGTCACTTTTATGTCATACAATTGACACATTTGATGAAACGTAACACGTCCTTCGCTCGTTACTAAATCAAAAAATGATAGCAGCCGACAGGAAATGCTTCGCAAAAGGTTCAGTTACGGATCGGTTTTGAATAACTGAATTGCCCCCCTGCTTTTCTACAGTTTTGTTTTTCTTTTAATATACATGTTTCAATTTAAAATTAATATATAATTTCAAAATGACTAGATTAGGTACTAAGCTGGATATATACTTATTTAGTAGGTAATTAGGATAATATTATTAGTCAGCTGTTATTAAATTACTACATAGTTGGAATCACTTTTATAACAAAATAAAATTTACAGCCATTTTAGTAAACATGCAAATGAATCCACAAATATAAGCCACAGTTTTTGCTTGTGGCATACAAAATTCATGATTCTAAATAACAATGGAAAAAAATCTAGTTTGAAAATAATTTGTTTTTGTACTCGTCCCCTCAAACTACAATTTGTCGCAATTAAAAATAGAAAAAATACAATTTGACTCCCCACTTCACCATATTGGGTGAACGCCTCAAACAAATGTTACTTGTTCGCATATTTTACAAGCTTACTTTTATCAAAAACTATTCAAAATTCAACTCTAACTGCGTAATAATTTTAGAGGTCTATGCTGCATGAATATGTTTGTAAAAAAGTCAATGGCAATTTTTTTATTCTTATTTCTGTTTTATTGTGTTACAGTATTTAGTTCGCTAACGAGTCTGCGGGGAGCCTGAGTGAGCGAGATAATGCGCTAGAAAGAGACAGGAAGGTGTAATATGATTTTGTTTTGTTGCATTTTGGTTTGGTTTGATGTGGATTGTTACGGTTTTTGTCCACGTTTTTTGGCGGTTTACTCCACTGGGCGCGCCTGCCGCCTACTTTATTTTTTACTTTCCCAGATACATTGTATATGCAACAAAGTTTATGCATAATTATTAGTGTTGCTAGTGAATATATATTTTTGCAATATCCTTTTTTGTGGTGCTATGTGTTCAAGTTTATTTTCAAAGTCAAAGTAATTTATTGATAAATATAAATTTACAAGTCTATCATACATACATTTCTTCTTCTTAGATGTATGATTATAATTATTATAGTTTAAAAAACTGAGAAAACCGACTTAAAATACGCAATTCGTTTACTTGGATGATATTTTTTAGTTACTTTCATATAAAAAAAAAAACTAGCATTTCACTAACCTTGGCAAGAATGAACCTCTTAATTGACTCGTTTCCGAATTTAATATATTACACAATAAATACACCAGTAGCATATAATTATGACGTAATAAAAGAAAAACTATCACGGCTAAGTAGGCTTTACAAGTTATCGAGTAATAGTCGATCAACTTAAAAACATTACTTAGAACTTAGAGAAGTAAAAAATTAAAATTTCGTGCAAATTTCATTTTAAACTAAAATAAAGTTAACTCGTGCATACATAGTATCCCCATTTTAAGTTCACATAA
This sequence comes from Lycia hirtaria, assembly GCA_947563715.1. Classification (NCBI taxonomy): domain Eukaryota; kingdom Metazoa; phylum Arthropoda; class Insecta; order Lepidoptera; family Geometridae; genus Lycia; species Lycia hirtaria. The sequence continues at coordinate 28,993,891 of OX387377.1, read as the reverse complement.
ATTATTGTGCAACTAGAGAACCCTATTTTGCGCGTGGCAGGACACGCACTTGGCAGGTTATCTTTTGTTATATTCGTAATTGTCAAGAAAAGATCTGTATGAAAGAAAATCAATAACATAACCGTTTTTCAATGAACAAGTTAGTGTCATCAGATATAACAAATAACTTATTTTGCACATTCGTTGATTCCCGTTGTCCCCACTCCCGTGTCCATTACTGGTGGTCATTTTTTTTATACAAGCTACGAATAGATCTACGATTGACCACCAACTCGCCTGATGTTAAGCGACGGTGTGGCCGAGGATGGAGCTCGTCGATCTAGAAGATATATATTCACTCTAGCCTTGAAAATTCCAAGATTGTAGGTCTCAGGAAACAGAGAAGGCGGCAAAGAATTCCATTCTTGTGCAATACGCAACAGGAAAGTGGATCGATATCGCTCAGTACGGATTTTTGGCATTTCAACGAGAAATGGGTGGTAATTCGCCGACTTTCTGCTAGTCCTGTTGTGAAATGGGGATGGTGGAATTAGGTCGTGAAGCTCTTGCGCACATATCCCGAAATGAACATCAACATTTGTGCTGATGCCCACCACAACGTTACAACTTTCTACATTGTTCCCGTTGTCCGCCACTGGTGGACAGTGATACATTTGCAGTGAACTAAAAGGTCCAGTGGACAAAAATGACAAGTACCAAAAGTTCCAGTCAGCTAAAAGGATCCTCGAGGCACGTTCACCCCAGCTGTTCATAAAGTATCATGGAACCTTTTACGGCATAATCGATAATTTCCGTGTAATTTGTCGCGAACAACGTGTTGTATCGATTGAATCGTTAATCGTTTGTTGATAACATCTCGGCGGCCCTTTGTGTCGGTAAAAGTTGTAAATTGTATCGTGTATCGTAAGTTACGGTGTATCGGAGATTCGAAAAGGGGATGGGTTTTGTGATCCGTACTTTATGAAATCCTTAAAAGGATATTTTGTTTGAAGTTGTTAAATGAATTAATTTATAAATCGAAGTAAATGAAATGTAAAACAAAATAAATATTGAATCAGGTGTTAAGTATTTCGCGGAAATTCATATTGAAACAAACTTAAATTTTACTTATATATCTAGTGAGTGTGTTTTCGTTTCGAGGTTTTCAAGCTGGTACTATTTTGCTTCGGTGTATTCTAGCTGGTACTCTTGCCTACTTCGAAGTCTTCAAGCCGGTACTATTCCAGCGGAAGACCAGCGCTGGTTGTTTACAACTAGCATTATGCTGAGCTGGGGCTGGATTGTGACAAAAACATTATTTTGTGACCTGTTTTGTGTGTATGATTTTTTATTTTCTGTGTATTTTTGTTACAAAAATTTATGTCTATGTCTATTCTGCTTCGGTGTCTTCTAGCTGGTAGTCTTGCCTACTTCATAGTCTTCAAGCCGGTGCTATTCTGTTTCGGTGTCTTCTAGTTGGTACTTTTAACTGCTTCGATGTCTTCAAGCTAGTACTCTTGCCTACTTCAAAGTCTTCAAGCTGGTACTATTCTTTATCGGTGTCTTCAAGCTTGTACTTTTGGCTGCTTCGATGTCTTCAAGCTGGTACTCTTGCCTACTTCAAAGTCTTCAAGCTGGTAGATACTATTCTGTTTCAGTGTCTTCTAGCTGGTATTCTTGACGGCCTCGATGTCTTCAAGCTGGTACTCTTCTGTTTCGGTGTCTTCTAGCTGGTACTCTTGACGGCTTCGATGTCTTCAAACTGGTACTCTTGTCGACACGTGTTTCATCTCTTTACGAGGCATCTTCATTGATACATTTATCAATGGGTTTAAGTAAGCAGCTTTTCTATAAATGAGTCTGTTGTTAAACGGTTTAATTTAGCTTGACCTGTTTATTTCTTTGATTGGGTCAAATTAAGTAATTGAAATTTTACCCCCTTGCAGTTGACGGATCGATCTGAAATTTGGTATACACCTTTAGTCCTGATGACAATACAATTTAGTATATTCTTTATTATTGTAAATCCAAGATGGCCCCCGCCACAAAATGGCGGATTTCATATTTTAACACAACCCCCATAATATGGGTATCAAATGAAAGGGCTTTTCTAGTAAAATACAGTAATACATTACCTACATCATTATCTTTCTTTTCAATAAAACTTACTCAAAAAGTGTTTTAAGTACCTAAGTAGGTACTTGTTTTGTATTTCAACTTCGTTTTTAGAAGCATAATTATTTACCCACTACACAAACCATAGGAGGTCATTTAAATTACAAATATACGTCATACTTTCAATCATGTAACTCATTTAATCAACTAAAACCCATATCAAACCGTCTATGTGTTTGTACAGGGTAGAACTTGCCTCGGGGCGGGGGGAAGGCGCGGGGAGGGGGGATCCGTATCAGTAACATTATTAAATACTGCAGGAATCGAACCCCCTACCCAGCGGGTACTTGGTAATAAAATGGGTGAGCGATTGTGCCATGTTTATGGTTCCGTATATTAATAAAATTTGAAACGTGAAATTTGTCGCTTTTTAGGATTAAATCTAAAGTATTTTTTTATGCAAGATAGATCTACGATTGATCACCAACTCGACTATGTGGCCGAAGATGGAGCTCGTCGATCTAGAAGATATATATTATTATATAAAATTTAAAACGTGAAATTTGTCGCTTTTTAGGCTCTTGGCCAAACTGGCAAGATTACCTATACGGTTCAATCTGAAGTGCAAAAAAAAAAATTGGTCAAATGCGAGTCAAGCTGACATTAATAATTTTTGAGCTGATAAGAATTTATTGTAGCGACATCAAAAGTAGTATTTGTTTTCATCATGTATAGTTTTTTTTCTATAATTTACTATTTGAAGTTTTTTTGCAGTTTACTTAACTCAAGATTATTCTATTCTGCTCTTCTATTCCGCATATTAATAAAATTTGAAACGTGTAATTTGTCGCTTTTTAGGATTAAAGTATTTTTTTTATGCAAGATAGATCTACGATTGATCACCAACTCGACGATGTGGCCGAAGATGGAGCTCGTCGATCTAGAAGATATATATTATTATATAAAATTTAAAACGTGAAATTTGTCGCTTTTAGGCTTTTGGCTAAACTGGCAAGATTATACGGTTCAATCTGAAGTGCAAAAAAAAAATTGGTCAAATGCGAGTCAAGGTGACATCAATAATTTTTGAGCTGATAAGAATTTATTGTAGCGACATCAAAAGTAGTATTTGTTTTCATCATGTATAGATTTTTTTTGCAGTTTTTTTGCAGTTAACTTAACTCAAGATTATTCTTAAAATTATAATTTATATTCTCGTAACAAATTCACTGCACTATCAGCACCAACCATTTCTCGTTGAAATGCCAAAAATCCGTACTCAGCGATATCGATCCACATTCCTGATGCGTACTGCTCAAGAATGGAATTCTTTGCCGCCATCTCTGTTCCCTGAGACCTACAATCTTGGAATTTTCAAGGTTAGAGTGAATAGATATCTTCTAGATCAACGAGCTCCATCCTCGGCCACACCGTCGCTTAAATTCAGGCGAGTTGGTGGTCAAACGTAGATATATAATGTATTAAAAAAAAAGTGCTCTGTATAATGAAGACGTTTCCCTTTCCCGTGGCACGGAACCCTAGCCCCGCCCATCGCAGATCGCGAGCTTGTCACGCGGCGTCCCGCAGAGCTAACATCCACGCTGAACCCTAATTACAAGCTACGTAACTTGAGTGTTCCGTACAACACACATTCAAATGATAGTCTGTTATTGTGTCGCAACGGATATTCTGGATTTGCTTAGTTTTATAAATACGGGGTTTTGATACCTCATGGAATACTAAATATAATATTAATTATTAGAAAAATTTGGTGTAATGGAAAAATAACATAGTTTTTATACAAAATAAACAAAAATTACATTAAATAATTATAGTTTAAAAAAACTGAAAAAACCGACTTCAAAATACGCAATACAATAGGTACAAATATGTACGCGACTTGCTGTTCACTTTTCTACAGGCACTTGGATGATATTTTATCAATTATTGTGTTATAAAAACCAAAGTACTTCATCGAATTTGATAAAACTTATATGGGACCACCTCTGAAGTATAACCTACCAAATGCAAAAAGAATCATCAAAATCAATGTACAATTGCATCATGAGTCATCGGTGAACAAACATACAAGAAAAAAACACATACAGACCAAATTGATAACCTCCTTCTTTTTGGAAGTCGGTTAAAAACTGAAAACCCGGCTTCAAAATGCGCGTTTGGCAGCTAACCTCAGAGGTGGTCCCGTATTTTATTTTTTATCAAAATCGGTTCAGTTCAGTACTTTGGTTTTTATAAAACTATAACAGTTTTTTTTTTATCCAAGTAAACGTAAATATTTTGAAGTAAATTTTTTCAGTTTTTTTTAACTTTTATTATTATTGTGACCCACCTTTGGTGTCCCACTCTCTTTTCCGTTGCTTGTGTATTAATCACTCTTTCATAAGTATCTCATATTTTTGAAGATCATCATCATCATCAGATAGACAAATGAAAATTAGTGTGTTTCATGTTTTTGCATGCCACAGTCATGTTATCCTGAAAATTTGAATCGTCTACTACTTCTTCAGGGAAGATGCAAGCTGGATGCAAGCCGCTTCCAATCGGTCTTTTTGGAAATCCATGGGGAAGGTCTATTCGGCAGTGTCCACTGCCTGTTCTTATGGCTGAAATGATGATGAAACTTAAGCTGCGATGATTTAAAAAAACTCTTCGAGAAAAGGTTGTCCAGCTAGCTCATCTTGACTGAGACAAATAAGACTGTAAGGATAAATAAGATATGTACATAATAAAAACAAGTATAACTTTAGAAAACTCAAAAACCTCGAGAAAAAAAGGCTGAACCAATTTTGGTGAAACTTAGCTAAGAACGCTCTCGATCAAATCCTCTTTCAAACGAGAAAAAAAAAACAAAATCTGTCCATCCGTTTGAAAGCTACGATGCCACAGACATACACACTGATACACACGTGAAACTTATATCACCCCTCTTTTGGGTCGGGGGTTAAAAACAATTCAAATTTGGAGTTTTCCCGTGTGTGTAGTAGTGCACCTTAACTTAAGCCAGTTTCGTTTCATTTATTTTATATCACAAAACAATGAACAAACAACTCAACTTTCCCCTAAGTGATTGTAAAACGGCAGAAATTGCTTCAACAAATCACCGGCGTTTTTTAATAATTGTTTTATGCTCTAACAAATGACTCTGAAATTGGATCTGGCTCGCAGCGCTTACAAAAATGGATGCTTAACATGATTAGCGCGAGAGAGACGACGCTATACGAGGGAGAGGAATGCGAACACTCGTAGTTAAATTTTTGTTCTCTTTGATAGCATTTTGCTATTATTTAGTTAGGTACGTAGTTCTGGTTATTAATATTCAATTTGACGCTCAATTTGAAAGGGTCTTTGTCACAGAATATGGGATAACTCGCTTTATTATTTGTATCTTTATCTTTTATATCTGTGTGTTGTTTGTTTATATATTGGTACTATAGAAGTCTATAGATGTCAAAATTAACATCTATAGGCTTTTAGTTTTGTGTTCATTGAACATTTTGGCTTTTGCTTATTGGAAATTTTAGTATTTTGTGTATTGATAGGTTTCACACAATGTAAATAGGGCGAATTATGTGGTTTCACATTTTCTTCGTAAGAGATGTTATTATTTTGTTATTTAGAAAATTTGATAAAATGTTAATGAACAAATCAATAAAATAAATAAATTTATAATAAATAAAAATATACATTTATTACTTGGAATGTATTACAACATTATTTTGATTATTTTGAAATGTGCGTTTTTTACAATATATTCGACTGTAACTTTTTTTAAAGAAATCTGAGAAATTTTATTTTTTCTTTCTGCAGCAAGATACTATTAATCTGCGTATATGGTTTTAATTTCAACTCGATACTTACCTTCACGCGTTCCCGAGATAAAGGTCTTGACACCCGGACAGACGGACAACAAAGTGATCCTATAAGGGTTCCGTTTTTTCCTATTGAGGTACGGAACCCTAAAAATGCAATTAAAGCAACTCGTTGCAAAAAAAATAGTTATAGTTTTTTTGCCAAAAAATCTCTACATGATCCTCAGAAATTTTGTATTTAGAAAAGCTGTATTATGCATCAACCCAAGAATGTTTTTCAATTGTTGCTGGAGAATTTTGTGAATAAAGGTTTTTTTTTTTAGTTGACCCTAGCTTAATACTTATTTGTCATCACGGGATTATCGAGACAGAAATACAATATGAGAAATACACTTAGATATGTGTACGCAGTTCTTAATAACCCTTTAGTGTATAGATTGTTGTGTGTGGGTTGTTCATTTTATCATCCAAAAGTACGTAATATTTTTCTGTATTAAAAAAAAACCGGACAAATGCGAGTCAGACTCGCCTACCAAGGGTTCCGTACACACTAGTAGATAAAAGGGGGAAATTATATATTTTTTTATATTTTCCTTTATAAACCGAAAAATATACATCGTAAAAATATTTAAAAACCTGTTTTAGCTTGTGCTAATAAAGCTCTTTCATATGATACCTACCGCACATGATACGTTTAAAACACTTTAAAATTTGGACCCTCCTTCTTTGCATAAAGACCCTATTTTTGTGATTCAATTAAAAATGTACAGTTTTCAATTTTTTTCCTTTATATGTACTATATGACAATGCTTATAATGCTTCTTGCCAAATTTCAAAGTTATGGGTCAACGGGAAGTACCCCATAGGTATTTGATTCCCTTGCGAGTGACGAAATATGCGTTTTTGTGACATATTCGGCTGTAACTTTTTTTTATGAAAACTGAGAAGTTTAATTTTTTCACAGCTCCAAGGGACAGTAGATTTGAGTATTTGATATGAATTTCAGCTTGGAGCTCGCGTGGAGGTATCCACGCGTTCCTGAGAAAAAAGGTCTTGACAGACAGACGGACAACAAAGTGATTCTATAAGGGTTCCGTTTTTTCCTTTTGAGGTACGGAACTCTAAAAATCACATAATATGACTGAAACGTGATCAATCATTATGAGTCTTACAAAGTCAAAAGTCAAAGTCACACAACGAGCTATGGAGAGGTTATGCTTGGAGTCTCTCTACGAGATCTGCCCGAAGAGAAGAAAAGCTGGAGAAGCTCTCTCCATAGCTGGTAGCTTGACTTTGAGCTTCTTTACATGTAAAACATTTACTATGTACAACATCAGAAGACTTCACTATGGAATAGATCCATAGTGAAGTCTTATATTAGTCTTCTGATGTTGTACATGTATATTCAATATGTCCATTTAAATAAGGAAACCTAACGACTTTCCATCACGTGGTCGTAAAGTCTAAAACAAAATTCACGAATATAGTGTCCTGGGTTGACCGATACTCATATACCAACAATGACGTACTTAAAGATTTTGTTATATATTCAAATTCAAATTTCAAATTCAAATTCCATTTATTTCGACCATAAGTCATAGCATTACAAATTACAAATAAAGTTATTAAATTATATTTAATTAAATAAAATAAAATCAAATTAAATAAAATAAAATTAAATCAATTAAAATAAAATAAAATCAAATAAAATCAAATACAAAATAAAATAAAATCAAATAAAATCAAGTTAAATCAAATCAAATTAAATTATCAGCATGAACACATTTGCTTATTAGTCAGTACATGAACCATACAGCAATGATTCATGTACTGACAGTCAAACCTGTTTGCGAATACATTCAGAATGGTATTAGAGCTGGCCCGAACCCTGCGCACCAGGGATGTGCACCGTTTGCGCATGGTCGTATAGAAGCAGTCTACTCGCGCCTCGGCAAACATTCCTGATGCGCTGCAGAACCGGGGCAGCCCCAACAGCACCCTGAACAATATAGACTCTATCGCCGCGCTAAAGCCTAATTTAGATTGAGAAGTCTAGAGACGTCTATTTTGTGGCTTCGAATTATTTAGAAAATCGAAATTATTATAATCGTGTAAGGGGTCTAATTAGGCCTCATTGAGCTCGGACGTTTTTGAGGACTGACGCTACATCCCGTTGATACTTTATCAAAGACGGAACCTTGGAATTTTGGCGGGAACGTCATCGAAACATGTTGTTGCTTTGTTTTGTTTTCCTGAACTTGTGTTATTTTGAGTATTGATGTGATAAAAATGGTGGTGTTTTATTCATTGAGTGTTCGATCAAGTGCATGAGTGTGGGCAGGTGATGTAAAGCAGTGAAACTTGTCATTTTGCGTTGTCGACAAAACTTCATAGAAGCTTCTAGTAAAGTCGCCACCACTTTACTGAAGCAGGACTCGACTTATAATTTGACTGTATACGTGACTTGGATTGTGTCTGGAACATTTACAGCTTGTTTTATTCAAGAAAAAACTCTTCAAAAAAATCCTGATACTTGACACTGGCAAATGCTTTAATGCGGATCCAATACAAAAAATAAGGAAGGATATGTATGGATATACCTAAAATATGTATGTAGTTCCGCAACCCTAAATTAACTTCGTACAAAAACTAACCTCACTAAAGTATCAAATTAAAATGCAAATAGATCACTTCTCATCAATTTACCTGTCAAATTACGCAACAAAATAACTATAATAGGGAAAAAAGTCAGTTTGCCCGTAAATATATCGGTGGCAATTCTAAAAGCACTCTAAATACCATTCGGAACTTTTTTCATTCGAAATAACCTAAAAATTAGCATCACTAATAAGACCAAATTACGGCGTAGCCAGTTTAACTAGACCCGTGAGGCCGGAACGGGGAGATGGTTAAAAATGTAGGGATATTAATTTGGCGTGTTAAGCAATAATTCAAATGAAAATAATTTTATAGTTTAAAAACTGAAACAACCGAGTTCAAAGTACGCTACTTCTTTACTTGAAATATTAGAAAGGATTAGGATACCTACATAAAGTTCATATCATCATGCTCAGTCAGGTAATAATTAAACAAAACGCTCAATCGTCGAAGTAACTCTTTTTTCACCTTATACACATTGGACGAAGAGTAAGGTTTTACTTTTACTAAATCCTTCACGGTTGTAAACTTTTTAAAGAAACCTCTCTTCACCCGCTCGTTTATTTTTTTGTCAAGAATGAGATTTGTCATTGAATCTCAAATGCTTCGTCTTCGAGAATTAGAAAATATGCAGATGTTTAAACGATACTCCTTAACATTTGACACTTGCAAAGAAAGTGTAAGTGTGTAAGTGGAACTTTGCGATTCTATAATCTGACGCACTTCACTCAGGAATACAATGAAAATTTTAATATTTAGATATTATTCAAAAAGTAATAAAGCTATGTCTATAAAATAATTATGGGACCAACTTGGGAGCTTTCTCTATATGTCAATTTAAGAAACACAAAAATTGGTTCACAAATGACGGAGTAATCGGTGAACAAACATTAAAAAAAAACATACAGACCGAATTGATAACCTGCTTCTTTTTGGAAGTCGGTAAAAAAATTTGCGAATTAAATAACAAAAATATGGGTGAGTAAAAAGACAATCATAATCATCATCTCAGCCACAAGTAGTCCACTGCTGGATATAGGCATCCATAAATTTCCAAAAAAACCGGTTGAAAGCGGCTTGCATCCAGCATCATTCTGCCGCTTGGTCGTCTGTCCACTCTGTAGCTGGTCTTCCTACGCTGCGCTTGTCAGTGCGTGGTCTACACTAGAGAACTTCTCGTCCCCATCAGCCATCAGTTCTACGTGCTATGTGTCCTGCTCACTGCCATTTCAACTTGCTAATCCGCTGTGCATATCGGTGACTTTGGATCCTCATTTCTGCTTCGATCTCGCATAGACTCGGAGTATAGTCCGCTTCATAGCTACGATACGTGACATTTTTATTTTACTTGCTTTTCTTCTTATATAGATAAAAAAAGGGTTAAAAATTCAGTTCTTTAAAAATTGTAATAAATTAAATTACAATACACATTTTAAGGCTACCGGGAACATATCGCTGTTAGTGATAAGGTCGCCAGTTTTTATGTAACATTATCTAGTGGTGAAAGTTCAGTAACGATGTATCTATGCATAATATTTCCATCGAGTATAACTTTTTAAAAGGGAGAAATAGAAGAAATGAGTATATGAAAGTGCGAGTCGGACTCGCGCACGAAGGAATCCGTACCATTATCTATAAAAACGGCAAAAAAACACGTTTGTTGTATGGGAGTCCCCCTTAAATATTAATTTAATTATTTGTTTTAAAGTGAATAATATAACTCAATATTTTGTGAATATTTCAAGCGTCTACCTGTTGCCGTTATCAATATCGAGCAAAAACGAGCAAAAAAATCACGTTTGTTGTATGGGAGCCCCCTTACATATTTATATTATTCTGTTTTTTAGTATTTGTTGTTATAGCGGCAATAGAAATACATCATCTATGAAAATTTCAACTGTCTAACTATCACGGTTCATGAGATACAGCCCGGTGACAGACGGACGGACGGACGGACGGAAGGACAGACAGCAAAGTCTTAGTAATTGGGTCCCGTTTTTACCCTTTGGGTACGGAACCCTAAAAATGTAGCCTTCCGTACATAAAAACAAATCTAGCGATGTTTCACATTTCACCATCCGTCACGGAGCTAAGGCCTGCAGAAGTATTCAATCCATACACATAGAAACATCCCGAAAATTTGCCCACATTTTAGGCAGTCCGTTAAAAATATTTCTTAAGATCTTTGCTTCACCCAGTTTTAGAGCTCCACAAAAACTGGTCGTTAATTTTTCATTTCTATTTTTGAGCAGGCAGGTATTAATTTGAGTGAGTGTTATTATGATCCATTGTGATGGATTGGATGACTCGACAAATATTTGTTTTGGACATTTTGGATCAAATGTTTGGTCCATTAGGACAGAAGTCCATTATCACTCGATCTTCGTAAGTGTTAGATTGGCCGTAATTTGATGAGATTTTGTTGGTTACATTTGTAGCTTTAGTTTTTTTGTGTTTTTCGATTTTGTTGTTTTGTGCCTTGAGTCGAGATTGTGGGTTGGATTAATGTGCATTGAAAATTATTATTTATTAAGTATATTGCGTATCTGATTTGGATTTTCACCGACATCAAAAGGAGGTTTAACAATTCGTCTGTTTTCATTTTTTATGTTAGTGAACACATAGTTTCGTCATTTATAAACCGACTTGAGATATTTTCGTTTGAAAGGATAAACTTTTAAATTGTTCCCACAGAAATTTCATCAAAATTATATGAATATTAGTGGACATTTCACACAACACCATCTAGCCCAAACTAAGCAAAACTTGTACTATGGAAACTAGATGGCTGATATTTTACATACTTTTTTTTGTAAATACATACTTGTGATACATGGAAACACCCAGACATAGTACATCCATGGTCATCACACAAATGTTTGCCTTGGGTGGGGATCGAACCCACGACCTACAGCTCAGGAGGCAGTCGTAATACCACTGAGCCATGAGACCTGTCATTAATTGGTTCAATAGTTTGATTTTAAAACAAAATTGCGTGTTTTAAACGGTTGACATTGTATATATGAAAAAATTCAATATGTATTTATGCCTTGACAGTAATGAAAACAAGTAAAATTTATATTAGGTAATTATTAAATTCATGTTTTATAAGATTGAGGAAATAAAAGGCAATTATTTTATTTATTTAAATAACCAACTTGTGCAAATCATCGAATGAGTCAGCCATTTAAAATGGCTTAAAATTGAGATTGATTATAAAGATCTATATCAAAATTACTATTTGTGGCCACTTTTAAGAAAAGTGAAGCTCGCTAAAGATAATTTGCACAAAAGCTCTTAAATATCGGCACGAGCGTGTGTTTTTTGCTACAAATGTTAAGTATAAAACGCTTGATCATAGTGTTTGGTAATATTTTGGTTAATAGAGGTACTTTTGTTTATTGGTAAAAAAGAAATAAGAGTTTGTTACAGAATTCTTAGTAATAATACCAACCAAAAATAATTATAATTATAATCTTTATTTCACATAAATCTCGGATCGCAGCCCGGTCCTTTGATGGCCATCAGTGGAACCGAAGCCAACACGGAGCTAATAATATTAATAATAATTATTATTATCATCATCATCATCATCTCAGCCATAAGAAGTCCACTGCTGGAAATAGACCACCCACATGAATTAAAAAAAAAAGACCGACGTAGACCTATTTACTACAAACAAATGTCTATAGCAACACAACCTAGACGTCAGTTCCCATTTTTGCCACAATAATTCTCTTTCTAAGCATATTCTACCTATACGACTAAATTATAAAATCAAAATCTTTTAACAACAACTAACATACAAGCTTCTAAATTATACAACTTAGATCCACCCTAAGGTTGCCTGGAAGAAATCGCTCTATGCGATAAGGCCGCCTCTGTACTGTCGTTTAAGTTTATTGTTTATTTTAAGTCTTTACCTACTCTATGGATGTACAATAAAGTTATAAGTATTCTATTCTACTTTAGGACCTCAGCGTGCAAATCAAACACTGTCAGTTTTATCACAAATATTTATAGTAGTTTTCTTTACTATTAAATATCCATTAAATATTGTTTTCTTAGGTTATAAATAATGTAATGTAAATATATGCGATAAATCCGTAAAAAAATGTTTAATTTCATACCATTTTATTTTTTATCATATACATTTTATTTTATCAACAGTTTGGAAGACAATTTATCCCTGCGTTAGGTAGTTCTGTACATCGAATGTTGGGTACAAACGTCCAATCAGTGCGCCATCTAGCGCCGGAATCGAGTTATGTGCTGGTCACCAGGCGTTCCGCTCTCTTGGACATAGCGCAGACTAGACTATAACAGAGACTGCTATTAAATGAACAAATAGAAGTTTAGAAAATTTAAAACCTTCGATATAAAATACTGGCTAATCAGATTATGTTGAAACATAATATAGAACACTCTAGAATAAAACCTCTTTTAAACATAAAAAAATAGATTAAAATCAGTTCATTCGTTAGAGAGCTATGAGCTATGAGCTATCTATAGCATATCTGGGGTCCATTCCGTTTCATTTCAATTACCTCAGATGACGTATCCCTTCCAGGCGTCTCCGAAGTAGCTGCCAAGAAGCTACTTAGTCTCGAGCACCGTTGTAAAGTAGCATGTCTGTCTATTTTCTACAGGATTCATTTCGGGGAGTGTGCGCAAGAGCTTCACTTCAAACGTACACACACAACAGCGTTGCAAGCGTAATGAGATCGTAAGTTAGAAAAACTGCTTTTTGCATTCGGGTATTTTGTGTTTCTTTCAATATAGATGCTTGTCATAACAAAAAAGATAACTTTCATGTAGTCTCACCCTTGACCACGAACGCAGCAAAGTGTTCGAAGCGTCCGGTTATAAAATTGCGTAAAATATGTATACGCGGTAAATCCATTAAAGTTTGTTTAATTTCAATGTTTATTATGTGTTATCTCTTCATTTCCCTACTCTACACCGTCCAGTCCTCCAGGTAATGACAAGACGTGAACAAGTAACTAACTGACCGCTGCAATACTCGAGAACCGGACTAACTGGGTTTCAGACGCGTTATAGCCTCATCCAAGCTTAGACTAGCCTGGGGATATCATGTTTTAAATATAATTACGGTTTAAAATAATTATAGCTAAAAAAACTGAAAAACCCGACTTCCAAATACGCAATATGTATAACGCCTGTAGAAAAGTGAATAGTATACCTATGCGTACATACGCGACTAGCTATTCACTTTTCTACAGTTGTTTGGATGATACTTTACCAGTTACTTTAATATAAAAACCAAAGCACAGCATCGATTTTGATAAAATTTATATGGGACCACCTCTGAAGTATGACGCACCAAATACAAAAAGAATCATCAAAATCAATGTACAATTGGCTGAGTAATCATTGAACAAACATACAGACCGAATTGATAACCTCCTTCTTTTTGGAATTCGGTTAAAATCTGAAACAAAATACGCTATTTCCTTAACTTGGACGACATATTTCTTCAAGTTGAGACTAACTGGGTTTCAGACGCGTTATAGCCTCATCCCAGCTTAAGCCTGGGGATATCATGTTTTGAAATATAATTAGGTATGGTTTAAAAAACTGAAACAACCGACTTCAAAATACGCAATTTCGTTTACTTGGAAGACATATTTCTTTAAGTTAATTTGTTTTAAAAACCAAAGTATTGCGCCGATTTTAATAAATTTTATATAGAAGCACCGAGTGTGACAAACAAAACAGAATACGAAAATAACGAAAAAAAATACCGATACGAAAAAAAATAAAAAAAACGGACAAGTGCGTGTCAGACTCGCCCACCGAGGGTTCCATACAAACTAGTAGATAAAAGGGGGAAATTATATATTTTTCAGATTTCATATTTGACAGATGGACAGACGGACAGATGGACAACAAAGTGATCCTATAAGGGTTCCGTTTTTTCCTTTTGAGGTACGGAACCCTAAAAACATATATACAATCGAAAAACATAACCATTCTTGTACAGTCGGTTAAACCATCATAAGCTCCAGCGTATAAATGTCTATAATAAGTTCAATTGTTACAAAGGAAGAGAGGGGTTCACTCTGACTAATTAATAGAGCTCGGCCGATCCATTAGGCTGGACTCAGCGGGCGGTGTGTAGGGTGTCTCCACTCGACTCTTATCAGGACATATTTCAGGACGCGTATGTCACTTCAATGGACACATTGAGGAACAGACCCAACTTTACGGTTTCGTAAGCAAGGAACCCTCATTCCGCCATGTCTGTCTGTCTGTCTGCCCGCGGCTTTTATCAAATACTATGTTTATAATAATAATAATGTTTATTGAAGTTAATTATTTATTAGGCATATAAGAGAGTACAAAAACAATATGGAAACAATATATAAAATACCTATACATACTAAATATATTATCATAATCTAATAAAATAAAATAAATGTTTACTTACAAAAAATTATACTTTTTTTTTTTTTTATAATAGTTGTTTTGTTACTAATATCAATATAAGATTAAATATGATTAGCACATTTTTTTTACTAAGTATAGAGTAACATTTTAGTATACAATTTTATAGGTTTTTATGGATACTTACTAGGTGTAAGTATAAAATTTTGGACCAAAGTATGAAATTTCTAAAATTGATCTGAAAAAAGACATTATCAAAATACCAGAGACCCAATGAAAACATTTACATTTCTAGAGATTATTCAAAATTTTGTAATTGATTTCTATCTGGCACCAGAACTAGTTAAAAACTGTATTACTGGCGCCAGAGCCAATAAGTGCTATATAAGTGCTATAACTATAAGTGCTAGATAGCTGTAATTTGGCACTGGGTATGCATATTACTAATACCGAGATAGTCGTAGAATAAAAATTTAGAAGTAGAAGCAAGTATATTACTATAAACCGTAAATAAGTACAATAATGTAGTATAAGTGATAATAATACCTATACCTATAAATAATAATAATAATATATAAGTATTCTACATAAAATATACGTTTATATTCTAAACGTCCAAACTTAGTTTTTTGTCTATTGATCATTCAATGTAATCTAAGAAATTTATTTTTTGTATTCGTGTCCAATAAAAATTACCAAAAATTTTACAGTCGTGGTCATCCTACTCCACCTGTAGTTGTCACGCTTTGATCCCGGAATTATCCTTTATCTATCCGCTAACAACCCTATTTTATTAACCCACGTTAAACGTGATTGTTAACCTAAAATGTTATGTTGTATTTGCAGTAAGGACGCGCGCTAAGATTATACTATTTCAGCGTAGACAGAGACGTTACGACCTTTTCGATTTCACATATTTGATCCAATTAATTTGTACTATATATGTTAAAACTTACTGTAAAATTAATATATAAAAATAATATCTAAAAAATTATAGACAGTTCAAAAATTACACATGTTTGACGGGATTTGAACCCGCATTCTCCCGATCCGTACTTTTTATCATTTTTGTTACGGAGGTGATAACAAACAAAACAAACAAAACAAAAACAAACAACAAAACAAAATAACACAAAGACAAAACAAAACACAAGACAAAATACACGAATTTTTGGTAGACAAAATAATTTTCTAGATACTTCAGTGTGTGAAACACTCAAAAATTTCATATAAAAATAATATGTTGAAATACATTTTTTTTTATTGTACTAATCTTAGTGTAAATATTTATAACTTCTTTTCTTTTAAATTTTTTGACGTCTCTATAATTATTATTTTGTTGTAGACTCTACGCATGTACTACGGCGTAGCAGACTACGTCGTAGCACGTCCAGCTACACTGATGCTAAACTTGTGTGAAACAAGCAACAATAGGTAGGTATTTAGAGTAGATATTCTCATATTTTTAAGTAAGTACATATGATCATCGCATCAGAAATTAAGAAATCTATGCTAAACGTCCATACGTACGAAAGTAACCGAAATAGTACAACGTTTTACGAAGTTAAAGTGGCAATTACAATCAGTGACCTATATATTGACGTTCTGCTCCAATGTAGTATTATTTTACTATTTTTTTATTTTACATTACTTCAAAATTACCCTATATAAACCCTAGATACTATTAGATACTAACTGTACCTAAATAAGTTTCAAAAATGTTTTGGTTTTTATAACTGTAAATCTTTGAGAAATTGCAAATACGAGTAACGAGTATATATGGAGTATTTACTCGTATTAGTTTGTAATGTGGCATAACTCTATTCTGTATACAACTAATTAAGTTAATTAAGACATTTTATTCTCCAAAAGAACATCAATATACATTATGTATACGTTAACTTGGGCGCAAACCACAATACAGTAAATTAGTGGAATTATCATCATCATCATCTCAGCCATAAGAAGTCCACTGCTGGACATGCGTCTTCCTGCCACTTGTATGAGGTCATCCGTCCGTCTCGTGGCTGGTTTTCCTACGCTGCGCTTGCCGGTACGTGGTCTCCAAACGAGAACCTTTCGGCCCCAAAAAAAAAACTTTTTTTATTTATTTAAATTTATTATTATAAATGTATATTAAAAGGATTCTGTTCAGCGAGCCCCAAACTCAGCACGAAGGTTGTATCTTGGAGCCCGAATGCGAGTACTTAAGATGATGATGCCCTTACTGCTTTATATTGTTATTGTGCTAATCAGCGTCCTTGATTACTTTAGCGATCAGTTAATGGGTTTTAAGGGTAATTAATTTCAGAGACGCAACTTCCTCGTGTCGCAATAAAATCGAGACAGCTTTCCTGGAACACAAGTAACCTGTTAAGGTTTGATCTTTAATCATTATGTTCGGTAGAGTTGATCGGTATTTACCCGGATGAGAAGAATTATTTGAATATTGTTGTAATAAACGTCGCGATCAGGCGAGTTGGCGGTCAAGCGCAAACCTATTACTTAGCTATTTTATAAAAATAGGCGCGAGCCAATTTTGAACCGCTATAAGATAATAGATAAGAGTAAAGTCCCAGGCAAAAAACATCCACAACATTAGATGAGTTTACGGCATAAGATACTGTATAAGATATTGTCTACCTATCAACCAACTCGCCTGGTGTTAAGCGATGGTGTAGTCGAGGATGGAGCACGTAGATCTAGATTCTAGAAAATTCAGTCTAGCCTTGAAAGTTCCAACAATAGTGCATAGTAAAATAAATAACTTTATAACTTTATTTGCAAAAACAATTTTACGTATAAAACACTATTTAAATACATAAAATTTTATCTTAGGTATAATATAAATTATATGCCTGAACTAGGTATTCCTGTTTGTCAGGCGAGAAGTAGGCAAACAATAATTGTATTATAAAATCTTATGTACTATGTTTTTTATATACTATCTTAAATAATTTATAACAAAAATAATTATATAAGAAATCTAAGCAAACAATGCACTAGGCAAACTAATCGTTAACTATTAATAACTTCTCTGTATCTTCATAGGACATGCTTTGGAGAGTCTCACTAACGGTGATAGTGTAAAATACATCGATAAATTAAACCCACATCTATCGATAATGTACATCACTAATCACCGAAAATCGGCGCACGTTGACGCAATAACGAGTTCGAATATAATAATGAATGTTTAATCACGAATCGATGGATGAATTAACCAAGTTTGCGTTAGGAATTGATTGGGATAAGTGGGGGGAGGGGGTGCTCTAATCCAGCGGCCATATAGCAATTTGGAGGTAGAGATGGGACAAAAATGTCGATATATGGATATCAAGTGACAATTTTGATCTAAATAAGTAATAAAATTTAATCGAAACTGTCTAATATGCTTCCTGATTGTTTTTTTTCTTTTAGATAAAATCTCAGTGTCCTTAAATTGCGAGATAATTGAGTTCATCATCATCATCTCAGCCATAAGAAGTCCACTGCTGGACATAGGCCTCCTCCATGGATTTCCAAAAAGACCGATAGGAAGCGGCTTGCATCCAGCGTCTTCCCGCCACTTGAGTTAATTAAAAAAAAAACCTTTCATCGTACACCGCAATCGACGCAAAATCGGTCGTGTCGTTCGTATTAATAAGGTAGGTACAGGTAAATTGTTGATAATTAATTTAAATTACAAGATATCGACGTATTTGACAACAATTTTTGCCCGTTTTGCGATCTAACGGCTTAACCGATAGGTATACAATTTATTACATATATATTCGAGAGCCTGAATAAAAAACGTAAGCTAATTTATGATTGGCATTATCAATATTATCACAACGCACAATAGTCACACATAAAATAAAGAATGGAATTCGTTGCCGCCGTCTCTGTTTCCTGAGACCTACAATCTTGGAATTTTCATGGCTAGAGTGAATAGATATCTTCTAGATCGACGAGCTCCATCCTCGGCCACACCGTTGCTTAACATCAGGCGAGTTGGTGGTCAATCGTAGATCTATAGTGTATAAAAAAAATGGTTTTATAAATTTCAAAATGGTAAAACAACACGTCAATAAAGTAGGTAGGTACTTACGTATCGACATAACAAACACCTACATTGCTTTATCTTAATAAGCATGATAGTTAATGAATTTATCGATAAATTGGTAATTATCGATTTTCCCCTCTCTAGCGAGCTAGGTTGACAGCAGCCTCCATAATTGTTGAATGAGGCAGCATTAAAGCGCCAATTAACCGACATTGATTGGTTTTGAACAACCCCCCTTTCCCCCTCCCCTGCATTCTCCCTCCATCATATTAGGTTAGGGCCCAGTTGAAAGGGCTAACGGAGAACAAATATTAACAGGGTATACATTTACCTTAATAGTATGGTTTAAATTAGTTTAAAGACTTTTGAGAAAGAACGCCGAATGGGTTAAAACGCATCGATTTTGATGATTCTTTTTGTATTTGGTAGATCATTCAGAGTTGGTTTCACATAAATTTTATCAAAATCAATGCAGTACTTTGGTTTTTATAACAAAATAACTGGTAAAATATCATCCAAGTGCATGTAGAAAAGTGAAAAGCAAGTCATCACTTATATAGGTATTGTATTGCGTATTTTGAAAGCGGTTTTTTCCGTTTTTTAAACTATATTTTATTTCCAATAAAAATTTGGTTTGAAAAACATGGCTTAGCAACCCTAAAATAATAATGACCTGCCGATATTAATAATGCAAGAGATTCGCTGCAACCACTCAACAAAATTGCTGCACCATTTTAGATCTTATCTTTTAATCTAAATATGTAGCTATGGTTTTAGTATTTTAAAGTGATTTCACTAATAAACTAAGTAGAAAATTTATCATCAAAAGTGAATTGGAAAATTGATTTCATTTTTACATTAAGTAGAAGTCACATAGAATCGCCAATCGCCATGTCTTAACCTTCAGGTAGGTATCCTAAATGTACGAAAGATAATTATTAATAAACAAAACAGATATATTATAGAACTATTTAAAATAGGCATGTCATAATCATATAGAAGTCAAATAAAATAAAATAAGAAATGTATTTGTTTATTTACATAGGAGAAATCTTTAAAAAAAAAGTGTATTCAGATATCACATATACTGGCGACGGAGTAGTGCTAAAACATATATTTTCCTAATCCTCAGCCAGAGTGGCGCTCCACCAACAGAGGAGTCAGCTCCTGGGAGGACCTGTCTTCTATCCTGAGGACGTGAGGGCCTCCACCCCAAGGTCCCTAGTAAGATTCATGTCACACCTGGGACTGGGTGAGGTTTTGTAAGCCCAGGAGGGAAGTGACAATAGATCCGCAAGGGTCGCAGTGACGGGGAGGCTCTTGTGGCCTCCCTCCCACCCTACCTCGAATAATATAAATAATATAAATCCTCAGCCAATTTAAAAAAAGTTTTTAATATTTCTCCTATCTGAACAAACAAATGTATATCTCTCTTTTCTATTATTATCTCAAAACGGTGCCCGCATAAGAGTCTAGAATCTGTCTCATAAAATCTACAAAACACATTAAAAATCTGAAAACAAACTCGAAACAAACTAAAAGTTTCGTCATAATCCATTTATCGACTAAAGATAAAGTAGCTTGTTATTCCAAAGTTAACCCTATAACAGGCGCGCAAACAGCCGCGCCACCGGACAAAAGAAACGCATCAACAATACAAGACGTGGGAAGAAAAAAAACAAACACTGCACGTTGATTGGTCGATCGACGTGTGACGTCACCAGTTGACGCCCCCTAGCAACCGTCGCTACACCTGAGATGAGATAGAGTGAGATCTTCTCCACGTGTGAACAAGATAGAATCACATTGACGATCTACACTCCCCTGACAACATGTCTCAAATCCAACAAACAATTTAAGCAATTTCAAATCTTATTATTCTGTAAATTAGGATTAACTTTGATTGAAATCAATTGTATTTAAGTCTGATGACAAATTAAGCATTGGTCAGTTGGAAAAGCTGTTATTGTTTGGTTAAAGGTTAACCGATTTGGTTAAATTTGTGCTAACAGGCAGATGTCCTGTTCTCTCTCCATCTTGCGTGTAGAGACGGGTAGCGTCTGATTGGTTGTATTGATTAGTTAATTAGTATTAGTTGATTAGCATGCAGATAATTGATAGACAGACACACTGACGTTTTTTGCTCGAGTGTGAATCTAATTAAGATACTAAGTGCTAAGTGTGAGATGTAATTTTTGTAACGGTTTAGAGACTAAAAGTATATTAAGAGTGTTAATGACAACATGCAATGCTCTATACTTTTGATATAGTTTATCTCTACCATTTCTTTAACTTCCTTAATTAATTACTTCCTCTTTACTTTGATTTTATTTTATTGTTTGACAATGGCGTATCATTTTGCAATTCTTAAAGCAATTGTATAGTTAATATACCTACGTAAGTATAGTGAGCCATGTTTTTTAGCGTATGAAAGGCCTTTAACCACCAGCTCACTTGCTGGAAAGTAATAATATGGTTGAAGATGAAGCACGCAGAATTAGAAGATACCTATTCACTCTGACCTTGAATATACCCCTTTCGTATGTTGTTTTTTTTAAGTGAATAAAATGCGTTTGACCTCTAACTCACTTGCTGAAAAATAATGTTATGGTTGAAGATGAAGCACGCAGAATTAGAAGATACCTATTCACTCTGACCTTGAACATATTTCGTATGTCTAAAAAATGTGTAGGTGTGTGTGTATGTAAATGTGTGGGTAGGTTAATAAAAATCGTAAACGGTCATACGGATCCGAACGTAACGGATTAGCATCCTAAGCAGTTTCGCCAACAATAGATAACCCGGCGACATCCCAAACTTTTAACACCTCAACAAAAACATGCAAAGCAGCGGCGAAATCGTCGGAACCCTCAAAGAAATCGCTAACAAACTCCGAACTAACACCTCGCACAATCGACCCAATCAAACAGAAAGAAAACTATTCAACCGTCCCACAAAGAAACTCCAGGGGGAAAATGCTAATATGCCGCTTCTTGCTTCTTACCAAACAAAATCACTTCGCGACCCCAAATTCGCACATTCAATGGGCAATTTCGCTCGCCCCCCTCCCCCCTTCGATAAGCTCCGCCTTTTCTTTCCCCACGCGTCTGCTGGCGTCCCTCGTCAGTGACGTACGGGTTAAGCTCCGAGATGGACGCGTCTGAGGAGCGATTTTTCAGTAATTCGACACCGGATCGTTCTGACACGAACAGCCCGCGTTCTCATATGAGCAGTCCTAACTCCACATCGTCTATAAACGTGACAGATCAGTCGATATCTTTGACGCAGCATCAGCAAAATTTAGAGACTTTGAACAGGATGGGGATGTTTTTTCATGCGCAGCAGATGCATTTGAATCATAGCTTTGATGCGGTGAAATCGAGGTTGGGTTTGACACAAGTGCCTGGTGGAGTGAGTCAGGGACCGAGACATACGATAGACGCTATTTTAGGGTTAAACGGACAGAGACCTGTTAGTAGAGTGAGTGAGTTTGAGCATAGGAGGGAAGACAGAGAGTGTGAGACTGTGCCCGTGTCGCCTGGAGCTGCCGAGAGTGCTGGTAAGATTATTTTTAAGTGCTGTATCTAAAATTCATTGAATGTATTTTTTACTCTTTTCATGGTGGGTATTTAATCTTGGAATTTTCAAGGCTAGAGTGAATAGATATCTTCTAGATCGACGAGTTCCATTCTCGGCCACACCGTCGCTTAACATCAGGCGAGTTGGTGGACAATCGTAGATCAAATCAAAAATACAAGCTCTGAACGATCCGGTTCCACTTTTATTACACTTTGAAACTGTGGAACATGCTACATGAGTAGATTTGCCCCGCTAGATATAACTGAGATGTTTTCAAATAATTAGTGAATCAGACTTCTTCTAAATAAGCGCGCTCCATCGTAGACCAAAGCGTAGCGCAAAACAGGTGATCTTTGACAGTCAAGCGCAAGCCTACAATGAATTTAAAAAGAGTTTAGTTATTAAACGCTTTCTTTATTTTATTCCAAATAGAACAAAGTTATAAGAACAAAAGCGATATCTTTTCGGGGCAACTTTTCAATTCTTAAAGTCTGCCAAATCGCATTTGGTTAGCGTGGTAGTATCCGTTACCCATCTTACATTGAGAATATTTAAGAGCTAATAAGATGATGACTTTTATATTTATCTTTTAATAGTACTAGGTATATTTTAGCCCCCAACCAAAAAGAGGGGTCTAATAAGTTTGCCCTGTGTATCTGTGTGTCTATCTGTGTCACTCTCAAACGAATGTACCGAGTTTGGTCTTAATTTTTCTTGAAAAAGGATATCATCGAGAGTGTTCTTAGCTATGTCTTATCAAAATCGGTTCAGCCGTTTTATTTTGTCGGGGGTTTAAAATAAATAAATAAATAAATATATCTTTATTGTACACCAACACTACAATTCAAGGACACACATTTACTTAAACAAGTTTGGGTTTTTGCGTTTTCTAAACATATACTTGTGAAATTTGGGTTAATAATTTTACATAATGCAAAAATAAACATCCGGCGGGACTCGAACCCGCAACATCTTCACGACTAGCGAATACAGCTACATTCGCTAGTCATCACGATGTTGCTGTTGATGAAGATGTTGTTGATTTCTACGCCGACGATCAGACTTCCATAGCTATGAACGACGTATCGACGTAGAAATTGTAATTTCAACAGGTCGTTATCATTTTTGAGTTATGTGTTTCTCTTTTTAATCGACTTCAAAATAAGAAGATTACCAATTTGATATTATGTATGTTATACCTACTGTTAGAATTGCAAAATTTTTAATGCACAATCTAATTAACTGAAAAGGGAGATACAATAACTATTAGGACATAATACCAAAAAATTAAAACAAAACAGGTCATCTAGCTAAGTAGATACATTAGTAGCTATTTTTTGAAGTCAATACTTGTGGTGATAGTTTAGGTACTGACCTCAAAAAATAGTTGGGGCACGCAGTTTTGATTTAATTTTGCAGTATTATGTAACAGTTTTTATTTCTCACTTTCAGTTAGTTGGATTGTTTTGAAATCGGTTTAATTTTGTTAAATTAGTTTTATATCCATTTATAGTTTCCCAAAAATTATTTTGTAGAACATAAACTATTATTACATCAATTTCAAATTTAGAACAGAAAAGTTATTCAAACTTTAGTGGTTTAGTTAGTTAGGTGTAGTTTGTTTTAATGTTTTGTTGTAGTTGATAAAGGCATTTGCTCACAAAAAATGAACCATAGCTAATTTGAGTATAATTCTGATGCTCAAATAAAATAAAATCTGCGGAAACTACAAAATGTGATAATATGCATTTTTAAATTTGAGTATCTCTTTTATTACTCTATGCAGTTTGAAAAGCATAACCAAAATCCAACCGCCTTCAAAAACAGTGAATCCCATTTCAACATATGCTCAAAATAAAATTATAATCTGCGGAAACCATACAATTACATATGTATTTTTAAATTTAAGTGTCTGTTTCATTTACCTATGCAGTTTTAAAAGTATAACCAAAACCCAACCGCCTTCAAAAACAGTAAATCACAATTCAACTGCATGCAAAAAATCAACAAATAGAGGCGTTGCATTACTTTCACCCGCCCTACGGAACGCCGCCCGCCTAGCCGTCGGCGGGTAACGGCCGACGCTCCGTAACGCGCGTCAGCGTCGCTATCCGACGGAATGTTATCCGTTATCTATGTAATTGAAGTTTTACGACTAAAACTGTGAATTAAAAGAAAAGTGGACTGGTATAGTACTTTTTTAAATTGATTTATAAAATTATATTTAGTTTTGGATTACATACTTGTACTCACATTACTAATTTACAGAAACGACATGTAAGAAAAAAACTATACTAAGAACTATAACTATACCTATACATATATACACTTTAAGACTACATAAATAACAATTTAATATATATATATAAACTAATTTATTAAAGTGACTAATGTTTGTACGATTTTCAAATAAAAGATTCCTACTTGTACTTTATACAGTAGACTAAAATAGTTTTATTTTAAAAAGAGAAACAATCGACTTCAATATACGCAATTTCCCAAGTATAAGATATTGCGTATATTGAAGTCGGTTGTTTTTGTTTTTAAACTAAAATTATTTATAATATATTATCATACCTAGTAATTATATATACTAACATATTTTTTTACTACAAATCATTGAACAACAAATTAACGATCCAAAGTATGTGCTTCCAAATGAAAAAGTAATTTTCCAAATCGGTTTATAAATTAGAAAGTGAGAGTTAACTAACATAATAAATATAAGGAAAAAATAACCCTCCTTCTTATGCAGTTAGTTAAAAATAAAACCTTTGAAATTCTTTGATGTCGGTTAAAATTGTTCAATTTTTTTTTACAAATGTTGTTTGCATAGCCAAAACTTTTTAAATACTTGTTTTATTTTTACATTTAACACTACCTTTATTTATTTGTATTTATTTTCATTCGTGTAATGCCCTTTGTTGACTTTTCACATACGCTTTGTTGGTTGGTTCTGAAAGTTGATAAAAAAATCTTTGTGAATAGAATTCCTTGAAATTTTTATTTCTATCCATAGAGTTACGCTTAAAAGTTATTTTTTTAGGATTCCGTAGTAATTACGAGGAACCCTTACAAATTCGCCATGTCCGTCTGTCTGATATCACGACCATTTTACTCAGAGACGAAATTTTGTAGGTAAATGTGTTCTTTAAGCCGCTATAAAATACCGTACAAAAATTTTCATAAAATGGAAAAAGAGGGGTGAAACTCCATACATATAAAAAAGGAAAGACATTTTTCAACCCCACCCCATCGTGTGGAGTATCGTTGAATAGGTATCTTAAAGTAAAGTTAAGATTTCACGTATTATTTTCTTCTCAGAAGTGATGCGTGTGACATACTTACAGCGCACCGAAGTTGAAAACTTGTGTCCCCTGCATTTCTGTAGTAGTAGATTATATCAAATATTTTCATAAAAAACGTTTAAGCACTGTGATTAAAACTTTTCGAGGTATAATGATAAACAATGTAAAATACTTAAGTCGTTATAGCACAGAGGTAACCTTTTTGCAAAGTCTAAACCAACAACACTCACCGCGTATTTTATGTTAGTTTACAGCATTAGCTACGGAAACCTTATGCGTGTCACACGGTCTTGGCCACAAATTTAAAAGACTTCACCACCCATAATAACCCAAAATAATAAATAAACTACGATTCGCATTATAGTTTTTAGTTCTTACCTTCTATATTATTATTCTATTCACATATCAAATCTCTAAGTGTTACAAATCACTAAACTTTTTATTTTATTTGAGTACATTAGTTAGATCAGAGAATAATGAGATAAGATCTCTTTAATTTAAAGTTTAATAAAAAGCAACGGTACTTAGCTAGTTTTTAGAGGTTAAAATAAACCAGTTTTAAGTAGGTAATAAGTAGTAGCTTAGTTTTATAACGGACAGTTTGAAGGCTTTCATTGTAATAACTTTATTAGGTTTTAATTATGATTTGTGTGATTTAACTACGTCGCTATATTCTGGTGGTAAACTGGAGAAATCCTGTAACACAAGCGGTTTTATTTTTACCCGACTGCGTAAGAAGGAGGGTTATGTTTTTCGAGTGGATGTATGTTTGTATGTATTTATGGATATATGTATGTATGTGGGTATGTATGTTTCTATATGACAGCCTACAGCCTAAATGGCATGACCGATTTTGATGTGTGAGATGTTATTAGATACGTCTTCACTTCCAGAGCATCTTAGGCTATATTTATTTGTAACCTCCAACGAACTATTTCGTAATAAACAAGTGAATTTATTAGAATTATTCTAAATAATGCGCGCTCCATCATAGACCGTAACTGTCGCTTAACACCAGGTGAGTTGACGGTCAAGCGCAAGCCAATTTTTTTTTTTTTTTTTTACAGCGATTATACGCATACTTTCACACAAAAAACGTACACTCAATAGCGTAACGAAATCGTAAGTTAGACTGCAAAAACTACTTTTTTGCAGTCGGGTATTTTGTTTTCTTTTAATATACACACATGTTAACTCCCAAAAAGAGGGGTGTTATAAGTTTGACGTGTGTATCTGTGTGTCTGTCTGTGGCATCGTAGCTCGCAAACAGATGGACCGATTTTGATCTTGTACTTTTATTTGAAAGAGGATTGTATCCAGTGTTCTTAGCCATGTATCATCAAAATCGGTTTTGCTATTTTTTATCTTTCTAAACGTACTTGTCTAACTAGTTTTTCAGCTCGGTACCCACGTCGCGCGTTAAATAATAGTTAAAACAACTAAAAAAACACTCTTCAAATTATTGTACCTATTGTATTCGATAAGTCTACAAAGTTTGAATGAAATCTGACCGTTTGAAGTGGGTCAAAATCAAGTCCAAAGGAGTCGGTTACAAACAAACATGCATACAGGCGAAGCTAATAAACGCGTGTTAAAAAAACAAAATTCCCGGCTGCGAAAGACCAATTTCTGCAGTCGTCACTTGCGATTTTGGTACGCTTGATATTCTATTGAATGTACCTTTTTTTGTGAGAAAGTATACGCAAAATCGCTGTAAAATGTTATTAAATGTGCATTGTGTAGAATAGTTCTAGTTAAATCATTTATTTTAAAGAGAATTTTGTATTTCTTATTACAAAACAAGTAGGTCGAAAACTCAAAATCCTCCGACAGAAAAAAACGGCTGAACCTATTTTGATGAAACATAGCTACAAACGCTCCCGACTTCACCTTTCAAACAAAAAAACAAAATCAAAATCGGTTCATCCGTTCGGGAGCTACGATTCCACAGACAGACACACACACAGACACGTCAAACTTATAACACCCCGTCATTTTTGCGTCAGGGGTTAAAAGTACAGCCTATGACACTCTGGAGTAGGTATTTAGGTGACTACTAGAATTATTTTAATCAATGTACATTTATAACCTTTTACAGCGACTTGACTGTGCATACTTTCTCACAAGAAAACGTACACTCAACAGCGTATCAAGTAACGAAACCTTAAGTTAGACTGCAGAAATCGCTTTCTTGTAGTCGGGTATTTTGTTTTCTTTTAATATATCTTCCTCATTTAAAGCATTAGACTTGTGTAAGCCCATTCTTTTTAGGGTTCCGTACCCAAAGGGTAAAAAGGGGACCCTATTACTAAGACTTCGCTGTCTCTCTGTCTGTCTGTCTGTCTGTCTGTCTGTCTGTCTGTCTGTCTGTCTCCAGGCAGTATCTCATAAACCGTGATAGCTAGAAAGCTGAAATTTTCACAAATGATGTATTTCCGTTGCCGCTATAACAACAAATACTAAAAATTAAAAAAAAAATATTAAGGGGGGTCCCCATACAATAAACGTGTTTTTTTCGTATTTTTTTGCTCAATATTAAAAACGGTAACAGGTAGACGCTTCAAATTTTCACAGAATATTTACTTGTATATTACCTTTCAAAATAAATAATTAAATAACAATAAAGTAAATATTAAAGGGGGGCTCCCATTTTGCCATTGCCGTTTTTATATATAATGGTACGGAACCCTTCGTGTGCGAGTCCAACTCGCACTTGGCCGGTTTTATTTCAACCGTGGGACAAAGCCTATCGTCAATTCGTTTCATAACCGGACGCACGATCTATCGATCGATTTATCAATCGATTTATCGATCGTATCTCGCGCTAATGCGTTGATTGCGATTGGTTTGTAAAACATTATGTTGCACAATAATTTTATTAGCTACCGTTGACGGACTGCATCCGGTGCTTAATATGGACTTTTAAATATTCAGGCTCAAGGTCTAATTTTTGGTCATTCACGGCGTCTTCAACTGTTTGTGACGGTGTTTCACGACTCCGCCAATGTCACTTGTATTTACGATACTTCTTCTTCTTTTTTGTATTGGACCTGCATTAAAGCATTTGCCAGTGTCAAGTATTAGGATTTTTTCAAGTTTCTTGAATAAAACAAGTTGTAAATGTTCTAGTCACAATCTAAGTCACGTATACAGTCAATTTATAAGTCGAGTCCTGCTTCTGTAAAGTGGTGGCGACTTTAATAGAAGCTTCTTTGGAGTTTTGCCGGCAACGTAAAATCACACGTTTCACTTCTTTATTTCACTTGCCCACACTCACGCACTTGATCGAACGCTTAATGATTATAACACCACCATTTTTATAGCATTAATATGAATATTAATGCGATAAAAATGGTGGTGTTATATATAAATAGCACAAGTTTAAGAAAATAAAACAAAGCAACAACATGTTTCGATGACGTTCCCGCCAAAAAACGTATTTACGATAAAACATTATGGCTGTAGTTCGACATCGTCTTTCTCGCTCGCACGTAATACGAAAAATGATCGAATGATCCTATAAATTGGTCACTTCATATTAATTTTCATACATAAAAATGATTTATACAAATGTTAACGTAAAAAAGGTTTTTGACGTGATAACGTCTTAATCGATGAACGCCGGCTGCACGCACGAAAAAGAATGACTCATTGTCACGTTTCACCTGAGCCGAGCGTGCAAGCGAGAGCGCGGAACAAGCGATAGAGAGGCAAGATCGTGATGTGATATTTTTTTATTCGTTTCTTCAGTTATTTTTTATACCTATTCAAAAATATTGTGTGCGCGAGCGAGATGAATTTAGAAATTTTGAACTACAGTCTCTTAAACGCAGTGACAGGTTTTGGCGGGAACGTAAACTATAATAAACTTGTGCTATTTTGAATATTAATGTTATTAAACTGTTTAAATGACGGATGGTTACTGACCAATTAATTATTAAATAGCGGCACCTGCAAAATATTCTGGTATTTGATAATAGTCCGATATTACAGAGATAATTTATTTAAACCCAAGAAGAGATTAGGGCCCAGAATGCTCCCTTGGGGCACACTATAATATTATAGATCAGAACTGTCATGCTCTCTAATTTTGACCCAGTGTTCTCTGTTTGAAAGGTTGTCTTTGACTCAAAAACTTTGAGAAGAGAGTAAGAAAGGCTACGATTCCCAAGGTTTTCCAGATTTTTAAACAATTCGGAAATAGGCACTGTGTCAAATGCCTTTTGTAAATAAGATCGTAAAGTTTTCTCACATCAAAATAAATCTTATAGAATATAAAGAGGTAAGTATGCTATTTCTCATCGATGCTCGAGACTAAGTTGCTTCTTGGCGGCTAGTTTAACATCACCGATTAACCTCATAGTTACCGGCTAACCGACTTTAAAGCCATAATAATAGTTAGTTAGTAATAGTTTTTCAAAAATATCTCCACTCGATCGAGACAAAATCGATATGCCCGACGTAACTCTCTGTTAAGGCGATTACCAGCAATCGAATGATCGTTTAGCCGCGGTCGGCCCTCCGATAATCGAATAGCGGCAGTAATAGCAAGAATCGATTGTAAGCCGCAATCGAGTTGCCTGGCGCGGTGTGATTGGTTGATTACTGTGTCTCGTGCGATGCGATTGGTCAATTTGGCACTATTTGGTATTTGATTTGTTGTTATCATAGTTTTGGAGTAATTATTCGATTTGAAAATTTTATTGAGGAACATTTCCAATATTAATATGTGTTTATTAACTTGATAATGCAAAATAATCGTATCATTATATTGATTATGGCGTGGTTTAATGGCAAAATTTGATACAGATACTTCATGGGGTCATTCCTTTTCTTTATTTTTAACTTTGATTCTCTAATTCTCGTAAATATAGTTGTTACACCTCATTAAAGTGGTTGTGACATTGTTGGAAGCTTCTATAAAGTTGTGCTGACAATTTGACATATTTCACCGCTCTTTTTCACTTTCCCACACTTTCACACTTGATCGAACACTTAATTAAGAAAACCTCACCATTTTTATTACACTATTAACCTCCGAAATGACATACATTTTGGAAAATAGATGCTAGCGACTTACAGACAGACACGAGCGACGATATGTTCCCGCAGAAATATGTTTTATTTTAAGTATTTGATTACATGTCCTTTCGACAAAACTCCATAGAAGCTTCTAGTAAGAATTTACTAGATTTCAATTTATTGGAGCATGACTAGAACTCGAAAATTACATATTAATTGACTTTGATTTGACTTATACTCGAATGACTTACCTACGTTATTAATGAAACTTGAACGTTTAATACTTGACACTGGCAAATGCGCTAATCGCGCGTATCCAACACAAAGGAAACAAAAAACAACCTAATCTCATTAAAAACAATTTTCACAACGAAAATAATCACAGAGAACTGCGTCAATTAACCAGCTAAGGGCTTACAAATAAATTTTCATTAGTAAAAAGGCCGACATTTTGAACCATATCACGCCACCATGGAATGTCGATTAGAACCCGATAATAAACTAACTCGATTAGCTAATTATGAATTTCACACAAATTATAACCGACCTCCAAACGTTACTTGACCTCGTTTGTTTAAAAAAGTATTTATAGCAGCTGGCGATTCGAAGAATTTTAATGCTCGAAATTCGAATTATAGAATTCTTGCGTCAGAATTTGATGAATTTGTATTTTATTCGGGTTTTATTTTCACGGAATTATTTAATTTGATAAGTTATTAAGTTAGCTGCTAGTTAGCCTATAGGTACTTTTAATATTGGTACATACCTATTAGTAAAGTGATTTGAGAATGATTTTCGTTTTACGTAGTAGGATCAACTTTTTGATTCTAAGTCCCTGCTACCTATATAGTTTGTGCGAATTCTAAATGTAAAATATTTTATAATATCTATTTTTTATAGTTTTTAAGTTTCATCGGGAAAAACATTCCTTGGTGTGAAAATAACTGTTTTGATCTTGGATCAACAATTCACCTAATGAAGAGCAGTGCTAAATTTTTAAAGCACGAGTGCAAAACCTAATCAAACTTAAAACATAATATATGATACTGGCTTAGATGAATGAACACCATGTTTGCAAAAAAAGATGTGTTCACAAACACAGGTGAATTGAGAAACTCCTCCTTTTTGGAAGTCGGTTAAAAATATATAAAAAATATTTTTATTAGAGCACCCGGGAGCATTTTTGTAGTATACTTTAAGAGAAAATTATCACACCACTAAATATTTTTGAGTGACTTCTATGGAACCTTTTTTTGGGGGGGGGGGGGGGATTATGTCGGACTCGACACCAGAGTGGTGCCCCTAACGACTAAAATCTCACGGTGTTCCACCTTTAGCGCTTACGGCCAGACTG
Source organism: Lycia hirtaria (assembly GCA_947563715.1). Taxonomy (NCBI): domain Eukaryota; kingdom Metazoa; phylum Arthropoda; class Insecta; order Lepidoptera; family Geometridae; genus Lycia; species Lycia hirtaria. Next base: position 28,961,593 of record OX387377.1, on the reverse strand, counting down.
TGGGCACTCTCCCAGACTATTCCACCGTAAACTTCTATGGAACCTGCAAAGGGTACAGATACACTAACTGCATGTTTGAAGCGTGTGTTACGGGTGGCGCCACCATCGCTTGATTGGCTTAAGCAAAAAAGCTTCGAAAGTTTCGACCGTCCCACGTGACACCTCCGTAGCCAAAATGGTAAAGGTATAGATCGGGATAATGCGGGTTCTAGCCCCGTCGGATGTGCGTAATTTTTGAACTATCTATAAATTTATATCACACCTCTAGAATTGGAATGTAGTATAGTATTTTAAATTCATATCTTAAATAATAAAGATAATAATTTTAAAAAACGATATTTTAATGTTAGATAACTATCATTAAAATATCGTTTTGTAAAATAATTACTAGGCATTAAAACCTCGCGACCTTTTTGCTAGTTAGATAAATTAAACCTACATAATAGTAATTTTATGCGTCAATTATTTTACCAACGCAAATTATCCACTCCGACATTTTCGCTTCTATCAAATTATATGCAGTTCATAATGATGTATCAATTAATATTGACTATGAAATTATGATTAACATTAAGCTGTCATGTATGGCTTTATAAAAAGTGTGTCTTAGGTCGTTCGTACACCAGGCGAAGTAAGGGAGCGGCTCACAAGACTTACTCTAGTTGTTATGAGTGACTTAAAAGATGTTTACATCGTGTTTCCGACTTATAGACTACTATCTGGACGTCGCGATCAAGAATTATTTCCATATAAGATACTTACACTTTACAAGAAGTACACCCTCAAAATTTCATGCCCTTAAGACTAGTGGTTTAGGTTGTTTTTTTAGGGTCCCGTACCCAAAGGGTAAAACGGGACCCTATTACTGAGACTGCGCTGTCTGTCCGTCCGTCCGTCTGTCACCAGGCTGTATCTCATGAACCGTGATAGAGAGTTGAAATTTTCACAGATGATGTATTTCTGTTGCCGCTATAACAACAAATACTAAAAAACAGAATAAAAATAATATTTAAGGGTGCTCCCATACAACAAACGTGATTTTTTTGCTCGTTTTTGCTCGATTTTGATAACGGCAACATATAGGCGCTTGAAATATTCACAGAATATTGAGTTATATTACTCACTAAAAAATAAAAATAAAATAAAAAAAAAAAACAAGGGGGATTCAAAAATCAATCTCATACAACAGACATGATTTTTTTGCCGTTTTTATAGATAATAGTACGGAACCCTTCGTGCGCGAGTCCGACTCGCACTTGGCTGGTAAGGTTTCGTAATTAAGGTTTCGTACCCAAAGGGTAAACGGGACCCTATTACTAAGACTTCGCTGTCTGTCTGTCTGTCTGCCCGTCTGTCACCAGGCTGTATCTCATGAACCGTGATACTTAGGCTTAAATTTTCTCTTAAATTTCAATTAAATTTTCACAGATGATGTATTTTTGTTGCTGCTACAACAACAAATACTAAAAAACAGAATAAAATAAATATTTAAGGGGGCTTCCATACAACAAACAAACGTGGTTTTTTGCTCGATATTGATAACGGCAACAGATAGACGCTTGAAATATTCAGAGAATATTGAGTTATATCATTTACTTTAAAAACAAATAATTAAATAAAAATAAATTTAATATTTAAGGGGGGCTCCCATTCAACAAACTTGTTTTTTTCTAATTTTTATAGATAATGGTACGGAACTCTTTGTGCGCGAGTTCGACTCGCAATTGACTGGTTTTATTTACAAATAAGTCATTTGAGTTTTGAAATTTTATTTATTTAGGTTTGTAAACTTGAAACAAACAAAGTACCGTATGACATAGTTGTGTCCGGTGGCATAGTAGATCTTTGAAATATTCCTACAATTTTCAAGATAAATAATTATATCCCATGAGCTTCCATCGCGTTTTTTAACTAATTGCTTAAAAGCTAGAACTCACATATCCAACTCACATATAATATTATAAAAGCGAATGTAACTCTGCCTGTCGTCTGTTACCTCTTCACGGGTAAATGGCTGAACCAATCATTATGAAATTTGACACAGAGATTTCTTAGAACCTGCAGAAAGACTTTGGCTATATTTTATCATCATCATCGTTTGTCATCATTACGCGGATGACACCGCGGGGCGCAGCTAGTAACTTATAATTTTTTAACTCTTTCTGTATGTGTTTAGATATTTTTGATACCATTTCACGACCAAATATAAACTGAATTCGGCTGAACGAATCATTATGAAATTTGACAAAAAGGTAACTGAAACTGGTAAACAATATAACCTTTCATTACCATCAATAATCGATTGAAATCGTGGTATACATCCAGTACTTAGGTTATATCTCATATTTGCCTTAGAAAAGTTTCTTCATCAGAATATTTTAGTTACAGATTTTCAGAATAATCAATTTTGCATAAGTTTTGTCAGCATATTAATGTCGCATTATGTAATTTGAGGTAACAAAAAAAAAACTGAAAAACCGACTTCAAAATACGCAATTCGTTTACTTCAATGACATATTTTACCTATTATTTTGTTATAAAAATCCAAGCACTGCACCGATTTTGATAAAATTTATATGGAACCACCTCTGAATCAAACGTAAAAAAAGAAGCATCAAAATCTATTCATAATTAGCGAATTAACCGCTGAACAAACATACAGTTGAATTGAGAACCTGGTCTTTTTTGAAGTCGGTTAAAAACGTGACTCAAGCTTCAGCTTGAGTCAATAATTGGAGGGTTGTAAGTCTAAAGGGTCTAAGTGCCAATTTTATTTTTGCATTTGCATATTATTAGGCTTGGCACATAGATCGTATTTTTGTAATAATATCGTTTTTTTTTTGATACTTGGACCCTTTGCTTTACATATTTTGTCAACTTCTCGCTGACACGTAATTACACTTACGGAAAGAAGATAGAGAATTTAAGACGATGCTTAAAGTTAAGTAACGTTTTTCGGTAAGGCCGTATGTTGTTAATACACGATTTTATTTTTGAGTCTGTTCAATGACATAGATTCATGAGAAGAGTAATGACTTGTACCTAAGACCTATATAATTATTTTGTAGCTTTTAGTAAATTATTTTATTATTAGTTGGTTATCATTATTATCTTTAAATAAAACCGTTTAACATTAGAATTACAACCCTTCAATTATTGTCAAATATGTATTGCCTCCGTGTACGAATGCCCTTAACACTTACACAGATATGTTACGCGATATTTTGCTTGTGATTTCTCGTGTGATTTTTATTATTCTTATAGTCTGAATAGACGCTAATTAGTTTCTAATTAAATCGGTTTATATTTTGCATCCATAATGTATATATTATTAGCCAATGGGTTCAAAGCCTTATTTTCCCTATCGATTTTAAGAATATTGCTAACAATATATACCTAATATAATATGTATATGTAATAATGATTATAAATCTATTTTCAGTTCTATTAATAATGGCGATATATGAAATTTAATCAATAACGGCCGATAAATCATTGAATTAAATTTCAGTTTTTGTTTGGTGAATATAAGTTTTTTAGTAATTTTGTAACGAAATATCTGTTTTTTCTGGATTTTAGGAGAAATTTTTAGCCATTTCTTAAAAAGGCAGGTCACAGTTTGACTGATTATTTTAATTTTATAATTGTATAATAATTAATAAATAAAATACAGGTACCTATGCGTGAGCGAGATAGAGGAGTTACTACTGACAGCATCTTAAATGATTTGTCGATAATTTTGACAAACTCTTTGACTTTATATTTGATATATTCTAAACATAATCCTTACATAAATGAGTAATTAAAATTAGTAAAACTAATTTACCATTAATCTATGCATCTAATTTATACCCTTTCACGGTTCATTTTGATCTAATACCTTCATTCAAAGAATCAAACCTGTCATTCTTATCACCGATTAAAACATCAACTGACAAAATATATTGTACAAGAAAGATTGAGCGATCAGAAGTCAAAACAGGCTAACTACTACAACTCTGTCTCTTTCACTCATATAAAAGTAAGCGTCACTGAAAAGAGACAGCGATGTCGCATTAAGATGGAAAGATTACAACCTGCTTTCAGACACAAAACAAATAAAAACATTATGGGCAACGCATTAAGACGTTTTACACTATCACGATACAAATCTCGGTATTTTTTTTCTTTTTGTAATAATTATTATCGATAATCTGGTAACACTCGCTCAATAATGGATTGTCTCGTTGTTTTTTCGATGTGGCAACCCTAATCACGTGTCAGATTTGCCGCTGGCTTGCGTTAAAGCGCTTCGTATTTTAATGACGCTACGAAATTACTCTATTGAATTATATTTGCTTTTAAAGTTCCGCGCTTAATTGACGTTTAATTTATTATCATGTTGATTTGTTGATATTTCTGGGAAGCGAGTATTTTGTGTACACTATTTGAACATTTAACGCGTTCGAATTTTGTGAAAATCGTTTAATAAATTTAAAAAAAAAAACGATTTCGATATACGCAATTTGCTTACTTTAATGACAAAATTTTCCAGTTATTTTGTTATAAAAACCAAAACACCAAACCGATTTTGATAAAAATTCTATGCTGTCCGTTTCAAACAAAAAATATTTTTTTTAATCGGGCCAGGTGTCTTTGAGTAATAGGGGAATACGTAAAAAATATTCCGACGAATTGAGAACCCCCTTTTTGGAAGTCAGTTAAAAAATTAGACGAGTTGTCAAAAAGAGCTTTCGGAATTTTGATAAAATATCTATTGAAATTCGTGATTTCAACTACCTAAGTACCTGTTCTCAGAACAGATACAAAATTAACTTATAACTTTAGGCTACTTTGTACCCAAGGAATGTAGATATAGATACATTATAGGTATCTATTAGTAATAAGTAATATTATTTAGAACTGCACAGTGGAGTAATCAATCAGTCGGCGCGGACAAAATAATTGCGCCGACGAATCTACCGCTTCCGCAAACAATTACCCTCCCCCCCGCAATAGGAAGGGTGCTAGTTTATTACTTCTGTTTTATTGTTTTACTACGGTTCACTAGTTAAATACGACCACTTGGATATTGTCAATAAGCGAATTATTGAATCGGTCGCTGTCTTTACGATTAATGCTCTCCAAATCAGTATTAGTTTCAGTTTCAATTTCTTCTTTATTTCAACTGGGAACACACACTTTTACACATTAAGTAAATACACATTAAGTTTGGACAGTAGACAAATAGAAATTAGCAGTAAAGTAAAAAGTCTAAACTAAGTATTTTAACACACATAAATAAAATCACACCTTTTTTCTGTTAGGTACAAGAATGGCAGAGAATCACATCACATTTCGTCGTGGTTAAAGATTCGTCTCCCTCCAAAATAAACTTTTATTCAGATATCACTTAAACTTGCGATGGAGTAGTGAAAAACATATACCTAATTTCCTACTCAGCCAATTTAAAATATATAGAAAACTTTTTTTTTATATTTCTCCTATCTAAATAAAGAAATTCATTTCTTACTATTCTTATATTCCTAACTAATGATTTTATATGTTTAAAAATGGCTAGGTATATGTACGAGAGAGATATATGTGTGCGTTGAGGCCGTTCTTAAATATAAATACAACTATTGGAATCTCGCTATTTAATTACTTACATATCATTTTTAAAATTTCGTTTATTAATAACGTGGCAAAAAAATGGCAACACTCTAAGTCATCATCATCATCATCATCTCAGCCATAAAAAGTCCACTGCTGGACATAGGCCTCAAAATCCCATGGATTTCCAAAAAGACCGATTGGAAGCGGAACACTCTAAGTGAAACTTATAAAAACGGCTAAAGGACATGTTTCCATGGTCATGAATAAATAAATAAAAAAATATTCACATAAAAATCATGTGTTGTTTGTTTAAGGAAAATTTGCCCGTGGAAAATAATAACACGGAAGCTTGCCGGTACGGTTCGCCGATGTAACCGATACGCATGATAGATGATACGAATTACAACATATTTATTGTCCAGTTTTGAATACGCTCGCGCCACCGTGCGATTGCATCGGTAACTAATGTTTGTTTAAGCAATTTGTGGGGAAAATTCTGTCTACTCGACTGTCAAGAAGGAAGGTCTCTTGCAGTCATTGATAGACGATTTTTATCCCAAATAATTATAGTTCAAAACCCTGAAACAACCGAGTTCAAAATACGCAATTACGTTTACATGGACGACATATTTTTTTCTATTTATGTTGTTTTAACAAGTACCTACTTACTTAAAAAAACTTTTCAAGTTAAACGGTTTTATTGAAAAGAAAGATAATGATGTAGGTAATGTATTTACTGTATTTTATTAGAAAACCCTTTCATTTGATACCCATATTGTGGGGTTGTGTTAAAATATGAAATCCGCAATTTTGTGGCGGCGGCCATCTTGGATTTACAATAATACAGAATATACTAAATTGTATTGTCATCAGCACTAAAGGTGCGTACCAAATTTCAGATCGATCCATCAACTGCAAGGGGGAAATATTCAATTACTAAATTTGACCCAAACAAACCAATAAACAAACAGGTCAAGCTAAATAAAACCGTTTAAAAACTAAAGTACTAAACCGATTTTGATAAAATTTATAGGGTTTTTCGAAGTATTACCTACCAAAAAAAAAAAGAATCGTAACAAATACAAAACAAACACAGTCAAATTTACCTCCTCCTTCTTGGAAGTCGGTTTATGAACAATATTCCGAGAAAGCAAGTGGTGCAACTAAGTAGTTTAGTAACAAACACACATAAGAAAATCATTACCCTCTTTCTGTTCAGTTACGTAATAAATCAGATCGGTATCCACGTTAGTGCCTCACAGAAGGCAACAGATTTGAATATAATTGCATTACTCGCATTGCATACAGCGATCCATTATCATAAACAAACACGCGGACTGCTTTGATTTATCGTATAAACCTGTCCCTGCGTAATTACACCATACCTAGGTAGGTACGAGAAATTGGGTAGTGTAATACAATGAGATTTTATCTATAGAGATGTTATACTCATTGAATATGAAGTAAAAGCATGGCAAATCTCAGTTCTCAGCACTTTAGAGGATAAGACATCCTTATGGATTTTTAGTATCTTAGCCTTATTATCTTGGTGCTGCACTTTCTAAACACACACGATGGCATTGTCACTGTTCACAAGTCACGTCACGCGTTTAGTCGCGTGACGTGACTGCGTCACGACATGACATGACAAGACATGGCGTGACATGTCGCAACTGAAGACGAGTCAGGCAATTACCTTACTTGTAGCTTGTAGAGCCAGGAAAAACCTATTAGTGCAATAGGTCTTTTACGTCTTTTCGGGCGATATCTTTGAAAACATCTCAAGAAAACGCGCTGTTGCAGTAGTGTTATTTCTTTTAATTTAATGTCCTGTGTTATTTTTTACTGCCACCACATTTAAACATTTGTTAGGCGGGTACTTTGTGTATTCAATTACAAGTGTAAGTATAGAAAACTCAAAAACCCCTGATAAAAAACCCAGCTGAACCGATTTTGCTGAAACGTAGCTAAATACACGCTCGATGTAATACTCTTAAAAATAAACTAGATCAAAATCGGTTCATCCGTTTGAGAGCTACGATCCCACAGACATACACTCAGTTACCCAGATACACACTTCAAAGTGATAACACACCTCTTTTTGGGTCGGGGGTTAAAAACTATACTTAAACCAGATGATCCATACGTGACTGCAACCAAATCTACGTGGTATCCTTGGATAAAGGAATGTCATTGGTGGAATGTTATTTAAAAAAAACGTTAATTTGCTCCGATGTTCCAGGTGAAGGGTCGTGCAATAGCAACGACGGCTACAGCCAGCGGACACCCCCCGACGACAAATCACCCCCCGGCAGCGACGACGACACCCCCCGACCTGGATCCGCCGCTGACAATAAGAAAAAACACAGGTAAATATTATACTATTTCTTTAATACAGCAGACATAGTGTGGGTAGACGCTGACAGGATAGACTGACGACCTGGGTCTCAAGGCTGCTACTTGATCTAAAACTCTAAGCGAAGAGAAGCGATAAGGCTGCCAATTAAAACCCTAGCCCTAAGTACTTAATGTCATATTTCTCTAATTTTGTTATCATGTGGTTTTTAATAAAGTTATCTAACTATCTCAGCAGAAATGTTTGCCTTGGGTTAGGATCGAACCCACGACCAACAGCTCAGAAGGCAGACGTGCTACCACTGAGCCATGAGGCCTGTCAATAAGAGTATACTTAGTGCCTAGGGGTTTCAGATCCAGATCTCTAGATCAGAAATTAAACTGTGTCCCACCCAGTCTGCCGTAACTGCTATGGTAACCTATCTTTGCTTAGTTTGGGCTAGATGGCGTTGTGTGAAATGTCCACAAATATTTATTTATTATTTTCTATAATCTGAAATACATTTGTATGAATCTTACTTGTCCGTATCCGTTACATAGAACTGTCTAATTTCTGGTGTTTTTCTTGACACAAGTTTCTGATTCTATAAATTTGTTAGCCATACGTTTCAATTATCAGGTAAGATTCGAAAGGTTTTTGTTTTATTTAATCCAAAAAACTTCTAGCTTACAAAGGTTCGGTTATCAGATATATCAATTATTAGGTTAGATTCGCCAGGTTTCTGTTAATTATACAAAAAAAAAATGTTTCCAAGATTCGGATATCAGACGAGGCTGTCAAAGTTTTCGGGATTTTAATAAAGAGTTTATTGAAAAAAAAAAAGATTTCGGAAAAATGGTATTCGGTCTTTCATAATTCGGATTATAGATGGGTAACCAATGGCTATAGTAATATAATTAATATAAATATAATATAATGAAAAATAATTGTTTTATTTTTCAGACGAAATCGCACGACGTTTACAACGTATCAACTGCACGAGTTGGAGCGCGCGTTCGAGAAGAGCCACTACCCCGATGTGTACTCCAGGGAAGAGCTCGCCATGAAGGTCAACCTGCCCGAGGTCAGAGTACAGGTCAGTGAAAACACCCTGTATACCGCGTCACCTTCACAATGTATCAACTTCACGAGCTGGAGCGTGCGTTCGAGAAGAGCCACTATCCCGATGTGTACTTCAGGGAAGAGCTCGCTATAAAGGTCAACCTGTCCAAGGTCAGAGGACAGGTCAGTGAACATACCTCCTAAAATATATGGCGACATCAATTATTATTGAAAAAATTAAATGTATTAAGCATTTTAAACAAGGTTTACTATTGCCAAAAACCAATTTTAATATTTTTTCGCGAAAAGTTTTTTTTACTATCGATAAATCTCAAATTTCACGATGAAACCAACCGACTTATGTATACAATGCCTTGTAATATTGTTATTATATTTCCTAATAACAACCTTCAGTCTATAAAGCAAATTCGTACTCGATCAATTTGTTAATTTTATTGTTGTAAATACTTATATATTATATTTTATGATACAATATATATCACAGGTTTTTTTTTCAATTCTGGGTTTGATTGGACCAATAATCTACAGCAAAAAGATGTTACAAGTCAACCAACTGAACTATGAACACATTTTTCCAACAGTTTTACCGTTGAAAAGTCTAAACCAATCATTATTTATTCCATAACCAAATGTCAGATTAAACTATATCAAATTGCGGATACAGCTCTACCAAAAACCACATTTAAAATACAACCTTAGACACCCTTAAAATCGTAATATTAAAAACTATATTTGCGTAAATGAAACACGTTTACACATAGCAATTAAGATACGGCCAATTCAATAAGATCCTTTAAATCGTTTAAGTTAGAACAAGTTTTCTTGCAAAATAGGTTTGGTGGGGTTTTTTTAAGGCTGGTCGTAGAAGAATAAGCCTAACATATGTTCGAAGAAGGAAAGCCAAGGGGATTGAGTGGCATAAGCCCTTGGGTTCATTATTGGCCCTTTTACCCTTATCTGGAGGGTTTTGTGTTTGCACAGTGCGCGCGTTCACTTAGGGCTCGAGCAGACTAGCGACTTTTAATATCTAATTTTGCCGATTTTGCGACCGCATCGATCACATTTAGGCAACTTTCTGCAATTAGTTGTAGTGTCGAAATCAAGCGATTTTTTGCTTATCTGTCCAAGATAATATTATTTAAAAGCGAAAGTAACTATGTCTCTTTGTCTATCTGTTATAATTTCACGCACAAATAATTGAAACAATTATACAAAAATATTTATTACCAAAATATGTTTACAAACAACCTTAGCTCTGTAGAAGTTAAATATTAAGATATTGTTATAAGCTACAAAAAAATATTTTCGTGACTTATTTCAACTTATAAACATTGTGCTCTCCTTAGCAAGAGGTTTAACAGATTGATTGAAGATGCTGCACTAGGTAAATCCTATATCGCAGGATGTTGTTATGAATTTTGGTTCATCATCATCGTTTTGCATCACTACACGGGTAAAACCGTAGGGCGGTTGCTAGTATCTTATTTATGCTTTGTGGTTTTGACTAACTGACTGACTAAGAACGTGCAGCCCACATCACTGTTTTAGGGATATTCATTATGCAATTTAATGAGAGTTTTAATTGTAATGTATTATATGTATAGTGATATTCATGTTTCATCAAAATTGGTTCAGCTGTTTTTGTTTGTCGGGGGTTTTTGAGTTTCCTAAACTTATACATGTTTACCTAGCTAATTTTATTTGTGTACCAAAAGTTTTATTTAATTTAAACTATTACATTCATATCTTTACTATGTTTTATTTACATATCCTTTGCCATGCCAATTTTGTTATCCTTGTGCTTATACAAATATATATTACATTTATCTTT